>JAYESA010000058.1:12500-735264 GCA_036927795.1 Iris macrosiphon | reverse complement strand
ATGGGTTCATACAAGGGTTTTCACATGAAAAAATAAATATTAACAAAGAAGTTACAAAACTTACGTGTTTGTGATTGCGGCGGAGGCTCTTCATGTGACACGAACCTTTTGGAGCGCCAAACAGACACCAAACTCCACGAAACTTGAGGAAAATCTTGGGGGCTTCAAGTATGATGTAAATCTATAGTTTTATAGGACTTTTAATGCTGTTTACATAGTCAAATAGCTACTGTAACTAGCAGCAATTTTTAGCCCATGGGGGTGATCGAACCTTCTAGGGGTGGTCGAACACCGTGGGGACTTGTGTGGGGGTTGAGGAAAGATGTAGAACTGAAGTAGAGAGGGAGTAGGGGATTTGGGGGTTATGAGGTTGGGAGAGGGGGTCGGCTAGGTGGCGGCCAAGAAGGGGGAAGTTAGGGTTAGGATTTGTGAAGGGGATATATATATATATATATATATATATATATATATATATATATATATATATATATATATATATATATATATATAGTTGGTTGTTGGGCCCTTTTTGGCTGAGTTTGTAATGGACTTTAAGCCTTGGTTCAGACCTAAGAAATTTGGTTTAGCCATTAGTAGGGCTTTGGGTGCACTTGTGTCTAGTTGTGTGGGTATTGGTTGAGTTTGAGTGCAAGTGCACAAGAAGGATCTCTTTCGGTGTCTCAAATGAGGAAATTATTGTGTTATTGGGTGGTTGTGCATGTGCGAGGATTTAAGTATGAAGAAAATATATAAATGAATAAGGAATGAGTGTGGGATTGTGTACATTTCTTATAAAAATTGGCTTGCGAGTCCATGTAGGATGTTTGGGCTCGGTTGGGTTCATCTAGTCAATTGAAGGTAATTTTACAAAGTCTTTGGTTCATGATGTTTGTCAATATTTTTGGAGCATGGAGAAGATCAAAATAATGCAACACCCATATCCCAAGTGTACTAAGGACAGTCAAGGTCAATAATGTGAATTTGATTGGAAGAAAAAAGGTCGTGCATTGCTCAAAATATCCAAGCCATGACAAAATATCATATATATATATATATATATATATATATATATATATATATATATATATATATATATATATATATATATAGGGTTTTTATAAATTAATACTTTAATATTTTTAAATAAATAAAGTTAATTAATTAATTAAAAAATACTAAATTATCCCTATTCCAAAATGAGGGGGCTTACAACTTCGACAAATGTCACTGGTTTCCTCTCTCTTTTCTAGTAAATAAGTTATATCGTTATAAGGCATGACCTATTGGAGTATCTTCTGCTTCTTCTAATATGCTCTTTAGATAAAATTTAAAATATATCTAAGGTTGTGTTAGATCTTGATTCGTTCGATATAGCATTTATATCATTCTTTCAACCTCACTATTAAATCCTCCGTATTGCTGTTTTAAAAGGTGAAATTTCCCTTTTGAGGTAAGTTTGTCCTCTTGATATCAATATGGGTTACCAAGAGTCAAACCCTAGCAGTGCAACACTGACCATTTCTTCTATTATTTTCTAATAAAAAGGCTACAATCCTAGAAGATTCCTCATGGTAGTAATTCTTGATCTCCCTTAGAATTTGTAGTAGGATTAATATAAACTCCTTGTCCGCATTCGAAAGAATGTATCCCAACTTTCTAATATATCTTAGTTGACTGTAACCTTCAACTTCTAATTATCTATAACCTTCCTATCCTGGTGATACACTTCTTTATATTAGGATTTTATTGATTTCATTACTTGAAGTGGTAACCTGAAATTCTTGTTTATTTATTTTTCTTCAGAGTTGGTGTCTACTCTCGATCTTGTAAATTCTTGAGGATCTATAGTATAACCATAATTATTGCAAATCATTCCTATCCTAGCCATATTTTCTTCTATTTCGGCCTTCTATTCGTAAATATGTCACATAGAAATTTTTCCAATGGATCATAATTCTATCTTTCACCTAATCAATCTATTCTTTCTGATCTAGTCATTTCTTAAATTTCGAGGACAAAATTTTTCTAAAGGGGGTAGGATTATAACCAGCACTTTCTACCTTAGGAATATTTTGGTAATTTTTGCATGTTGTAAAATTTTATTATACTATATTATAGATTTGTTGCTAGAACTAAATTTTGACAACTAGTTTAGATAGTGTGATTGATTGTATATATGTTAGTTAGTGTAACCTACTTAATATGATTAAATATACATATATGTATAAATATAAATATAAATATAAATATAAATATAAATATAAATATAAATATAAATATAAATATAAATATAAATATAGGTAGTACTATATTTAAGACTAATTTTACTTAGTTAATTTTAAGTGTTACACGAGTTTTGGTATGGTTTTAGTACACTAGAATTAGTGTATATTTTATCCTAGCTTATATTGGACTAGTGCGTAGTATAGGCTAGTAAAACCTAACCAAACAAACTCTGATTAAGCCCAAACTTGACACACATATACTAGACGAGTTAGGGACACAAACAAAGTCCTTTTTTGACCCTAGTGGTTCACACAAGTGTGTGTGTGCAAAGCACCAAACAAAACCTTATTCTGGCGGGTACACAGTCAACCATATTTTGTTGTAACGGCCATAACTACCACCCCACACCTCCTTTCCTCCTACTTCCAAGGCCACAACACCCTTAAATTCTATCCCCACAACCCCATTTTGAATTTCCATAATTCTCATTTATTTACATCACCCAAAAACTATTCCAAAACCATGCAAGACTGACAGGACATTCCAGGAGGTGCGGCTAAATTCAGCAAGTTTTTGCCGATTTGTACAACGTTTTGCACCACCAAAACATCAAGTAATAGCCTTAAGTTCTTCACAAACTTTCTTTCTATGTCTCTTATTTTTTATTCCTATATTTTTTTCATATTTTCCCTAGATCTCTAACCCCCTCAAACCTCCGTCATACGATAAAGTATCCAGAACAGGGTGTTGTCCACGAATTATATGCAAAGAATTGGTTGTGCATGCCAAACCGTTAGGTACAATACTTCCAAACCTTTTCTATTGTGTACCTCTATCAAATCTAGTCATGTACATGTGTCCCTGCTTTACCGTTGGTGTCACGACTGTACAACGAATCCCAAAACAGGTACATAACATATTTATCTTATATTTTTCTGATTCCTAACTTAGGATAAAACTAGATACATCAATCCTCTAGTTAGAAACCACAATTTAAAATATGTAAAACCTATTTAAAGATGTTGAAAACAAGTTGTTGCACTCACATTCAGTTTTGTCCACTTTTTACACATGTTAGACTCACATTTTATGCATGAAACCTTCACAAAAATTTACTTATGATTGTCCCCTAATATCTTCTATAACTATTGCATGATAAAATATATTTATGTCAGTAGAAACATTGTGTTTTGTCCCATTTTAATTCAATTCCAGAACTACGACATCTTTTCGTGGGCGACATTTTATGTGTAAAATTTTATTATTTTTGACCAAAACTTTCATAATAAAAAACTTAACTTCACCCCCCTAACATGTAAATATTTTATTTTGTATTAATTGTATACTAAAATATGGTGGAACCATGTTTTTGTCACGAAAACGTAAAATTTCAGAACTGAAATTCAGTGCTAAACGTGACAAAGTCTATGATTTTATGTACTTAACCTTCTAGGAAGTGTTACCACGTTATTAATACTCAAAATCCATACTAGAGAATATTTTATATCATGATTTGTATATACCTAAATAGGTATTCTTGGCAGTATATTTCAGCATACACGTTGATATTAGAAAATACCAATTTTACCTTAGAATGTATGTTATGATATGTGTTAGATAATATTATGTTTTAAACTCTTTAGGAATATATTTAACAGGATATAATGAAGTACAAATAGTTAGAAACTTATAGGAGTGATCACTTAGGGTTGGTGCTACCAAAATAACAAGTTGTAGACGTCGACGTTCACTTATATACATGTAGTCACATTGACAAGTTGTAGGAATAAACTTAGACAACCCTACCTATTTCAAATAACCTTTTGAATTTATAAACTCCTAAAATAGGTTATTTGGACTCTGATACAGGTTCTGACTGGTACCACCGGCTCTAGACGACAGGCAAGTAATTTATAATTATGAACGTACCTTTACATGATAAATGATATTGTCTCTTTCTTATTTATTGTCTTGACACTATAATATTGTGCACAAGGATGGATTATTATGATTCATGATTGAGTTAGAATACGTGTTGGGGCATCATGATTATCTGAGTTTTGATGCGTTATGCCACGAGTTGTGATGTGAGTTATCGTGTCATGATTCGTTGAGATCCGTGTTGTGATTCGAGACTATTCGTATTTGTGACATGTGTTTATCTGTATCATGGTTCATGATTATACGTTCTTTGAGAGTAATGACTATCTATTATGGGTTTTGACTCATGTTCCCTGTCCGTGATTACTGGGTTTCCATGATCTTGTGAGAGTGAGTCGGGTGGGAGAATACACTAGTAGACATGTGGTAAACCCTATTTTTTTTCTATTTAATTCGATAGATAGCAAGCGTACATCCCACGTACGTCGTACCGGATTCAATCTATCCCCCATATGTTGAACACTGTATTCTAGGTCACACGATATTTCAGTTTGTCAGATCTTGTAATTTACTTTTCAGTTTATTTATTTCCTGTTGCTAGTTCTTCTTAGTGCAGTTCCATATTACCAGTTCATATTACCTGCTTATTGTTTCCAATTCCATATTTATAGTTTCATGCTCTACTTGTCTCTAGTTGTTCCTTTACCTAAGTACCTTATTTGTAAAGTTTCTATCACGATAGATTTATACATGCATTGTGTATTTTTATAGTTGTAATAGTACTTTCTCCGCTCCTAACTGGATATGTAGACAAATATTAGGAAAGCTCTGCCACACTTGGACCATCAGGCGAGGATATAGTTGAGGCTGCTTGCACATTAGACTTTTTTGAGAGGACTAGATTAGTATTTCATATTTGGTACTTTCCCTAGTTAATTCTATTAGTTAGTTTACCAGATTTATACATAATCAATAATTCATTTATAGACCATTTATCTTTATGTGTGTTACAAGTAATTTTAAATTGCCTGAACTGAGATGGAAGAGAATTAAGTATGAGATGGGCAAGGAAGGACTCAGAAATCTCAATCTTAAGAGACTAGTTGATGTTCTGCGATGTACCGCATTTTCATAATGTGCTCACATAAACCTGAAGTACCATTATAATTACTAGATGACAACCCTTTCGTCAAGGTGCTAGCCAATGCCTTATCTGAACTTGCCAATGTTAAATGAAACAAATAAATAAAACATTATTAAAAAATTTAACCCACGTCAAATCTTTTAAATATAAATCAGTATGTCAATGTAACATTCCTGTGTGTAAAAGTTACAACACAATATGATTATAATAAAATTTTATAATGAAATAAATAGATTTAAGATATTAAATTAAAATTACTCTATACCTTTGACCATTTAGAATAATTTCAAATAATGTCTCATCTACTATTTCAATTTAAATTAACCCTTACAGTATGTGACTTCCCTATGGGGCCAAGTCAATTTTCTTATGGTTAATTCCAAAATTCTTTTATCATTTATATTTTCAAGTTTAAAGATGCTTTGGCTACTCTAAAATCAAGAAAATATATGACAATGTTACAATATCATGTAAGTTATGTCTGTAAACCAAACATTTTATATGACAAATGAATAATAAGCCATTTAACCATAAATGTCACTAAAAATTAAACTGATGGCAAATGTCATATAATGATACCCTTAAAAAGATCAATAGTATATAATTAATCTATGCTTAAAATAAGGTCTATAAATTTCAGATTTAACAGACAAATGACGATTGCAAACGTGATAGTACTGTCAATGGCTATTAGAGATAAGCCATAAAACTTTGTGGGGTCGACTTCAAGAGGTGGCAACAAAAAAAATGTTGTTTTATCTCAATACACTAAATTTTACCTAAATTTTTTAATGAGATGGCCCATGTGCTTAAAGAAAAGCAAAATGATACAACTACAGTAACTCTTGTGGAGGCTTGGAAACATGAAGGTTTTCTAAAGAGATTAGAATATCAAATCAAAAAAGTCAGCCCGAGTATATATATATATATATATATATATATATATATATATATAAAGAGACTATCATTTGGAGATATATAATCATATAGCCTTTTATGCATGTTTTGCATTTCAATGAAATGCAAATACAAATGTGAAAGAAAGAAAAATTATTATGATACCACTAACACCACAACATTCTGATTACAAAGCATCGATGCCATGCATGGCTACGGATTATAGTAGAAAGAATTGTCTTCGAGTTAGAAGCATTCTGATTATAGTAACATTGGCTATTGAAGGTTATTAGACATGTAACCGATAGTTCAATAGTTTAATAATCCACATAAAATAACACCACAAATGAATAATTTATTATATTCCTTTGCTAACAATTTCTAAAGATTCCAAACGTAATGTATTCATTACAGCTATGATAGCTTCAAAGATAGGGATTTCAGTTAGAAAAAGAAGTGTAGATTACTTGTCTATGATAGATAAGAAAACCAAGAAGGAAGATTGCCAAAATAGGAAAATCCATCCCTAGCACTATTCTATCTTCTAGCATTAAGCATTTCGTTTATCAAAATTTCATGTGTATTCTGGTTAGCACTAAAACAGAATACCAATTTGATATTATTCAACTTGTATCATTTTAAGACAGACCATTGTGGCAATTATCATACGATACTTACAGGATTTTGGTGATACCTTACATATAAATATAACATCAACAAAACAGAAAATATTAACTTATTGTTCTACAGTAAGTGTACAAATAAACTTTCAGCCTTCTAACTCCATGGAAAAAATTATAAATAAGACAAAGCAAACCATTTTCAAGCATATACTGAACAACATGACATGAAGGAGGCTCTGATACCAAATATAAGAAATCTAATGCGGACGAAATAGGAACATACCTGCAGTCATAGTTTTCAGATTTAATAATATAGTAGAAATCAAGGGTCTTCTTTTCTCTACCAAACCTGAGTCTCTTGTGTTGATGTAATTCACAAACTAATGTATGAGACAAAATTTCTTGGTGAGAATAGGGCCCAAGATGTCAATTTATACATATACCTCTATCCATCAAGAGGTATTGTCAAAAGACATAACTTTTAATTATGAGAGATATAACTCTTTATTCCAAGGAAGTTATTTAAAATATCACAACTTATGAGAGAGATGGGTGATGTGGCACATATGACAAATTTTTACTTACACAGGATTGATAGTTGCTAAGAGATAACCACAAAATTTTATTATGATCATTCTCATCATTATTGTCTCGAGGTGTCTTGATCATACCACAGTTTAAAAATTATGGGATCATACAGCTTCTGGCTCATAATGTACCCTTAGGATTGAGCTTTTGGCTCAATGTAGTATGTAACTTAACATCCCCAATGTGAGTGACATGTATCTCTAGTGAAAAGATGGAGAATCTATTTAGATGAACTTCTAGTTCTCTTAGATGAATTTTTCTGGTTCTTTTGACAAACTTATGGTTTCTAGACTAACTTCTAGTTTTCTAGACTAGTGATTACACAAAAATATTCCTTATTTTACTTGCTCAGAGTTTTAATATGATAATTATTTTCCTTTATATCATTAAAAATTTTATGGAATTATGAGAGTATGAGACATTATGTATCTCTTGGGTAAAATATGCTCTATCAGAGCCATTAATTAATGTGAACAAAACTAGCTAGCGTGAATACTACGTTCAATCGATTATTCTAGTGGAGAAAAAGGATCATATTCTTAAGGATGATGTGTGTAGCAGCAGCATTTTGAACTATCAATTAAAATATGTCAATAGAACTTCAGGTCAATGATAGATAACCAGACATTTGTAGTCACCCTACGGATTAGACAAACTTATGGCATAAACTTTTAAATTTTCTAAAAAGACTTGTATACCAACATTCAGGTTGGTGTTTGCAAGTTATTTAGAATATATCATTCTATACAAGTTTTACTTTAAATTTTAACTAGGAAGCCTGTGAATATAATAAACAACTAATTGGGACTTGTAATTGTAGTAAATCTAAAATGTAAGGATGTTAACACTGCATGCATGTAACCATTAAGTTCAAAGGAACTACTAATACAATTAGCATTCACGATATGAGTCCATTTTTGTTCACCCACTAAAACTAGAGTATATGTTTATCCTCCAATCAAGTGCTGCCACGTAATATTTTTATGCAACACAAAACCACTTTGGAAGTAGTTATGGCATAAAAATGTTACGTGGCAACACTTGATTGGAGGGTGAACATAAATCCTAATTTTGGTGGGTGAACAAAAATGGACACTTCACGATATTCAAACTGTTGGAAAAAATATTAACTTTTTATATGTTTGAGCTTTGCATATTATTAGATGTCTTTGTGAATTCACATTAACAAACTTCCAATCTAATGCTGAATAAAACAATCATCTGCATGGCATCTTTTTAGCTATATAAATTATGAGTTTCCATATAATATAATACTAGGACAAGTTGAATGATGATATATGTTACTGATAATTAAACTTGTAGAAGCATAAAAAGTACGCCTCCAAAGAATAGTAGATTCAAAGGAAGAATGGTGCACTCCTTCACAAAACAGGCTAACAAGAAGGGACACTCTATCAATATTCCAGAGTATGGCACACTTCATTAAAACAGAAAAAAGGTGCACTTTAGTCCAGCTTTATAAAAATAAGCGCACAACTCTTACATTTCTTTCCCCATATTTAATATAATGAATCTAACAGAACTGGTACTGTAGTCGAGAAGATCAGAGTCATTATGATAGAAAAATTTTAGCACGCAGACCCAGGTTGTCGTTTCGTGGACTGTTTGGCCAAGTTCTTACAGAGTGCACCGTTGAGCCAAACTCTAACGAAGTGTACCATTGGGCCAAGCTCTAATAGAGTGTGCCGTTGTGCTAAGATCTAATAGAGTGTGACATTACAACCACTATCTTCAAGCTCTAACAGAGTGCGCCATTGTTCTATTCTCTAACAGACTGTGCCATTACAGCCACTATCTCCAAGCTCTAACAGAGTGCGCCATTGTGCTAAGCTCTAACAGAGTGTGCCATTGCAGCCGCTATCTCCCAAATCTCGTCAAAGTGCGCCAGTATGGTTGCTATCTCCAAATTTTATTAAAGTGCTATGTTGTAGCCACTATTTCCAAATACCCTCAATTATGCACCAATATGGCCATTGTCTTCGAACTTCGTCAAAGCGCGCCAAGGATCCTAACTAACAGTGAGCGGTTATGATTACGGGCATTTCATGTCTTGTTTCTTATGACACATGCACAAATAATTGTCCCTACGACCTACACTTTTCTCGTATAGGAAACTCGCATGTTAAGCAGACATCATGTTGTGCGCCTACTCAGCAGAACATGGGTTATAAAATTCTTAAAAGTGCGTGCACATTGGCAAATACAGTGCAAATTGCCCAAAGTGCGCGTACACTTCTATAACAGCTCATAAAGGTTATAAATACAGGATCGGTTCTTCATTCACCCAAGGACGGACGGACGAACAGATAGATAGATAGATAGATAGATAGATAGATAGATAGATAGATAGATAGATAGATAGATAGATAGAGAAAGAAAGAAGCTTTTTGGTGCCAGTGTTGTCCGAGTTTTCTTGCCTTCAAGTTCTCAAGTGTTCATGTGTGCCTCTTCTTTGATATCAAGTAGCCCAAGGAGTATAGTGATCGACCATAGATCAGATATCTACAGCTATACTTTCCCAGAATTATCGTACTTTAGATTCTTGTATATGATTTATTGTACTCTTCTTTCTTCAATAGTTTGTAATACAAAGGTTTGTATAACTTTTTTTTTATAGCAAACAACGACTCTGCTGTGGACAGCCTTCTCCTCCGACGAGAAGGTGATAGCTCAATATAAAACCGTGTTGGTTGACACAATGCAAAATACTTTGGTCGTAAAGTTCGACCATAAAGCTTACGAAGAGATGCTCGTTGGGGGTAGTGCTAGTCCCTCAACTGTAGTCAAGTCCAAGAAAGTCCGCAAGATGTGGCTACCAAAGCCTCACTCTCCCTATCCCGAAGTTGCTTCTAACAAAGGGAAAAGGGTGCCAACTATCACTAACATGGATTCCCTCGTAGTCTTACCTTTCCCGGTCTGTGACTTGGTAGATATTAATTCTTCATCCCCAGTTTTTAACTTGGTGGACACTCCCCTTAGCCATGCCAATATGCTAACTAAGAGGAGCAAACTACGATTTCTTCTCAACAACAAGCGGGGAATGAACCAATCTTTCCTTGAAAGAGAAATCCATTATGATGCTAAAGTGATTATTCTTGTTCGTGCTGCTCAAGCTTCACAAACTCAAAGTAATACACAGAGCAGATTCAACAGAGGATCTGCTACTCAGGATGCTAGCGCATGTACTGCCACATCCAAAGCACTTGGAGAGGAAGTTGTTCAACGCCTGTGCCATCCAAAGAAAGACTGCATGTGCATACAAGAAAAGTTTGAGAAAGATTTCTCTACCACAGATCAAAATTAGGCGCACGATAGAAGGGAAATTGTGTTCCATCAATTCTGAAGATCAGTATTGTATGCCTAAAGCAAAGGATCTACGTGAAAAATTGGCACACAAAGGCAGAAGATGCGTACTCCTACAGAATATGTTATTCAAGCTGGAACTTCCCTCTATACAGAGGGAACCAAAAGGGTGTACGCAAAATTCAATATACAAAATATAAAAAGGCAAAATATGCCTTCTTCTTCTTCTTCCTTTCCTCCTCTTGACTTACGCGAGATTATTGTACAAAAGCGTAAGGAGAAGGGACCATTTGTGCCTCCAAAAATGATTCCAAATGAGCACCATTATGGTTGTCATCAAGTTGTAATCAACTGTTGTTGCACCAAAATAGTTGAACATTTATCTAAACGGTCTTTGTTTGACCATTTGAGTTACACCCTGCCCACTAGACAGTATTCTAGGAAACAAGTCAACAAATAAGAAGATAATGAGGAATTACTTCTGGCTCCAGTTTACATGACTTCGAGACTCTCCCGTAAAGGAAGAGGTTCAAGAACGCCTAGTCAAAGGAGGTTCGATCAGCTAGTCGAGTCCTTTGAAGGGGTATATCAAAACACCCATTCTCGAAGAAGGCAATTCTCTCCCACGAAGAGTGGGCACTCTTCAGAATCTGAAGCTGACTTTCCTGGGGGTAGCAATCCTCCTGAATCCGAAACCGACAATAAAGACTCCAATTATACAGTATAATCTATTAGTTCTTCTATTGTCTATAGAGAAGTAGGTGCATATGCTATCGGTGATGAAAAATATTATTCTCCATCTGGAAGCACTAAACAGCATCTCAACTCACTAGAAACTACACTCAAGGATATGCATTTAATGATGCCAAGCATGCATCAAATAATGATGGCTCAGCATATCGTCACACCGATAGCATATGCACCATCAAATAATGACGTTATGCGAAGCACTACCCCCTGTACAAGTTGCAACATCCATTCTCGGACAACTGTCTCAGGGGGTAGTACCACCGCTAGGTAATACCAATCCAGATGCTAGTCCTAATCAAGAGTCAGTAGCACCAACTCTCAACCCTCTTAATGCTGGGGATGGTCCTACGTCTGTGGTTGTGCAAGTTTAACCCATATCCCTTTAATCAGTTGTACCACAACAGCTCGATGAGACACAACAAGCTATAAAGGAGTTGCGTGACTAGTTCAATGCTATAACTAATCGGGACAAACTCCAGAACCTTGGGATCAGACAATATTTCTCTCCTAAGTGGCATAAGGTTGCCTACCCGCCTAAATTCAAGCCCTTAACCATAACTCCCTTCGACGGAAGGACGTAACATGGTTGACATATGAACTATTTTAAGATGATTACGGGATATTTGCCGTAGGATGACGCCCTCTTAACCAAATTGTTTGTCGAATCCTTGTCCGACATAGCTTATGACTGGTTCTACAATCTCACTGATAATTGCATTTCATTATTTGAAGATTTGCGAAGTCTTTTCCTTGCACGGTTTTATGAGGGAGGCATGGATATAACAATGTTAAGCCTTATTGATACCAAGCAAATGGAGAAAGAGTAAGCTCGTGAATTCATTTAGCGCTTCATACAAGTAGCTCTGAAGATTCCGCTTGTCATTCCCGAGACCCATTTAATGGATATATACAGAAAAAACTTCTTGCCTGGATTAACATTCTGGATTGGCACTGCCCTGTTTAAAGATTGGAATGCATTCACTATAAACACAAACATCTGAGCAGAATATGAAGGATCTCAACTTTGATTTTACAAAGTTCAAAGCCTCGTAGGATAAAGTCAAATGCCCTTTTAGCCTCAACAATAAAAACAACAACAACAACAACAACAATAACAATCTCAACAGCAAAGGAAAGGAGGCCCTTACCTTTAACTTGTCCAAACGGCCGACCTCTCTACCAAAGCAATTCAAAGAATAAAGGGGAGTACTCCTTTGATGAAACTGATATAATTAGCATTTTTGATTGCTTAATTAAAGGTAATAAATTGTAACTACCTAACATCAAGAGACCAGATAAAGCTGGTAAAGTTGATGAACCAAAGTATTATCTGTACCACCGGTACGTGCACCATCCCACAAAGGCTTGTTATGTGATGAAGAGAAAAATCCAACAGTTGATTGATTCTCAAGCTATGATATTGTACAACGATGAGAAGACGGTCGCTGTTAATCTGGTATCTCTTTAATTTGGGAATTTCCCAGCTCAAGAAGTACCGCAGGGCATTCTTCCAATACCGAGAGCGACAATGGAGTTTATTAATCTTCTACCAACCCGTGATCAAACTGAAGGATTAGTGCCTCTTACCACTCAGTAGGCAAAAATTATATGGATTCATCCTGATCTTTTGGAAGAGTTAGAACAAGAAACAACATCCTCAAGTTCTAAACCCAAGAAGAAAGTGCACAAGGGTCGATCATGCAATATGATCTCTCTAGAACATAATTCAGAGCGATACCAGTCTAGAGATGATAGCTCTTTTAAATCTAGACTCAGAGGTTTGAACTTATCTCCAAGGGCCTTAACAGACAAGCCTCATATGATCCACCAACAATCTTGTTGGTTAGGAAGTGTTCCCTTGTACGGAGCACGCTACATCTTCTAAACAAGTCGCAGCTCGAATAGTATATCTTCTACCTTCAAGTATGCTCCTCTTTTATCAGCAGGTCCGTTAGCAGCCTTTGACAATGAAAACCTCAGTTTCATCGCTACAACCAACAATCAATTCATCTTATGCAAAATATGAGATATGATACTCATTAAGTTGAAGAACTAAACTTTGGCAAAGGATATTGTGTTCCATTTCAACCTCAAAGTAGTCCTGGAAAATCTCGTTTTGGATTGGGGCATGAAGATGATCGCACACGAGGTCGCTCTAACAAATCAAAGAGGATGTGTACCAGGAGGAAGGATAAATCATGTCATATGGTTCTTCTTTCTCCAGTACCTGAGGAAGTCATGACCGGCACTAGGTCCGGGAAAGAATATCCCAAGACCTAAGAGCATGCTCAGGAATACGCTCCTTTAACCTCTCCTGCTCCTCCCAATGATTCGGTAACTGCTGAACCTGGTCCTTCAAAACCCACAGCGCAGAAAAATAAAAGCAAAAGGAGGTTTGATTTGATAAAACTCTAAAGAAGAATCCACCACAGGAACTCGATAAGCCATATAATTTTGTCATATTAGCACAACTTTCTAATACACCGTCTCGACTTTTAATTTTTGAATTACTCCATCTTTCGAAGGAAACTCGGGATGCCTTGAGTGAAGAACTTATACATGTTGAATCGTATTTGACGCAACTCAAGACTTTAACAAAAGATCCATTTGAGAGCCCCCACTGTCATAGTGTGATAGAGAAGATCCCTAATATCACATTCATATAAGATGATATATTTCTAAAAGATAACCAGTATTGTAAACCACTATACTATACTGGTTATGTCGGTACCATCAAGGTGAGCCGAATTCATATTAACCCAGGTTCATTGCTCAGTATCATCCCAAGGATCTTGCTACAAGATTTGAAGATCCCAATGCACAACCTGTAGACTACCAATACTATAATCTTGGGCTTTAATACTGGAAGGAGTCATCCTCTTGGGAAGATTCGTCTAAAGATTCAGATAGGTGATCTCCGGATTGGGGTCATATGTTATGTGATTGATTCAGAAGTATCCTATAATATCTTGCTGGGACGACCATGGATACCTAAAAATAATATTGTGCCTTCCACTCTGCACCAATGCCTCAAATATGTGGACAGCCAAGGAGATCACCCCCAAAAAACTGACCCTATAGCGCTACGCATTCTTTCAATTCCATCCCAATCCATTCTGGGATAGATGACTAATGCTAATCTCATAAGTGCAGTAGTCACCGTCTGACCAATCAACTCAGACACCAGATTGTTCGTGCCCTCCCAAACAACGATCATGCTCGCCCTAAATAGAGTTTGTCAATATTAACCCTTTTAAAGGTGTTGAATCATATTATGTTGACTCAACACTGTGCACACAGAAGATGAAGCCAATAAAGGTGATGATGAAAATGAGGGTACCCCCAGTGAAGTACCTCTCAGAATCTTTGTCAAAGGTCGAATTGCTCATCCAAGTTCTTCGGAACCTTTTGTTATTAATGTCTATAATTCGTCGTGCAAAGAGAAAGCCAAAGAGCCATTGGTAATATATCTCACCAAGCAGAAGGAACCACCACTTGTTATCGACCTTCATCATAATAAACAGCTGGTGTCGGCAAATCAGCCCTTGATTATCAATCTCACTAAGCCTCATGTTAAGGCTGAATCCTCTGTTGACTTTGTAGACGAGGAAGAGATATTGTATTTCATGAATAAGTTGATGCACCTTTGAACTACGTTGATATGGATCCTCTTGCTAAAGAATTCCTAGAGGTTATGTATGCTTACGTACCTCTACCTATATCGGTCATGTCACCATTTCAAAGGAGTATGTCATATCCTTCATGTGATGGTACTTGTTGTTTGCCATGAAAAAAAGTTTATACAAAATTTTGTATTACAAACTAAGAAAAGAAAGAAAGTACGAGAGATCATACACAAGAATCTAAGTACAATAATTCTGGAAAAGTATAGTTGTGGATGATATCTAATATGCGGTCGATTACTTTACTCCTTTGACTACTAGATACCAAAAAGAGATATTTTAGAAATACTTGAACGATCTGAAGAATCTGCCAACGAGAAAGCTTTGGCAACACTTGCACGAAGTGATTATGTTCTTCTTCTCCTTCATCCCCTGTCCCCCGTTAATGGATATGTTGATCCTATATTTATAATATTTTATGCTGGAAATGGTTATCTGTGGGCACGCGTACGCACGAGCAATATATATTATGTTTGTCATGGTATGCGTATATTTTGAAGACATACAGCCCATATTCTGGATAGTGGGTACACAAATTACTGATGATTTGACACGTGACTTCCTATGCGAGGAAGGCTCAGGTCATGGAGGAAGTAATTTGTACAATATTTATGAGAAACATAGCACGAGAAATATATCATTATAATCATTTACCATCAGTTATTGGCATAGGCATATTGTTGGAGAGCAGTAGTCATGTTGGCGTACTTTGAAGAGGATAGCCATGTCGATGTACTTGGAAGAGGATAACCATGTTGCTGTACTTTGAAGAGGATAATCATGATGGCGTATTTTGAGGAAGATAGCCATACTGGTGTATGTTGGCTGTAATATGAATGTTGGTGTACTCAAGTTGAAGAACCAATATTGGCGTATTCAGTTAGTGTTAGCACTATCGATGTACTATTGTTAAAGCATCAATGTTGGTGTATTCAAAAGAGATAGCATCAACGGCATACTCTATTTGAAGTAGCACTAATGGTGAACAAGCAAAGTAGCATTGGTGGCGTACTCAAGATGAGATATCAACTTTGGTCATTAAAGGACAACCCGGGTTGGTGTACCAAGAAATTTTCTGCGATAAATGACTGATCTTCTCGACCGTTGTGTCAATGGCGACTTTGTTTGACATGGTAATGTCAGCATACTACTCCAAGGATGACTTGTTGGCATACTCTAGCAAAGAGAGCTCACTTGTGTACTTGGATAAAGTAGCATCATCTGCGTATTGAACTGGAGTAACAACCCTGGCGTACAGAAATGGAGTGACGAACTTGGCGTAATAAAACAGGGTAACCACTTTAGCATACCAGGATAAAACAACGACTTTATTTGGTGGCTAAACGACAACCTGGGTCTGCGCGTCCAGAAATTCTCTACATTTAATGCCTTGATCTCCTCGACTGTTGTGCTAGCCTGTCAACTGTCAAGTTCATTGCATTAAATATTTTTTTTTGGGGGGGGGAGGACATAGACATAATACGCCGATAAGACGAACACCAATCTTTGTACGCTATTGTGGTGAAGGTAAACGGTGGCTTAGTACGCTGCTGAGGTATGCCACTGCTTTAAAAGCATACTAATTATGCCATTGAGGTAATATATGTGGTGTACGGCACTGCTTCTTCTGATTAGTATGCAATTGTACCTTTAGCTATATCATCCTTCGTAGGCGTACGTTTTATGCTTCTACAAGATCTCCTTCAAAGTTTTCGAATTGTTAAAAATAAATTCAAAATACTTTGAATAATAGAAGCATATAGACTTGGTTCAGGATTTGTGTGCGCATTTAATGTAGCATTCCAATAGACTGTTAACATCACTGCATGGTGAAGGTGTTTGATATTGACGGTTAGACTTTTATTGAAACATCATCCAAATCTTTTAGGTTTTCGAGATTCATCATGCAAAAGCTGTCTCGAGGAGATGAACCGACACCCACCATTGTATATATATATATATATAGGCCAGGGTTCAGCATGTATAGTCAACTTGCACCACTAATCTTGGCCCCAAAAAGAGTTCCTAGATGGGAACCCCGGTCGGAGACTGTACCTCATCGACGCGCTCCACCTTTCACATGTTCAAGCGTAAGGGTCACCGTTTTTAGGGAGCAGGCTCCTATTTCCTCCATGGCGACTTTTTTTCTTCATCCTCTCCTAAGAAGAAAGTGCAAAAGAAAGATGAACTGGATTTGGCTCAATCTAGCATATCCTCTTATGGTTTGATCTTGGAGGATATTGCTAGGCCGCTAGAGCCGATTCCAAACTATAAGTCTTTTCCTCTGACAAAGGGAGAAAGAGAGGTACCGGAGACTATAGAGGCTAGGCGTCGTCGGTTCCACCGATCAGGCGTGCATACTTTAAAGGTTATTGCAGAGAGTATCTGTGATTGTGATTCTTCCTAGCTGCCTCCTACACCTTCTCCTCCCATTTCTCTCTTCTTCTTCTTCTTTTTGCTATAATGCTTTATTTACTAATCACGTTATTTTTGATATGTCCTGCAGATAGCGAGGCTCATGTAGAGGTCCTTCCCGAACATATGGAGAAGGTCATTGTTTCACAGACTGAAGTGACTTCTATTGTAAAAACTACCACTCTTCCAATGGGTGTTGTAGTAGAAGCAAAGTGGTTTTGACTACTCCTGTGATAATGATAACTAGTGTCAAGAAACCAGAATCCATCGTTAGCTCAGGGAAGCAAGCAGCGGTCCCTTCGTTCCCAACGCCTAGCATCGAGGCTACCACTGTTACGATATTGGCATCTTTTTCTTACGGAAGGGGGTTTATTACAGTAGTTGCGACCCCTAGCTCTGGTGATCACTTAAGCGTTTTAGTTGAAGTTCACACAACCGCCTTATATGCGACACTGGACGAGATGATCAAGTTGGTTCTTGAGAAAGGCCTAGCCTTTGATGATTTGAGAGAGGCTATTTCTTCTAATATTAGAACTTTCAGAGGTAAAGACAGGGCTATAACATTGGAACATATCTTGTCAGGGCATGAGCAACCAATTAATCAATATTTGCAACTTAATTGTGAAGAAATCTCCCTCCTTGTTCGGGCCGAGTATGAGTCAATTAGTGCTCAGTTCATGGAGCATCAAACAGCCTTCCAGGACTACATGACTGCTGAAATAAAGAATATTACTTCTGTAATTACCTTTCATGTCTGCTCACACTGAATATGACGCTAAAGCATTACAGCTCCAAGCTCAGATTAAGGAACTCGAGGCTCAACTTAAAGAAGCCCAAGAACAGTTGAGAATAATAAAAGCCCAACATCAGAAAGAGCAGGTACATTATGATTCAGTGAGCAACCAACTCTTGGAGCTCGAGCATAACAAGAATAAAGTTGATCATGCTCGTAATAAAATAATATAGTCATATGTTCTTATGACTCCCTTCGCAATGGCTAATAGTAGAATGATTGCTGCCAAAGAGACAGCAGCCTCCAACAAAGATCAACAACTTGCTCAACTGAAACAACTCATTGTTGATCTTTCTGCCCCTCCCTAATGAGGAGGAGAGTATTTGTAATTTTCCCTTTTTTGAACTTGTAAGTCTCTATCAAAGATGAATAGAAATTTTTTGACTTTTTGAATGACGAGTGTTTATTGTGGACCTATTATTTATTGTGTATCTAACATTAGACACAAATAATAAGTTTAGAGTGAAAACTAAATCAGAGGTAATGTGGACATGATAAGTCTTCAAGTTGAGATCCACTGAATATATCTGCTCATAGGTAATATGGACATGGCCGAATATAACTTTGTGGGGATTTTATCTTTTTGTAAGAGAACAATGCAGAGGTAATTATGAACATAATTGTTTTTTATACTTTGATGGGGGTGATGAATAAAATATGGTTCAGAGGTAATATTGACATGAACCATATCTTTCATCTTAAATGGGAAAGAAACATGTGAGATTATTCCCAATCCAACTGGGGACTAGGAACATAACGCTCTTAAAGCAACTAGGCTTAAAAAATAGGATAATTTATTGGGGAGGATGTCATTTGGATGATCTCAACGAGAATATTTTGTCGCATCCATGGACTGTTCCACTGGAAAGTTTCGAGGACCCATTACCTAAGTCGTATTCAAGATATTTGAATACAGTTAATAGTTTGCAGTAAAAAAAAGTTTAGTTGACTCTTTTAGAGATTGTCTTCAAAGTCGTTCCACCATGCATGCTACTGGTGATTTAAATGCAATAATGTACATTTATACGTGACTTGCTAGGGAGAAGAGCATAAGTCCATATTATACATAATACTACTTGAGAAATTTGTCGTTGATGGACATCATCATCAAATCTCCGTTAGGCTTAACGAGACTATAAGCACCATTAGAGAATATTGTCTCTACTACATAAGGACCTTCCTATTTAGCCTAGAATTTATCTTTACTTTTGTGGGTTGTGACCATTGGTCTCCTGACCGCAAGGACGAGTTCATCGACATGGAATATTCTCTTATTGACTTTTCGATTAAAAGTTCTGGAAATGCATGCTTGATACAACTCAATATGTTGTTGAGCACGTAAGTGCTTTTTATCCAATGTTTCTAACTCTTGAAGTCGCAGTAGATCATTGTTCTCTTTTGTTAGCTTATTAGCAATAGCTATTCAGAGAGAAGGGATTTGGATCTCGAGAGGGAGGACCGCTTCACATCCGTAGACCAGATAAAATGGCGTACAACTAGTTAGAGTTTGGACTATTGTATAGTAAGCCCATAAGCATTCACCGAGCTTTTCATTCCAATCATTCTTGTTGGATGAGACAAACTTTTTGAGGAGCTTAATTATGGTTTTGTTGAAGGCTTCAGCTAAACCGTTGGCTGCAGGATTGTAGGCAGTAGATGCTACATTCTAAATCTGATTCTTATCACAGAACCGATAAAAAGCTTGATTGACAAATTTTGGTCCATTTTCATGTATTATCCTTCTGGGAATATCGAAATGGTAAATGACATGGTGCTTGACAAAACTGATTACGTTGAACGTTTTTACTTCGATCAACGGTATAACTTTTGCCCATTTGGAGAAGTAATCATTTATTGCTAAGGTAAACTGATAACCTCTAGATAAAGATGGACTAATAGGACCAATGATATCTATTCATCATGCTTCAAATGGCTAGGATGCGGCCGTCGGGTGTAATAACTCTGACGGTTGGTGGATAAAATTAGCATAGATTTGACATGCTCTGCATTTATGAGCATAGTCTACAGCATAGGCTACCATGGTAGGCCAGTAGTACCCCATTCTTTTGAGCCTATCTTGCAGTTTAGGGCCTGGTTGATGTGCTCCACAAACACCATTGTGAGCCTCACGGAGTGCCTATCTTGCTTTAAGATTTGAAAGACATCGCAATAGTAGTCCATCATAAGAGCGACAATACAATATCCTGGATGATGCATCATAATAGAACCGGAGCGAGCGTCTCTTAATCGAGATAGCCTCTTTCGGCTCGTCTAAAAGAATTCTATAACCAGCATTATCTATGAAAGAAAATCTCAAGTCTTCAGAATTAGGAGTGGATTTTACTTCGAAGCTGCTTTCGATATATAAGTTATTTTTAGCACAGAATAATTCTTGACTGCTTACTCTAATCGAAAGTTGTCTCTTTAAAGGAATGGCTAAGGAGGCTGCTAACCCGACAAGGGTGTCTGCTTCTATGTTCTGTAGTCGAGACACATGTTCAATAAAGAACCCCTTGAAGGTAAAAGCCAATTCGATTACAGCTTGATGATAAGGAATAAGATCTTCATGACGAACCTCGTATTCTCCTCTAATCTGATTAACTATCATCTTGGAGTCTCCCTAAGCCTCAAGATACTCTATATCCAGTTTCTTGGCTAACTGGAGGCCAATAAGTAGAGCAATGTATTCTGCTACATTATTAGAGCAAGGTTCTCTGAGGGAATATGCACGATGTATCAACAGTTTGTCGGAAGACACGAATACTATACGAACTCCATCTACGATATTATCTTTGGGCCCAATTTTTGATGTCTTATCAAAGAACATTTGCCAAGTATTATCTCCCATCGCAATATTAGATTCCAATACTTCATCTGAGATGTCATATAGCTTTCAAGTTTCTGGTAATGGATGAGCTGCTAAGAAATCACCCAAGGCTTGATTTTTTATTGTCTTCTACGGGACATACACCATATCATAAGGTGATAACAGCATTTCCTATGTCGCTAGAAGAGAATTAAGTGTACTCGGCTTAGTCATCAATACACGGAGGGGATTCACCCTGGATATGACATGGATGGCTTTACCCATCAGATAATGGCGTATTTTCTGAATGGAAAACATTAGAGTAAGCATTCTTTTTCCACAAGATTATATCTGTGCTCAGCACCGATCATCATACAACTGAGATAGTAGATCGCCTATGTGTGGCCTTTGGTACTCTTATGTACGAGAAGAGCTCCTAGGGAATAATCTATTGCTCGAACATACAGCAAAAAAAAGTTTTCCTACGATTGGAGCTACTAGAACTGGAGGGTTTGTGAGATATCGTTTAATGTCATCAAATACCTGTTGACATGCTTTATTCTAGACAAAGACACGCCTTTCCTCATTAATTGTGTGAAAGGTCGGCATCGTCCTGAGAGATTTGAGATAAACCTCATGATGTATGCCAGACGGCCTTGTATTCCACGAAGTTCTTTAAGGTTATACGGAGGGCATATTTCAAGAATGGCTTTGACCTTATCATGGTCAATATGAATACCCTTGGAAGTTATAACAAATTCGAGAAACTTGCCACTGGAAACTTCCTGAAGGGATTTGGATAGATTCATCTTCAGTTGATATTGACGCATTAACTCGAATATCGTCTTCAAGTCTTAAATATGGTCACCTTTAAGATGACTCTTAATGGTAATGTCATCCACGTAGCATTCCACTGTCTTTTGCAGATGTTCGTGAAAGATTGTTCCCATGGCTAGTTGATACGTTGCTCCCGTATTCTTTAAACTAAAGGGCATGACCGTATAGCAGTACACTCCTAGTGGTGTATAGAAAGAAGTATATTTTTCGTCATCGAGAAATATTTTAATTTGATTATATCCCGAGAATCCATCCATTAATGACATACACTTGAAGCCGCAGGTATAGTCGATCATGACATCCGTGATAGGAAGAGAGAACTCGTCTTTTGGGCAGGCCGAGTTTAGGTCCCTATAATCTATGTAGACACGAACTTTCCTATTTTTTTCATGATTGGTACTACATTAGCCACCCAATCATGATGTTGTTCTTCTCGAACAAAGTTGCATGCTATCAGCTTCTTGACTTTGGCTTCAATTGCATCCATCATATCTGGGTGGAATCATCATTATTGTTTAACTAGTTTAGCGTTAAGGAGAAAGTTAAGCTTTTGTGTAGTTATTTGAGGATCTAGACTAGGCATATCCTCACAACTCCATGTGAAGACGTTAATGTATTCCCTTATTAGTTGAACCAGGGTTCGTTTATCTTCCTCTGAAAGACTTTTGCTGATGAAGATTGGTTTCGGGGGGGATTATTCTCGTACATCTATTTGAATAATTTTATCTTCTGAAGGTGGTTCACGTTGCTCGAACCGAAGCTCCTATTGTGAATCCATCTGTTGTACCTACGGATCATTTTCAAAGGGTTCTAGAGTTGAATCGTCTTCATCATCTGGGTCGGCTAGTTGACAGAAAGAGTGTGTTTGAATACTTTACCAGTGCTTCCATCTGAATCCCAGAATGATGACTCAGATGAATGGGAGCATGTTTCCTCCTCTGACTCTGAGCCTTCAGGAGTTGTTGGAGGTGTGAGGCACCCTAAACCATGACTGATTTTCTGGAAATAGATTTCAGACTTGCCTTTTAGAGAGAGATTGTGTATAGGGGTACGGCTGCATTTTTCGTAATTGAGTCCTTCGCTACACTTCAAGTTGTAGCTCATCTTCTGAATAATATCCTTAGTCGGCTGGCTGTAACGATGTAATTGCAATTTTCCACCATCATCATCAGAATCTTCGGCATGTGTGATCTTTTTGTTCCTACCCTTGCCAAAAAATATTTGACGTTGATCATTTCATCTTGCTGAGACTATGAAGCATGCATCTTTGGGGGAACTCTATGATGTAACATTCTAAAATTGTGAGACCACTGGTATGGATAGAGGCTCATAGGCATACAGGACCTCTAATAACTCTTTCACCAAAGGATCAATATCAATATAGTACGAAGGGAATGCTTTTTATTTATAAAATACACGATTTATTCCTCCTCCACAAAATCAACAGAAGGTTCAGCCTTGACTGGAGACTTAGTGAGATTGATGACCAAAGGTTGGTTTTTTGGCATTGGTTGCTTGTTACGACGAAGGTCGATGACAAGTGGAGGTTGAGCTCGCATTGTAAATAGATCTCTATAGTGTGGAATGGTAATGGGATGAAGATTATTCTTTCCTAGTTTTGGAATCCACCAGGTACGAAACATAGGAAAGAAAGAACAAGAGTTCATACTATGAACAATGTCTTTGTATTTATTCATTCATTTCTTTCTTTCCCATCGACCACTATGACAAAAATGATGCGACAAATCAAGACCCGAAAAGAAGAAGGGCCGGTGTGGGGCATTTGGGAAAGTCGGGCCGATCGGTTGTCTTCATTCAAGCGACGGTCATCGATGACAAGTGGAGGTACTTTCTTAGTGAGGTTTATCACCAGTGGCTCCTTCGCTTTCTCTTTATGCATCGGCTTGTGGAGGTTGATGACAAGAGGATCCGAAGGGGTTGGACGAGTAGTGCGCCCTTTGACTCGGATCATGAGAGGTTCCTCCTTCGGGATATTCCCAACTTCGTGAACAGCTTCTTTAGCTTGCTCTCCCATATACTCTGGTGTATAGAGCACAGAGTCAGAATAATAAGCCTTGATGTCGTTGAATGGGTTAAGATCTCCAACCTTTGTCTTGACTTCTCCCTGACTGTCTAGATACTTGAAACACTGATGCAAAGGGGAAGGTACAATTTTATGCTCGTATATCCATGGTCGTTCCAATAAAACATTATAGGATATATCTAAGTTGATCACATAAAATATGACTTCAGTCTAAAGATCGCCTATCTGAATCTTTAGGCGTATCTTCCCCAGCGGTCGACTTCTTCCAGCATTGAAACCCAGGATAGTGTCGTTGGTAGTTGACAGGTGATGCGTCGGTATCCTCAGAGATCGCAGCAAGCTCTTAGGAATGATGCTAAATGATGAATCTGGATCGATGTGAATCCATTTTGCTTTGATAGAACCGGCATAACTGGTGTAGTACAGAGGCCTGTCATGTTTGTTGTCTTTGAGTAGCATGTCATCCTGCGTGAAGGTAATATTAGGGATCTTTTCCATCACATTGTGGCACTGAGAACATGCTATTGGCTCTTGTTCAGGAGTCTTGAGTTGAACTAAGAATGAATCCGCATGGATTAGTGCCTCGCTCAACGCATCACAGGTCTCCTTCGATACAAATATGGAAATTCATGCCGATGTATTGGCCAGCTGCACCAATATATCAAAGTTGTATAGCTTCTCAAGTCCATGAGGTGGTTTCTTCTTCAGAGATTTGTAGAAGAACACCTCCTTATTTTTCTTTCTTTGTTATAGTGGGTCTTGAAGGACCAGATTCATCACCGACTAAAGCAATAGGAGTCGAAGAGGTAGAAGGAGCAACATGAGTCGAAGAGGTGGGAGGAGCAGCAGGAGTATCTTCCGGAGTAGACTCATAAGTTTTGAGATATTATTTTTTGGACTTGGTGCCAGTCATGACTTATTCTTTAGACATAGGAGAGAGAAGGACCAAGTGACTGAACCTGACTTTCCTCTTTATATGTCTCTTCTTTAGACGCATTTGTTGGGTAGCTCCCTTGTATCCCAATCCGCTGAGGGATTTTCCAGGGCGTCGTTAGGGCGGTAAAGGAATACGCAAACCTTTATCGAAGTTCAGACCTTTGACCTTTTGGAAATCATATATCATCTTTTGCATAAGATAGATAGACTGTTGGTTGTACCGATGGAACTAAGGTCGCTCGTCTGATTTGTGATCAAGAGAAATTATGTTGCATGGCTTATTTTTCTGACTTTTCTTCTTGGACTTAGAGTTGGAAGATAATGCTTCATGTTCCAAGTTTGGTAGCAAGTCAGGATGAATCCACATAACTTCACCATGATGTGTGGTAAGGGGCACCAATCCTTCTGTTTGACCTCGAGCTGACGGAAGATTGACTATTTCTATGGTAGCCCTAGGTATTGGAACAACACCGTCTGGAACTTCTTAAGATGGAAAATCCCCAAATTGTAGTGATACCAAGTTGGCGGAGACTGTCTTCTCGTCATTGTGAAGAGTGATTGCTTTAGAGTCTATCAACTGCTGGATCTTCCTTTTTAGTAAATAACACGCTTTCATGGGGTGATATACGTAACGATAAAAAAATAATACTTAGGACCATCCGTCTTGTTGGCTTCATCTGGTCGTTTGATATCCGAAAATTATAGTTTGTTTCTCTTTACTAAGAAATCGAAAATGCTGATAATATCGCTCTCATCAAAGGAATATTTTTTTTTGGGATTTGAAGACTCTGGAGGTTTTTGTACTTAGGAGAAGTAGGCCGTTTAGAGACATTATGGCAAGGGCCTTTTTTCTTTTGTTGTTGCGATTGCTTGCATTATTAAGAGGGAATTTCCCTTTATCCTCTGCGCTGGGCATTTGCAGTCCAAGCATGCATGCTTCCTTCGCGGTACCTTCAGTGGCTTCAGCACCTATTATGAATGCTGTCCAATCTTGAAACAGGGTGGGGCCAGTCCAGAGCCTTATTGCGGGCAGCAGATTCTTCTCACAGGTATCTATGAATGACTTCAGAGTTGCTTGCATGTAATTCTCTATGAATTCACGAATGGTTTTGAATGACTCCAAAGTTGCTTGCATGTAACGCTCTATGAATTCACGAATGGTTTTCTTCTCCTTCTGTTTGATGTCAATGAGTGAAGACATAGTCATGTCCATACCTCTGTCGTAGAATCGGGTAAGAAAGAGGCATTTGAAGTCCTCAAAAGATAATATACAGTTATCAGGCAAACTGTTTTACCAGTCATAGGCTACCCCGGCCAAGCATCTGAAAATAACCTGGTGAGGAGAGCATCCTCTTTTTGTAGGTGAACCGTCATCATATTGAAGTAGTTGATATATTGACGTGGAGACGTCTTTCCTTCAAATAAGACTATTGCTTGAGGCTTGTATTTGAGAGGGAAGGGAACATTATCCCAGTGAGGTAGATAAGGTTATTTTACTTCCAGCTTTTGAAGTTAATCTTTGTTCTTTAAAGCATCAACCTGGGTACGTAACTCCCGAATAGCTTCGTATGGATCTTCAATTTGAGGAGGTGTAGCCGACTGAACTGACGTTGGTTGAACCTGTACAACTACTGGTGGGGGCCACCCCCAGCGTTGAGGGGGTTAAGAGTTTGTGTTACCGAGTCTTGATTGGGAATTGTATCTGGATTTGTATCGCCCTGAGGAGGTATCATTCTTGGAGTGGGTTGTGCGAGAACGGACACAGTCGCTTGAACAGGTATTGGTATGGCAGATTGTTGGACCATCATCATCTGATGCATATTCTATATCATAGAGTGCATGTATTTGAACGCAGCCTCCAACGAGTTGAAACATTGCTCGGTATTTCCTGATAGGGAAGCTTCTTGTTTATCATCAATGGCATATATACTAACCTCTCTGTGTACGACAAAATGGCTAGTTGATTGCATTGTGTAGTTGGAGTCTACATTGTCTGTCTCTGACTCAGGGGGATTGCTACCTCCAGCATCAGATCTGAGGAGTGAGGATTCCTGGAGAGAGACAGTTCTCGTCTTCGAGAACAGGTATTCTGTATACCCCTTCAAATGATTCGACAAGCTGGTCGAACCTCCTCTGACTAGGCGTCCTCGAGGTATGCCGTCTTGAACGTCTCTTATTGTGGGTAAGGTGTGAGGCCATGTATACTAGGGTACAAAGAAGTTCATCTTCATCTTCTTGATTTCCAGCTTGTTTTTCTACATGTTGTCTAATGGGCACAGTGTAAGTCAATATGTCAAACACAGACTATCTTGCTGGTGCACATCAATAATTGATTACAATCTTATGAAAACTATAATGATGCTCGTTAGGGAGCACCATTACAGGCACGAAGGACTACCTTTCTTTATGCTTTTGTACAATAAGTTGGGGTAAATTAGAAGAAGGAAGGGGGAAAGAAGAGGAAGGTAGACTCTGCCTTCTTACATTGATTGTAGTTGACTTGGGACCTAAGTTCTTAGTGCCCAGCGTATAAAGTATGGCACTCAGTTGGGAAGCACTCTGCGGCATACGCTGGAGTGTTGCAGTGGAGGAAAAAATAACATATTTTTGTGCGCACAACTTGGTACGCAGATCTGGAACTTTGCGCGTATTTTTGCAACTTCAGATCGGGAAACACATAACTTTCCTTTTGTAGTGCGTGTAATTTGCATACACGCAGGAGAAGTCTTTACTGAATTTTGTTCTACACGCCGATGGAATCCAGGACTTGTACATTCAGAGCACGTATTTTTACTGGGCCACGAGTTGGCGGCTACAGCGTCTTTGTTTTGCGCGTTATACTGAACATTCACAGTATGGGTTATTTGAGAATGAACCACCCCTTAGCATCATAATGCATTTATCTACCAAAGAAAGAGCGTTTTATCTCTCGCGTGTTGTTATAAGAGGGTCATTGTCTGGTTCCCTTAGTTAGCACGTCAGCGTGGCTAAGAGGAGTGTCCACCAAGTCGTAGACTGGGGATGGAATAACAGAGTTGACGAGAGAGTCCTCGTTGACAGTGGTCATCATGCCTTTCTCTTTGTTAGTAGCAACTTTAGGAGTGGAGGAGTGAGATTTGGGCACCCACATCTTGCGGGTCTTCCTCGTCTTGGGCACGGATGAGGGGCGTGTGTACCCACAGCGTTAAGCATCTCTTCATAAGCTTATTGGTCGAACTTCACGACCAAAGTTTTTTGCGTTGAGCCGACCAACGCGGTGTCTTGTTGAGCTATCACCTTCTCATCGGAGGAGAAGGCCTTCCCCAGTAGAGTCACCATTTTGTTTGCCATGAACAAAAGTTTATACAAAACTTTGTGTTACAAACTAAGAAAAGAAAGAAAGTATGAGAGATCCTATACAAGAATCTAAGTACAATAATTCTGATAAAGTATAGTTGTGGAGATCTAATCTGCGGTCGATTGCTTTACTCCTTTGACTACTAGACACCAAGAAGAGATACTTTAGAATACTTGAACGATCTGGAGAATCTACCAACAAGAAAGCTTTTGCAACACTTGCACGAAGAGCTTCTATTCTTTTTCTCCTCCGTCCCATGTCCCCCGTTAATGGATATGCTGATCCCATATTTATAATATTTTATGATGGCAACGGTTATCTATGTGCATACGTAAGCACGAGCAATATACAATATGTTTATCGTGGTATGCATATATTTTGAAGAGATACATCCTACGTTCTGGATAGTGGGTGCACAAATTACTGATAATTTGACACATGGCTTCTTATGCGAGGAAGGCTCAAGTCATGAAGCAGTTATTTATAAACTATTTATGAGAAATATGGTATGAGAAATATCTCATCATAATCGTTTATCGTCAGTTATTGGCATAGGCGTATTGTTGGAGAGTAGTAATCATGCTGGCGTACTTTGAAGAGGATAGCCATACCGGTGTTGTCACTACCATATTTTCTAGAAAATGGTATTTTGGTCATTTTATAATTATTGTGCATGTTAAATATTTATTTATTGTATCATTTATTTATTGTTAGAAGGCCACATTATTTATTGGACTTGTGTTAGGGGACCCAAGTAGACTTATCATGAACCATGGACCAACAATTAAGTTAGATCCATTTAGGCCCAATAATTAGTCACCCTTTGGATTAGTTAGTATTTTAATTAAACATCCATTAGGAGTATAAGCTTTCTTCTTAATTATAATCCATCATGACAAGCCCACGGGGGTAATTATGTCATTACACAATTACTTGGAGGCCAAGTAGTGGTTGGCCCCTATAGGGAGGGAAGATTATCTCCCCCCCCCCCCCTCTCATTTCATTCCATTTTAGATTCCCAATATGTTCTTCCCTAAATTGATTTACCCCTTCACCAAATCACCCAATTTACTCTCATTCTTCTTCAATTACATTATCTAAGGAGCATTGGAGATTGGATTGCAAGGAGTACTTGGAGAATAAGCCATTGGATAGGAGTTTGTATCATATTTGTGTCCATTTGGGTTTTGCATTGGGAATACATCTCCTAATAGATAAAATTATGAATTCCCCTTTCTATTAGGATCTAATTCATACAATTGACCATTAGGAACCCTTTCTTGGCTTTGGGCTACCCATAGGAGCAAGAACTAGGTTCATATGACTAGTATTGTGAAAGATAGTAAGTTTTGTGTCCAATTGAGGAAAAATTTCGAGATTGGTGCACAATGTATTTGTCAATTGGTAAATTGGACTAAACTGACATTAGATTGGTTGTTTGGGACAGGTGGAGTGTCAATAATTGGATATGAGTAGGTCGTATCATGGCAATTTGGTAATATGGGTTATTTTGGGGGATTTTCTTCGATACGGGGGTTTGAGCATGTCGTATTTTGACATGGACACATAGTTGAGTAGCTAAGACTTTATATTGCTTATAATTATGATAATTATCTTGCTCATATCATTGGTAATGCATTTGGTGTCGTGTCAAGGGCGTATCACAAGGGTATCATAGATCTAGTGCGATACGGAGGTGATGCACCACTTGTGTTTGATACTATGTCTTGTGGGTGTATTTTATATATCCTAATTTGTTTATGATACTATTGATACATTAGTTGTATCATATATTTAGATATATACTTGTATTGATTTATATATCATTAGTATGTATATATATATATATATATATATATATATATATATATATATATATATATATATATATATATATATACACTTGTTAGAATAGTTCTTGTGTGTGTGTGTGTGTGTATTATGTGTATCATTAGGGTGTATGTGTTTTGTGTTGAGAGTAGGGGGTATTGTGACTGAGCACAGATCACTGAGCATGTGTGGACATTTACTTTTGGAGTAGTCAGTGAAGTGTAGAGGACTATGAGTGCAGTGAGGTGATCGGGTATGCTGCAGTTCACTACTGCAGTAATAGTATGCAGTCGGGTATTGTGCACTGCATTGGTGAAGAGAATAGTATGCAGTCGGGTATGTGGGTGTCGGGATATTAACAGCAAAGTGTAGTATAGGGTTTCCAGTGAGCAACAGTCGAATAGTAGCTGTGCAATTGTGCACTAGTTTAGTCTATGGAGCTGTGATGTGTTCTTGGTATAGGACTGAAGACATTGCAGGAACTGTAGAGTGGGTCCAGGCACGGGGCTCGGGTTTGCAAAGAATGGAGATATGGGTATGAGATTAGTGTGGGAGTGTGCTTAGAATATATTAGTGTATGTGTGTGAATATACATCTATATGAATGGAGGTGAGTGTAGGCATTGTATCAATGTGTGAGGTGAGTAGGGATACCAAGTGAACTAGGTTGGGGCTAGTATAAAGATTAAGTAGTGGGCATCAAGTTAAGTTGGTATTAATAGGTATGTTAGTGTTATGGGTTATCCAAATACCATGTTATAGATAACACTAAGGTATATGATATGGGTATATATAATTAAGAGATATATGTGAGATATTGAGATATAGAGTATCTCAAGGTAAGGGTAATGTTATGATACGGGCTAAGGTAATTGCATATAGACCAAGGTATTAGTAATATTATAGGTATTAGTATATATAGTATTTATTAACTAGTATTAACCTAGAAACATATATATAGGCTAATACAACCTAGAAATGACTGGTTTGACCTCGAGTTGACCTAGTTTTACTATTTTGACCTAGAGTTGACTTGAGACCTAGAAATTAATTACTTTTACTTTTTTATCATTACAAAACTCTGTGTTGACATGACATTCCATATTTAGGTCCTTGAGGCACTGATTTGGATACAGTTTGATACTTTACCCCGAATTCCAGGCAAGTACATTTTCTGATAGTTTTTCGCTTATGATATCCGCTATATTTCTTGTATTTAGTGTAGATATCCTTGTTTTTCTGACACTTGGTTACACCGATTAGAATTCCTGGATTCTGTCATGAGATATTATTCATGGTAGTTCCTGGCATATTTCTTGTGCGAGCTACGTTGTTCTTATACATGTATGGACACTGATTCATGAGAAGATTAGCTCCCTTCTCAGAGAATCCGGTGTCATAGCGTGTCATAGATTGGATCCACTATACCAATCGGGGGCGGAGAGTATGTAGTGTAGATATGTGATCATACCCCGCAGTTCTTGTTTAATCATACACCACATGTATGATTAGCCAGGCCTGTGGTCCTTGTGTAGTACCCAAGCTGATCACATGTTGTCACTCGTACTCACTCACTTAGATAGTTGTATCTCTTTATTGCCATATATGAGGTACGTACCACTTGTATATATTTCCAGTATTTCCTTATTCATGTATATTTCTACCATGCTCTATTTATCTTGTATATGCTCTCTATTTACTGTATATAGTTTTTATGATTTATTGGAACTGCTGCTAGAGGTGTATTTTGCTCCTTTTCTGACTAGATATATTTTCTCCAGATGACACTGAGGAGTGGTACCCCACTCATTACGGGCCTCAGGACGTAGTTGGCTTAGAGCTAGAGACTGTGGCTCCGGAGGAACTCATCCCGGTTGAGACAGACGACACTTTACCAGTAGCTTAGTAGATATGCTTATATTGTACTGGATTTGTCTTCAGCTTTTGACAGCTAGTCTTATATTATATTTGGTGACTCATTGGCTATTATTTCTGTCTTGTGAGTTATATTTTGACTCTTTTGTTCTTTATATCATATTCGTGCGATTGTTTCATCTTATAGTTCTGTGATTGAGTATTTTATATTTCATTTATAGCATTATATATCTTGATAATCATTATTGCAAGATAGTATAGTTTAGCCAAACAATGTTCTACCACTGATGTTGTGACGTAGGCTGGAGGCACCCACTTTCTCATGCTCCTATACCGGGTGTGGGTCGTGACACATTTTTTAGTGGTAGCCCATGCAGGTCTTCGAGGTCGCAATTAGTGCGATTCGTAGTGGTGCTCTGATTTGAGTGCTATTACGAGCCTGTTTCAGGAAATAGGATATAGGCTATAGGCTTAGAATACTCAATCACATCTAGAAAAAAAATCTATTATTCATTTCAATTGTTCTCCCTTGATATTTAACAATTGAGCTTTAATTGTCCTTCTTTGAATACATTCTATCTTGTGCCATATTGATTCTTTTCTTTCGTTTTGCCTCAAGATGCTCCTAAGACTCGATCACAGCAGAGAGGAGCAGCTTCTGAGGGATCCGTGACTTCTCGAGAGTTTGTACCAGTCATTTCTTCGGTGATTGTTGTAGCATCTGCATTCAAGGGTCCACCTCCAGTATGGAGGACTGTTCCAACTGTGGCTGAGGGACTTCCATCTCCCGTGTCGACAGATGTGACTCAGGTGTTCGCATTGTTTCACGAGATGATGGAGGCTCAGAGGGCCCAGTCAGAGGCTCCCCAGAGGCAGACCGACATGTTGTGGCAGGGTATTAAGAGTACTCATCAGCTTGCCCTTGCTGCAGTAGAGAGAGGAGCTCCAGTCCAGCAGCAGGTTGTTTCGCAGGTTGCCCAACTTCGGTCGGGTAATATCTAAGACTTCAAGAAGCTAGAACCTTGGGTCTTCAAGGGGATCGAGGGCATTGTCTACGCTAATTATTGGCTCAAGGATATCGAGCGTCTCATGAGGTTGTCCCGCTTACTGAGGATCTGAAGGTTGAGGCAGTGGGACTTCAGCTGTTCGACATCGCCCACACTTGGTTCAAGAATGAGCAACTTCTTGCTGATGTGGGGCAGACTTGGGAGGTGTTCAAGGACCTCTTCAAGAGAAATTTCTTTGCTCGGGCTGACAGATTGGACTTGGGGAGGTAGTTTGAGGGCTTTACTCAGGGGAGCATGTCCGTGGAGGAGTACGTCGCAAAGTTCGAAAGGTTGAGCCAATTTACGAAGTACTTAGTGAGGGAGCCAGAGGTTCAGGCTATCCAATTTTTGAGGGTCTGAATTGGGAAGTGAAGATCCTTATTCCGTCTTTCTATGAGACGTATTCTGAGATACTTGCGAAGGCACGCAAGATTGAGAGGAAGTTGAGCTTGAAGCCCAAGAGAGACCATAATTTTTTTGTGGGGGCAAATACGAGCACAGTACCTGCTAAGCATCTTTATCTCCAGTCTAGGCCTTTTCAGCAGGCACAGTAGTACCAGGCTCCAGTTAGGGCACCAGTTCACCAGGTACCACAGTAGCAGCAGCAGAAATACTCACAGCACGCTTCCTACCGCTACTGCAAGAAGCCCGGCCATATCTGAAAAGTTTACAGGAGGAGATTGGGAGTTTGTCTATATTGTGGCACAGAGGGGCATCAGATGAGAGATTGTCCTTCCAACCCTCATCGTGCAGCTCAAGGAGAAGCTCCAGCTCATAAAGCACAGGCGAGGCCACCTGCATTACAGCCGAGGAGACTGTCGCTTTCGACCCAGCAGCAGCGTTACGCCCAGCAACAGCATCAGGGAGGTACACCTCAGGGACGAGCATTTTTTATGACGGTCGAGGAGGTCGAGCCCACCGGAGATGTCATCGCAGGTTCTGTTCTCCTTGATTCTATTCCAGCTTTAGCAAAATTTGATTCAGGTGCTTCTCGTAGTTTTGTATCTGTTTTTTTTTTGCTCTGAAGTATCATTTGTTAGTTGAGTCTTTGCTTAGGACTTGCAAGATCATGACCAGGGGAGGCATTATCCTGGTTAGTGATATTTGTAAGGATCGGAGAGTTACTCTGGGAGGCCGAGAGCTGAGTGTGTGTCTACTTGTAATGTTACTTCCGAGCTACGACATTGTACTCGGGATGGATTGGTTGAGTAGGCACAATGCTAGTATAGATTACAGAGGAGGTAGAGTTTTGTTCAGCCGCCAGGAGAACCAGAGTTTGAGTTTGCTAGAGGAGCTTCAGAGCAGAAAGAAGGCATTATCTGTGGAGCTAAGGTAGAAGACAAGGAGTTGTCGCATCCCTTGATAGCAAAGTTCTTAGATGTATTTCCTGAAGAATTGCCAGGATTGTCCCCAGATTGAGATATTGAGTTCTTTATAGACTTGGTGCCAGGTGCAGAGTCGATTTCATAACATGTCTATAGAGTGAACAACAGTAAGCTGGTCGAGCTGAAGAGCAAGTGGATAAAGTGCAGGATAAATAGTTTATCAGATCTAGTTCTTCACCAGGGGGAGCCCCAATATTGTTTGTACCGAAGAAGGATGGATCGGTGTGCATGTGTATCGATTACAAGGCATTGAATAATCTCACTATCAAGAATAAATACCTATTGCCACGGATTGATGATTTGTTCGATCAGTTGAGTGGCACCAAGGTATTTTCTAAGATAGACTTAAGATCAGGCTACCATCAGGTGAAAGTGAAGCCGGAGGATATTTTGAAGACTGCTTTTAGGACTCGCTATAGCCAATACGAGTTCATGGTGATGTCGTTCGGGTTGACTAATGCCCTGACGGTGTTTATAAATTTAATGAACAAGGTATTCCACCAGTACCTTGACAAGTTCATGGTAGTGTTCATCGATGACATTCTCATATACTCGAAGACGCCAGAGGAGCACGAAGAGCATCTATGGATTGTGTTGGATGTGCTGAGTAAGGAGAAGCTGTATGGGAAGCTGTCCAAGTATGAGTTCTTCCTAGATAAGGTGGAGTTCTTAAGGCATATTCTGACTGGTGATGGAAATTCAGTGGACCCTAAGAAGATCACAGCAGTGGAGTCTTAGAAGACCCCGAGTTCAGTAGCAGAGATCAGGAGTTTCTTGGGTTTGACAGGCTACTACAGGAAGTTTGTACAAGATTTCTCGAGGATTGCTGAGACGATGACCAGAATCGCTAGGAAGGACGCAGAGTTTGTTTGGACAGAGGAGTGTCGGGCTTATTTTGAGAAACTAAAGACGAGATTGAAGTCTGCTCCTATTTTGACGTTGCCATCAGGGTCTTGAGGTTTCACTATCTATAATGATGCATCGGAGAAAGGTCTGGTTTATGTTCTTCAACAGAATGGAAAGGTGATTGCCTATGCATCTAGGCAATTACGTTCTCATGAGAAGAATTATCCTACCCATGACTTGGATTTGGCAGCGGTCATCTTTGCTTTGAAGTTGTGGAAACACTATCTGTACGGAGAGCGTGTGAAGATCTTCACAAACCACAAGATCTTGAAGTACATTTTTACTCAGAAGGAGCTGAATATGAGGCAGCGTCGGTGGTTGGATCTGGTGAAGGATTTTGTTATATCCTTATAGTATCATCCAGGAAAGGCTAATGTAGTTGTCGATGCCTTGAGAAGGTATCTGGTAGCTATATTTTGATACAGGACCGATATTTATTTGAGGATCTGGAGAGCTTGGACATTAAGGTGATAGTTCCTGGGATTATAATGCAGATATGGGTTTGCAGATATATTCAGAGTTGATGGACAGGATCAAGGCATCCCAGTATGAGAATATGTCTCTGAGAAGCATCAGAGCTCTGGTGAGAGCAGGATTGGAGGATGATTTCACCATTGTTGATGATGGTTCTGCGACACAGTACTAGATTGTGTGTGCCTAATGGAGGGCTGTGTAAGAAGGTATCGCAGAAAGCATATCGCTTTCAGTATTCCATGCATCCAAGTGCCAACAAGATGTATCGGGATATGCTAGAGAGTGTATGGTGGTATGGCATAAAGAGAAAAGTGGCACAGTTTGTATCCAGATGCTTAGTGTGCTAGCAGGTGAAAGCCGAGAGGCAGAGGCTAGACGGTTTACTACAGCCATTACTCATTCCGGAGTGAAAGTGGGAGCACATTACTATGGATTTTGTGTCCGGACTTCCACGATCTCCAGGAGAAAAAGATACGATTTGGGTCATCGTTGACAAGTTGACCAACTCGTCCCACTTTTTGCCTTTCAAGGTGGGTTTGTCTACGGAGAAGCTGGCAGAGATATATGTGAGGCAGATCGTCAGGATACATGGGGTTTCCGTCAGCATAGTCTCGGATCAGGATAGTCGTTTCATTTCTCATTTCTGGAGGAGTTTATAGGCAAGCTTGGGCACCCAACTCAAGTTCAGTACTGCATATCACCCCCAAACGGATGGGTAGTCAGAGAAGACTATTCAGACTCTCGATAATATATTGAGCACCTGTGTACTAGATTTTGGGGGATCTTGGGAGGACCATCTCTATTTAATAGAGTTTGCTTACAATAACAGCTACTAGGCCAGTATAGGGATGTCACCATTTGAGGCTATGTACGGTCGGAGATGTCGTACTCCCTTATCGTGGGATGATATTGAAGAAAGAACTTTGCTAGAGCCAGAGATGGTGGTGGATGCAACGGAGAAGGTTAAGCTGATCAGGGATAGACTTCGGGTGGCACAGGACAGACAGCGGCATTGGGCCGATAACTACTGGAGACCTTTGGAGTTTGAGGTATAGTTTTATATTTTTTGGTTTGTGCTTGATATTGGTTGTATATTATAGATTAAGTTCTTAAGGTTGTGTTTTGTTTGAGGTTGGAGGTCTAGTGTTTTTGAGAATTTCTTCGACACGAGGCACGATTTGCTTCGATGGAGGCGGGAAGCTTAGTCCGCGATTCATCGGAACCTTCAGTATTCTCAAGAGGGTCGGTGCAGTTGCCTACAGACTAGACTTACCACCTGCATTAGAGGGAGTGCACAACATGTTTCACGTATCGCAGTTGAGACGGTACGTGGCGGATCCTAGTCACGTATTGGATCACTCAGAGATAGAGTTGGGCCCTACTCTTAGCTATCCAAAGCATCCAGTTGAGATTCTGGATCAGAGATATAAGGTGTTGAGGAACCAGACAATTTTCTTGGTACGCGTCGCATGGAGGCATCACTCTCCGGGTGAGTCTACCTGGGAGAGGAAGGATAAAATGCGAGAGCAGTACCCGTATCTATTTGTGCCTTGAGGTATGTTCTTTCTTGTTCTGTTTTGCTTTTCTAGGGGTAGTTTCATCTTTGAATTTCGAGGACGAAATTATTTTAAGGGGGTAGACTTGTCACTACCATATTTTCTAGAAAATTATATTTTGATCATTTCATAATTATTGTGCATGTTAAATATTTATTTATTGTATCATTTATTTATTGGACTTGTGTTAGTGGACCCAAGTAGACTTGTCATGAACCATGGACCAACAATTAAGTTAGATCCATTTAGGCCCAATAATTAGTCACCCTTTGGATTAGTTAGTTTTTTAATTAAACATCAATTAGGAGTAGAAGCTTCCTCCTTGATTATAATCCATCATGACAAGCCCATGGGGGTAATTGTGTCATTACACAATTACTTGGAGGCCAAGTAGTGGTCGGCCCCTATAGAGAGGGGAGATTCTCTCTCCTCCCTCTCGTTTCATTCCATTTTAGATCCCCATTGTGTTCTTCCCCAAATTGATTCACCCTTCCACCAAATTACCTAATTCACTCTCATTTCTTTCCAATTACATCATCTAAGGAGCATTGGAGCTTGGATTACAAGGAGTACTTGGAGAATGAGCCATTGGATAGGAGATTATGTCATATTTGTATCCATTTGGGTTTTGCATTGGGAATCCATCTCCTAATAGGTAAAATTCTGAATTCCCCTTTCTATTAGACTCTAATTCATGCAATTGACCATTAAGAACCCTTCCTTGGCTTAGGGCTACCCATAGGAGCAAGAACTAGGTTCATATGACTTATATTGTGGCTTCTATAGTGAGTTTTGTGTCCAATTGAGAAGAATTCTGAGATTGATGCACAATGTGTTTGTCAATTGGTCAATTGGACTAAATTGACACTAGATTGGTTGTGTGGGACTAGTGGCTTATCCACAATTGGATATGAGTAGGCCGTATCATGGCAATTTGGTGATAGGAGTTATTTTGGGAGTTTTTTCTTAGACACGTGGGTTTGAGCATGTCGCATTTTGATACGGGCACGTAGTTGAGTAGCTAACACTTTATATTGCTTATAATTATGATAATTGTCTTGCTCATATCATTGGTAATGTATTTGGTGTGGTGTCAAGGGTGTATCACAAGCGTATCAAGATCTAGTATAATACAGAGGCGATGCACCACTTGTGTTTGATAATATGTCTTGTGAGTGTATTTTATATATCCTAATTTGTTTATGATACTATTGATACATTAGTTGTATCATATATTTAGATATATACTTGTCTTGATTTATATATATATATATATATATATTAGATATATTAGATACACTTGTTAGAATAGTTCTTGTGTGTATGTTATGTGTATCATTAGGGTGTATGTGTTTTGTGTTAAGAGTAGGGGGGTACTATGACTGAGCACAGATCACTGTGCATATGTGGACATTTACTTTTGGAGCAGTCAGTGAAGTATAGAGGACTATAGTCCAGTGAGGGGATCGGGTATGTTGTAGTTCACTACTACAGTGATAGTATGCAGGGTGAAGAGAATAGTATGCAGTCGGGTATGTGGGTGTCGGGTTGTTAACAGAAATGTACAATATCGGGTTTGCAGTGAGCAACAGTCGAGTAGTAGCTGTGCAATTGTGCACTAGTTCAGTCCATGGAGCTGTGATGTGTGCTCGGTATAGGACTGCAGACACTACAGCAACTGTAGAGTGGGTCCAGGCATGGGGTCGGGTTTAAAAAGAATGGAGATGTGGGTATTAGATTAGTGTGGGTGTGTGTTTAGTATATATTAGTGTATGTGTGTGCATATATATCTATATAAATGGAGGTGAGTGTAGGCATTGTATGAATGTGTAAGGTGAGTAGGGATACCAAGTGAACTAGTTTGGGGGTAGTATAAAGATTAAGTAGTGGGCATCAAGTTAAGTTGGTATTAATAGGTATGTTAGTGTTATGGGTTATTCAAATACCAAGTTATAGATAACACGAAGGTATATGATATGGGTATATATAATTAAGAGATATATTTAAGATATTGAGATACGAGGTATCTCAAGGTAAGGGTAATATTAGGATACGGGCTAAGGTAATTGCATATAGACCAAGGTATTGGTAATATTATAGGTATTAGTATATATATAATATATATTAACTAGTATTGACCTAGAAACATAGATATAGGCTAATACAACCTAGAAATGACTAGTTTGACCTAGAGTTGACCTAGTTTGACTATTTTGACCTAGTTTGACCTAGAGTTGACTTGAGACCAAGAAATTAATTACTTTTACTTCTTTATCATTACAAAACACTGTGTTGACATGACATTCCATATTTAGGTCCTTGAGGCACTGATTCGGATACAGTTTGATACTTCACCCTGGATTTCAGGGGAGTACATTCTTTGATAGTTTTTCGTTTATGATATCCTCTATGTTTCTTATATTTAGTGTAGATATCCTTGTTTTCCTGACACTTGGTTACACGGATTGGTATTCCTAGATCTCGTCATGAGATATTATTCCTGGTAGTTCCTGGCATATTTCTTATGCGAGCCATGTATTGCACTCAACTTGCAAGAAGCCCTTTCTTTACATTATCCAAGAGCTCATGAAATGCTTGTGAAAGCAAATCCATAGTGCAGCACAGCTCAAGCATGCATAAATCTAGCAAAGAGAAAATTTGAATTCATCTACAGGAAACTTGATAGAAATTACGGAACAAATTAAAAACGTATGTACTATTGGGATTCATTCTTTTCAGAAAATTGTTCTTGTACATGTATGGACACTGATTCATGAGAAGATTATATCCCTTCTCAGAGAATCCGGTGTCATAGCGTGTCATGGATTGGATCCACTATAACAGTCGGGGGCGGGGAGTATGTAGTATAGATATGTGATCATATCCCGCAGTTCTTGCTTTCCTTGAATAGTGTTACTCATACACCGCACGTATGATTAGCCAGCCTCGTGGTTCTTGAACAGTACCCAAGCTGATCACATATTGTCACTAAAACTCACTCACTTAGATAGTTGTATCTCTTTATTGCTATATATGATATTCGTACCTCTTGTATGTATTTTTTGCATTTTCTTATTCATGTATATTTCTACCATGCTCTATTCATCTTATATATGCTCTCTATTTACTGTCACATATATAGTCTTTATCATTTATTGGAACTTCTGCTAGAGGTGTACTTTGCTCCTTTTCTGACTGGATATATTTTTTTTAAATGACACTGAGGAGTGGTACCCCACTCATTACGGGTCTCAGGACATAGTTGGCTTAGAGCTAGAGATTGTGGCACAGGAGGAACTCATCCCGGTTGAGACAGACGATACTTTACAAGTAGCTTAGTAGATAGGCTTATATTGTACTGGATTTGTCTCCAGCTTTTGACAGTTAGTCTTATATTATATTTGGTGACTCATTGGCTATTATTTCTGTCTTATGAGTTGTATTTTGACTCTTCAGTTTTTTATATCATATTCGTACGATTGTTCCATCTTATAGTTCTGTGATTGAGTATTCATATTTCATTGGTGGCATTATATATCTTGATGATCATTATTGCTAAATAGTATAGCTTTTGATAGTATTCATATTTCATTGGTGACACAATCTTGAAGCATACACAAGCTTCCAAAATATCTGGCAGCAACCGACTCCTCTTCTTGCTTAGCATCCTTGAGCCTGCACTAAAAGAAGATTTCGATGCTACAGTGGACACCATGATCATTAGAATATCGCATGTTATAGAAGAGAGTACAAAATACGTTTTTTCGTGTCTCTTCCACCATTCTAAAATTAAAAAATAAGATGAAGAGTCATCTTCATCTTCTTCATAAGAATTTAGATATAAGGACAATTATTGAGTGGGTTGGGAAGATTATTTTTGTTTTTTTCCTTTGCAGTATACTTTTAGCACGTGATAATTTAGACATAAAATCGGAGCTACTACTACCTTGAACGGTTGTATTTGGTCGGGTTGATACAACTCTTTCTTCATATAAAGCAATTAAACTATCTAAAATATCCTTAATTTCTACTTTCAAGCTACCTACATCAACTTTCATATTATCTTCAAAATCGTCTAATAAAATATATACACCATCTAATTTAATCTTAGGATAAAAAATTGAAGCCAAACAATATAGAAGAGGTATATAACCCCAATATTTTTTAAAATTTGGCTTTCATTTTAGTAACAACATAATCAAAACCATGGACATTTCTATATTTAGAAAATAAATGAGACATATTAATAATTTCAAAGCTAAAGGAGAAGTTGGATAATAAACTCTAGATAGAATACATGTAGCATTGTAAAATAATTTTAAAAATTCAAAAATAGAAGTAGCAATTAACCAATCATTCTCAGTTACTTGATAATCAAAAGTAGGATTAGCATTACAATATTGTGTAATAACATCTTTAAACTTCATAAAAGATTTTAGCATTAAATAAGCAGAATTCCATCTATGTGGTGCATCATTAACTAATCGCCTAAAAGTAATATCATATTGTGTACATATTGTTTGAAAAGATTATTGTCTACTTGCAGAAGTGTTCAAACTCTGTAAACATAATCTAACATTTTCTAAATTTAGTTGAAAGAATTCAAGGCATTCTTTTACAATCAAATTAATAATATGACAATCACATTTAACATGAAAAAGTCTACCTTCTAGCATAGTCAAAATTTGTGTTTTTAAAACATTAATAGAAGAAGTGTTATTACTAGCATTATCAAAAGAAATCAAAAATATTTTATTGTGAATATCATATTAACGCACAAATTGCATTATAGCGTTACCGATTACATCACCGGTATGTGAAAATTCTAAAGGTCTTAGACAAATGATATATTTTTACAATATCCATCTTGGATCTATATAATGTGCCGTGATACAGATATAAGCATAATTTTGCTTAGTAGTTAATATATCATAAGTTGGAACTAATTTACTAACATGCATAAAACTTTCTTTCAAAGCAGCCTCATCTTTTTGAAAAAAATTCAAAGCCTCTACTCTAGCACTAGATCTATAAACTTTAGTAAAACAATGATTAATGGTACTACGTGCATAATCATAATAGCAATCACTCTCACCAAATGTAAAAGGTTGTTCATCACAAATGATATATTTGGTTAACTCAGTCTTGTTACGAGCATCAGTAAGTAAAGTTACCTATAAAAGATACTTGACCACAGGTACTTAGCTGTGTTTGTCTAGCCTGCAGTATATCCTTACTATAGCAGCTTTTGTACTATCTTCTTAAAGTGCTCGTGCCATCACCCTTTTTTTCATTTGTAAACCTGCTTACGTTTCTTACCTTCCGCAGCCTTAGGTATTGATTTTTGATCTTTTAGATCTAAAACCGGTGCGCCCTCATTATTAGTGCCAAATATTTTTGTAAAATAATTTCATAAAACAGTTTTTTTTTTCTATTTGTTGTTTTTGTAGCCATGCTCCTAACTTCAGGAGGTGACATTTGTGTCGGTGGAGCAGAATCAAGAATAGGATTATTTTTAAATATTTAATTATAATAATCAAATTGTTGTTTCGAATCACCTCCATAATGGTGGTTAGAACCAGTAGCATCAATATTTGAAAAAAAAAAAATTAATACGTGTAAAAAAAAATATTTATCTACCAACTAAACAAAAGAGAGAAACAGAGGGGGAAAGAAAAATCAAAAATTACGAGAAAAAAATAACTATTAAGAAAAAAAAAATTCTTCTTACTTGAAGCCTCCAAGAAATTTTGCACTTCAGAAATTGCTTGCTTAGAATGCTTGCTTGAACACTGTTGTTTGGCCTCCAGAAAGTTTCACTTCAGAAATTGATTGCTTAGAAAATTTTGTAAGAGAAGAGAAGGAAGAAGAAATGTTGTTGTGATTATTTTTCATGTTTTTGGGACTATTTATAGAATTATTTTGAGCCAAAATGACCCCATATGTCCTCAAAATATAGTTGTTATAAGGATATTTTGATCATTTTCAGCAAAAATGACTAAAATGTCTCTCTAACGTTCAAATAATGTCATAAAACCTGAGGTATTTTGGTAAAAATATCCCCCAAGCGGTCATATACAAAAAAAAAAATTCTCCCGGGCCTGACCAGGTCGGCAACCGAGTCGGGCCTACCGAGCCTCAACGGTCGAAACTGCACCCGAATGTTGCTACAACCGGGCCGGGTCGGATCGGACTTGCGGGTCAGATCCCCCGACCCAGCCCGGACCCGCATACGAGGTGGGCCGAGTCGAGCCGATCCGTTGACCTGGTATGGGCTGGCCCAGAGCGACGTTGACCGGGCCAGACCCGGACTAGTTTTCGGGTCGCCCGGCCCAATATACACCATGACATTTGTTTACATATGGAAAAATCATGTTGTATGGCAACAAGCAAGCATTTGATAACATGTTATATCACATTTGTTTATATGCTGCAAGAATTTGACAACATGTTATATGACAACAAGCATTTGACAACATGTTACCGAACTCAACTGGCTCTTGTGGTCAAGTGATAAGAGGTATAACCTCTGGCTGGACGGAGGTCTCAGGATCAAATCGCGGATGAAGTGTGGGAACAATGGATCCAAATAGCATACAATGCAACATGCACAAAAATTCGTACGTATCGTCGGACATCTTAAAAAAAAACATGCATTTATTATAACGTACTTGTTACATGGCAGCAACTGATTTTATTTATATATTATATTATATTATGTTATATTTCAATCTCTAAATTTGTACTCAATCCATACATATATAGTTTCAATCATCCAAAATCATGTAGAAGAATGAAAAATAAATTTTGACCTTGGATAAAGAATGAGATATGTTGGTACCAAGTGCCTCATGCTTAACTCTCAATGTTGGCTTTTGTTACAAATCGAGAAGCATCTCTCCAATCTTGAGAATGGACTATTTTCCGCTGGAAGCCTTCTTCTTGGTTAGGATACAGTGCTATAAAAGGGGAAGAGAGAGAAAAAAAAATGTAGCCGAGACCTTTTCTTATTCATAATATATATAAAGATGAATATGATAGAGGTGGTTATGGATATGGATAAGATCTTCCATATTAAGGTTTATCCAAATCACAAGGACATTGATATCAGAAAAAAGAACATATTCATTAACATTCTAAAAATACAACCAATAACATTACATTGTTCTCCTTCGGTGTCATTTGAACCCAAAAAATCATCACCATTACCAAATCGAAAGACAATTTTTGACAGTAAACAGAACCATTAAATTATATCACTGTATACTAGTCTTACCTAGGCCAAAGCAAGCCAAAAATCCCAAATGCAATATTTTAAAATGTAAAATTATTTTCCAAAACCCTGCAAATGAAACATAGTGGACAACAGGAATAGCCAAAAAATTATCTTGCCCAAACTAAACGCAGCAGAGAACTTAAAAAAAAATGCAGCAACCAAACCCAACAGAGGGGTTGGACATAATATTTTTCAAATTTTATCCAAGCAAGTTCGAACTACACACATACAAGAGCACAAAAACGAGGTGCAGCAGAGCCAAATTTGTCCTCTTCCTCCCCCTTTCTGTTGCAATTGAGAATTGGGAAGAGGGGGGCAGGAGGTATACTACTGTCAGAAGTCAACCAATTTCAGTTTCAGCCCAGTTTCAAGCCCGATCCAAAAACTGAAACCGGGTATAATAGGGCTACATATGTAGAAGTACCACTTTCAATACCCTTTCATCCCCACTTACTACTACGAACCAAACAGCCCCCTAAATGAAAAACAATAAAGTGTTGAACGTCTCTTTGATTATTTTCAAGACACTTTCCACCATTTTTTCAAGACACAATCCACCAACCATCATAGTTGAAACTAATATATTGTCGTTCTGATACAACATAAAAGCACCAACACATCGGTAACAAAATAACGGCGTTTATAGCAGTTATTAACGTAAACTGTTTGTTTCTTTTGAGCGTGGAGTTATTCACAATATCATAATAGAATCATTTAGCAGCCAGTAGTTTCCCCTCTAGATCTGCTCTGGTCATATCACCAACCTGCTCCAGTTGTACCTGAAAATTCAACAATAACATTTCTCTTCTTTCAATGGCAAAAGACATGATCCATGGAGAAACCTACTTGCGAAATTGGAGACTGGCATATATCTTTTGCTAATTTGAAGGATGAAAAGACTGATGGAAAAGATGCTTTAACTAGAAACCACTGTCACTCTCTTATAGGGTTCAACAATATTCTCTAATGTAAATAGTATACCTAGATGTGACCATATTTCTCAGTCTTGTGTTCCATTTAGTCCTAAAACTTTATCAAACATTTCCGAATATTACCAGCAAATCAGTCTTTTTACATTTCTGAAATTATATGATCAGCTTACAAAGACTATTGTGGAAAAAGCAAATAGAAATATAAGTTAGCCAGGTCAATAAGCATACCATAATTCACAAAACCATCAAAGGTGCCCAAGCTCCCTCTTTAAAAATGAAGGTAAAGCCAACGCAGCCTTATGCACCTGCCAAAATGCAACAGATTAGCAAGTCGGTTTACAGGACATAAAAATTCTTTAAAAAATTACAGGACATAAAAATTCTTTAAAAAATTACAAAATCCTTGAGAATCGGATACCGCATAAGTTCAGTTGGTAGAAACAAATTAAAACAAGAACATTTAATCCCCTCTGGAATTGAATCTGTTCTTCCTAATTCTGAATGTCATCATATTACAGAAATTATAAGATTATCTAACCCTGTTGGCTGAACGATGCTAATTGCGATGTCTGCTAATTTACTTTGCATTACCCTTTAGACAATATCAAATATTTCCAGTTAGGTTCTTGCATGGATTGCTTGGTTAGCACTTTAAGGCTTGGTTAGGTATTGTTGCTGTTATTCAAAAAACAGAAGCATCTTTTGAAGCATCCTCCCCTGCAATCAAAAGCTGGCCAAAAACTAAACTGGCTTATCAAAAAATTAAAGAGAGAGCCAAACATGCTGTCTGTACCAAACCAGCCTAAGCCGTCAAGGAAAAAGTAAAATGTCAAACTAAATATAAGTAGATGATGTAAATGATAACAGAAACCAAATTTCATTGTGTGATCTACTTGAGAGTTGCGCATCTTTATGGAGTATGTAACTATATCCAGAGACACTTGGAAGTATGTACATCTGTGCATGCATATAAAAATAATTGATACACACTAAAACAACTTTTTAATACAATCTCAGTATTCTGCTGTAAAAATTGATCCTGAGAACTGGGTGACATAAGTGTTAACACTTGGTAAAAATGTAAACAGGAAAGCTATAAATTTAGACAATAATGAGTAATGAAAAAGGCATTCAAGATTGTCATGAAACGAGAATATTCCTATGATCCTATCAAATAGAGATCTCCCCATAGTCGCTTTTTGAAGATAAACTGATAATACATCTACAATAATTAACAGAATTCTACTAAATAAGCACCAAGAACATTACAACCCGAAGTTTACACACTTTTTTACTTCATAAAGTGCAGCAATCCAGAACAATAATGATATCAGATGTGTACTGGAACCATAAGTACATAAGTTGATCAGACCAATAATAACTACCTCTGAGTTATAGAATCTGAGTTCCCTCCGAGTCTTAAGTGCTTCATCCAGCTTCTCAATTGGGTTTATTGGATTCAAGAAATCGACAGGAGTGCCATCCGTGGAGCATAACAGAAATCCAATTACACCACTGCACATTTGATTGACAAACATACATTAGAGGAAAAATATTAAAGGGGTGTAGAGTATCCCTAATTTATGATCAGGTATTTTCAGAATTTTATTATTTTTATTAACAATTAACGAAAATGAATAATACAAAGAAAATATCTTCATCAATATTTAGCAGTGCCACTGTAGTAGTATGTATGTTTGTAGTGACATACACCCATGGCTAGCAAAATGCATCTACAGCATCAGTTGTACAGTGCAACAATGAAGGTATTTTTCTTTTCTTTTTTCCCATTTTTTTTTTTTTTGAGATAAGACCAGTAGTTAATGACCGTCCCTATCCTGAGCTACTAGCAGACCACCTCCCATTCCCATTTTTATTTTGCCTGGACTTTCGAACCCACGCCCACTCCTCTACAATGAAGGTATTTTGCTAAGGAGAAGCAATCTCTCTATGACACCAAGGACCAATCTCCAAGTTAACCCTAAATTATAAAGAGGTAATATAATACAATTTGCTATAGATAATTGCATTCATCTCGAAGACACATTAAGCCAAAGAGTGAAAATGAATTATATACCAAAGGGTCAGACAATCATTCACAATCAAAATTAGTATGTACCTAAGTTAGCTTGTTAGGCATTCCCTGTTATTCAGAAGCTTCACATCAAAACTTGGTGCTATATTATAGAAAATGAGAAAAGAAACAAACTGCAGTTCCAAAGTAATTTATTCTACTGCACATCATCAAGTAAGACTTTGTAATATATACTTACATTCATATCCGCACATTTAAATGTATTTGGGCATAAGTATAATCAGAAATTATGTTTTTATCGTAACTGGAAGTACCTTCTTTCATAAAAGCTAGATGAGTCTTATAGGGTTGCCCAAATAACTAAAAGATTCAAACTGGAAGTAGCTGGAAGTTCCGAAGCGCATCATCAAGTAAGACTTTGTAATATATACTTACATTCATATCCGCACATTTAAATGTATTTGGGCACAAGTATAATCAGAAATTATGTTTTTATCGTAACTGGAAGTAGTTTCTTTCATAAAAGCTAGATGAGTCTTATAGGGTTGCCCAAATAACTAAAAGATTCAAACACATTAGAACATTTGGCAAACATGTACAAATTCCTGAAAGTGCTCCAATATGAAACTATAGAAATAGCTTTGTAAGACGGGGAATATAGTCATATACCCTGAGCAAACTGCACCTAGTTAGAATATGAGAAATTCAGTATTCTCAATAGGATCCTATACTACCAGAAAGATGTTCTATCACAAGTAGAAATAGCTTCTTTGAGTAAAAACTAGATTGGTCTAATAGAGTCATTCCGTAGAAACAATGAAATAAAAGATTTGTACCCATTAGAATATTTGGCAAACACATAAAAGTTCCTGAAAGTGCTACAAGAAACTTGTGAATAGCTTCATGAGAACGGGGAATATACCCTTAGCAATCTGCACCTTATTCAAGAAACTGTAGTGTTTATCATAGAATTTATTTTTCCTTTGAGAAGCAGAGACTGCTACATCTCTCCACTCCAACAAACAAAATATGTACATAACTACTTCTGATTGCCAAACATTAATCACAGTCTGACAACAATCATGCAATCAAATTTTCAAGTCTACCTAAGTGCAGCTTGTTAGGCATCCCTGCCATGCCAGAAGCTTTATGTCAGAAACCTGGTGCTATACTATACAAATGAGAAAAGAAACAGTGCAATATTTAAGTAATCACCATTCGGATGTACATCATCAATAAGACTTGGTGAAAAGTATATCTATTAAATGTATTTGAACAAAAGTATACACCTGGGGTATGTAGGAACACTCGTCCAAGCATAATGCACAGAACCCTTGAAGACTTCACAGCAAGTGGAGAGCATATCCTGAATAAGATGTGTATGAAGCCACATACTTTCTGCTTGATTACAAAGAACACCACCAGGTCTTAATGCCCTTGCAATTGTTTCAAAAAATGGCTTTTCAACAAGCTCTTGCGCTGGCCCTGTCATTTAATAAAAGATAATCAAAATCATATGAGAAGAAAACTTGATTAACCAAAAGGAGAGGGAACAAGCGCCAAGATATATTAACATTCACATTTTCTACTAGCTTTTAGTACATACAAGTTACTCCAGTAAACATATTAACAATAATTCTGTGTAAACATATAAAAACATTCAAATTTCTTATTTGCTTCATAAACAAATCGATGAGAATTACATATGTTAATGCACAGCTTTGAGAGAGAAAATTTGCTAAATCGAAAATAAAACAAGATAGATAACACCAGGAAATCTCTAGAAAAAGTGTGAATCGCATGCTCTAGCATTAGTAAATAAGGAGTCATCATATAACATGCAACAATGAGGGGCATTAACTGATTAAGTAATTCTTGTAATTGGAACATATCTTGTTAACCCACCCATAAGAACCATATTCTGACTTCTCTGGTGAATATCCAACAATAGTTTCCATTGAATGAATAATGGATCCGGGTCCCAAAAACAATAAAGCTTTCGAATAGGCATGAGTAATCAAATGAACAGCTCTATAAGAACCATACAATTCAACCCGGTTGGACTGATTGACAAAAAAATCTTTCACCAAGGAAGGATGGCAAGTACGGTTCACATGCGTCTTCTAAAGAAGTTTGGTGAAGAATTAATGTAATATGACCTGTATATTGTCAGGATCTGAAAATGGTCTTGTGAGTTGTGTTCTTCCAATGCCGAAACATTGAACTCAACGACATAAGTGTACGTATCTACTTGCATCTTGCATGTGTTATTGTGATAATCAGAATGTTAGAAAATTAATTGTCTATAGTTACAAAATAATTATCATCGATTTAGACAGAAAATACATAAGACAATGTAAACCAACAACATTTTTGAAAGACGTAGCTAAATCGATTGGAACCTAAGATCAGTTGGATACTAAATGTAGAACCGGATCACTTGTGGTCTTCCGTCTGATTGTTGTGGTCACAGAACTAAAAGCTGATATCCATCAACATTATATTGCCTCATAAGGGTTTCCATGTTATTAGTCACTGTTTTCACTACCAACATTGAGTAATTAACATTCAGAAACTTCATACCAATTTAGTCTATCAGCTTTAGCCAAATATGGACTTTGTATTTGAATGGCATCCGTACAAAGCCATATCTACTATCAGAAAACAAATACAATTACAGTAATACCTATACGTGCTCCTATCCAATTCAGTTACACCCAAAGTAGAAGTGAAAGCATAAATCCTTTGGAAAATTGTTATCATTTGCTTTTTCCTGTAATGACTTCCTTTCTAATGCCGCAACATGAAGACACATTGAAATTTACATGGTAGTGTGCCAATTACCTCTTTCTCACTCGTCCACAATTGACTTACTAAATGTTCCTAACTTGTACCTATTCATCACATAATTCAAGAAAGTATCTATTGTCCAAATGATAAAAGTTCAATCTTGCCTTTCCTAACTTTACCCAAAGCCAAACTGATTTCTTAACTGGTATGATCAAACTAAGGTCCTGTGTAGATTTGATTTGACTTTGCATTTGGATTAGACAACCTCTAAAGATTCAGAATGAAGTTTCATGATTTTACCACACACCTCCTTGAGCGTTAGAAAAACTACTATAATTGACTGAATAATTTTGGGAACCTATATAATTTTTCATATGAAAAGAATCTATATAATTTTTCATATGAAAAGAATCTGTACTCATGCAACTGCCAGATTGAATAAAAAACATATTCATTTGAGTAAATACCAGACAACAATTGGGCATGCAAATAAAATCTAGATAGTATCAGGGGAAAATTTTATTTTTCACAAAAGGCTTATAGAGTGATAGTGACTAAGTGGTACAATAGTAATGAAATCAAATCTACTTCTCTCCATGGGGGCAAATGTGAGAGAGTGGTGTAACATGGACTTTATTTGGATAACAAGCCACATGCAATTAAGCAATCTAGGAATAGCATAGAAAAGCTAAGAGGGATGAGTCAATTTGTATTTTCGATGTAGTCTTGATTTGTCTTTCAGAATCCAAATGATTGTCATTCTAACATGCTTTTACAATTCTATCATTGTCATTTGGATTATGGAATTTACCCGTTGTTGGATTCCAAATCTTTGTTACCACTGCTAAGCTCATATTTCAGACTTTTGTGGCTTATATTAGAAATAATTAAATACAAATTATACTGAAATAAAATATTATGGAAATAACAATTATTAAATTTTATAATTATTTTATATTGACTTATTGATTTTTAAATCAATAGTTCATAAATAATATTGAAATAAGACAGCAAACATACGGATGTTACAGGTCAGGTAGTGCTAGTCCCGGACCCTTTAGTCCAATAGATCCAAGTTTCAGACTCGAACGCTACCCCTTATAAGCTTCGGGACGGAGCCCATGTTCTCTACAAACTACCCTTACCCTACTCGTTCACTAGAAATTAGGATATTTTGATATCCAATAGAAAAATACACTAATAATCGGGTAGAACTTATATGGACACTAACACTGCCCTTTTTGTCTATCAAAACCCAAGCCCGTCCATCCAAATCTGGGTCCCATTCGAGTAAAACCGAATTATCTCTGTTTAGATCTCGGTCCCAAATAATAAGCATATATATCACTTGATGCAGTTTATGGTTATAATTAATGGATTGTAAGTGGATTTTATAATGAAGATGGATAGAACAAGCTTTTGAGAATCCCCATTTATGCCATGTATGGTTATAAGAATAGTTTGCAACAATCTTGAAGGGTTTGCAAATCCAAAATTCGTATGTGTCCACTAATGCGCTGCTTTTAAATCCTCTCACTAAATGCTAATTGACTAACATACTATTATAAATCCTATCAATTGGATTCTTAATCCATAATCCATGTTGACACCCCACTCTGGAATGAAATATTGCGACCATGGCTTTGAAAGGTTATATACATAGTAAAAAATCCGAGCAGGGCATTTATAGACATTATTTATGATGAAATTATGTTTATTTCACTTATAGACTTTAGTGCCACTATCTCAGAAAAAAATGTAAGCCTAAAAGAGCGTATATAATGAAACTATGATAAATAAACTGTCAATCAATGAATAAGTAAAAAACTATCAACATCATGAAAAATAAAATACAATCTCACCATACAAACCGGTAAACACACTATCAGATATTACAATGTATAAAATAGTACATATATAAACCATGAAGAGTTTTCAATAGTCTATCCAAATCATACTTAGCAATATCGGCCGATACCGATCCGACACGACCGATACCGAAGCGGTTTGGCATGTCCCGGTCTGATACCAACCAATACCCGATACTGACCAATACCGACATTAGGGGTCTCCTTTTCGGTCAAGTCGACAAAGAAAATTGAACGAAAAAGGCCAATCAGCAAGGGTGTAAAAGCATATCAAAGAAGAAAACTTATCTATCGCATGTAAACCAATCGGCAAGGGTGACTACTATTTCATTCAATTTCAAAACTACTAAGAAACAACACTGAAAAATGCTTAAAGGGCTAAATATATAAAAATATATTTTCTAAAATGTTAATAATTATATGCTTTCCGATACCAAAAAAATCTGATACTCTGATCCGAAACTGTCGATACCGATAGAAATGGTCCAATACCAATTCCAATACAGACACTGCGAACCTTGATCCAAATAACATCTTAATACTCAAACTGAGGTGCATTCACTTAGTTCCATCATATGACAACTTCCTAACTAAAATTTGGGCACTCATATAATCTTTTTAACTTCCTACTTGCAATTTTGGCACTCAAATAATCTTTTTCTTTTGTTTAATATAAACTCTTTGCAAATCAGAAGAATGATGAATTACACATGTTACAAAAATATAGTAATCTAGACACGTACTTAAGTCCAGGAGGAACACTGTGCCTCGCTTAACGCCTTTGTTCCTTAAATCATAAAAAAAACACCCCTCCCTGAACAGTTTCACAGGCATATTGGCCACTAGACTACATTTAAGCCTCAACTAAATGCATCTGCAGGAAAATTGGGTGGGACAATAGAAGAAAAAAAAGGGAAGGGAAAAGGTCACATAAGTCTAACGGGCAGCATACCTACGTCACTTCTCAATTCTTGGTGCCCAACTCCGCTTGCCAATGTTGTAGTTAATAACAGCCTCATTAAGATGACAATTGCTTCACTGAAAACAAAAATCCGTGTCCCACTGCCATATGGCTCCCGCTTATGCATGGTCCGGGGAGGGTCAAGATGTAAGCAACCTTACCCCCATATTCTAAGATGATCATTTCTTTTATTTTCCTACTTTTCTAAGCATCACTCCACTTTATTATGAATACATAAGATAAAAATTAGGCCCTGCTTACTATCAGAGCTCCACGCAGGTACTATTTCGTCACCTGCTTTTGTAGACATCTCGTTCAGATAATGATTATATTGAGAAGTCAACTTTCCTAATTTTGATTTGAGTCAAATAGTGGATGTGAATTGGTAATATGCTTGATATTCAAGGAAAACATAGGTGGTATCAAAGAAAACGTTTAATGCCACCTAGGCCCCGCTTAAGCCTTGCCTGGGGCCCTCGGTGTCTACACACCACCCTCAGCAGCCTAGGAGCCACTTCAAAACACTGAAGTGATGTGGGGGACAATTATATAACATCTTAAACGTTGAAGAAGTGTTTTGGAGAAGAGATGATACATACAAAATACTTAAGCAACCCACATAGAAGTACATAAGCACATAAAAGGGTATAATTGTTTTGGTTCACAGAATATCCAGAAGAAGAAAAGAACTAATACAAGGAGACGTAAATGGACATACTAGAAATAAGTAGAGAAAGTGAATGGGTACACGAAGATGTATAAAACAAAGAATGAAGTAAAACTTTAATCTTGGATTTGCAATGTTATGTATGTTTAAAGAAGGGATCATCATCTAACATCGAGTATAAATCAATTAACAGTCAGAAATTTTATTCTGTTTCAATGTGAAACTTCACATGCTTTGATTCGTTTCTCATATTTATGCCTTTCTACGTCTATGGGAAAAACTCTCTATCGAAGACCTATCTCCACCTACGACGCAAAATAGAACTTCCGAAGGGATTCAAGCATATTGCAGGACTGATGGATCCAAGACGCCATCCTTGCTGCTAATGACAACCTCTTCTTCACCGCCTCCTCAATGGATCCGTGAAAGAGGACCTCTATTTGCAAATGAAGATAATGTTCAAATTTATAAAAGCTATAATGGGACCAAACTTGCAAATATAGCAATTGAAAAAGAGTGTTTCAGCAAATGCAGGATAGCAGACATGGAACAATCTTTTAGGAAATCAACTTTAAATGCCTACACTGAAGCTACCTACTTATTAAGCTAATTAACAAGGTTTGCAGTATTTGTATCCGAATCAGTAGACCCATTCTAAAGAGCAGATAGAATTGGTGGTTTTGGATCGGAGTAGTGGAGTTATTCATTTCAAAAATTCAAAATTCAAAATTCAAAATTCAAAATTCAAAATTCAAAATTCAAAATTCAAAATTCGAAATTCGAAAAAAATATTATTATGAAAGTAGAAAATATTTCATAAATTTAAGCATAATTCTACGTATTATTTGTTAATTCTTGTTAGTTTTGAAGGGAATAATATTAAGATTGATAGATGTTGTGAATCTCTAATATACAACTTCCACAAACGTAATGGTTACAATGTATCGATAAGGAATCTTATCGAAACGTTGTAGCATGTAGATCTTTGACAAGCCGACTCAATTGTATCAAAACCCTTTTTTTCCATATTTGTCTTTTTCCCTTGTAATTTTTCTTTGTTGAATTGATAAGGAGAAAGGGTCCCAATATCGTTATGGGCCAATTTGTAGCAGTTAGTATCGAATCGGGATAGGCCAACTTGCCAAGAACAATATGGTACAGCCGATACTAGTATCGACCGATATTGTGAGCCTTGCTAATTAGTTAAGAGATATAAAGGAAAGATATCAGATCACCAAATCGTTTTCATCTACCTTGGAAAGGTATGTGATAGGACATTAAAGAAGTAATATAACAGATACTAAAGAAGAAATTAGTGTCTAGTAACTTACAACATTAAGGTGATAAAAGAATTGTTGATTATGATAGAGTGGAAAGCAAAGAGTAGTTAGAGGCAACAAAGATCATCACTCATGAGTCTGATTTGGTTCCTTGCCTTTTTACAAAAGAAATGATGTTATCACGCAAATTCAGAATGAGTCCATTTTACAGTGACATCATATTAGCTATTGAGATTTGACAAAGGAAAGCTTTAAGCATGGGGAAGTGCTTTTGAGTACTCGGTAACCATAGCATACACATGGCATTAAAGGGAAACGTTAGGACCTAGCTAGTCTGCTATAAGACCAAGGTTCTTTATAAGTCAAAGTGTTGGGCAACCAAGAAACAAAATGATCAAAACCAAGTGCAGCTGGATGAGATTGTTAACTGTGTGCATGGGTGGATAGCTTCAACTGAACACAGGATGAAGGAAAATAACGGAACATACAAAATTAAGTGCACCATTTGGGAGTTTAAAGATCGTAGACACGGGTATTTTGATTGATAGGGCCTACAAACACAAACCTAGATTGTTGTATTGAAAAATGAGATGAAATTGCTAACTTAAGTTAAAAGAGACAGACATTGATGAAGAATGACGGTTCATGTTGAATTAAAAACATGGGATAATAGCCTTTTAGTCTCTTGTTATTCTCTGTGCATGCCTGTTCATATCATAAATATCTACAGTACCTTAACTATTACAATCAGCATCTAAATCAACACACACAAAAACTTACGGATTACACAAATGTGGCTTCCACCATTCCAAGTGTATCTACCAGGAACACCTAGGTGAACTGTTTCATTATGATTTATGAAAAATCAAAAGTGCAGCATACCTATCGGGTCAGATGAATCAACAATGATTGTGTCGTATGTCCCTACTTGAGCGTTTCGTAGAAATTCAGCCGCTGTCCAACATATGAAAAATAAAGATGTCAGATTAGTATAAACTTGAGTTGACGATCAACAGCTAAGCAGTGAATACGGAAGTGCAATATATCCACATTTCACAAATATATGTGCAAAATAATCTGAACAACTAAGAGAACCACAACCAATATGATATGTACGGACATGAATAAAGTGTGATGCATACCATCACCAACATGAAGATGAACTCGCGGATCCTCAAACCCAACCGACAGTTCCGGAAAAAAATTCTTACAAACCTACAAAAGAGAGAATTTTTTATCCTGAATATGCAAATATGTCATGTTATATGATGGTAACAATATGGTAATGAAATTACTTCTATAACAAGCATATCTATTTCACATATATCTATAAGGTCCACAGAACTGTGCCGAGAAATTTCACGAAGCACTCCACCATCACCACCCCCTATGACAAGAACCTGCAAAGGAAAGTTCCAAGTTCCATAAAGTTTGGCAAAAACATAAGTTACCTATATATTGAGATGTATGTCATTTCATAATAGCAAAGAACTGTAAGTGCAACCAATGGAGAAACTATATGTGAAAATGACGAGAAATGATCAAATAACTAAATATTTTAACAATGGGAATTACAGAAAACATTTCAGATGATAAGCATCTGATGTTAATAAAAAAAAATCTGATGTCAAGTATTGAACATCATGAAGAACATCGTTTTAGAAGTGTCGTGTCGTGTATAGAAAGCCATAATTTGTAAATACCCTAGACAAGCAATTAAGTACAATAGTCAAAAGGGAGTGTCAAATCATGCAATGTCTCAAATAATGGCATAAAATTGTCCTCATTGAGATGTGCAAAAGGTACAACATCTTTTCCCAGAATTCTCATCCAAGCTGTTTCAATAAGATTATTCTATGTTTAAGCCTTTGACCTAAAACAGAAATTCCCGCAAGCTGGATGGAAGAAAAGGATTGAAAAAGCCAACCCCAAAAATTTGGGGAAAAGGCTTAGATGTTGTTGCCGTGAGTGTCACCCATCTCAGTTGAAGGTGATCAAACTAACATACTGATTTCCATCATGTTATTTTCTACATAGTTCTCACATCTCATATGTGATTTCCATTCCCCAATTCGCCACAATTTTCACCTTGATATCTTCACCTGTACCATGCAGACCTTATGAATGGGTGTCATCTAATTGCCCACCTAATCCATCTATAACACATAATCACTGTCCTGATATCTTCACCTGTACCATGCAGACCTTATGAATGGGTGTCATCTAATTGCCCACCTAATCTATCTATAACACATAATCACTGTCTTGATAAACCTCTTGCAAATACCTCCACAGCGCATGTGACTATTATATACCAACTAAATTATTGTAATACAATGACATCTTGTATGCAACTGAAGATGAGTCCAAAGTGATGGTCAAAAAGGGCCTCATAGCAACCATGTTGGTACCTAGGTGTATAGGAAAGGTACGTGGAAAAAGAATATTATGCTTAAAAGAGGATAAATAAAGTGGATGCATACTATTAGAACAACTACTAACAGTTATATAAATCCAATATTGAGTTGCTTTCCTGTAAAGGGTGGCGGGCTGGGTCTCAGAAGTAGACAGGAAGAATTGTATTATATCCTAGCACTGATTTCTAAAACTTATCCTAATCCTTCAACCTTTCTGGTTCTTCCTACACTTTATAGCATTTTATATATGAAAGGCATCCTTGAAACTGAGAAGAGAGAGAGAGAGAGAGAGGTGCAAGAATAAGATGATGAAATGATTCCTTTGACTGTTTTTAGAGTGTATAGCAGATGCTTACCTGAAAATTTATTTAGTTATAAGATTCAAACTACTTGGAGGTGCTCGGATTCAAGCTATGATAACACATTCCTGATTGAATGTATCGTTAGTTACGTCATTCAAGTTACACTTGGATTCAAGCACTGACCTGTAACACATATTTGCACGTAATCAAATGATAACTAGTGTCTTTTTCTAGTAGGAGTCATAACAAGGTAACCTTATAATGGTTTATCATATATTTATATTAGCACCTAGGCGTCAAAAATAAACTTGGATATCAACTGAAAGAAACAAAACATGGAAGAACGATATTCACAGTTGTCTTGGTTTCGCTGCAAACTAAAACCTTGCAAGGTTTATAGGGTGGGGAGGAAAAGGTATGAAGAGAAGAAAAATGAGAAAACGGGGCAACATCAAATAATCACAAGTGTCATCTGCAGGCTTCATGTCAGAACCATGAGGAAAGACCATGAATAACAAGCACACTGATTATATTACTGAAGAATCAGGCAGAGAGGAAACCACCAGTTTAGTTTGGGGTGGGGGTGTGGTGGTGGCGGGGAAGGAGGAGGATGTGAGGTGGGTGAGAAAGAGGCTTTTGACTGACTTCCCATTGAAATGTCGGCTAAGCCTAAGAGAGCTTTGGATAAATGAAGGTAAGGCTATGTACATTCTTGACCCCCCCCCCCCCCCCCCTGCATAAGGAGCCTCCTGGCATTGAGACACCCTTTTTTAACCAAGATTCATACTACAACTTTATCCAACAATCAGCCAGCATTACGCGCCAAAGCACGCCAAAAGCTTCATACAAAGTTTAAAGCTTTCAAGGCTTCGAAGAAAGCTTCAAGCTTCTTCACCAAAAAAAGTCAAAAAAACTAAGACTAGTGGCATGCATATGTAGGTGCATCATTAGCACAAACTATCAAGTGGGCATGCATAGGTTGGATACAACATACTCTATGGCATATGCCTTTAAACTAAATATAAATATTTTAATGTCAAGCACAAAGTGGTAACGAAGTGCTGCTTGTAAATGAAAGTTTATATTATCCACAATATGTGACAAGAACACGGAACCGCAACATTAATCATCATCAACAAATATTAAAACAACTATATTCCAGAACAAAAACTCATATTGGTATCACTAACCGTATATGTGTCTAATCAAACTTGCAAAAGATGACCCTTTAATTTTGAACAACTTCTACATATGTGGAATTCGTTCTGAAAGTTGATTGTTGTAATTTTTCAGAGAAATATTTCTGTTCCAGTGAGAAATCAAAAACACACCTTCACTAAGCACCCATACACAAATAGTGGCGACCAAAGGGAGGAAGAAGGCTAAGATCTCAAATTTAGCTGAAATAACCAAAATTACCTTTTTAGGTGACGGGATTGAGCAAAGTGGAAGGTGGGTTATCATCTCTTGATAGGCACATTCATCCTTTTCAGACAGTTGGATGATGCCATCAAGAGCAAGCACTTTTCCATATATTGATGACTACAAAACCAAGAATGCGATAACAACCTAGTTTAGACAACAGACAAATAAAAGAAAACTGGTAGCCAGTAAAATAACATGAAACAGAAACCAAAATGTTTGCAGTCTTGATGAGTAGAAACCTCAAAAACCAATATCTCTTGATATTCTGACTTCCCCTTGTACAAAATCTTTTCCACCTTAATTGAATGAGCCTCCCCTGCACATAGCAATCAAAATGAACAACAACTCAGTTTGAGAGGGCAAATGGACAATGATTAATTATCACACTGTGTACTATGAAGAAAGACTGAATTCAACAGGGCCCATCAAGGTGTTAGTTATGAGCACAATAACTAGAAACTATTTCAAAGTTAGAAATTTAGTTTTTTGAGTAAGTAGATTCCAAACTAAAATAAAAGAAAACTGGTAGAATCTAGAGTAAGTAGATTCCAAACTAAAATAATTATTTTATTTCGCTATAGACTATAATAAGAAAACTAAAGAAATATAATGACATGTCACTATTAGAATAATGTAAATGTGGACCATTTAGCTTGGACCATTTTTTTAAATAACAATAACAACAAATGTTGCCCCTCTAATTTCTATCTTCTTGAAAGGTGTAAAGATGAATAATGGATGATTCTTATTATTGATGAGAAGATGACATATATATAGGAGAGGCTAACCCCTCTCACTATTGTTCTATCCGATGTGGGACTAAAGCTCAATACTACTAATACTTAACATACTACTAATACTTAACACCCTCCCTCAAGCTGGAGCATAGATATCAATCATGTCCAGCTTGTTACACAAAAATTGAACCCGAGGCCCAAAAGAGACTTCGTGAAGATATTGGCTATCTGATCACCGGTCCTCACGTGGTGAAATTTTATCATCCCCTTTTGATACTCATCATGGACGAAATGGATGTCGATTTCAATGTGCTTCGTCCTTTCATGAAATACAAGATTGGTAGCAATATGGATAGCAGACTGGTTATCACACCACATATCTGCTGCTTTAGATCATCCTTCTTCCTCCAGCTCTTGTAGAAGATGCTGCAGATATAACACATATGTTGTGCCATGAGCAATAGTTCGATATTCTGCTTCCGAACTTGATCGTGCTATCACAGACTGCTTCTTGCTTTTCTACGATACCAAGTTTCCACCAATACTGAGTAGCCAGATGTAGACCGTCTATCCGTCAGGCTTGCACCCTAGTCAGCATTGGTAAAGCACTTAACACGAGTATGTCCCTGATTCTCCATCCGAATTCTTTTTCCCGAATTCTGGACTAGATAGCGCAAAATTCTGAGAATTGCGTGCCAATGTGGAACTCGTGCAGAAGCCATAAATCTACTTAAGACACTTACGGCAAAAGAAATGTCTGGACAAGTCATGATCGCCAAGTAGTTGAATTTTTCAACTACTCGACGATACTGATCCGGATTGGTCATCAGGACCCCCTCGTCTGTGAGTAACTTTGCCCCTTGATTCATGGGCAAGGTTGCTCCCTTGGCTTGCATCATTTAGTATGTCCAGCATGTACTTCCTCTGGGACATTACAATGTCCCGCTTACCCCGTGTGACTTTAATGCCCAAGAAGTAGTTCAACGATCCCATATCCTTGGTCTGAAATTGTTCTCCCAGAAACTTCTTTAGTCCTGCAATATCCTGGCTGTCGTCTCCCGTGATCACAATGTCGTTAACATAGACACCAAGTAGTATCCTTCCAGCTGATGTATGTCGGTAGAATACCGAATGATCCTTCTTTGATTGACACATGCCTAACTGAGTAACAACATGTGTAAATCGACCAAACCATGCACGAGATGATTATTTGAGATCGTAGAGGACCTTCCGCAGATGACACACTTTACCCTCCCTTGCAACGAACCCGGGAGGTTGCACCACATACAATTCTTCTTCAATATCTCCGTAGAGATGCATTCTTGATATCCAGTTGAAGCAATGGCCAATCATAGTGAACTATTAAGGCTAAGAGTACGCTCACAGATGTCATTCTGGCAACTAGGGAGAAGGTCTCAAAATAATCATCACCATAGGTCTGAGAATACCATGTAAAGATGAATAATGGATGGTTCTTATTATTGATGAGAATATTACATATATATAAGAGATGCTAACCCCTCTCACTATTGTTCTATCTGATGTGGGACTAAAGCCCAATACTACTAATACTTAACAAAAGGAAACTAAATAAGCTCTTAGTTTCTATTTTTGTTGACGTGGCACGAAGTTTCTAAACTTAGTTTCCAAGAACCAAACAACAATTAAATGGAAACTAGGAGTTTCCACTAGGTTTCTAGTTTCCATGGTAATTTACAGTTGCCAAACTGGCCCCAAGTGGATTTAGAAACACATCAATCATAAACTCATGTAATAACTGGAAATAATTTGTGAATGTTACTTATGTTACTAATGGGCAAAATAGAAGAAACTAATTGGCGCATTAATAATGTGCATAGTAGTAAAATCATCACCCAAGCCTTCTCCCATCAAAATGGGGCCGGCTATGGAGCACAAGGTGTTCAGTATCAAATAGACGAACATAAATAGACTGATAGTTCTAAATACTAGAACAATTAAAAGAAAGATATCGTTAGTACTATAGACAAAGGATAAAATGATAATCGCTAACTTATCGGGTCAATCAAAACATGAGAGGTTCCTAATAATAAATACTGAGTCGGTAACTGTGAGTATTTGTAATTTGATGTCCGTACTATTATATAGAATAAGTGGATGATTTGTGTGTTTTTACTTGTCCGTATCATCTTTTATAACATTTCGTATGTTCTGAGAAAAAGATCAAATGCATATGACAGCTTCTTTATATCCCTATTCATTTTCCATACTTCCCTTTAAAGCTTTAGATTTATATTTACCCTATGCAGTTAATAACGGTTTTTTCATGATAACGGTCCAGTAGAGTTATAGATATATCACCGATATATCGGTTTTATAACGGTAAATATCGGTTTGCATTTTTAACACAATTTTTATATATGAACAATACACTTAATAGTTTTCTATTATAAAATATGCAGAAAGTATACATATCGTCGAGAGATCCAAGAGATCCAAGATAAAGGAGAACACTTGAGGAACTACATCTCTGAATAAGATAAAGGAGATCACTTGAGGAACTACATCTCTGAATAAGTTTGATGCATGAAGATTTTGATGGCAGAAGATGTAATCTCCATTCTCCATTGATGTGAATGTCATATCATTCAATATCGATTTTTCTGTAGCAAAACCAAAACCGTGAGAAATCGGTTTTTTTGTAAACCGATATTTCGAACAATATCGGTCATATCGGCCGATAATATCGGTTTCGATATTTTACCGATATTTCTGCAAAAAAATATCGGTTCAGGACCGATACCATTATATATCGGTTATATAACCGATATATAACTGTTTTTGACTAATTTACCCAATTCTACTAGAATTGTCCATATAAACTCTTACAAGTAACACTAATAAATCTAAAATTGTCTCCTGCTACCTTGTTAACCTGATATAAACATGTTAACCCTATGAATGGAAATAACTTTATTATCACCTTTGGTAGTCAAGGATATACTTCCCTTGATACAGTTCTCTAGCAGTACAAATGACGGTTGGAGTTTCATAAGGACTATGATAATTCTTGTAAAAGAGATAACATTCTTTATGAAGGTAATAATGTGTTCTAAAATTTATTATCACCTTTGGTAGTCAAGGATATACTTCCCTTGATACAGTTCTCTAGCAGTACAAATGACGGTTGGAGTTTCATAAGGACTATGATAATTCTTGTAAAAGAGATAACATTCTTTATGAAGGTAATAATGTGTTCTAAAAATGGATGGGAACCGGTTTTTCGTTATCTCCTCTATAATTGCTTACTTTACACCCCCCCCCCCCCCCCCCCCCCCCCACACACACACACACACACCATTCTTCTTGTAACTTCCTCCCCTATCACTCAACCTGATCAAAATCAGCCTTATGTTAGAGAGCGTGCTTGGAATTTTTTTCTTCTCGGACACCTAAGAGCAAGAAAGTGAATGGTTCACTTGCACTTTGGAGCATAAACAAGGTACTCAAAGTAGCGAATTGAAGCTCCCCCATTTCATATAACCCAAAGCATATTTAGAAGATGTTGGTAACACATAAAAAAGAATTATTTACAGAACTGACGAATGATACTCAATGCCTGTTAGTTCTCCCTTCTTCCTCTTCTATGCTAAATAGGTTGACAGAACCTTCCAAACTTGGTCACAGATTGTCACAGATTACTTCTTGGGAGGTCCCATGGGTTCTTCTTAACGAACCTCCGAAGTGAGGAGAATGTCATGCCTCCCATCCCAACCTCTTTTCTTTGTTGGCTGCAGGTACCAAGGAGGATAGAAGCTTTATCCTCCTAGATCCATGTACATCCTTAAAATGACAATACAAGCATAGTTAAAGGAGGGAACTATAAATTATGTAGTGCAGAAGTTGCAGGAGGATAATCGTTCTAATAAATCGCTAGAGTAATTGATTTGGGTCAATGAGAAAATCTTTCAAGTTGTAGGTGGAGAATATCACAGTTATGGGGAAGTTGAGATTCCATAAAAATGAGGACACAATGATTTGAGGGAGATAATAGGTAGGACTAAATTTGAGTCGGTTATGTACAACAATTTATTACGGATATTTAAGAAATTCAAGTTCAATCAAGTTAGCTTAAGCGGAAAAGGCTAGGTAACTATGGATAATTTATTGAAAATTTTGAAGGATTTCTTTTGAGGTTTGGGGGAAGGGGGAGGGAGGAGGGTAAGAGGAATATACAAAATCCACAACATCATTACTTATCAAAAAGGCAAATCCCATATTCAAGATATACCAATGATGGTCATATTCTACTATTATTACAAAGGAACTATATCATTCCACATTGTTCTCTTCTTCCATGTTCACATTCTACTTTTTCAGAAAGTCATTGCCTTGTGCCGCATCAAGGACCATTCTACCGAACTTACAATATCTTTCATGATGTTCCTTTTCAATACCATTAAGATGATGAATCCATCGAGCAATTTAAATTATCTTGCTCTCACTCTTCTTTTGCTGCTGCTATTGCCTTCTTTTTTATACTAGTTGGTGGTTACAGTACAGGCAAAGATGGGGGGAAGAAATCAACCAGCAATCACCTTATTTTGTAAAAGAATGACAATATTAGCAAACTTTGTTAGTTATTAATTAAAATTGTTTATAAGGACTGTAAGAAATTTTACGCTAGATCTTGTATTTAAAGTTAACAAGCACAAAGCATAAACTTTACACAGATCTAAACCATCTCAGGTTCTAATATTTGCCAGAACTCAGAACTGTACTAATGCCAAACTTTGCAATGGCTCGACTTCCAAACTGGAGTTTTTGAATCATTTTCAACCTCAATCTAACTTTGGTTAAGGCAAGATGTCGACGGCATGTCCGACATGTCAGCTCAAATATCAGTTTCAACTAGCAAACGTCACAAATCAGCAAATAAAATTGTTTATATCATTTTGGTTAAACTCAGTCGACATATCAGCTTAAATCCGATATGTTTGTCGATCAATCCGATATGTTCATCGATCATCCAAAACCCGATGTCCGCCGACATGAGAAAGTGAAATGTCAGCCGACTTCTTACAAAAATCAATTTTATATGTTACGGAGTACAGTTTTTAACCTTAAACACTAACTGAATAGGAAACTGCTACGCTGCCCGTCCCGGGGGGTGTCCGCACCAGCCCGCAGCCACGTGGAGGCAGGCCATTGGCTCCCCCGGTCCGAGTAGGCCCGAGCTAGAGGGGGGAGGCAATGGCTGCTGGCCACGTGGACGCGGGATAGCACCAATGTTCTAAACAGCGGAAAGGATCCGCCTACCGCCTAGACGTTTGATACATTTTTGGATTTTTTTTTTTACTATTTTACCACTGTTTTTGCATAATATGCATATTTTAAGAATTTTTTTTATGCATAGCTAAGTTGTAGAACAAAGATTTATGAAGTTTAAGTCATGTAAAAGTGAGTTATAGGTCCATAATGCTTGCAAAACTATTTTGCCAAAACATCTAGTCAGGTATTGCTCCGTCTAGGCATTCGCCTACACCACCGCCTAACTCATTCTACTACAGAATTTGAATGAGTACACCGCGTGCCACGTACTCACCTCCACCTATGCTGTCAAACCTCCGTTGGCAGTCTACTCCATCGCTAAGGCGATAACGGCAAAAGCGGTGCAGAGAGCGACCGCCTACTGCCTAGGCAGCCGAGGCGTGCACCATTTAGAACACTGGCTAGCGCGAGCACCCCCGGGGGCGGACAAAATAGCTTTTTCCAACCGAATAACTCAAAACAAATTATAGCTCTTTCTCTCTCTATCTTCTAATTGACTCGATCCACTTCGCTCTTTGCTTCAGTTTGACCTATATATATATATATATATATATATATATATATATATATATATATATATATATATATCTGCCCCTCCAAAGAAAATACATTGTTTGCAAATTTAACCCAAGTCAAACATTATCCTTCGTCCATCTGTCAGGACTTGATTTATTGAAAGCTGACATTTTTATAAAATACTTTGCACATTTAGTGTGTGTATATCCAACATTTTAAAATATCTCCGATGTCGCTGACATACAGACATTAAAAAAACTCAAGCTGACATGAAGGAGACATCCAACATCTATAACATTGGCCTTTATTCGACACGTCTAATCCAACTAAGACATTTCTTCTATTTTATCCTCAAAACCACCTCCAACGTCCCACTAGTACACTCGTTATCTTGTCCTGTATTTCGACATAACACCACATGTCCATCTCAGCATTCTGATTTCGGCAATACATTTTGTCAACAAGTTTCTTAATTACAAATAGTGCTACATGCAGAAATGAATAAAATCTTGTTTGCATTCCTCCCACAAAGTTGCAAGTGGAGAAAGAGTGTTAAGTTAGCTCAATATATATGTTAGCTGACAAACCTATTGATTCAAGTTTTTGCGCACACAGCTAACAAGATGGATTTTTTTTATATATAAAAATAACACCTTCGAAAATATATTCAATAAAATATAATACTTTTGAAACTTACTGCCTACATACCCTTCTTTTCCGAAATATTCTTTTGAAAATGTGACTTAAAATCAACTATGCACATTTCAGGTTCAAAATAGTATCTTCAAAATTCGATTTCAGTAAGGAAACATCAATGAAAGGCACCATAAACCGCAGAATTTTACCGGGCCACATTGGATTGTTGTAGTACAAAGCCTTTGCATCTCCATCTGCGAAAATGCAAAAAAAAAGCAAACATCCTTCAGCCAACCAATTTCCAACAAAAACCAAAACCAAATCAAAAGAAAACAACAAAAATCATCGGGATATTGACCAGAGGACGACCGCGCTTCAGAGAACCACCCCGAAACCACGGTCGCGTGCTGCCTAGCTTCCGACTCCGGCACCGACGCCATGGCCTTCCTGCAGCAGCTCGGGACAACAACTTCCACTCCGCTTCCGTCCACTTCCGACCCACTTCCTACGCCACTTCCACTTCCCCCCATGGATCCTGTTCCTCTTTGCTGCTTCCAGCCTCTAAACCCCAAAAGAATGAGAAAATTAGGGTTTCGCTACGGTTTCTATAAATGGAAGACAGAAATTAAACTAGGTCACCTTGCTCTGGTTGGCTAGTAATAGCGGATGGATGGAGAGTGATTGCTTCTTGGAGAAGAAGAATAAATGGGGGGGTGCTATCGTCAAAATTTTACCTTTTTCTTGTAGAAGAATCGCAGGGGACCAATATTTTTATTTTATTCAGGAAAAATTGACGGATGGGACCTCCTATTTGTTCGGGATTTATTTTAATCCGTTATAAGAACGGTAGATTTTGTACACGGAGGTGGTGATTTGTATATTCTATTTTTGGACACGTGCTAAAAAAAATTTCTGTATTTTTTAATTATAGTGTTTTAAATTATTGTGAACCACTAAAATGGCATGACAATTGGACGAATATGCTTGTAAAATTATCGTTGGTTCCTCTCATTGGCTCAAACCTCCAACCCTTATGTTTTCAAGGACCACCCGTCCAGACCGACCAATGGGAGGGAGGGACACGTTAGCACTTCATTCGAAAAAAGTTTCAGGTCGGACTCGACTAGCATTTAGAAGTGTTGCTGACTTTACATTTAGGTTTCGGCATAACAAAGCTTTCACTGTCTTTTCGCACTTAGACTAGCGCAGACTGAGTCGTGGCCCCCCCTCTCCGGTTCATAAAGCACTACTCTGACAAAAATGTTTTGACAAGAAAGAATACACAAATTTTACATTTTCCATCGTGTTATTGGCTATTAAGATTTGTTACAATAAACACAACCACACTATTTATATTATTACTACACCATATTATTTATATTATTACTACTAGTATATATATATATATATATATATATATATATATATATATATATATATATTATATATATATATATATATATATATATATATATATATATATATATATAAATCTTCTGATTTTTCAGGAATTTTTAAAAATAAATTTTCACAATTTTCTGGAATTTTCTGAAATTTTTTAACTAATTAAAAATTAAGGTAATTGGAATTAAACAATTTTAAATAATTTTAATCAATATTAAAATATTATAAAAATAATATTTTTGGGTGTAAAATAAAATATTAGACATTGGGTAATTTTCTTCGAATTTATTGGACCCCGATAATATTTTTAAAGACATAAAAACTAAGTTTTTATTAAACCAAAATAAACCCTAAATAAACCCGGTTTATTTGTGAACCAAACCAACCCAGCCCGGTTTATTTCTGAACCCAACCCTGAACCCTAGCGGGTCGGGTCGGATCTAAACCCGACCCGAAACCCGTACCCGAACCCATTGCCTATCGGATCGGGTCGTATCCGAATCCTCCACCCGACCCGACCCGAATTCGCCTACCCGCTACTGTAGCTAGCCCTAACCCCCGAACCCCTCGTCTCCCCGCCGCCGGCCGACCCATCGTCTTCTCGATCGTTAACTCGCCGTGGCGCCTCGCGTCCCAGCCGCTCCACCTTCCCCGCAACCTCACCGGCCGTCCTTCGCCCTCCCGTCCGCCACCTATAAAAACCCCGCTACCACCGCTTCTCCACCTCCTCTCCACCCCTCCGAGCAGCCACCGTCGTCCCCAACTTTACCTCGTCGTGCCCCGCCCTCACCAGCATCCCGGCCACCGCCTTCCTCCTCTGCCATCGCCACCTTCTTCCCTCGACGACCCGCTGCACCCGACTCTCCCCGGCGAGTCGATCCCGAGCTCCGCCTCAGATCCGCTGCATCGACGAACCTCGACAAGCCCGGCGCCTCCTCCGCAGTAACCACCAGCTCCGGTGAAGACCCTCCGTCCTCCGCCAGAGCTCCGGCGATCCCGACGACCCCGCAGCAGCAGAACCCCGCCGCCGATGACCCGCAGAACTCCAGCGCCGCCTTGCCCTAGCCGCTGAACCCCTAACCCTAGCCACCGCGTCGCGCCGCGTCGCGGAAGTTCGCTTTTCGGTCTTCTGCGGAGCCTTGTTCAGGTAGCCTTTTCTCTCTCCTCGCTGTCCCATTTCCCGTTCCGTCTGTTGTGACGCTAACCCTGCGTGACCATCTCGATGCCCGTGCAACCTGCTCGGTGTGTCGCGTCCTGTGGCGATCGTGAACTACGATCCAAAATCAGGAAAATATACACCCTATTTTTTCCCGAAACTGAGTGCGCCTCGCCAAATGGGACGACTTGGTCGTGTGCGGACTTCACCGAAAGGTGCGCGCCGTTAATACGGACGTGTGGGATTTTGCGAAAGTTGATTTGGATGTGCGTGCACACCGGAATCAACGCGTATCCACCGATAACACCCCGTATCGTGTACATACGTCGGATCGAAACAAAACTTGTACCATCGGACTCGTAGTAATACACTGGTCCTGTGACTCAAGTTTGGTTCGATTCTGAGAACGTTGACAAAATCATGTATCGTGGGCCCCGCGGCTCCACTTGACGGGCGATTTTGTGATCGGCTCATCGGAATCCAGTTCTGGATATTCTGTTGGGTTCGTATCATCGTTCTGGACTTGTTGACACTAAGTTTGACAATTTTAGAGAATATTATCTCTGACACATTTTTTGGTGTGAAGCGGGCCACATGTGGACCCCGCTTTGACCAAGAATTGTCATTTTGTCCCTGTGTCCAAATTGGACTCAAGAACAGGCGTTTCTAGCTATTTGATATTTTATGAACCTGATGGTGATGTTTATTTTAGCAACCGGAGGACTACCTGCAAATCCCACTGATACCAGAGCTATAGTTGGAGTCAGAACCCCAGGCAAGTGTACCTTGCCAACCTTGCAGTTCTTGTTACATATTTTCTTGACTTATTTATATGATATACATGCTTAACCTAGGACCGTGTGACATTACTTAGCGTCCAAATAATATTCGGGTGCCAACGCCGTACGCGGAGTTGTGTAACGTCACCTAGAGATGGATATCGAGACCCTATATATTCTCGTGCTTGCCTTATCAAGTACGTCATACCTCAGGACACAAGACACTATTCATGAGACAGAACCTTCCTGAGATATTCATGGTGATTCTGTATAGGTTATAGGTTTTATGACATATTCTTTATATATATATGCTTAGATTTATTTTGACTTGCTGCATTAGATATGATCCTGCGTGACATGGACATGAGACGTGTGATTACATTGGGTGGGGAGAGTATTACCATATCAAAGGCTGATTATATTATATATATTGTTATCTGGAGGTGTCTTAGACTCTGACACAGAGCTTTGACACATGTATTGTCCCTTCGAGAAAATACTGCTATGGGTTTCCCTGACACAGAGCCTATAGTAGTCTCAGCCTGAGTATGATTAATGCTCTCATATTGCATATCACTTAGCTGGTTATATAGTTTACCATATTGTTCATTTATTGCTGCACTGCATTTATTTTGGCATGAGTTATTTTGTACCTTGCTATGTCCCCTGAGGACCTAGATTCCGGATTATGTCCCCAGGATTAGCAGACGAGATCTATCCCGAGGTATACGGGACCGGAGCATTAGCAGGAGCAGAAGCAGGAACAGGTGCATACATTGGAGCAGAACCAGGAACCGAGAACGAGGTGATTACCGAGGATTTCTCCTGAGTATATGTTTCTTCTATACTCAGTCTTTGATGCTATTAAAATTCTTGTTTAATGAACAATTGTATCAGACTTGTTATTGGGTTATTCCCCGATTTATTTACTTGTGACTTGATGATGATTATAATTTTCTTTTGTTGATATTGATATATTCATTTTGTGGATGAGATTAGTAGACCCTTATTGTTGTACTACAGCTTAAGTACATCCTGATGGGTCCATTAAAATAGGATTTGTCCATCGGTGTGTGCTGCTGGCCATCGCCACATGGCTAGTCCCTCGATTTTTTGGACTGGGGCGTGACAATATATACACACACACACGTACAACGCATGTATTTATAAAGTAGTATTACAAAACTTAAAAAATAAGATAATACTAAAATACAATTGTCTTATTATTCTAAATTTAATATTATATTATTAAATATTATTTTATACCTGCATGCAAAACTATTTAGAAAGACCTTGTAATTACCTAAATACCCCTATTAACTTTAATAAATAATTTTCATTGGTAAACATATAAAAGATTATATTTGGAAAGAAAAGTTTTACGGTGAAGCTGAACTTTTCTCATTCCACTCTTACTACCTGCTGAAATCTCAAATTGGTCAGTGTAGTGTAAGGTTGTGTTTGATTTACAATAAAGAAATTGTATTGTGAGACTATGAAATGGAGGAATATATATATATATATATATATATATATATATATATATATATATATATATATATATATATATATATATATATATAATTTGACAAGTTTGGTTACAAGAGAGAGCTTCCATTTTATCTCTAGATTGACATCTTCTCCTCCATCACTTGCTCGATCTCCATCGCCATCTCCTAGTGGTGTAAGCCCCTGATTTTTCAAAATTTTAAAAACTGGATTTTTCACAATTTTCTGGAATTTTCTGGGATTTTTCTGTAATTTAAAAACAGGGTTTTAATTTTTAAATAATTTTTAATTGATATTAAACAATATTAAAATATTATGGAAATAATATTTTTGGGTGTAAAATGAAAAACTGGACTTAGGGTAATTTTTCTGGAATTTATCGGACCCCAGACCTATTTTTAAATGCCTAAAAACTATTTATTTAATTAATTAATTATTTATTAATTAATTTACTGTTTTTAATTATTATTAATATTATTATTATTATTTAAAACCCCCAGCCCACGGCCCGTTGGGCCGGCCTGGCCCATTTCCCCGAATCCGGCCCAGCTCCCCAGCGGGTCGGGTCGGATCCGCGCAACCAGACCCGACCCAGACCCGGCCTCCCCCACGACCCGTCTTCCCCGTTCCCTCGCCCCGCTTCCTCCGCCGCCCGCCGTGCCGCCCGCCGCGTCCTCCGCTCCGCTCCGCCCGCCACGCCACCCACGTCGTCCACCCCTCTCCGCCTCCCTCGGCTCGACCCCCACCGCCGCTGCCCTATTAAACCCCCCCCCTCCGTTCCCCTCTCGGCCTCACTCCGCCACCGCTGACACCACTCGCCGTGCCGACCCCCACCGCCGTCGACCACCGCCCGCAGCACCCTCCGCCTTGACGCCGCAGCCCAGCTCCCCTCCCCCTTCGTCTCCGGCATCGGCCCCGCAGCGGCAACAGCAGCAGCAGTTTGAGCAGCGGCGCCGCCTCCGCCGCCCGCAGCACCGACGACGGCCGCCGCCTCGCCGCGCAGCAGTCGGCCAGCCGCTCCCCGCCGCAGCACCGCCTCAGCGCCGCCCTGAGCGCCGGCGAGGATCCCCTGAGCCCTAACCCTAACCCTAATTCTCGGTTCCTGTGTCCGACACGAGTCGGACACGTGTCGGACACGGTTTGACCCCGGTTTTCGGGTCCCCTTCAGGTGCGTGTAACTTTTTGCTCGTAGCTCCGTTTTCGATTCTGAAAATTGCGTTGCGAAGCCTGTATGACCCTCTCGGTGTCCGGACCAACCGTTCGGGGCATCGCGTCCTGTGGTGATCGCACACCGCGATCCAAAAACAGGAAAAACCAGACCCTGTTTCACCCCGGAACTGAGTACGCCCCGCCAAACGGGACAACTTGGTCGCGTGCGGTCTTCACAGATTCGTGCGCATCGTCGATACAGACGTGTGGGAATTCGCGGAAGCTGATTCGGGGGTGCGTGAACCCCGAAATCAACGCGTATCCGCGGACATCCCCCCGTATCCGCCTTTTCTGCAATTCGATCTAACTTTGTGTACACACGTCGGATCAAGACGAAACTTGCGCCATCAGACTCGTAGCGATACGCTGGTCCTGTGGGTCAAGTTTGGTTCGATTCTGAGAACGTTGACGAAATCGCGTGTCGTGGGCCCCACAGGCCCTGCTCGACGGGCGATTTTGTGAACGGCTCATCGGAATTCAACTCTGAAAGTTCCGTTGGGTTCGTATCAGCGTTTCTGACCTATTGACACTGAGTTTGGTGAATTTGGAGACCTTTGACCCTGACACGCTTTTCGGTGCAAATGGCCCACCGGCGGACCCCGTTTTGACCCGAAACTGCCGTTTTTGCCCTTGTCTCCAAATCGGACCCAAGGACAGGCGTTTCTAGCTATTTGACATCTTCTGAGCGTGATGGTAATGTCTATTTCAGCTTTTGGACTTATCTCTGGAAAACTTCCCCGAGACACAAAACTATAATTGGATTCAAACAACAGGCAAGTACCTGCACTTCAAGTTTAACCTTTATATTGTGATAAATAAATTCCCTGCTTTATAGTACCATTGATGATTATATGTAGAGTTAGAACACTAGATTTCATGTCTTGAATAATGTATTTCATGTCTTGCTTTTCATGTCGGGTGGGAGAATACTAGGAGGCATGTAGTTTACCTTTCCCCTTGTCGTGACTGCTAGCTGTTGGTACGCGACTGTACCATCAGCCTTATTCCTGATTGTTCCTGACTGCTAGTCGTCTATGACGGCCTTAATAGCCTTATAAACCCCTACATGCCAACTATGTATTCTAAATACACAAGTTCACGCACATAGTTCTTGTCGTGTTGCAGTTCTTGTTGTCTTGTTACAGCTACATTTCCTGTCACTTTTATTCCTGTTTTACTCATTTCTGGTTTATAGCAATTAATCATATTTTACTTCTAGTCCTGATTTATAGCATTAACTCTCAGTTAATTTTTACTAATTGTTATACATACTCTGATCATGATGCTTAGTCAGTTATTTTCTCCCTGTCACCAATATTTAGTTTAAATCTTGTTGTGCATTGTGTACTTTGCTCCTTTCCTGACTGGATCCGTTGTTTAGGCGATGATGAGAACCTTGCCCCCACCTATTATGGCCCCTATGAGACAGCAGGTGATACAGTTGCAGAGCCGGTTCCCACCCAGGAGACTACCCCTGCAGAGTAGTTAGCCTTATTTATTTTCCTTTCATCTTAGTAATCGGGTTTGTCCCCGATTTAATTTCTGGTTTTGTAATAAACTCTGGATCTGTTGTCACATTCAGTTTATGAAATCTTAGCATTCTTTTCCTGCTATTTTTCTTGCCTATTTAATTATTGTGAATGAGCTAGATTTATTACCTGTGATTATGCCCTAGACAGCGTACTACCGCCGACTCTGCGGCGTAGGCTGGACGTACCCACGCGCTCGTGCCCGAATATCCGGGTGCGGGTCGTGACACATTTTTGTGGTGGCCCATGCAGGTCAAACGACTAAATTGTTCGGTTTCAACTTAGGGACCGAACAGGCCTGCAATAAGATTGAGGATTCTAGGAAAAGCTCATTCACAGTATAGGGTCCTTATTTCAATTCTTAATATCACTTCTGATCAATTTTTCCTATCGCCCTTAATTTCCAAGTAATCTATTCTGAACTCCCTATCCCTTCATCTTTCAGAATAGTCCAGACAAGGAACACAGTAGGAGGCACATCAGAACCAGCTGAGCAGAATGTGCCCGAAACTCTTGCACTCCCGCCGCCTCCATCTGTTCCGGCAGTTACTCTGGATGGGGCACAGCTACTCGGAGTGTTCCAGGGACTAGTGGAATCCCAGAAAGAACAGAATGCACTTCTACGGACCAGCCTCTCAGAAGCTATTAAGTCCCAGGAGTCGCCACTCAAGAGGCCAGGGAGTGCCAAAGACTTCAAAAACCTCAGACCCTTGGAATTCTACGGAACTGAGGGCATTCTCTATGCCGATGAGTGGATAGAGAACGTCGAGAGACTCCTGAAGACTGCTCGGGTTCCTGATGATCTCAAAGTGGAGTCTGCAAGCCTGCAACTGTTCGATATAGCTCGGACCTGGTTTAGAGACGAACCTCAACTATCTGCTCCTGACCTCACCTGGGAGGACTTCAAGAGACTGTTCAAGGAGAAATTCTACCCCGAAGTGGCTCGGGAAGCTCTCGAAAGTCAATTCGAGAGACTGGAACAAGCTAACCTATCTGTAGATGAGTATACTGCTGAATTTAGCAGGTTAAGCCACTTTGCGGAGTACATGGTTCGTACCCCGGAGGACAGAGTCCGTAGATTCAAGAAGGGGCTGTCTCCGGATATTCGCCTTGCTGTCACCACCAGCCGAGCTCGCACCTATGAGGAAATCTTGAACGTGGCACAAGGCGTTGAGAGAGATATGGGGCATAAACTAAAGCGAGAGAGAGATGCCGGAAATACGGGACCCAACAAACGCCCTTTTCAACAACAACAACAGCAGAGGTCCCCGCAGCAAACCCAGCGTCCTCTCCCTCGAGCCACAGCACCCCAACACCAAGCTCAAGGACAGAATCAACGAGTTCCCACTTGTGGCTTTTGTCAAAAACAAGGTCACACCTGGCAAGTTTGTAGGAAGAGACTGGGTGCCTGTCTATATTGTGGATCAACAGAACATCAAGTGAGGAACTGCCCCACTGCTCCAGGACGCGGACAAGCTTACGTGATGACCGTGGAGAACGCGCAAACTCTGGAAGCAGCTAATGCGCGTAAGTGATTCGTAGATACCTTTTCTAGTATTGTTTAGCTCATGCCTATTGGTTCGTGACCTCAGCCCCAACCTAGTAATTTTGAACTTGCTAAATACCTGGTATGCTTTTAAAATTTGATAACTGTTTTAGAGGATTTTGCTATTGTGCTTATTTTGTGTTATTTTGTGAACTTCAATAATTTGCACCTCCTTTTCATCATCATCTAGCGCACTTAATTTTGCTGAACTTGACTTATGTTGCTATTTTATAGCCTAGTTTTGCAAGCTTACCCTTTATCGGGCTTGTTCATGACACATGTATTATTGAGGCCTGATCAACCCCACTAATACAAGTGTCTACTCAGAATCAGTGTACTACGGTCTGATCAACCTTAGTGCATTTTGATTCGCACTTCGCACGACTACTTTACATGGATTGAGATATATAGTTGACTAGTATACTTGCCCCTAAATACGTCTGAGCATATCGTATCAGTTACATAACTGTACTAATACGAGCATGCGAATAAATGATTACCAGAATAGAATCTTAATCCATAACCGCCTGACCATTCCTATTAGAATTCTTTAAACGCCTTGATCCCTATACCTCTGTTCTACCACCTCGCCCTTAAACTCTTTATTATTGACCCTCACCTTCCCTTACTTCGGAAGGACAGAATCCTGTGTTTGGTATAAGTTTGATTTATAGTGCTAGATGATAACCCTTTATGACTAAGGCAATACCCTAGGTGATGTGTTCTGTGTTGCAGACTTAAAGATTCAATACCATGATTTATTAAGTTGGACCTAGCTTTACTAGTTGTACAGCCTTAGAGGATATATGGGTAAAATTATAAGTTGGGTAGCGACCGCAATGTTCACCTGAGAGAAAATCGTTGGACTGTAATCAAGTGAGATTGGACAGAGAGAACCCTGACATATTTTTAAATTTCGAGGACAAAATTTTATAAGTTGGGTAGATTGTAAGCCCCTGATTTTTCAAAATTTTAAAAACTGGATTTTTCACAATTTTCTGGAATTTTCTGGGAATTTTCTGTAATTTAAAAACAGGGTTTTAATTTTTAAATGGTTTTTAATTGATATTAAACAATATTAAAATATTATGAAAATAATATTTTTGGGTGTAAAATGAAAAACTGGACTTGGGGTAATTTTTCTGGAATTTATCGGACCCCAGACCTATTTTTAAATGCCTAAAAATTATTTATTTAATTAATTAATTATTTATTAATTAATTTACTGTTTTTAATTATTATTAATATTATTATTATTATTTAAAACCCCCAGCCCACGGCCCGTTGGGCCGGCCCGGCCCATTTCCCCGAATCCGGCCCAGCTCCCCAGCGGGTCGGGTCGGATCCGCGCAACCAGACCCGACCCAGACCCGGCCTCCCCCATGACCCGTCTTCCCCGTTCCCTCGCCCCGCTTCCTCCGCCGCCCGCCGCGCCGCCCGCCGCGTCCTCCGCTCCGCTCCGCCCGCCACGCCACCCACGTCGTCCACCCCTCTCCGCCTCCCTCGGCTCGACCCCCACCGCCGCTGCCCTATTTAAACCCCCCCCGTTCCCCTCTCGGCCTCACTCCGCCACCGCTGACACCACTCGCCGTGCCGACCCCCACCGCCGTCGACCACCGCCCGCAGCACCCTCCGCCTCGACGCCGCAGCCCAGCTCCCCTCCCCCTTCGTCTCCGGCATCGGCCCCGCAGCGGCAACAGCAGCAGCAGTTTGAGCAGCGGCGCCGCCTCCGCCGCCCGCAGCACCGACGACGGCCGCCGCCTCGCCGCGCAGCAGTCGGCCAGCCGCTCCCCGCCGCAGCACCGCCTCAGCGCCGCCCTGAGCGCCGGCGAGGATCCCCTGAGCCCTAACCCTAACCCTAATTCTCGGTTCCTGTGTCCGACACGAGTCGGACACGTGTCGGACACGGTTTGACCCCGGTTTTTGGGTCCCCTTCAGGTGCGTGTAACTTTTTGCTCGTAGCTCCGTTTTCGATTCCGCAAATTGCGTTGCGAAGCCTGTATGACCCTCTCGGTGTCCGGACCAACCGTTCGGGGCATCGCGTCCTGTGGTGATCGCACACCGCGATCCAAAAACAGGAAAAACCAGACCCTGTTTTACCCCGGAACTGAGTACGCCCCGCCAAACGGGACGACTTGGTCGCGTGCGGTCTTCACAGATTCGTGCGCATCGTCGATACAGACGTGTGGGAATTCACGGAAGCTGATTCGGGGGTACGTGAACCCCGGAATCAACGCGTATCCGCGGACATCGCCCCGTATTCGCCTTTTCTGTAATTCGACCTAACTTTGTGTATACACGTCGGATCGAGACAAAACTTGCGCCATCGGACTCGTAGCGATACGCTGGTCCTGTGGGTCAAGTTTGGTTCGATTCTGAGAACGTTGACGAAATCGCGTGTCGTGGGCCCCACAGGCCCTGCTCGACGGGCGATTTTGTGAACGGCTCATCGGAATTCAACTCTGAAAGTTCCGTTGGGTTCGTATCAGCATTTCTGACCTATTGACACTGAGTTTGGTGAATTTGGAGACCTTTGACCCTGACACGCTTTTCGGTGCAAATGGCCCACCGGCGGACCCCGTTTTGACCCGAAACTGTCGTTTTTGCCCTTGTCTCCAAATCGGACCCAAGGACAGGCATTTCTAGATATTTGACATCTTCTGAGCATGATGGTAATGTCTATTTCAGCTTTTGGACTCATCTCTGGAAAACTTCCCCGAGACACAAAACTATAATTGGATTCAAACAACAGGCAAGTACCTGCACTTCAAGTTTAACCTTTATATTGTGATAAATAAATTCCCTGCTTTATAGTACCATTGATGATTATATGTAGAGTTAGAACACTAGATTTCATGTCTTGAATAATGTATTTCATGTCTTGCTTTTCATGTCGGGTGGGAGAATACTAGGAGGCATGTAGTTTACCTTTCCCCTTGTCGTGACTGCTAGCTGTTGGTACGCGACTGTACCATCAGCCTTATTCCTGATTGTTCCTGACTGCTAGTCGTCTATGACGGCCTTAATAGCCTTATAAACCCCTATATGCCAACTATGTATTCTAAATACACAAGTTCACGCACATAGTTCTTGTCGTGTTGCAGTTCTTGTTGTCTTGTTACAGCTACATTTCCTGTCACTTTTATTCCTGTTTTACTCATTTCTGGTTTATAGCAATTAATCATATTTTACTTCTAGTCCTGATTTATAGCATTAACTCTCAGTTAATTTTTACTAATTGTTATACATACTCTGATCATGATGCTTAGTCAGTTATTTTCTCCCTGTCACCAATATTTAGTTTAAATCTTGTTGTGCATTGTGTACTTTGCTCCTTTCCTGACTGGATCCGTTGTTTAGGCGATGATGAGAACCTTGCCCCCACCTATTATGGCCCCTATGAGACAGCAGGTGATACAGTTGCAGAGCCGGTTCCCACCCAGGAGACTACCCCTGCAGAGTAGTTAGCCTTAGTTATTTATTTTCCTTTCATCTTAGTAATCGGGTTTGTCCCCGATTTAATTTCTGGTTTTGTAATAAACTCTGGATCTGTTGTCACATTCAGTTTATGAAATCTTAGCATTCTTTTCCTGCTATTTTCCTTGCCTATTTAATTATTGTGAATGAGCTAGATTTATTACCTGTGATTATGCCCTAGACAGCATACTACCGCCGACTCTGCGGCGTAGACTGGACGTACCCACGCGCTCGTGCCCGAATATCCGGGTGCGGGTCGTGACAAGTGGTCCTCTGGCTTCTTCATCATCCTCTACTCTTGCTCGACGATGTCCCTCTTTTGTGACCGTAGACTGCGAATGACGATAAACAACAATGGTCAGTAGTGTCATGATCTGTCGTGATGAGTCCTTTACGGTCCTCTTTTTATGTTGCCTTGAGTAGCAACAATCCTTTTATCGTTCTCGCTATAGTAGTCATTAAGATCTCTCTCCTTACCTAAACATTGCATGTGTTTGATGAACTTTTGTATTTATTTGTTTCGTAGGTTTCTATCTATTTTATTAGTGATGTAGCGTAGAATCCTCATCCCTCTAGAATTCTTTTTTTTCTTTTTTTTCTTTTTTTAGCTTTATCTTTTTTATGATAGAGTTGTTAAGAATCATATTTCTTTTAGGACTTTATTTTGACTTTATCTTTTATTAGAATATGTTTCATCTTTATTTGATTAGGATTAAATTTGAGTTTGATTAGGATTAGGTTGTCATAAAAGTCCTATAAATATGCACCTTTTATATTGAATTGAACAACAATTTTTTAATTAATAAAATTCTCTTTTGAGTTCTGAGATTTGTTCTCTCATTTTCTTGGTCGTTGACTCGACTGTTCTGTGGATTCAGAAGCCTCTCGCTTGAGATTTTCAAGCAACTTTCATGCAGACCCTTCACCAGGCCATCCAGTGGAGTTTTTGCTGTACCGCTTCGCTCTCACCTAGCAACGGTGGTCCATTATCATCAGCACAAATCGACTTGGCCATTGTTGTCACGGTCCGATTTTTGCTAAATCGATAATCGTCTCCAGGGCGTGATGACATGCACGCATAAGGCATGCGAGCACAAGGCCTAGGCGTAATGACATGCTTTAGAACATATGCAATAGAGTACACAAATGAGATATCACACATTGAGATATAGAAAAGTTCTCTTTATTTATAATGAACGTCTGGTTACAGAATTTTGACTCAAAAGTAATAAAAATGCCGCACGGGCTTACAACTTGGACGCAAAATGAGATAGCCTATCCATACATTACATCCCTTTCTAATATTTTAAAAGAGCAAACCACCTTGGGTGCATATTAGCACCATCGCCTAGGAGCTTCAAAAGGCATGTGCGAGCTCCTTGAGATTAGGTACTTGCGCTCCAAAAGTCACAAATACGAACGCGCCAGATCAGTGAAAGGTTGGGGGAAGCTTCAGCTCCTCACCGTATCGCCTTGGCTCGGAGAACCTGCTGCAACGAGGGTCGGTACTTTAAAAAGTACCGGTTAGGACGAGCTAACCCAACATACCAAATCGATATCGTATTCATGTGCACATGCAACATCATTATTATGTAATCTTTTTATCTTGCCTTAGTTCAATTCTTTATATATACGATAAAATGGAATGACATAATAAAATGTGCTATCGTTCGGTGACTTTTACCTACATCGTCTGAACCACCTGTACAAAACTTACCATGACCTTTCCTGCCACGAAGACATAGTTAGTTTGCACAGTTTAAATATACATAAGGATTACTGTCTTGACTAGCCATCATGGACTATAGTCTGGGTAGACGGTGATGCTTGCAGCGCAGGCAGCGAGCCCCGCTACAAACTCTCGCCTCACCCGTGCTAAGTTGCTAGCACGACTAATTGTTGCTCGGCCCGGGACGAATCGGCCCCAGTGTCCGGGCGACCATTCGCAGGAACCATATATCTTGTGCATAAGTTGTCCATGACCATTGACAATCTAAACACTAAGTTAACATACGAAGCATTTCAAGGCATCAACATGAACATAACTACTTTAGCACAGTGCGATGGCATAGTCTACTAGCTGATATGATCAAATCACAAGTTATGTACTATCCATTAAATAGTTATAGATGAATAAGTTCTAACTATAACTGAATACAAAATAGATACATGTATAGTAGACATGCACGCAACAATATGACCATATAGAAATTTATGTGACATGCATTAAGTGTTCAAGTCTACTTCTTCTTTTATCTTGACTCAAATTTTATCTTTTTGGTATCGTTGATCGGAACGCACAAATAAGTTAAATTATTAGGAATGAAGACTTGGAAGAAGGGCGCAATTCGGGAGTAAGGCCACTCACATAGTTGGTGAATCGGGAAAGAGAAAGGAGAGATCTTCAAGACTCCGCTTGTGTGTCGCCTACGCGATTACCTGCACGCACCAACAGATGATCAATATCTCCTACCTCGGTCTCCAAGGGTTCGATAAGAAATGAGTAATTCAAAGAACGAAGACAATAAAATCCATCAAAACCGTTCAAGAAAATGCAAGTCACAAAACCAACAAGAAAGCAACCAAGCGGCATCGAAAACGGGCAAAGAAACCAACGCAACAGAAAGGTCCCTCTCGACTCTGCCGATGAGTCCTTCCTTGAGGCACGATCCGCTGAATGTGGGACCTAATTTCGAAGAAACTAATCCATAATGAGGAAAGGATCTTGATTCAATCTGTCCCGATCGAACGATAACAAGTATTTCTTAGCCGCGCTCCTCGAATAGGGAAAACGTGGCACTACATCTTAACCCACTAATAATAAGTTTCGTCCTCAAAACTTAGGAATATAACCTACCCCTAAGAAATAATAAGAAAAACTTTTCCTTCATGTCCGATTCGAGTTCCCAGGTCGACTCCTCGATCGCGTGGTTCCGCCAAAGAACTCGCACAAGCGAGATTGCACGATTTCGTAACTGCTTCACTTTTCTATCCAAGATCTAAACAGGCTCTTCGACGTACGACAAGTCTGCCTGCAGATCCATCTGACCAAAATCTACTATATGGTTTGGGTCATGTATGTACTTTCTAAGCTGTGATAAAAAAAATATTATGCACGCCTGTCAGGGTTGGTGGCAATGCAATTTGATAGGCAACGGGAGCGACTCGTTTGAGGACTTCAAACGGGCCAACGAATCTCGGACTTAACTTTCCCTTTACTCCGAATCTTATAACTCCTCGCATGGGCGAGACCCTCAAAAATACATGGTCACCTTTGAAGAACTCAAGGGGTCGACGACGAATGTCGGCATAGCTCTTTTGCCGGCTTTATGCTACTTTTAGTCGCTCTCGAATCAACCGAACCATTTGGACTGTTTGTTCAACTAGTTTCGGCCCAAGGATTTGATGCTCCCCAACTTTATCCCAGTAGATCAGTGACCTACACTTTCTCCCATACAAAGTCTCGTATGGAGCTATTTGGATGCTGGACTGATAATTGTTGTTATATGCAAATTCGGCCAACGGTAGGTGGACGTCCCAACTTGACTTTGAATCAATTGCACATAGATGCAACATGTCTTCGAGTACCTGATTCACTCGCTTTGTTTGGCCATCGGTTTAAGTATGGTAGGCTGAGCTAAACTTTAACTTGGTCTCCATCACCGACTGAAGGCTCTCCCAAAAATGTGATAGGAATCGTCCGTCCCGATCTAACACTATAGAAACTGGCACTCCGTGCAGCCGAACTATCTCATCAAGGTAGGTCTGGGTAAGACGATCGATGCTCCAAGTAACTTTAATGGCAATGAAGTGCGCTGACTTGGTTAACCGGTCGACGATGACCCATACTACGTCGTTCCCCCGTCGCGTCTTTGGCAAGCCAACAATGAATTCCATGCTTATGTGCTCCCATTTCTATTCCGGGATAACAAGATTCTGTATCTCTCCGTCCGGTCTCTGATGATCTGCTTTTACCCTCTAACAAGTTATGCATTACGACACAAAGATCGACATATCTCTCTTCATGCCATGCCACCAGAAAATAATGCGAAGGTCTTTATACATCTTCATGCTCCCGGAATGGACTGTATAGGCTGCATAGTGAGCTTTTGCAAGAATCTCCTTTCTGAGTTATGTGTCGTTGGGGACGTATAGACTTTCCTTTACTCATAACACTCCATTCTCATCTACTGCAAAGTCTTTCGCCTTCCCCGCTAGAATCTGCTCGCACATTTTTCTTAGGAATGGGTCGTCCCTCTGAGTAGATGTGACTCTTTATAATAGATTTGGTACGAATCGCATCTGAGCAACTTGTACGCTGTGGTATCGAATTCGGAGTTCAATGCCCATTTTCTCAAAGTTTCTTTATAACCTGCGATCAACGGACAGGGATCCCATAAACAATTGACTCAACACATCCGCTACAACATTTTATTTGCCAGGTGTGTATTCGATTGTCAAGTCATAGTCTTTGATCAATTCTAGCCAACGCCGCTGTCGTAGGTTAAGGTCCATTTGGATGAATAGATACTTCAAGCTTTTGTGATCAGTATAAATTCGACAAGCCACTCCATAGAGGTAGTGTCGCCACATTTTTAGCGCGAACACAATTGTCGCTAGTTCCAGGTCATGCGTAGGATAATTTTTCTCGTACATTTTTAGTTGTCTGGATGCGTAGGCTATCACCCTATCCTACTGCATGAGTACACACCCCAAGCCATGTCTTGACGCGTCGCTGAATATTTGGAATCCCGAGGTCTCGTCTGGTAGTGTAAGTAGTGGGGCAGAGGTGAGCCGTTGCTTTAACTCTTCAAACGAAGCTTCGCAGTCGGTGGACCACTCGAATATGACTCCCTTCTGTGTGAGGCGAGTGAGAGGTGACGCTAACTTGGAAAAGTCTTTCACGAAACGTCTGTAGCAGCCCGCTAGCCCGAGGAAGCTTCAAATCTCACTGACGAATGCAGACCGCTTCTACTTGACGATGGCTTCAACTTTCTTTGGATCGACTGAAATGCCTCTTGCAGAAATGATGTGCCCAAGGAAAGATATACTGCTCAGCCAGAATTCGTACTTACTCAGTTTTGCGTATAGCTTGTTGTCCCGAAGAGTCTGTAGCATGGTCCACAAGTGCTCTGCATGTTCCTGCCTATTCTTCAAGTACATCAAGATATCATCAATGAACACTACTACAAACTTGTCGAGATATGGCCGGAACACTAAGTCCATAAAGGCGGCAGGGGCATTGGTCAGTCTGAATGGCATTACCAAAACTTATAGTGGCCGTAACGAGTGAGAAAGGTTGGCTTCGGCATATCGTCCGGCTTGATCTTGAGCTCATGGTAACCCGAGCGAAGATCAATTTTTGAAAATACCGTCGCACCTTGTAGTTGATCACAGAGGTCATCGATCCTGGAAAGGGGATACTTATTTCGAATAGTGGTCTTATTCAATTCATGATAGTCGATACAGAGCCGCATTGAGCCATCATTTTTCTTTACAAACAATATAGGTGTGCCCCACGGAGATACGCTAGGACAAATATACCCATAATCTAATAATTCTTGCAAATGGACCTTTAACTCCTTTAGTTCTACCGGGGCCATTCGATACGGAGCCTTGAAAATTGGTCGAGTCTCTGAAAATGTATCAATAGTGAACTCTATCTCTCGGTTGGACGACATGCCGAGAAACTCATCTGGAAACACATCAGGAAAATCTGCCACAACGGAAGTAGACTCAATGTTTGTACAATCTCGCTGTGTGTCTCGAATGGACGCCAAGTACCCATCACAGCCAGAATGTATCATCCGTCGAGCAGATATTACAGAGATCACCATGTAGGCATTCGGTACTCTCGACGGTGGACTGCTCGCATAGCAAAATTCAATCTCTCCAAGTAGAGAAATATGACTTTCTTTTCCGCACAATCAATGGTAGTCGAGCAAGCTTCGAGCCAATCCATTCCCAGAATGATGCCATAGTCCCTGATGTCTAAGACTATCACATCAAGTGATAATTTTCTTTCTCCAATGCAAATGTTACCTTAACGACAAACTAAGTGAGCTGGCAAATCCACGCCTTATGGAATACTGACGCTAAGGTTTAGGCCTAGCGGTGTCATAGAAAATATGTTCTTAGCAGCAAAATCTACCACAATAAAACTATGTGTGGCATCGGAATCAAACAATACTCGAGAAGATACATTATTGAAAAGTAATATACCTGACAACGTCTTGTTTGAGCGAACGCCTCTTCCCGAGTCAGAGCATTGACTCGGTCTTAAGCTTTTTGTGGTGCCATCTGGTTCACTCGAGGTGCTTGATCCTGATTCTGAGGCAGATGATGTTGTTGCTACGGATGACGCGGAGGGGAATCGTTGGGGCGATCCCGACAATCACGAGCTACGTGGCCAAACTTACCACAAACGAAACATCCCCCTTTCGAATACAACAGTCGTTAACATGGTGTCCTGGCCTGTGGCAGTAGGCACAAGGTGGCCCCTGGCTCTTCCCTGGATCATGGTCCTGAGAGCCATCGTTATTGTGGCGCTTGTGCGCATTATTACCACCTATGTTGCTAGAGCGCTTGTGATAGAAATTTTTTACAGCGCCGGTGCGAACTGGGGGGCACTGCGACTCTAGGAATATGGCATGGTTTAGAGACTCTCGCATGGTATAGTACTGAGGGACGATGACATGGTCACAAATAGAAGGTCGCAGTCCTATCTCAAACTTTTGAGCTCGACTTTCGGCATCACAGAAATGAGACTTAGCAAATTTTATAAGCCTGTAGAATTCTATGGCGTACTGTCGCACTGTCATATTTTCTTGTTGAAGATGTGTAAATTCGTCTTCCTTCTCGTGATGGACGGCGGGTAGAAGGTAATCCTCTTCGAAGGCTTTACGGAACACAGACCAAAAGATAATCGTTTTGTCATCTTCACTCAATATAGCTTGTGTGTGCATATTCTACGAATTATGTGCGTATAAACGGAGCTGAACCTGAGCGCAAGCAACTCTCTTCGTCTCATCCATGTGAAGCACTTCAAAGTGGTCCTCTAACTCAACCAGCCGATCCAATGCCACGGAGGGGTCCTCAGTCCCTTTGAAGGTAGCATGACACATCTTCTTAAACTCTAATATTTGAAGATGGAACTCTTCTCGTCTGAGGGCGGAGGTACCTGAGAGCCTTGATGTCCCGCGGTCTCGGCTACAACTGGCACTATTGCGGCGGCCGTTGATGCAGAATTGTTGTTGGCGACGAGCATCGTCACAATCGTTTGCATGGTATCCATTTACTTCTGCTGTGCCTTGTCCTGAGTCCACTGCGCCCGAAATTGAGCCTCAATCTGGGACTCAAATTGGCTTTGATGTAGTTTTGCCCGCCTTTGTCGCATTTTCATCAAACGCATCATCAGCTCGAACGGATCGACAGAGGGTGCAGTTGTTGGACTTCCTGAGCTGCCCGAATTGTTGGCATTGCTCCCTTGCACCTGTACCACTACCTGCGCTTGTGCCTCCGACACTGAGGCCGTTCCTTAAAAAAAAGTAACTTATATCAGTCTCAAAACATATTATAGACTCATTATATGGAATGCATCTCATTTTGTCCGAGCAAATTCAAGAGTTCAACTGGAAGGGACGGTCGTTTCAAGAAAACTTTTCTGACACGAAGGTCAAAGAATCTGAAGCCATGCTCTGATACCAATATGCCACGGTCCGATTTATGCTAAATCGATAATCGTCTCCCGGGCGTGATACCGTGCACGCGTAAGGCGCGCGAGCACAAGGCCTAGGCATAATGATATACTTTAGAACATATGCAATAGAGTACGCAAATGAGATATCACACATTGAGATATAGAAAAGTTTTCTTTATTGATAATGAACATCTGGTTACAGACTCTTGACTCAAAAGTAATAAGGATGTCGCACGGTCTTACAACTTGGACGCAAAATAAGATAGCCTATCCATACATTACATCCCTTTCTAATATTTTAAAAAAGAAAACCATCTTGGGTGCAGGTTAGCACCATTGCCTAGGAGCTTCAAAAGGTATGTGCGAGCTCCTTGAGATTAGGTACAAGTGCTCCAAAAGTCACAAACATGAACATGCCAAATCAAAGAAAGGTTGGGAGAATCTTCAGCTCATCGCCGCATCGCCTTGGCTCAGAGAACCTGCTGCAACGAAGGTCAGTACTTCAAAAAATGCTGGTGAGGGCGAGCTAACCCAATATACCAAATCGATATCATATTTATGTGAACATGCAACATTATTATTATGTTATTTTCTATCTTGCCTTAGTTTAATTCTTTATATATACGATTGAATGGAATGACATAACCAAATATGCCACCGTTCGGTGACTTTTACCTACACCGTCTTAACCACCTGTACAAAACTTACCATAACCTTCCCTGCCACGAAGATATAGTTAGTTTGCACAGTTTAAATATACATAAGGATCAATGTCTTGACTAGCCATCATGGACTATGTCTGGGTAGAAGACAATGCTTGCAGCGCAGGTAGCGAGCCCCACTATAAACTCCCGCCTCACCCGTGCTAAGTTGCTAACATGACTAATTATTGTTCCGCCCAGGACGAATCGGCCCTAGTGCCCGGCGACCGTTCGCATGAACCATATACCTTGTGCATAAGTTGTCCATGACCATTGACGATCTAAACACTAAGTTAATATACGAAGCATTTCAAGACATCAATATGAACATAACTACTTTAGCACAGTACGATGGCATAGTCTACTAGCTGATATGATCAAATCACAAGTTATGTACTATCCATTGAACAGTTATAGATGAATAAGTTCTAACTACAACTGAATATAAAATAGATACATGTATAGCGAACAAGCACGCAATAATATGACCGTATAAAAATTTATGTGACAAGCATTAAGTGTTCAAGTCTACTTCTTCTTTTATCTTGACTCAAATTTTATCCTTTTGGTATCGTTGATCGGAATGCACAAACGAGTCAAATTATTAGGAATAAAGACTTGGAAGAAAGGCGTAATTCGGGAGTAAGGCCACTCACATAGTTGGTGAATCGGGAAAGAGAAAAGGAAGATCTTCAAGACTCCGCTTGCGCGTCGTCTACGCAATCACCTGCACGCACCAACAAATAATCAATATCTTCTACCTCGGTCTCCAAGGGTTTGATACAAAATGCATAATTCAAAAAACAAAGATAATAAAATCCATCAAAATCATTCAAGAAAATACAAGTCACAAAACTAACAAGAAAGCAATCAAGTGGCATCGAAAACGGGCAAAGAAACCAGCGCAACGGAAAGGCCCCTCTCGACTCTGCCGCTGAGTCCTTCCTTGAGGCACGATCCGCTGAATGTAGGACCTGGTTCCGAAGAGACCAATCAATAACGAGGAAAGAATCTTGATTCAATCTATCTCGATCGAACGATATCAAGTATTTCTTAGCCGTGCTCCCCGAATAGGGGGAACGGGGTACTACAATTGTCAAGCACGAAGGTAGGCCTGTTCCGCTATTACGTTGCGCCAAGTGGTATCAGAGCACCACAAATCGAGGATTCTAATTTGTTTGGAGACCTTTAGGAATATTTTTATTGCAAAACAACAATGGAGAAACCCGTCATACGCGAGGAATTTGATACTTTGTCTAATAACGTTGAAGCCTTGTCAAGCAAAGTTGATGTCATGTTTGATAAACTGGACGGAGTACTGAGTTTTTTTAGAATCAAATTTAATGATATGGTTGATATCACGGAGATACCGCCTACATAAATAGGAGGCACAAACGCTTATCCTAATACCAGCTGCCTACAAAAAAGATCCATGTGGCTCCCTCACAAGGAGTACTGCGAAGACAGCGACGACGAAGATTCGAGCCAGTATGGATCTCATTATCAGCCCGCCCCCAAGCCGTCTATGCAACCCAACAACAACGGGGCCATGTATACCAACGACGGGGCCAAGGTGACTATGAAGGAGGAGGTAATTTCAAAATAAAGATGGATCTTCCCTTTCAACGGTCGACTACACATCGAAGACTTCCTTGATTGGATTACAGAAGTATAATGCTTTTTCGAGTATATGAACATCCCTAAAGAGAGGCAGGTTCACCTCATAGCCTACAAACTCAAGGAAGGCATCTCTGTCATGCCCCAGTCATAAAATACACAGGACTTGGAATACATAAACATGCCAGCTACGTATCAAGTAGACTCCAGTCCAACTCAAATACGTATAAGCTGTCTGTCACGCCCCAGTCCCAAAATACGTAGGACTAGGAATACATAACACGCCAGCGTATATATACGAAACTCCAATGTGTTGGAAGATCGTAACACACACGTACGCTGTACATGAATATCAAATCCACAAGTGATAATATACTGTCAACAAGTCACACGCAATCTATATCTCATCCACAGCACTAATAAAGAAATAGGAATACATAACTGAATCTCAAATATGAAGTATCAAAGTATGATAGTCGAATGGAAACAAATCCACTGCCAATCGACTATACTAAAACTACTAAATGAGAGAAGAGATCAAACTCTAATATAAGATAAATGTCCATAAAAGAAATAACAACTAGAATATCCATCAGCTACGATGAATCAAAGGTACTCTAAAGGTAAGACCTTCTCAGTCTGGAATGAAATGTCAGGTCCGGGTCCGTACTCCTATGGATACTCCTGCAAGTCTATACCTGGAAAAGGACCAGGTCCTCAGAGGGACATAACAAGATACATAGAAGCATACCAATAAAGTACTGAAAATAAACATCAAATACGTCGCCTAACCATCTATGTGAATGCAGTTTGAGAACAACTTTCCAACAAGTGGACTATCTGGCTAAAATGGGATTGGCATGATTCTCTCGGAGATTCAGGGGCCTACAAAGCATGTCGTCTTTTGAACGCCAGAGGCCGCCAGGTAATATATAGGGGTCATCATGACCGTGCATCTCCGGCGGAGCGTATAGGTTACACAAGGAAAGTGCAAAGGAGCCTAAATGCCTTACTTGTTGTTCTTCCTACCCCATGCTCTAAGTATGTCATATCCATGACACGATGATACCTCTAATAACTGCCAAGTCTTCTAGCATGCAAATTCTATCAGCAGTTATTCCCTATCACACGTCCCATACGTACAAGAGGCCAGCCTGTCACGCAAGTCCGTGTCCTACATGAGACTCACACTCGTGTAGCAGATATTGTCATGCCCCAATTCTGTGGAATCGATAGTCGTCCCTCGGGCATGACCGCTGTGCGGGCCTAGGTTGCGCACCGCACAAGGCTAAGTATTTTATTTTCGCATAGCGAGCACATATTCAGAGTACGCAGATTAATTGAAACACAGATTTAAAGCATAGAAAAGTTCTCTTTTTATTGATAATATGAACATCTATTATAAACTTCTCGAACTGAGTTATAAGGTTGCCTCTAAGGGCTTACAAAAGTGTTGACACAAAATAAGATAGCAGTCATGTACATTATATCCTTTACTATAACTCAAAATATAAGACCTCCGGTCGGAATGATGACCTTTCCACGAAGCTGCATATTTGCTTGGGTTGCTAGCTTCTTCTTCAAAATACTTCAAAAGGTGGCACGGTCAAGGCGTGCCTACAGCTGGACTGGATTGGGTAATTGTCTTCTGCTCCTCGCTTGGTTCTCCTTAGCGCGGGGAACCTGTTTCAACGAGGGTCAGTACATCGAAACGTACTGGTGAAGGCAAGCTAACCCAACTATACCAATCAACACGTTGTTTTAATGAAGTATGCATATTTATTTTGGTCTTTCTATCTTGCCTTAGTTTATTTTACAGCAAGCAATAGATATAGAAATCAATGAAATAATATGCCACCGCTCGATGAGATTTACCTGCCCGTCTGAACCACCTGTACAATACTTACTCTGCCTTCCCTGCCAAGAAGACACAAGTTACTTGCAACAGGTTTAAATATACGAGGGGATCACTGGCTTGATGCCATAATGGACGATATAGTCTATGGGCAAGGATGATATGCAACGAAGTAATGGAGGCGCTGCATAATCCTGCCCGGGATATGAGACTATCATGAAGTTCCGTCCGGATCGGATCGGTGCCAGTGCCCCAGCAACCGTCCGTAGGAACCCAAAGGCCTTATGCACAAGTTGTCCGTGATCAACGGCGTTTGTGTTAAGTTTACCATTTATGTAACTGAGGCAATGAAATCAGGAGATATGTAGCATTGTATGGTTTATTTTGCATAGTCTCCCTGATCAATTGTTGCATGGCAAGGAGTGTTCTACATATAGCATATTTATAGAAGAAGTAAACATTCTAACTTGTATATATGCATATGATGAACATTTCAAACGAGCAAGCATGTAGTAAGTAACCCTTCACAAGTTTCAATGACAAGCATACAGATCCAAGTCCATTCCTTTATTATCTTGATATCATTTAGTTATTACTTGGTATCGTCTGATCGGGACAAGCAAGAATACAAGATTTTGGGTGTGAAGACTAGCAAGAAGGGCTAGCTAATCGGGATGGTAGCCACTCACTTAGTAGTTGGAAGGAAGAAGAAAAGAGGTGCTTTAGGAGTCCGTTCGAGCGACGCCTACTGCTGGTTCACCTGCATTGCCACGAACAGCTGATCAATACCTCTTCCACTCTTTCCATTATCGAAATTGAAGCATAGTTCAACGAACGAAAATAATGAAATCCATCGAAACCATTCAAGAAATCTCAAGCAAATCCGAAAACCAACTCAAGGCACGAAAGCAACAAGCGACAGTGAAAACTAGGCAACAAAAGATGCAGAGGTCCCTCCTGACTCTGCCGCTAAGTCGATCCCGGGGGCACGGTCCACTGAATATGGGAATCGATTCCGAAGAAGCAAATCCATAAAGAGGATGGGTTCTTATTTCAATCTATCCCGATCGAACGATACCGTCTTGTATTTCTTAGCCGCGCTCCCTGAATAGGGGAAATGGGGTACCACATCCTACCCAACTAATTGGAAGTTTCGTCCCGAAACTTAAGGAATAGAACCTACCACTAGGAAATAATGAGGGAAACTTTTCCCTCATCTCTGACTCAAGTTTCCAAGTAGATTCTTCGACAGAGTGATTCTGCCAGAGCACGCGCACGAGAGGAACCAAACGAGTCCGAAGCAGCTTTTCTTTCCTATCCAAAATTTGCACAGGTTGTTCTACATACGTCAAGTCGGCCTGGAGGTTCAGTTGTTCAAGGTCTACCACGTGGCTCGGGTCGTACACATATTTTCTAAGTTAAGAAACATGGAATATATCATGTACGTCGGATAGGGATGGTGGTAGTGCAATCTGATAAGCAACTGAGGCAACCCGCTTTAGTATTTCGAATGGACCGACAAATCTCGGACTTAGCTTCCCCTTCGCTCTGAATATGTTGACTCTTCGCATGGGCGAGACTTTGAGGAATACCCAGTCGCTTCAAGAAACTCAAGTAGTCTTCGATGTATATCCGCGTAGCTCTTTTGACGGCTTTGAGCTACCTTTAGTCTTTTCCGAATCAAGCAAACCTTTTGGACAGTCTTCTCCACAAGCTCAGGGCCAAGTATCTACCGTTCACCAACTTCGTCCCAACAGATCGGAGATTGACACTTCCGCCCGTATAATGCCTCATACGGCGCCATCTGAATGCTGGATTGGAAACTGTTGTTGTATGCAAATTCAGCTAACGGTAGAAGCAGGTCCCAACTAGTCTTCATATCCAAGGCGCAGAGTCATAGCATGTCTTCGAGGATCTGGTTGACACGTTCCGTTTGGCCGTCAGTCTGTGGATGGTAGGCGGAGCTAAATTTCAACTTCGTCCCCATTGCTGACTGCAGGTTTTCCCAGAAACGCAATATAAAATGACCATCTCTATCGGAGACTATGGATACGGGCACGTCGTGGAGCCGAACGATCTCGTTGAGGTAGATTTGAGCCAAGCGATCGGCACTCTAAGTCGATTTGATAGGTAGAAAGTGAGCAGACTTGGTGAGGCGATCGACAATAACCCAAACAGCATCATGTCCCTGTTGCGTCCTTGGCAAGCCAACAATGAAATCCATTGTTATATATTTTCATTTTCACTCCAGAATAGCGAGATTCTGCAGCTCTCCGCCTGGTTTCTAGTGCTCGGCCTTTACTCTCTAACAAGCCATGCAATGCGACACAAACTGTGCCATATCCCGTTTTAAGCCGTGCCACCAAAATGTTGTGCGAAGATCCCGATACATCTTTGTGCTACCCGGATGAGAAGTATAACTAGCATAATGGGCCTCAGTGAGTATCTCTTTTCTGAAGGCCGCGTTGTTTGGAACGCACAGTCTTCCCTTCACTCGGAGCATCCCGTCCATGCCTACCGCAAAGTCGAATGCCTTTCCTACCAAGATAAGTGCATGAATCTTTTGCAGGAACGGGTCATCCTTATGAGCGGCTTTAACCTTTTTTAACAAGTCGGGCTCGAGACGCAGTTGTGCCACCTGCGCCCACTTTTTGTATCTAATTTTAAGAGTAATGCCCAGTGATTCAAGATCTTGGCACAGCTTATCATCAATAGCCAAACTTCTTACAAACACTCGACTCAGTGCATCAGCTACGACATTTCCTTTGCCAGGCATGTATCTGATCATGAGATCGAAGTCGCTAAGGAGTTCAAGCCAACGCCGTTGCCGCATATTCAAATCTTTTTGTGTTTACAGGTATTTCAAGCTCTTATGGTCCGTGTAGATTTCACACGGAACACCATAAAGGTAGTGGCACCACAGCTTCAGCGCAAACACTACTGCAGCCAATTCTAAATCATGAGTCGGATAGTTCTTCTCGTGAGGCTTTAACTGCCTCGACGCGAAGGCTATCACCATATCCCTTTGCATCAGGACACATCCCAGTCCTTTACCTGATGCATCACTGTATATTTTGAAATTATCCGGTCTGTTCGGCGGAGTGAGGATTGGGGCAGAGACGAGGCGCTGTTTTAACTCCGTAAACGAAGCTTCACAGTCGTCCGTCCAAGTAAACTTTGTACCTTTTCGTGTGAGCTGAGTCAGTGGCGTAGCAATTTTTGAAATTTTTTCTATAAACCTGCGGTAGTAGCCTGCTAGTCTAAGGAAACTTCGGATATCGCTAGCTGACTTTGGCCGTTTCCACTGCATAATGGCTTCTACCTTCTTCGGATCAACTGAGATGCCTTGCGAAGAGATGATATGCCCCCAAAAGGATATACTGTCTAGCCAAAATTCATATTTACTCAATTTGGCATACAACATGTTATCTCGAAGGGTTTGCAGCACCATCCGTAGGTGTCCTGCGTGCTCATCCCTAGTCTTCGAGTACACCAAGATGTCATCGATAAAAACCACCATGAATTTATCGATGAAGGGCCAAAATACACGATTCATCACATCCATGAATGCGTCAGGTGCATTCATTAGTCCAAACGACATCACTGAAAATTCATAATGTCCGTATCGGGTTCGAAAGGAAGTCTTCGGCGTGTCTTCAGGCTTAATCTTCAGCTGGTGATAACCCGAGCAAAGATCGATTTTTGAAAACACTGTTGCACCCTGTAGCTGATCAAACAGGTCATCAATCCGTGGCAGAAGATACTTGTTTCTGATTGTGACCTTGTTCAATTCCCTGTAGTCTATGCAGAGGCGCAACGTTCCTTCTTTCTTCTTCACGAAGAGCACAGGCGCACCCCAAGGAGACACGCTCGGACGAATAAACCCACGATCTAGTAATTCCTGAAGCTGACATTTTAATTCCTTCAGTTCTGTAGGGGCCATCCTGTACGGAGGCTTGGAGATCGGCTGTGTGTTTGGAAATGTATCGATAGTGAATTCAATCTCTCGGTCGGGCGGCATACCGGGTAGTTCGCTCGGAAACACATCGGGGAACTCCGGCTCAACGGAAGTAGACTCGACGTTTACGTAGTCCTACCGTGTGTCCCAAACTGACGCTAGAAATCCCTCGTAGCCTGAGTGGATCATTTATCGAGCAGATGTTGCAGAAATTACCACGCAGGCCCTAGTCGCATCAGTCTCTGGACTACTAGTGTAACAGAATTTGGCTTCTCTAGGCAGACAAAAAAGGACTCGTTTCTCTGCACACTCTATAGTTGTCGCGCAGGCGCCAAGCCAATCCATTCCCAAAATAATATCGTAGTCCCGAACATCTAGAACTAAAACATCAAGCAATAGTTTCCTTCCTCCAATACAGACGTGACAACCTTGGCAGACTTAACGAACAGGTATTTTCGTACTGGATGGGGTGCTAACACTTAAATCTAAATGCAACAGAGTCATTTCTATATTATTCTCCGTGGCAAAATTTGTAGATATAAAGCTATGTGTTGCACCAGAATCAAATAGAACACGAGCAGGTATGTTATTAAAAAGCAAAGTACCTGACACCATGGTGTCCAAGGCCAAAGCTTCTTCTCGTGTCATCGTATAGACCTGGACTTGAGCCTGATTATGCCCTTGCTGAGGCGCAGCTCTGTTGCCCTGGTTTGCCGCAGCCTGATTTGGTTGTTGAGTGCGACTATTGTGGCGGCTCTGAGGACAATCACTGATCCCGTGGTTCGCATCTCCACAAATGAGGCATAAGCCTAGTTTCTGACGACATTTCTCGGCCGTATGGTAGAGCTTTCCGCAGAAGGAACATGGTGGCCCTGGATTTCCCTTTTTTGAACCGCCGTTGTTAGGGTGCTTTGCAGCGGTGTTTCCTCTATCGTTGCCTTGGCGTCTGTGATTGGAGGTTTGCACAACACCGACAGCAACGTGAGGATACTGTGGTTCGAGGGAGAGGGCATGATTTAAGACTTCCCGCATTGTCTGATACTATGGAATGACTACGTGCGCATAGATAGCAGGACGTAGCCTTTCTTCGAATCGTCTGGCACGACTCGCTGCATCGGGTAGATAGGAACTAGCAAATTTGGCCAGTTTGTTGAATTCTGCAGAGTATTGCTTTACAGTCATGCTGCCCTGCCTTAGTTGTACAAACTCATTTTCTTTCTGACGACGTACAGGCGGGGGTATAAACTCCTCCTCAAATGCACCATGGAAGGTAGCCCATGCTATCGCCTCCCCTCCATTGTCAACTAGAAGAGATCGCCGATGCACGTCCCACCAGTCGTGCACATTGAGGCGAAGCTGCAATTGAGCACATGCAACGCATTTGTCTTCAGGCACTTCTAGGAGAGAAAAATGGTCTTCAAGCTCGGCGAGCCAATCTAGGGCCACGATTGGGTCCTCAGTCCCCTTAAATGGCGTGTTGCAGACTTTCTTGAAGTTACCAAAGGTGAAGGCAGTCACTTCCCTCGTCCTTGGCACTGACGGTGTCTCGACTTCAAGTATTGGTTGTTCCACCGGAGTCGCTGCTGTCGCTGCAGACTGGTTGGAGGCCAAAGTCTGAACAAGTTGCTGCAGGGTATCTACCTGCTTTTGTTGGACTGAGAGTCGGGCCTCTAGATTGCTCTCGAACTTGGCTTGGCGGGCATCATCTCTCTGTCGTTGTGCTTCTAACATTTGCATCACTTGCTGAAGCGGATCAGCTCAAGACATGCCTTGTTGGCTCTGAGAGCTTCCTGATATGCCGGAGCTGCTCTCCTGAGCCTGTGTCTCGCCTGGTGCTAGCGCAGCGGATTACGCTTGTGCCATTCCTTCAAAAGAAGGTAAATTACATCAGGATCATAAGGTATTATGGACTTATTGCATGAACGTATCTCATTTTGGCCTTAACGAGTTCATGAGTTCGTACAGGGATTTTTCGTTAAGGGAACTTTTCTAGTTCAAGAGTCGAAGAAACTTTGAAACTGTGCTCTGATACCAACATGTCATGCCCCGATTCCGTGGAATCGATAGTCCTCCCCCGGGCGTGACCGTCGTGCGGGCCTAGGTTGCGCACCGCACAAGGCTAAGTATTTTATTTTCGCATAGCGAGCACATATTCAGAGTACGCAGATTAATTGAAACACAGATTTGAAGCATGGAAAAGTTCTCTTTTTATTGATAATATGAACATCTATTACAAACTCCTCGAACTGAGTCATAAGGTTGCCTCTAAGGGCTTACAAAAGTATTGACACAAAATGAGATAGCAGTCCTGTATATTACATCCTTTACTATAACTCAAAATATAAGACCTCCGGTCGGAACGACGGCCTTTCCACGAAGCTGCATATTTGCTTGGGTTGCTAGCTTCTTCTTCAAAATACTTTAAAAGATGGCACGGTCAAGGCGTGCCTACAGCTGGACTGGATTGGGGAATTGTCTTCTGCTCCTCGCTTGGTTCTTCTTAGCGCGGGGAACATATTTCAACGAGGCTTAGTATATCGAAACGTACTGGTGAAGGCAAGCTAACCCAACTATACCAATCAATACGTTGTTTTAATGAAGCATGCATATTTATTTTGGTCTTTCTATCTTGCCTTAGTTCATTTTACAGCAAGCAATAGATATAGAAATCAATGAAATAACCTGCCACCGCTCGGTGACATTTACCTGCCCGTCTGAACCACCTGTACAATACTTACTCTGCCTTCCCTGCCAAGAAGACACAAGTTAGTTGCAACGAGTTTAAATATACGAGGGGATCACTGGCTTGATGCCATAATGGACGATATAGTCTATGGGCAAGGATGATATGCAACGAAGTAATGGAGGCGCTGCATAATCCTGCCCGGGACATGAGACTATCATGAAGTTCCGTCCGGATCGGTGCCACTGCCCCAGCAACCGTCTGCAGGAACCCGAAGGCCTTGTGCACAAGTTGTCCGTGATCAACGGCGTTTGTGTTAAGTTTACCATTTATGCAACTGAGGCAATAAAATCAGGAGATATGTAGCATTGTATGGTTTATTTTGCATAGTCTCTCTGATCAATTGTTGCATGGCAAGGAGTGTTCTATATATAGCATATTTATAGAAGAAGTAAATATTCTAACTTGTATATATGCATATGATGAATATTTCAAACGAGCAAGCATGAGTAAGTAACCGTTCACAAGTTTCAATGACAAGCATACAGATCCAAGTCCATTCCTTTATTATCTTGATATCATTTAGTTATTACTTGGTATCGTCTGATCGGGACAAGCAAGAATGCAAGATTTTGGGTATGAAGACTAGCAAGAAGGGCTAGCTAATCGGGATGGTAGCCACTCACTTAGTAGTTGGAAGGAAGAAGAAAAGAGGTGCTTTAGGAGTCCGTTCGAGCGACGCCTACTGCTGGTTCACCTGCATTGCCACGAACAGCTGATCAATACCTCTTCCACTCTTTCCATTATCGGAATTGAAGCACAGTTCAACGAACGAAAACAATGAAATCCATCGAAACCGTTCAAGAAATCTTAAGCAAATTCGAAAACTAACTCAAGGCACGAAAGCAACAAGCGACAGCAAAAACTAGGCAACAAAAGATGCAACGGAGAGGTCCCTCCTGACTCTGCCGCTAAGTTGATCCCGGGGGCACGGTCCACTGAATATGGGAATCGATTCCGAAGAAGCAAATCCATAAAGAGGATGGGTTCTTGTTTCAATCTATCCCGATCGAACGATACTGTCTTGTATTTCTTAGCCCCGCTCCCCGAATAGGGGGAACGGGGCACCACAGATATGTCATGGCCAATGAAACCTAATGATGCCTCCAAATCATGTGGTGGTCTCATAAAACTAGGTCGATATGCATAATATATAATAAAGATAAAATACGAAGCCACCGTCATTGCACCCAAGTTATTCTTGGACACGCAGTTTATATAGTAGTTAAAATATATGAACTAAAAGACAAAAATAAAATACATGCATCATAAGGAATGTAAATCACAGTACAATGGCAAGGTATACTTGCCTGGCTGGAAAGTTGCATAATATAAACGTCCAGGTGTCAAGTACAGAGGATCAGAAACTATAGCCTCCGAATCACCAACGATCCCAGAATAAGCGAGATAGTCAGAAAAGCCTACACTTTCGTCCAATTTGGACACAGGGGCAAAACGGTAATATCGGGTCAAAGTAGGTCCACATGTGGGCCATTTTACATTAAAAAGTGTGCCAGAGGTAAAGGTCTCTAAATGGGATAAATTATAGGTCAAACAAATTCTAAACGACGATACGAACTCAACGATACATCCAATTTTGGATTCCGGTGAACCGAACACAAATTTGCCCTAAAAGTCAACCATGGGGCCCGCAAATAGGCGACTTGGTCAACTATCTCAAAATTGTGTGAAACTTGGGTCACAGGACCAGCGTGATACCACGAGTCCAATGGCACAAGTTTTGTCGCATTCCGACGAGCATACATAAAACCGGGTGGTATTTTACAAAAGTCGTGATACGAGATATTTTTACGGATACAGGTTGATTCCGACGCGCACATACGTCCGAATCAGCTTTCACAAAAGTCCACACATCAGGATATACCATACGCGCCTTTTGGTGTAATTGGTATGCGATGAGGCGGTCCCATTTGGCGGAACGCGCCCGTATCATAATTTTTTTAATTTTGAAAAATTAAGTTTTTGGTCGTTTTGGAGGTCGAATAATTTTGCACATAGAATAAATTAACAAAAACTAAAAGAACAGAATTTTTTTGGTTATATGGAGAAGAAAAACCCTTTAATTAGTTTTTAAAAATATTAAATAGGTTGATGGCAAATTGGGTGTGAACACGGGGGTTCGGGTTGAAGTTTCTGGACTATTTTTGGTCAGTTTTCCGGTCGAATTTTCGACCAATCTAGGGAACGAAAACTCGTCACACTTGAATGAAAATCCTAGAGGGTTAGGTTATGAACGTACACGAACAAACCGCACACAAAAATAATCAAAATTGAGGGAGATACATTATCTTGAAAATGGGATGCTGCTGTGCACATGCGCGCGCATACGAGGACGCTGACGGCGTAGGCGACGGCTGCGGGGCGGTGCAGGGGCGGCGGCGCCGGCGCGGGGGTGGTCGTTGGTCGGAGTTCGGCCGGAGGGTGGTCGTTGGGCTGTGGACTAGGGTTAGGGTTTAGGAATTTAGATGGTATATGTGTAAATATATTAGAGAGGGAGTGAGAGAGATATAGCGCGGGGGTATGCCGTGGGTTGTGGGAAAAGTTGCTGTGAAGGTGGGGTTTAGTATTAGGGATTAGGATTTAGTTGTTAAGGATTAGTTTAAAGTTTAAGTTAGTTCTTTCTCCTTTCCTTTTTCTTTTCTTTTCTTTTCTTTTCTTTTTATTTTATTTTTTTGTTTTTGTTTTTCTTTTTATTAACATTATTATTATTACTACCAATAATAATAATAATAATAATATTATTATTATCTTTTCTTATTATTATTATTATTATTATTATTAATATTATTACTATGATTATTATTATTATTATTATTATTATTATTATTATTATTATTACTAACATTATTATTGTTATTATATTTATTATTATTGTAATTATCATTATTATTATTAACTATTTATTTATTAACACGTATCTATATTTATATATATAGATGGAATTATAAAAATCCAAAAAAAATATTTGCATACCAAAAATAAATTCTTGAAAATTGCTTTGTAAAGTTAATAAAATGCTACACTCTAAATATTTTATGAAATATTTTATAATTAATAATTAGACATTTATTTAGTTATAATAAATTAAATACTTGTATTATCTAATTAGCTTAGTAATTAATTAAATGGATATCCAACAAAATAGGTAATAGTAAATAATGAGCGCATCTATAAAAAGAAAAAATACCTAACTTGGCACGGGAAATTATGGACTACTAATTGTAGGAAATTGGGGTTGGAAAATAATCACAATTAAATTATATATATAATATCTAAATATTTAACACCGAATCTATGGTCATTATACTAATGTCATACTAATGCCAAGGGGTCGAATTTCTGTACCACGAAAAGATTTTACAAGTAGTGTCTCCTGTGTAGGCTACTTCCTATGAAGGGCGATGCAGATTTTTGGGGCCATCATATATTATTAATGTCCAAACCATGGTGAAGTGTCCTAATATAATTATTGGATTTTATTTGATTAGAAAAATAATCTAAAACAAATACAAGAAATAAAAATACACATAAGATACCTATTTTTGGGTGAGGGAGTTTACAATCTACCAAACTTAAAAGAATTTCATCCTCGAAATTAAAAATAAGGCATGATTTGTTAACTCCTTCACATTAGTATCTAAGACAAGTCAACCACAATCTTCTTAAAAATTTAAATGACAAAATCTATTCAAATCTATCGCAATTCCTTCAAATTTAAATAACCACTTGTTCAAATCAAAATTTAACCAATCATAATCTCTTCTCGATTTTTAAATAATCAACATCCAAATCTAATTCAAATCTATAGGACATCCCACATAAAAATTTATATCACAATTTTTAACTATCATAATTTTCTCTAGACTTTGAACAATACACAATTCTAATCAAATCTTATTCCTATTCTCAACTTATGAATTTTGTACTCTTCAAATTTTAAATTTAATTTCCATATCCAATAATCAAAATTCAACTTTTAATTCCAATCATCAAATTATAAAATTTTAAATCTAATTCAATAATTGTTCAAATCTACAATTATATATTTATTCTCAAAATTTAAATCGATAATTCAACCTTCAATATTCAAAATTTAAATTATGTGCTCAAAGTATAAATATTTGGTCCGCAATATCAAGATTTCAAAATTTATTAAATCCTCATCGTCTTAATCATTCTTCTAAAATTTTTAACATTTTAAAATGACTTAAATATCTCAATCTAATCTTACTTGATCATAATCTAAAAGAAATTCATCTCAAGTTGACAATGCAACTTCTACCCAACTTAGAATTTACCCATCTATCACATAAGGCTATACAGTTAAGAAAAATATTTTTTAAATTATTTAATCATGTTATTCAATCCTCAAAGTTTTAACACCAAATATATCACATATGATATGCCCTTAATTACAAAAAATAGTCACCAAATAATGTGATTGGCCTATGGGTATATCTAGTACTCTCCGTGTATCAAACTTATACCAAGCACGAGCGTTCGTCTTTCCAAAATAGGGGAAGACGGAAAACAACAATAAAGAATTCAAGAAAGAGATGATAGAATACAAGTACGGGGTTCAAGACGATCAAAGAATTCAAAAGAAAATTGTTAAGGCAGTTATGGATTAAGATTCTATTTTGGTAAACTTCTATTCGCATGTTCATATCAGAACAGTTATGTACTTGATATGATATGCTCTAACCTGTCTAGAGGGCAAGTATATTCATCTAACAAGTTGAGTCAACTATATATCTCAATCCACGTAAAGTAGTCATGCGAAGAGCGAACCAAGCGCATTAAGGTTAGCTAGACTATAATACACTGATTCTGATTTAGACAATATATTAGTAGGCATCCCCAATAACACATATGTTATGAACAAGCTCGATATAAGAATAAGCTTGCAAAACTAGGTTATAAAATAGCAGCATAAGTCGAGGTAGTACAGAAAATATAAGTACGCTGGATTATGATGAAAGAAGGTACAAAATAATTCAAGTTCACTAAGACGATAAGACTCGTCCGGTGTGTGCCTCTACAGTTTTTGTACCAAATCCTTGTCTAAGTCTCTAGTCGACTAAATGGGGGTATGGGCCTCTAAGTTCTACAGTCTGGATAAATACTCTCTTCTTATGCAAGTCTATAGTTGATGTCATTCAATTACACTTCATTAATGGGTTAAAAGGACTATGTGATACTAGGTTGTGAGACATACTACCCAACTTAAAATAATTAACTAATACTATAACTGCCTTAAAGATAAAGTAAAAACTCTTGTTAGGTATACGAGGAAAGATCTTGGTACTTATTAGGGTATCCTATTACTTTATAAAACTCCATAGGTAATGGTCATCTTAAGTCTTAATCATTCTGCTTATAGAACAAGGTGTTAACCTTAAGAATGGAAAAGTTACTGGCCCTCAAGTGAAAGAGGATATAACCTATATGGAGATATGTGGAACAGATTACTTGATTTGAAACTAAAGGATAATCATAAAATTATAATCTAAATAAACAATCTAAACTGTCAAGTTCTAACTACTAAGCACATAATTTCAAAATTGAAGATTACAACTATAATCCTAGCAAACTTTATATCCTAACATAAAAGAAAATTACTTGGCCTATAATCAGAAGAGTTAGGTGGCACGAATTGAAAGATGAAAGAAAATTTTAGTCGTCGCATAATTAGCGAGCGTTAAGGTTTCGGAGGAACAAGATATGAAATTAAATAGAGATACTCTTGATAATATCATGGTTTTCTAAGGAATAAGGTGGTATGCTAATCTCTGTGTTTGAGGTATGATCAAAAAAAATATTTTATTCATTCCTCATGGTTTTCTAAGGTACTGTTCTGTTAGTATCAAGACAAGAATCTAAACTTAAAGTTCTCTAATACTATCTCACTATGGAAGTTAGGTTTTGTCCCAATATTCAACCTTGGATTTCTATTGGTTCCTCAATACTAGGGTCAAACAATATTGTCAAATTTTTAACTAACCTTAGTAGTGTCTATACTACTCTCAAGTCCTTCATAAATATATCAAGGGATAATGGTCAATTAATCTACAGGTAAGGGATGCTAGGGTTCATTAGGTATTCTAAACTTTGTGATGTGTCAATATTCTAGTTGTATTCTTAGTAGGAATATTACCCTAATTATCATTCTAACAACAAGGATTACTATATTCTAGCAGAAGGCTATACTCAAGAAACTATTAGGAAAGTACATGAATCAAGCAAGTTGTAATTATTTAAATAGAACAGATTGGAAGGAAGGTAAGTCATAGTCAAATATAGATGAGACCTAAACTCTAATCCTACGTGCAGGCCCGCTCGGTACAGTTACGTAACCGAAACGGCTAACTCGACCTGCATGGGCCACCACTAAAAATATGTCACGTCCCAGCCCCAAAATACGTAGGACTAGGAATACGTAACACGCCAGCCGTATGTATACGAAACTCCAATGTGTTGGAAGATCGTAACACACACGTACGCTGTACATGAATATCAAATCCACAAGTGGTAATATACTGTCAACAAGTCACACACAATCTATATCTCATCTACAGCACAAATAAAGAAATAGGAATACATAACTGAATCTCAAATATGAAGTATCAAAGTATGATAGTCGGATGGAAACAAATCCACTGCCAATCGACTACACTAAAACTACTAAATGAGAGAATAGATCAAACTCTAATATAAGATAAATGTCCATAAAAGAAATAGCAACTTGAATATCCATCAGCAGCGATGAATCAAAGGTACTCTAAAGGTAAGACCTCCTCAGTCTGGAATGAAACATCAGGTCCGGGTCCGTACTCCTGTGGATACTCCTGCAAATCTATACTTAAAAAGGGACCAGGTCCTCAGAGGGACATAACAAGATACATAGAAGCATGCCAATAAAGTACTGAAAATAAACATCAAATGCGTCGCCTAACCATCTATGTGAATGCAGTTTGAGAACAACTTTCCAACAAGTGGGCTATCTGGCTAAAATGGGATTGACATGATTCTCTCGGAGATTCAGGGACCTACAAAGCATGTCATCTTTTGAACGCCAGAGGCCGCCATGTAATATATAGGGGTCATCATGACCGCGCATCTCCGACGGAGCGTACGGGTTACACAAGGAAAGTGCAAAGGAGCCCAAATGCCTTAATTGTTGTTCTTCTCACCCATGCTCCAAGAATGTCATATCTATGACACGATGATACCTCTAATAACTGCCAAGTCTTCTAGCATGTAAATTCTATCAGCAGTTATTCCCTATCGTACGTCCCATACGTACATGAGGCCAACCTGTCATGCAAGTCCGTATTCTACATGAGACTCACACTCGTGTAACAGATGTGTCACGGCCAATTAAACCTAATAATGCCTCCAAATTATGTGGTGGTCTCGTAAAACTAGGTCAATATGCATAATATATAATAAAGATAAAATACGATGCCACTGTCGTTGCACCCAAGTTATTCTTGGACGCGCAGTTTATATAGCAGTTAAAATATATAAACTAAAAGACAAAAATAAAATATATGCATCATAAGGAATGTAAATCACAGTACAATGGCAAGGTATACTTGCCTGGCAAGAAAGTTGCATAATATAAACGTCCAGGTGTAAAGTACAGACGATCAGAAACTCTGGCCTCCGAATAAATATCTACGGATGCTGAAATAAGTATTACCAACGATCCCAGAATAAGCGAGATAGTCAGAAAAGCCAACCCTTTCGTCCAATTTGGACACAGGGGCAAAACGGTAATTTTGGGTCAAAGCGGGTCCACTTGTGGGCCACTTTGCACCAAAAAGCGTGCCAGAGGTAAAGGTCTCTAAATAGGACAAATTATAGGTCAAATAAATTCTAAACGATGATACAAACTCAATGGTACGTCCAATTTTGGATTTCGGTGAGCCAAACACAAATTTGCCTTAAAAGTCAACCGTGGGGCCCACAAATAGGCGACTTGGTCAACTATCTCAGAATCACGTGAAACTTGGGTCACAGGACCAGCGTCATACCACGAGTCCAATAGCGCAAGTTTTGTCCTATTCTGACGAGCGTATATAAAACGGGGTAGTATTTTATAAAAGTCGCGATATGGGGCCTTTTTACGGATACGGGTTGATTCTGACGCGCACACATGTTCGAATCAGCTTTCGCGAAAGCCCACACATCAGGATATACCATACGCGCCTTTTGGTACAATTGGTACGTGACGAGGAAGTCTTGTTTGGCGGGACGCGCTCCGTATCACAATTTTTTAATTTTAAATAATCAAGTTTTTGGTCGTTTTGGAGGTCAAATAATTTTGCACATAGAATAAATTAACAAAAAATAAAAGAACAGAAATTTTTTCTATTATATGGAGAAGAAAAACACTTTAATTAGTTTTCAAAAATATTAAATAGGTTGATGGCAAATTGGGTGTGAACACGTGGGTTCAAGTTAAAGTTTCTGGACTGTTTTTGGTCAATTTTTCGGTTATTTTCCAGTCGAATTTTTGACCAATCTAGGGAACGAAACTCGTCCCGCTTGAATGAAAATCCTAAAGGGTTAGGTTGTGAACGTACATGAACAAACCGCACACAAAAATAATCAAAATTGAGGGAGATACATCACCTTAAAATTGGGACGCTGCTGTGCACATGCGCGCGCACACACGAAGGCGCGAGCGGCGGCTGCGGCGGCGCGAGGGCGCCGGCGCCGGCGCGAGGGTAGTCGACGGTCGGAGTTCGGCCGGAGGGTGGTCGTCGGGCTGTGGACTAGAGTTAGGGTTAGGGTTTAGGAATTTAGATGGTATATGTGTAAATATATTAGAGAGGGAGAGAGAGAGATATAGCGCGGGGGTGTGTCGTGGGTTGTGGGGAAAGTTGCTGTGAAGGTGGGGCTTAGTATTAGGGATTAGGATTTAGTTGTTAAGGATTAGTTTAAAGTTTAAGTTAGTTCTTTCTCCTTTCCTTTTTCTTTTCTTTTCTTTTCTTTTCTTTTTTGGTTTTTGGTTTTCTTTTTATTAACATTATTATTATTACTACCAATAATAATAATAATAATAATAATATTATTATTATTATTATCTTTGCTTATTATTAGTATTATTATTAATATTATTACTATGATTATTATTATTATTATTACTAACATTATTATTGTTATTATATTTATGATTATTGCAATTATCATTATTATTATTAACTATTTATTTATTAACACGTATCTATATTTATATATATATAGATGGAATTATAAAAATCCAAAAAGAATATTTGCATACCAAAAATAAATTCCAGAAAATTGCTTTGTAAAGTTAATAAAATGCTACACTCTAAATATTTTATGAAATATTTTATAATTAATAATTAGACATTTATTTAGTTATAATAAATTAAATACTTGTATTATCTAATTAGCTTAGTAATTAATTAAATGGATATCCAACAAAATAGTAATAGTAAATAATGTGCACATCTATAAAAAGAAAAAAATACCTAACTTGGCACGGGAAATTATGGGCTACTAATTGTAGGAAGTTGGGGTTGAAAAATAACCACAATTAAATTATATATATAATATCTAAATATTTAACACATAATCTATGGTCGTTACACTAATGCCATACTAATGCCAAGGGGTTGAATTTCTGTGCCACAAAAATATTTTACAAGTAGTGTCTCCTGTGTAGGCTACTTCCTATGAAGGGCGATACAGATTTTTGGGGCCGTCCTATATTATTAATGTCCAAACCATGGTAAAGTGTCCTAATATAATTATTGGATTTTATTTGATTAAAAAAATAATCTAAAACAAATACAAGAAATAAAAATACACACAAGTTACCTATTTTTGGGTGATGGGGTTTATGCTGTCGTATCTAAATATTATAATAAATCTCTGTCTTAATCCATAAGAAAATGAATAAAAGGAAGGACAACATGTATCATGGTATGCACCCCAATCAACACTTGTCCGAATAGACTCGATGTACTAGATAGAGGTCTTGATCTTGTGTGTTATGGACATGAGATGTGAGATTACATTGGGTAGGTAGATCGTACTCGGAGTGTTGGGCTTCCACTTTTCATCATAGTTACCGTGGACTCTTACCAGAGTTCCAGATCTTACATAGTTACTATAGGTTCCCTGACGGAACCTGAAGATTTTCATAGTTACTAAATATGTCTATTGAGATCTTCAGATTCACACTTTGGTGTTCTAGCGTGCGAGTGATGTTCTTGAGTGCATTCACTTAGATGGTTACTGTAGTTTTATCCTGGAGTACTTTTGTACATTTATATTATTTACTTCCGGCACGCTGTTTTGTACCTTATTACGTTCCTCTGAGGAACTGGTTCCTTGCCAGTTTTGCAGCATAGACAATTGTGGAGTTTTTTGGAGTTACGGATGCGTATCGTCTGGTTATGTAGGTATTGGAACTAGGTACTTGTATCATTTCTACCTTAGTTATGTTTACTTGTTCTTGTTGGTTACTCATCTACTGTTATAGCCTAGTTTTGTAGACTCGTGATATTTTTTTGAGTCTATTTGGACAAGTGTTGTTTGAGGTGCACACCATGATACATATTGTCATTCCTTTTATTTATTTTTTTGTGGACTAAGACTTAGAGATTTATTATAATATTTAGATTAGTACAACTTATACGTATTCAAGTTGGACTGGAGTCTACTTGATACGTAGCTGACATATTTACGTATTCCAAGTCTTACATATTTTGGAACTGGGGTGTGACATATTTTTGTGGTATCCCATGAAGGTCAAGATTATATTATCTCGGTTACATTACTGTACTGAGTGAGCCTGCGTTAGGACAAGTTTGTTAGGATCTCAATTCATAATTGCTATTGAAACTTTTCTTTGATTTCTATTATCATCTTTGAACCTCAAAATTGTATTAACTCATATTTTCTTTGAACTCTTATTCATTGATTCTCGTCTTTGCCTATCTTGGAGAGACGAATACTCATGCACAGTGATCTCCCTAAAAGAAGATTCTCGTCCAGACGAAGAAGGCCTACTGGATAGAATAATTGTGACTAGATGTTTACTTGAGTAGGAAAGATTATGGTATATGTTTTCTAGATATTAGAGTTAGAATAGATTAAAAGTATGAGAATTGACGTTAGCATAGGAACCTAAAACAAGGTAAACTCTACCAATTAATAGAAGTGATGGGTTATTATTGGTAGACTGGAATGATTTATGGAAAATCTTAGCAAGATGTTAGGGATTAGTTATAGCCCAAGATAATACAAGAAACTGTATTATGAACTTGAGAAAAATGAAACTTCAGGCTTCTACCTTGGGAAGAATATTAGGTATAAGACTTCCAAGTAAAATCGTGCTTGGAGGATATACAATTTGAACTTTGAGGGCAAGATGAATATTATCCTAATGGTAGAGAAAATATTTCTAAAGTGTGTGACTAATTAAGTTAGGAATGGTTGGACAGGTGTCTCTGTTAGATAGACGGCTATAACATAATAACAGTTGGGTCTTATATATTTGGTTCTACCCTAGTAGAAAATTCTAGGATCAGAGGACAAAACCATGTTACATAAGTTAGATAGAGTCGAATAGAGGAATAACAATGGTTAGATAAGGGTACAATAGATTCCTTAATCATAATGATCGAAGTAATTTGAGGGAATATATAATTAAACTTTGGAGGTTAATATAGCTTCCTAAATAAAATGGGACTAAAGTATAACAAACCTTAAAAAGTATGGCTTGAGATCTTTATTGATAGATAAGCCATGTACTTAAAACTATGCTATTGCTTATGTAGAAATCTATCACTACATTTAGTTTGAGAAGTTTTACTTGAGGACATAATCATAATATCGTGCTTAGGAATGGAGTAAAAAATAGAATACGATAATATTTTAGCCAAGAGGACTCTACCGAGGGAGACAAGTATTTGATGATCACAAAGAATTGTGTATTATGATAGCCGAGACAAAGGTGAACAATTGTAAACACCGAGAATTTTTCAAAAATTTAAAATAAATTTTCAGGAATTTTCTGTGATTTTTAACTAATTAAAATAAATATTTTCTGGTATTAAATAAAATTTGTGATTTTATTAAATATAAAAATATTATGAAAATAATATTTTTGGGTGTAAAATAATTAATTAGACATACTGTAATTTTTCTGGAATTTATTGGATCCCAGAACTATTTTTAAAGACCTAAAAACTAAGTTTCTAAATAAACCAAAATAAACCGAATTGAACCAACTGGTTTAATCCTGAACCGGTTTAATTCTGAACCAAACCCATTATTTGAATCCAACCCAAATCCTATTGGATCGGGTCAAATCTGAACCCGACCCGACCCACTACCCGAACCCGACCCGTTAATTCTTAAGTGCTACAGTAACTCTAAACCCTTCGATCCCCAACCGCCCCGGCCGACGCTCTGGCTCCCATCTCCGCCACCGGCCGTTACGACGCCGCCCGCTTCTTCCCCTTCACCTTCCCTAACCCCACCGGCCGGTCGCCCTTCTCCCTCCACGCAACGGCCGACCCACCACCTCCTTCTCCTCCTATTTAAACCCTCCCGCAGCCGCTGCCACCATCATCCACCACCGCCACCACTCGACCCCAATCTCTGGCCACCCCCTCCGTGACCAGAGGACCCCAGCGACTTCTCCTCCAGCACCGCCGCAGCTACCCCATTGACCCCCAGCAGCCACAACCTCTACAGCACCCACCACCGTCGGTCGATCTCCGTCGCGCCTCCCCGCGTTTACGCAAAGAAAAGTCGATACCTACCCCTGTTCAGGTGAGTATTTTTCTCTTCTCTCTGCCTTATTTTCTGTTCTGTCAAATCGTACACGTACCCTACGTGACCCTCTCGAATTCTGTTCAACTCGTTCGGGGTATCGTGTCCTGTGTCGATCGCAAACTGTGGCGAAAAATCAGAAAAATAAACCCCCAATTTCTGAAAATCAGAAATTATCCCAAACTCTCCAGTTCACGACCGTTTTGCGACCAACCTGTTAAATATTTTCAAAATTGGCCTGAACAGTTATTTAGACCACCTAACTGAGATTAAAACCTTGTTTTTAGTTTATTTTATTGAGCTGTAATTTGCATGTTATTCGAGGATGAATTTGGCCAAAAACTTGGTCTTTATAAAACCCTGATTTTCTGGAACTGGATGTGCCCCGCTAAACGAGGTGACTTGGTCATGTACGAACTTCACCGAAAGGTGCACGCCGTCAATACGAACGTGTAGGATTTTACGGAAGTTGATTTGGATGTGCGTGCACACCGAAATCAACGCGTATCCATCGATAACACCCCGTATCGGCCCTGTTCTGAAACTCATTGTAACTTTGTGTGCGCTCGTCGTTTTGAAACGAAACTTGCGCCATCAGATTCGTAGCAATACGCTGGTCTTGTGACCTAAGTTTGGTTCGATTCTGAGAACGTTGACAAAATCCTGTATCGTAGGCCCCACGGTTCCACTTGATGGGCGATTTTGTGATCGGCTCATCGTAATCCAATTCTGGATATTCCGTTGGGTTCGTATCGTCGTTCTGGACTTATAGACACTAAGTTTGATGAATTTATAGTATATTATCTCTGGCACATTTTTTGGTGCGAAGCGGGCCTCGTGTGGACCCCGCTTTGACCAGAAACTGTCACTTTTGCCCCTGTGTCCAAATTGGACTTATGGATAGGCTATTCTAGCTATTTGATATCTTTTAAGCATGATGGTAACATTTATTTCAGCAACAGGAGGAGTACCTGCAGATCCCGCTGGTACCAGAGCAGCAGTTGGAAACCAAACCCCAAACAAGTGTACCTTGCCAATCTTGCAGTATTTGCTACATGTTATTCCCTTGATTTAATTACATGATATATTTGTCCAACCTAGAACCGTGTGACATTACTTAACGTCCGAACAAGATTCGGGTGTCAACGCCGTACGCGGAGTTGTGTAACGTCACCTAGGGATTGATATTGCGACCCTATATATTTTTTATGCTTGCATTATCAAGTACGTCATACCATAGGACACTTGACACTGTTCATGAGACAAAATCTTCCTGAGATATATTCATGGTGATTCTGTATAGGTTACAGAATTCGTGACATAGACTTTATTCATATACTTAGCTATCATTATGACTCGCTGCATCAGTTAGAGGTCATAATTTTGCGTGACATGGACATGAGACGTCATGGACATGAGACGTGTGATTACATTGGGTGGGGAGAGTATTACCATATTAAAGGCTGATTATATTATATATGTTATCTGGAGGTGCCTTAGACTCTGACACAGAGCTTTGGCATATTTACTGGCCCTTCGAGAAAATGCTGCTATGGGTTCCCCGACACAGAGCCTATAGTAGTCTCAGCCTGAGTATGAATAATGCTCTCACTTGCATATCATATAGCTGGTTACATAGTTTACCCTATTGATTCATTTATTATTGTACTGTATTTATTTTGGCTTGAGTTATTCTTGTACCTTGCTATGTCCCCTAAGGACCTGGAATCTGGATTATGTCCCCAGGTTTAGCAGAGGAGATCTACCCCGAGGTGTATGGAACATGAGCATACATTGGAGCAGTACCAAAACCCGAGGACGAGGTGATCGCCAAAGATTTCTCTTGAGTATCTTCTTATTCTATATTTAGTTATTTCTGTTGTTTCCTGTTTATTAAACTATTATATTAAACTCATTTATCGGGTTGTTTCTCGAGAATTTTTATTGAGATTTGTTGGATATATTTGATCTTGATTATTCTGACATTTATTTTGAATTTTTTTGCTGTGGATGAGATTAGTATCATAGACCTTATTGTTGTATTACAGCTTAAGTACACCCTGATGGGTCCATTAAATTAGGTTTGTCCATCGGTGTGTGCTGCTGGCCATTGTCACGTGTCTAGTTCCTCGATATTTTGGGACTGGAGCGTGACAACAATAGTAAAATAGGATATTGTGTGGAATGGATGAGTTGTTTAAGATTTAGACATATATTTCATATATATATATATTTGATTGGAATGAGTACAGTAAATCAAATCATGACTGAGAGATTTTTCTCAATAGACGAATAGTTGTCAAGTATTAGAATTGATCACTTGCCTAGTTTAGTTTTGATTACCTACCAAATTAGCTAGGTATAAGAAAGATTGGATCTACTTGTAATTATTGTATAGCGTACTATAACTAGAAGGGCTAAATTGTTGGTCGTACTGTTAAAAAGATTTGATGAAAAACTATAGGAGTATAGTATAGAGTTTAATGATTGAATTTGATTTTCCTAGTTTATGTGGTAGTCATAAATAAGGACTTGGAATTAGAGTTAGATGTTTTTCCTTAGGTAGACTAGTACCTATAGTATGATAAACCTTTAATTGATATCAGTTAGTTAGGAACCCCATAAAGGTCATAAGTAGAGCATTATATTGAATTAAGGAAATATTTTTGATATAAAGTTGAATGATTGAAGAGGAAAAAGGATAAAATTGTATTTTTTTTGATATACAGTAAGGTAGAAATTGTGGAGTAGCATAAGATAAATTGAGTTAAGGATTACAATGAAGATTATCTATAATGACGAGTGGATGACGTAAGCAAGATGTGTGGATATAAAATCAACCTTCAAGTCCGAGGCTCAAGAAAGAATAAAGCTTTGATCGAGGAACTAAATGGTATAATTTTTTTGATGAGTTACAAGAATTATAGGAATGGATATCTTATATAAGGTTGTGATATGCGATAATAGTTGGTAGTACCATAGATTAATTGGTGACTCATGAATATGATTAAGTTAGAAGACTTTCGGTAACCAAACAAGCCATGAAATAACATGAGATAAGAGAGAAATAAATTTTTAGACAGGATATGATAATAAAATAGGGATGGGGTATTCATAATAGAGGGTTTGTGTTGTGTAGTATGGACAAAAGTTTTTTTGGAGATGAAATTGTGTTATATATGGAGAAAGAGACACGAAATTAAATGACAGACTTAATTTCTGATATCTATGAAGGTTAAAAATATTGGCAGACTACATTCTCGACATTTTATATACCATGTTGTTGGAACAACATTGTGATAATCATGACAAGTAATTGAGGGAACTGGTTGAAGAGAAAATAAGATATAAGGTGAATAGGTGATATAAGTTAGATTCTAGCCTTGAGTTTTGCTAACGACAATTTTGAATCAAACATTATCCTAATAAACCAGAATAGATACTTTGTATGTTAGTGTGAGTAGGAGTGTAGCATCCTTAGCCTAATGAATTAGATAAAATTTGAGATTGTCCTCGCAACCAGAAGTTGCAGTTCTCTATCGACCGTACAATTATCTTTTTGTCTTGAGTTACTTATCTTCTTTCATAATCACAGTCGCTTGGAATGATCCTAACGATCATTTGAATAATGAGATTGACTAGAATCTTTGTTCACTCCCTAGTCGTGCTTAATTTCTAAAACCAACCGTATTATAAATGTCCATATCACCATGGGATACAAATTCCCTTCCATTATTTAATTCTCTGGATCCAGTCATTATGACTTGATTCTCTATATGCCTACTTAGTTTTGCCATAACCTTGAATATAATCTCGTAAAAATAATTCGTGAACTTATCCTCTTATCTTGGTTTACCAATTCTTATTTTACATGATTCCCTCTATCTTGTTGCTTCGTTGGCCGTGTCATACAATAATCGGATCCCTCGGTACCACTTCGCTCGGGTTATATTCAACCCAGTCCTTATCTATTATTTTATTAAAGACATGACCTATATAGCAATCATATTGATTTAATATTACTACCCCTTATAGAGGAATTAACCAATAACATTATGATAAATACCTATATTTTCCTTGTTATTCTATGATTACAACCAGAAGAGTCTAATATTCTCGCATATTTTTTTAGAATGAGACCATTCCATAAGCCTTGTAAATAGGCTCGTAACCAGAGTTTTCACATCCAACTTAATTTCTATAAGATGTGTAGTGACTTGAACTAAGTGTATCATTTCTCTTAGAACGTGATGTCAACTAGGAACCCGTTTGGTAACTGTATCCCCCATCTTTCAAGAATCAAGGTATGACCTTGTGTACTTAAATTCTTTTCTATCATTTTATATTCTTTATCTTTAGATTGTGTCTTATATTTTTATATAGCGAGAAACTTGATACGACAAGTTGTATTTATCTTTCTTCTGTAGTGAATTCTCTTACTTTGTTCTACCATGCTTATTTTAAATTTTGAGGATAAATTTTTTATAAGTTGGGTAGATTGTGAGCCCTCTGATTTTTATATAGGGTTATTCTTGGTATTTCAATTTTTTTATATTAAAAAGATTTATTTATTAATTAAAATATTTATTAGATATTTTCTTAGCCCTTTGATACCTATCACCATGGTCTTAAACTCTTTAGTACTACTACACAAGCCAATTTCTTCCACCCAGCTTTGCATGCTAGACTTAGTCAAGCCAAATAGGCTCATGACATGACTGTCACTCACAAATTTACTTTTTCATGCTTCGTTTTAGTCGCACAACTTTCACAACGTATATTTTACTCAAATTTGACACTTATACCCTTTTTCGTTGCAGACGATTTTAACATGCAACATCAACTCAATTCTTCTGACCAATTTAATATTCATGATCCTAACTGGACATACTATGTCCATGATAATTGTGTCATATTTATTTGAGTTCCCGCATGCTCCATAAAAAAATTATGAACCACTATGACTCACTTCATAGCCTTACGTGACATCCTTTGTGCTATTGCACTCAACCGAGCGCAACCATCCAACTCGAGCCCCTGAACTACTTTCTATGACTCATGAACAATGTCCCACATTCATCCCCTACTCTACAACACACCCAAACCCCTATTGGGACACACAAACCATAATAATTCAAACTTTTGATTTTAAATTCAGCTTTCCAATTTTAGAAACCTATTATTGCACATACCATCTTTGCACCCCATTTAAAACCAAATAATATTTATGTAAATTTTAGCCCATATATGTTTATGGTGGCCTCATTTTTCCATATTAACCCACTCTTAATCCCAGCCATAGAATTTGATCATCATAAATCATCACCCTCCAAACTAGTACCAAACCCATGCATATATATACCTATCCTTCCCCCTTCTAACCCTAATAGTCGCCCCCTCCTCCTCCTTTCCCCATGAACAGCCGACCCCCTCCCCTCCTCTTACTCTTCCTATCTCTTTCCCTTCCTTTTCCCGCATTCCCTTCCCTTCCTTCTCCCCACAGTCTCAAACCCGACCCCCTCCTAGGGCCGGCCTAGGCAGCAGCCGAAGCTGCTGTTGCTGCTGTTTGTGGGTGCACCCCACTATGCATGCCTTACTATGACCTAAAAAATGCCTCCCCGCGAGGCCATATCACCCCCCTTCGAGTTCTAATTGGTTTGGAGTCAATCTGAGTCTCTGAGAGGCCGTAGTCGCGACTTGAGCGCCTACCGTAACCGCGACTTGGTATGTGTTCTATCTTTCAATTTTGTTCCTATTCTTTAGTAATAAAATTCCATATAAATATATACATCATGTTAGTTTCATGAATATACAACTCTATACCTTAAAAACCTATTAATTTTTGTGTAAAGCTTGCACCAAAGTTTGTTAAATAGCCCAAATTCGTCATAGCATTCAACCTCATTTTTTAAGTGTAATAGTAACTTAGAAATGTCATAACTCCCAACTTATAACTTTATTTAATCTCTAATTTTTTTACAAGAACTGCGTCAAAGTTAGCTTTCCAAAAATATAAATTAATAGATCAAATTCTATCTATAACTTTCTGTAAAATTATTTGAGTGTCAGGTGTCCGAAAGATGAATGTGTTTCGGTGTTTTCGCGATTCTGGGAGCTTTCGGATACGAAATACGATTAACTGTCCGTTTAAAGTTTCAAAAAGTTGACGCGAAGGCCTACGACATACTTTAATCTCATAATTTATTAAATATGCATAGTAGGTACAATATTGGTTACAAGAGGGAATTAGCAATATAATATAGGCATTTTGTGGATCCATATAAAAATAGATTAATTATATACTATAATCCCAATAGACCTACTGAGTAATATATATTAGTGCGCGAGTCATTGTTAATTTAATTTAATTTATTCTTTAGGATATTTGGGATCCGTAGAATCTTTAGATGTGGATGTTGTACAGGTTTCTGAGCAGCATCATGATACAGGCAAGTGTACATTGTCATGATGTACTACAGTTCATGTTTGTTATATATATTATTATATTTACTTCTTATGTATAGTGTGCTATCTTAGGACCTTTAGTCGATACTTAGCATCCAAGTCAGATTCGTGTGCCGACGTCCGACAACAGAGTGGGTATCGATACTAGAGTTGTTATTATGATGCCATATGTAGTGCCCCGCTCCGCGTCGGTACTATGTACAAGAGATATCGATTTGCTGACTCAAAAATGATATCTTCCTTAAGAGCTCCTTATTGAACCATGAGATGACTGATCAAGGTGAGTGGACAGAACTTTGTTCTCTGATTCTTGCACGCCTTAATAATGAATCTGAGTTTTTGAATGCTTGTTTGCTTAAGAAGATAGTTTCATAAGAAGAATGATAGAACCTGCCTTGCATGCTTAATAATAGTACTCACATAGCTTATCATTGAAACAAAATTGCCTACTTAACTAATAGAACTTGAAATGATTGTCTTAAGAGTAAGAGATTGCTTGAACATATTTTCCTATCGCTTGTGTTTTGAGAGAACCACATCGTGCATGAACTTGTTCAGAGAGGGTGGCCAGTCCGCATAGAGAAGAGATAGATTGTCTGCTGGTTTATCTTGTCTACATCCTAGAGTTTATTTGATAGTGTTTCATGCATTCGCATCATCGGACAATGGCTATTGGTAAAGAGCTGAACCTTGGTCACGGCTGCTACAATGATAGTGAAGAGCAACCATGAGTCACAACTGCTAATAACATCAGATAAATGAGTCATTGGTTAGCTAGATAACCGCTCAGCAAAAGGGTAAGAATTACTGAATAAGTGATATGCATGTTATCGAATATGCTCTTCTGTATTGAATGCTTGCATAGAGAAGTCTGCTTATCGTATATGCTTATATCTCATTCACATGATAAGATATTGCTTATAAGAGAAAGATAAAGATGCTAAAAGAGAGATGCTAAGATGATTGTCCACTAGATGCTTGCTAGAGTCTTTAAAGAAATGCATATAATTCACGAGACACGCCGCGCACTAGATAGTATATGAATCTGCTTATCGTATATGAACTGCTTGTCTTGCCTGCTTGCTTATATCGAATATGAACTCCGTTTTCAAAGATGTTTCCAAAAAGATAAGTAATATGGCTCCGTTCTTGTGCTGCATGTAACGAATATAGGTAAAACTAGAAAGATCACTAATAATAAAATATTTTATAACATGATTACTTAGTGTGGGTTTTAGGGGATGAAGCTTCTGTTCAGTTGATTTTAGACTCACCAGTACTTTCTCTGAAGTGCTGACCCACCAACAGTTTACTTGTTCGCAGGTGCTGGATCGTCCGAGGAAGCGATAGGCGTGCCTCATCCCCAAGACCCGAAAATATGGTTTCGATGCCTTGAGCCGTATCGATTGCTTTGAGCTGCTTTTGTATAAAGGGACATAATGTATGGAACGATGCCATTGTATTCAGAGAAAACCTGTGCCTCGATTTGCCCCATATACTCATGGATAAATGCTTGCAACAGTGTCCCTCCGCTGCTTACTCGATACGATGATAGCCACAACTTTAACGATATTGCCTTATGCGGGCACAACCCCAGGCTCGCACGGTATCATGTCCCGATGGCAAACGACAATACACGCCCCGCGGAAGCGTCGAGGCGCGGTGATTCGCGCCCGACGGGGGCATTGTCGGGACCTTCGGGATCGGGGCATGACACCATAGACGTGCTCATACTTTGCATGTCAGACCTTAGGACACTCGACACAATATTTCATATGGCATAATTCGTTCTTGACTTTTTCTTGGTGACTGGATTCTGTATTAGGTATTAGGACTCGTGACATGTTATGCAGTTATATCTATAATATTATGACTCGATGTACTAGATAGAGGTCTTGATCTTGCGTGTTATGGACATGCGATGTGAGGTTACTGTTACACTCGATTCCAGAATTGATATTTCTTGAATTTCTAGAATTTAATTTTTTTGATAATGTATTCTTGTTGTTGAGAGAGACTACCCGAGACCAATAGAATATCCATTGGCATTTGCCATAGACCTAATTTAGTACTCGCATATAGAATGGATACTTAGTTTGGTTCATTTGATTGAACCCATGACTAAACCATCTTTCTCTCCTCTTAGTATATATATGAGTATTTCTCGCTCCTCATTCATTTTCTCATTTCACTCTTCCTTCTTCCTTCTCTCCTTCAAGCTCCATCCAGCCAAACCCTAGGGAGAAATTGTTGCGACTTGGACCGTGAGAGGTAGAGGCTAGGACCACTCGAGGCAAGTACATCTTGCTCAATGGTGAAGCCTTGGTTTTCAGATATATATATATATATATTGTTTTAAAAATTTATTTGATAAAAAATGTTCTCATTGAGTTGCTAATTATCATGCCACAGTTCCAAATATAAGGACCTAAGCCACGTGGCATTGGCCAGTGGGTACACTCCGATGGGCATCCTAATCTAATGGACCCGTTGGAGTGCACATAAGCTATAAAGTATAATGATATAACCCAACAGTTAAACATAAGCAATGTAACTAATCTCATCCATAGACATAAGAATATGAAACACATAGAGAAAACAAGTCTACTAATGTGCAGAAAAAAAATAAGTCTGGAAATGTATCATAATACAAAATGAACAGAGTCACATGGGAACAAACCCTCTAATACAAGTACTAAATGAAAAGAAGCAATAAGATAACTAGGGCCAATATCTGCTAACTAGATAATGATACCGGATCCAAGGTGAAGTTACTACCGGTGATCAAGTGAAGTCCTCGGGAAGGATCTCGTCCTCTGCTACAAGTCCTGCTCCTTGATATACACCCGATCTGTACTCCTCCGGGTAGTCCTCCTCGCCTATGCCTGTAAGGGAACCAGGTCCTCAGAGGGACATAATACATGCCATAGTAAAACAGAAAGGAAACATGTGATACGTCGATGTAATCTAGAATAACTACCTAAGTGAGACACAACCTGAAGACAATGTTTCGACATGTGGGCTTTCCAAATATAAATCCATAGCTCCGAGGCACAGAGACACACGGTGCGTACCCATAGCTCCGAGCACAAAGACACACAGTAAGTAAGTACTACGACTTCGGATACAGGATCTCTACATAAATAAGGATATATATATAGTGTATGCGAAGTAGCCCAAGCATTTAGTAACTGTCTTCCCCTCCCAATGCGACCAATGAGACATATCCGTAGCTCACTGAGCCTGAACCTCTATCTAAACAGTCTCGTCATACTGAAGTTACTAGCACTAATCACGATCCTATAGTCATCACAGGTTTCGGTCATGCTGACACCATCAGGATACAGAAAGTCTGGCATGATGACAGTGTCTGAATGTGTCCTAGGGTTCTGATGTAACCAAGTAGGTACATAAAGGTATCAAGAAATATCTAACAATTGATACTATACGTTACCGACGAACGTCTACACCCAGATATGACCCAGACGCTAAGTAACGATTTTGATCCAAAGTGCACACAATGTATAGACGAAAAAATAAGTAAAACTGGAACTGAGTTACAATATGGCAAGGTACACTTGCCTGGATCCACAGGTTGAAGATGAGTCTCTGGTCCAATGTCCAAATCCGAGGAGTCCAAAGAATCTAGAGAAGTAATTAAATAAATTTAGGTTCTTGGTTTAAATATTTTGCATATAGACGAACACATATGCTATTTATTTAACCAACAAAGCTACTATAGAAAATTGGGTATTCTTATTATAATAAAGCTAGTTAGAGAGACACTTCAACATGTATTCATATCTAAGTGCATATGTATACAACACAGAACAAGTCCTTCTATACTTCAAATTAATTTCCACTATTTATAGCATGTTCTTCCATCCCCATATTTTATTCTTCTCCGACCACACCCTCTACACATGATGCTTCACCATATATAACTTACCCATAGTACATAGCAAATAGAGGGAGATGTTCTCTCAATATGATTTCTAACTAATGTAACCAAAAGTAACTTAACACACATAATACATCCCCCACTCCACTGAAAAGAACAGTAGTAACATTTCTAATCTATACCAAAATATCTATCATAAGGGATCATAAAAACCTAACTACACATTAAACAAAAGATGAAGAAGAATGAGTGAGGAGAGGGGAGTTACCAAAGTGGTATGGTTGATGCTGGTGGTGGCAGTGTGTTGATGTCTTGGCTGCAGTATCAGGATGGCGGTGGGCCGGCGTCGACGGTGGTGGTGCGGTGGTGTTGAAGGTGTGCTAGGTGTTGGGGTAAATTCGAGGAGGGGAGGAAGCTGCCGCTGTTGAAGCGGGAGGTGGATGTCATGGTGATGGAGGGGGTGGTCAAGGTGACAGTGGTGTGGAGGAATGGTGATGGCGGTGGTGGTGTATAGTTGCTACTGTTGCACCTGGTGGTAGTGATATTGGTGTCGGCTGTGGTGGGGGTTGCTGGTTGGTGGTGACAGTAGTGGTGATGTTGTGGTTGTAATGGAGGTGGTAGTGGCGGCTGATGGTGGTGGTGGTGATGTTGTGCTGGTGGTGTTGACGGTGGTGGTTACTGACGGTGGTATTGACGGTGGTGGTTGCTGACGGTATTGGTGTTGGTGTCGGCTGTGGTGGTGGTGATGTGGTTTAGGGTTTCAAGAAGAGATGAGAGGAAGAAGAAGAAGAAGAAGAAGAAGAAGAAGAAGAATTTGAAGGAGATGTCGACTGATTGAGAGGAGAGGGAGGGTAGTGAGGAGAGAGAGTGATAATGGGAGCTCTCCTTGGGGTTAGGGCCGGCTACCTAGGGATGAGTGTGTCCTTAAATAAAGAGAATGGGTGGTTGTGATTGATGGAGGAATAAATTAATGGCTAGGATTAATGTGAGTATATAATGACAAATAGTGTCATACAAAAAGAAGAAAGAGTGGATGAGGTGACCGGTCACATGACCCAAGGGATTTCTCCATTTGATTTGCACCAATAGGAGGTTGACACCTTGCATTACTTTTGCATTTGGGTCTTTAAGATTTTGGGGTTTACAAATAAAGGAAAAAAATAATGATTTGATATGGGAAAAATGGTGTTTGGTATTTTGTAGGATGGAGTGGGTGTTGGGTATTTTGTATGAGTCTCAAGATTTGGTGTGAGGGTTTAGTTGGGGTTAAGTTAAGTCGGTTTCACCAAATTAAATAAATATTGTGTCATAGGTGTTCTTAAATAAAATGGAAGTACATAGGGTCTCAGTTGGGAGTGACACAAATATCATGGATGTTGTAGGCTTGGTATTAGTCTTGGATCCTTTAATTGGTTAGGCAAAACGGGTTGAGTTTGTGTTCCAAAAAAATCGATGGCAACGATATAGGTACAAGGCATAGAATTTAAATAAAATTTGTGACTTAAAAATTATGCAATTAAAATAGAGCACAAGGGAGTATGTTTGTGAGTGACAAAAATGTCCAGTGCCTAGGTTAGCTCGTCAGGTCCAGAGTACAAAATTTATTGGAAAGTAAAGGCTATTGTTGTGCTCCAAATATTGTAGCAATGGTAAGGTGCACCAAGAGTATAAATTAAGAACCAGTCTTCATAACCCAGATTTCTAATCCTTAAATAACCTGAAGCTAAACCAAAATTCTTACCATACCCAGTCTACCTAAAAAATTATTGAGGGGGTTTACATTCTTCCCAACTTAGAAGAATTTTGTCCCCAAAATTAAAAGTAAAGTACGAATAATAGTTACGAGAATTAAAAAGTTAATTAAAATACAGTCATTAAATTCGTACCTTGGTCCTCAATTAAATGAGGGAAACGCTGTCGAACGAAATCCTCGCGCTCCTAGGTAGACTCTTCGGCGAATGATGCTTCCATGCAACCCTGACCAGTCGAATAGTCTGCCCCCTCAAAACCTTCTCATTGCGATTGTGTATCCCTACTGGCTGCTCCATATATGATAAATCTCTGAATGATCGAGCATGTGGCTAGGGTTTGCCACGTATATTCTCAACTGTGATACATGAAATATGTCATACACGTCTTCTAATGACGGAGGCAATACAAGATGATAAGCCACTTCACCAACATACTCAAAGATCTCAAAAGATCTGACGTACCTCGGACTCATCTTGCCTCTGCCCCCAAATCTGATGGTACCACGAGTAGGCAATATCTTTAAAAATATATGATCACCTTGAATTCCAAAGGTCTATGGTGCACATCTGCTCAATGCTTCTGCCTGTTCTGTGCAGAGCGGAGATGGCTCTGAATCTGCTTCAATTTCTCCATTGTCTGGGTCACCAACTCTGGATCAAATATCTGATGTTCTCCTATATCACTCCAACACACTGTAGACCTACACTTTCTATCGTACAGTGTCTCAAACGGTGCCATCTGGATGCTTGCTTGGTAGCTATTATTGTAGGAGAATTCTACCAAGTTTAAATAGTCCGCCCAAGATCCTCCAAAGTCGATCATGCATGCTCTCAACATATCCTCTAGTATCTGAAGCGTGTGCTCTGACTGACCATCAGTCTATGGATGATATACAGTGCTAAATTTAAGGTTAGTTCCTAGACTCTCCTACATACTCCTTCAGAAATATGAAGTAAATCTGGAATCACGATCTGATACAATACTGACAGGCACTCCATGTAGTCGTACTATTTGCCTTATGTACATGTCATCCAATATCTCCGTGGACTGCCCAACTCTGAAGGGCAAAAAATATGCCAACTTGGTGAGTCGGTCCACGATAACCCATACCGCATCCTTCCCGCTAGGGATCCTCGGAAATCCCATGACGAAGTCCATGGTAATATGCTCCCACTTCCACTTAGGAATGGAAAGTGGCTGCAATAGTCTTGCAGTCCTCTGATGTTCGATCTTGACTTGCTGACAGACCAAATATCTTGCCACGAATCTCGCAATCTTTCTCTTCATCCCATGCCACCAGTAGTGTTGTCTCAAATCTCGTTACATCTTCGTACCCCCGTGATGAATAGAATAAATCAAACTATGGGCTTCGGTCATCAACTCCTGGCATATCTTGCCACTCAGAACATATAGGCGATCTCCACACCTCAACGTTTCATCATCGTGAATCCGGAGTCACCTCTGCATGCCTACCTCTGTCCTCTCTCGCAGTTGCCAGAATCTTGTATCGGTAGGCAAGGTTGTCATGATCCTCTCAACCAATGTAGACTAAACCTCTAGACTGGCCAACTGTCCATCCACGCCTGGTAATACAACCTCTATCACGAGCTCCTGAAGATCCTCTAACAACTGGCACTGAGTCATCAAGAAGTATGCCATGGGCTTCATTCTTAAGGCATCTGCTACAATATTCTCCTTGCCAGGGTGATATTGCAACTCGATATCATAGTCTGTCATCAACTCTAGCCAACGTCTCTGTCTCATGTTGATCTCCTTCTGAGTGTAGACATACTTCAGACTTTTATGATATGTGTAAATCTCAACCCGCTCTCCATAAAGGTAGTGCCGCCATAGATTTAGTACAAATATCACAACAGCTAGCTCTAGATTATGTGTCGGGTAATCCTTCTCATGAACCCTCATCTATCTCGATGCGTAAGCTATCACCTTGCCGTGCTGCATCAGTACACATTCTAGTCTGCTCCCAGACGCATTGCTATACACCAAAAATTCTCCAGATCCAGAAGGAAGTGTCAGGATCGATGCTGTTGTCAGACACTTCTTCAGCTCATCGAAAGTCTCCTGACACTCCACAGTCCAGATAAACTCCTCGCCTTTATGCGTCAACCGCATCATAGGCACAATGATCCTTGAGAAGTTTTCCACGAACCTCCGATAATATCCGGCAAGTCCGAGAAAACTCCTAACCTCCGTAACTGATGCAGGGGTAGGCCACGTCTCTACTGTGTCAATCTTGTTCGGGTTAACTGATAGTCCATCTTCAGTGCTTATGTGATTAAGGAAATGTACCCTATCCAAGCAGAACTCGCACTTGCTGAGCTTGGCATAAAGCCTTTCTTTCGTCAACGTCTCTAACACGATCCCGAGATGCTCCTCGTGCTCCTCCTGGCTCTTGGAATATACCAAGATATCTTCGATAAATACCACCACGAACTTATCCAAGCATGGGTGAAAAACTTGTTCATCAGGCTCATAAACACAGCTGGCACATTGGTTAAACCAAACGGCATGACTAGAAACTCATAGTGCCCATACTTTGTTTGAAAATCTGTATTCGGAATGTCCTTCTTTCTCACCTTGATCTGATGATAGCCAGATCTGAGGTCAATCTTCGAGAATACTCATGCGCCACTCAGCTGATCAAATTAATCGTCGATGCACGGTAGAGGGTACTTATTCTTTATCATTACAACATTTAGCGTCCTGTAATCGATACACAAATGTACCGTCCTATCCTTCTTTGGCACAAATAAGATTGGTGCTTCCCATAGAGAAATACTAGACCTAATGAAACCCTTTTTTAAGAGATCATCTACTTGGACCTTTAACTCAACCAACTCTTTCGGTGCTAGTCTGTAGACGGGAGAAGTAACTGGCTCGGCTCCGGGAGTCAACTATATAGTAAACTCTATCTCTTTATCAGATGGCAATCCTGGAAGATCCTCAAAAAATACATCCTTAAACTCTGATATAATGCGGGGGTACACTGGTTCACCTTCTGTAATGAGTGATGCAAATGTAGGTTGGACAGCTCTCGGGCTCCCCGAAGAAACTCAAACTCAGGGTGATCTGGTGGTCTAAATATAATGCATCCATGTCAACAATCTAGCGTTGCATGGTATTGACTCAACCAATCCATGCCGAGGACAATATCATAGATTGGCATAGAGAAGACTAAAAATTGAGCACGCATCTCTCGCCTGCAAACAACTACTGAACAATATCTATAAGTGTCGCTAACCGGTACTATTCTACCTCCTGTAAGAATCTTTTTAATCTTCGGAAGGGGTGTAGTTGCTATTCTATGGGTGGCCACAAAACTAGCAGCTATGAAAGAGTGTGTGGCACCATAATCAAATAATACTACTGCTGGTAATGAAGCTACTAAAATAGTTCTTGCGATCACCTCTCCAGCGGTCTCTGCCTCCTTAATGGTCATCGCAAAGACCTGGCCCTGTCCCGGTGTTGGTGCCCTCGGCTGCTGTCAAGCCTGCTGGAAACGAACTACCTGCAGGTCCAAGGGTGGCCTCCTCTGATTTCCTTCTGGTGCTGGTGTAAAACTCCTAATCCTAAAAATCGTAATTACTTTTTTAATTAATTATTAATTTAATTGTAGTAATTATGAGCTAATTAGGAGAAATAGATTTTATTTTATTTTTATTTTAGGTGTTCGTGCACTTAGGGGATTTATGGAGCCATTATAAATTTTTTCTAATTTATTTCATGTAGGAGACCCTTTGGACAATTGCTAGCTTAATGGTATGAATTAATACAAATTTTAGATTTTTCTATATATATATATATATATATATATATATATAAATATATATATATATATTTTTTATAGGAAAAAGAAAGAAAAAGAAATGAAAAAGGAAATAAGAAAAAGAAAGGAAAAGAAAATGGAAAAAAAACTATTGGATCCCTAACCTACCAAAACCCTCTAGTCTACCCACCCGACCCTAACAACCAAACCACATGTAAATGAAGCAGCAGCAGCAACTATTGCTATTCCCCCCCCTCGCGGACCCGCGTTATCTCCCCCTCTCTTCTTATATATATATTTACCTCATTCAATCGAAAAAAACCTAAACCCTAACCTAGATCTCCTCTCTCTCCTCGACCCTGGGCAGACTGCCACCGCCGGAGCTCCTGCGCCACCGCAGGAGATTGCACGACCGCCACCCCGCGCGAGCACCGCGTCATCGTGCACTAAACAGAAAATACAACAACTTACCTGTGTTTCAGCATCATTTTCTGTCACCTCGCTCAACCAAACTCGACCCCGTCTTTGTCGGTATGATTCTCATCTATCCCTCTTCCATATCTGTATGATAGTTGACCTTGAACAGCACGTAACCCTATGCAAAAACAGCGTCCAAGTTGACAAAAAAGACCACTTTTGGGAATCGCAGAAAACTGCGGTGACTACCTATGTTCCCGGATTCGTATCTCCCACTACATAGATCGGAATTCAATTTTTCTTTTTGGTATATAGAGACCACTTGACCTAGTTTAATTTTTGTTAATTACATTAATTTATTAATTGTTGTATGTAGAATTAAATTCCTTGGAAAACTCTAAAAACCTACTTTTTCTAGATTTCCAAAAATTGCGAAACGGAGTATGCCCCGCCAAATGGGACCACCCCATAATGTACCAAGTATACCAAAAGGTGCGCGCAGTATACCCAGACGTGTGACAGTTTATAAAAACTGATTCGGACGCGTGTGCGCGTCGGAATCAGCCCGTATCCGCAGACAATTCTCGTGTCGTAACTTTTACGAAAGCCATGCGCATTTTGTGCACACTCGTCAGAATGCGATAAAACTTACTCCACTGGACTCATGGTATCGTGTTGGTCCTATGACCCAATTTTTACGCAATTCTGAGATAGTTGACCAAGTTACCAATTGACGGGCCCTATGGTTGACTTTTTGGACGAAATTGTGTTCGGCTCATCGGAATCCACATTTGGACATACCGTTGAGTTCGTACTGACATTTAGAGTTTGTTTGACCTATAATTTGTCCTATTTAGAGACCTTACCTTTGGCACACTTTTCGGTACAAGGTGGGCCACACGTGGACCCTACTTTGATCCAAAATTACCGTTTTACCCCTATGTCCAAATTGGATGAAAAAAAAATTCTTTCTAGCTATTTTGCTTATTCTGGAAACGTTGGTGATATCTATTTCAGCATCCGGAGATATTTGTTTTGAAGCCGTAGCTTCTGATCCTGTGTGCTTGACTTCTGGACAATACACCTTGCTGCTTTCTTTCCAAGCAAGATACCTTGCCAAATTGCTTACAATATTTTGCATGCTTAGTATATTTCTGTATATTTATTGCATTCCTGTTTATTCATTGCATGTGTAGTTTCTTTCAGTCATTACTATATATTAGATATGTTGACACATACAATTGACACTTAGTATCATAGAGGGCAATCAGTAGGCGTATGGGCTTTAACCACTCTGGTATGCCGTAGTAACTAGCACGCACTATGGTGGTCGTGTCCGATGGTCGCTACCCCCGAGGTATGTCGATTGAGGGATTCACGAGGGTCGCTACCCCCGAGGTATGTCGGCTGATGATGTTCTAGACGGGAGTGTGAGTTGTGAGGCTTAGATCGAGTAGCCTACCCTTGCCGATACGTCGAAAAGTTGTCCTCATTTGCATTCATATAGATTGTCTTATACAGCGTACTTATATATTTTCAAACATTATGCATGTTTACTGTATTTAAATTGGCTTGCTTCTATGTATCTTGTTACGTCCCTCTGAGGACCTGGTCCCTTTCCAGGTGTATCTGTTCTTGAGTATTCGCATGAGCACATATTTGGATGGTTACATATGTTTTGAGGATGTCTTCTCTTCGAGCCCCGTGGTCGTTAGCTGGTATTCTTATATTGAGTTTATTGTGTTGTACTTTTCCATTCGAGTTGGTAGTGGATTTGTTTTCATCCAACTATTATCCTTAGATACTTATATTGAGATCTAGTTTCATAGATACTGGTTATTTATTTATATTTGATTTTCGTGGATGAGATTTAGATTATACCCTGTGACTTGTGATATATGTTTATACCATTTGTGGATTTGATATTCATATTACAGCGTACGTATGGGTTTTGGTTTCCATATATTGGAGTTGACATATCCATGCGGCTGCCATGCTTACGTGTCCTAGTCCTACGTATTTTGGGACTGGGGTATGACATATTTTTATGGTAGCCCATGCAGGTCGAGAGCATATTGTCTCGGTTATGTTACTCTACCGAACAAGCCTGCACCTAGGAATAGAGTATAGGATCTCATCCACAATTGACTATGATTCGCTCTCCTTCCAATCCATTATATTTGAATAATTGTATCCTGCTTGATTCCTATACTTCCCTAATAATTTCTTGAGTATAGCCCCCTCATAGAATATAGAAGTCCCTGTCGTTAGATGACAAGTAGAGTAACCTTCCTATTAAGTGTACAACTAGAGTGTTGATACACCACTAAGTTTAGAATATCTAGTGAACCGTAGAATTCCTTATCTATAGACTGGTTTACTATTACCCCTTGATATATTATGAAGACTTGAGAGTAGTATAGACACTACTAGAGTTAGTTAGAAGTTTTACCATAATGTTTAACCCTAGTATTGAGGAACCAATAGAAAACCAAAATTGAATATTAGGACTGAACCTAACCTTCATAGTTAGATAGTATTGGAGAACTATAAATTTAGATTCTTGTCTTGAGATTAGTAGACAATACCTTAGAAAGCCAAGAGCAATGCATAGAATATTTTCTTGATCATACCTCAAACACAGAGATTAGCATAGCATCATCCCTTAGGAAACCATTACATTATCAATAGCCTCTCTATTTTATTTCATGGCTAGTCCTCTGAAATCTTAGCGCTCGCTAATTGCGCGACGACTAAATTTTGTTCTTCTACTCTTCATCTTTTAACTCGTGCCATCTGACACTTCTGATTGTAAGACAGGTGATTTTATTCTGTGTTAAGGACATATAGTTGCTAGGATTATAGTTGTAAACTTGAAATTTTAAAATTGTGTGCTTAGTAGTTAGAACTTGATGGTTTAAGCTATTCTTGTAGATTGAGACCTGGTGCTTATCCCTTAGTTTTAAATTGCGTAACATGTACCCCCACCTCTATATAGGTTATATCCCCTCTCACTTAAAGGCCAGTAACTTTTCTATTCTTACTATTGACACATGTTCTATGAGCACTATGACTAAGACTTAAGATGACCAATACCTATATAATACAATATGAGACCTTAATGAGTACCAAAATCTTTTCGTATGTACCCCAATAAGAGTTTATACTTTACAAGGACCAGGTTATTCTGCAGAATCCCCTCAAGACAGCTACATCATTAGTTTAATTCTTTTAAGTTGGGTAGTATGTCTCACAACCTATTATCACATAGTCTTTTGACCTACTATTGAAGTGTAGCTGAATGACATTAACTGTATGCTAGCATAAGAAGATAATGTTTCATCAGACTGTAGAACTTAGAAGCCCATACCCCTATTTGGTCAACTATCGACTTAGACAAGGAGTTAGTATGACAACTGTACAGATTGTAAGAGTCTTGTCTTCTTTGAGAACTTGGATTATTTTGTAACTTCTCTCATCATAATCTAGCGTATTTATATTTTTTGTACTACCTTGATTTATGCTGCTATTATAGCCTATTTTTTGCAAGGTTATTCTTTTATCGAGCTTGCTCATGACATATGTATTATTGGGTGCACACAATGATACAATTGCCTAATCAGAATCGGTGTATTAAGGTCTAGCTAACCTTAGTGCGCATGGTTCACTCTTCGCATGACTACTTTACGTGGATTGAGATATATGGTAGTAGATGAATATACTTGCCCCTAGATATGTCTGACATATCGTATCGGTTATATAACTGTACTGATACGAGCATGTAAATAGGAAATTACCAAAATAGGATTTTAATCCACAACTGCCCTGACAACCCTCTTTTCGAATTCTTTAAACTCTTTGAACCTCGTACTTGTATTCTATCACCTTCACCTTAAACTCTTTATTATTGCTCTCCGTCTTCCCTTATTTCGGAAAGACGAAATCTCGTGCTAGTATAAGTTGACACACTGATAGTACTAGATATACCCCATAAGGCTAATCACATGACTTAGTGACTCTCTTTTATAATTGATTAAGGGCATATCATAGGTGATATGTTTGGTGTTAAAACTTTGAGGATTGAATAACGTGGTTAAATAATTGAGGAATAGTTTTCCTAGATGTATAGCCTTAGGTGATAGATGGGTAAAATATAAGTTGGGTAGAATATAAAACCCTCACCCAAAATTGGACCTACTTGGCTTAGATAGTGAGACTAAGGCTAGATTGAATCCAGTTAGAAATAGAACACGGTATTCTTTTTTATTTAATTTTTGTAATAATTATATCACTTAGCGCACCTTACTGTGCTTCGATAATTGGAGCACTACACTAGCCAATGCCTTCCTACAAATTCCATACCCTTATCCTAGACATGCCCATCTTCCATTATGACATTTGTGCAACTTATAATTAAGCTCCCTTGTGCTACATTTTGGTCGCACAACATCGCCCCTCATTTAAACCTAGCCTTGTATTTTAAAATAATACAAATTATAGCCCTCCGAACGTCCCCATGACAATTGGAAAATTATGGAGGTTAGGATGGAGGAATGGACAGAAAAAGCTGCAAATCTCTATCCTATACCATCCTTGACTTTCTACCGCGGCTTAATTTTAATTTCGAGGATAAAATTTTTATAAGTTAGGTAGAATGTAAAACCCCTAATCCTAAAAACTATAATTACTTTTTAATTAATTATTAGTTTAATTGTAGTAATTATGAGCTAATTAGGAGAAATATATTTTATTTTATTTTTATTTTAGGTGTTCGTGCACTTAGGGGATTTATGGAGCCATTATAAATTTTTCCTAATTTATTTCATATATGAGACCCTTTGGACAGTTGCTAGCTTAATGGTATGCATTAATACAAATTCTAGATTTTTCTATGTGTATATATATATATATATATATATATATATATATATATATATATATATATATATATATATATTTATAGGAAAAAAAAAGAAATAAAAAAGGAAATAAGAAAAAGAAAATGGAAAAAAACTATTGGATCCCTAACCTACCCAAACCCTCTAGTCTACCCACCCGACCCTAACAACCAAACCACATGTAAACGAAGCAGCAGCAGCAACTATCGCTATCCCCCCCCCGCGGACCCGCGTTATCTCCCCCTCTCTTCTTATATAATATTCACCTCATTCAATCGAAAAAAACCTAAACCCTAACTTAGATCTCCTCCTTCTCCTCGACCCTGGGAAGACCGCCGCCGCCGGAGCTCCTGCGCTGCCGCAGGAGATTGCACGACCGCCACCCCGCGCGAGCACCGCGTGACCGTGCAATAAACAGAAAACACAACAACTTACCTGTGTTCCAACATCGTTTTCTGTCACCTCGCTCAACCAAACTCGACCCCGTCTTTTCTGGTATGATCCTCATCTATCCCCCTTCCATATCTATATGATAGTTGACCTCAAACAACGCGTAACCCTAGGCGAAAATAGCGTCCAAGTTGACAGAAAAAGACTACTTTTGGGAATCGCAGAAAACTGCGGTGACTACCTATGTTCCCGGATTCGTATCTCCCACCACAGGGATTCGAATTTGATTTTTCTTTTTGGTATGTGGATACCACTTGACCTAGTTTAATTTTTGTTAATTATATTAATTTATTAACTGCTGTATGTAGAATTAAATTCGTTGGAAAACCCTAAAAACCTAATTTTTCTAGATTTGCAAAAATTATGAAATGGAGCGCGCCCCGCCAAACGGGACCGCCCCGTCGTGTACCAAGTATACCAAAAGATGCGCGCAGTATACCCAGACGTGTGAGAGTTCGCGAAAACTGATTCGGACGCGTGTGCACGTCGGAATCAGCCCGTATCCGTGGACAATTCCCGTGTCGTAACTTTTGCGAAAGCCGTGCGTATTTTGTGCACACTCGTCAGAATGCGACGAAACTTGTGCCACTGGACTCGTGGTATCATGCTGGTCCTATGACCTAATTTTTATGCAATTCTGAGACAGTTGACTAAGTCGCCAATTGGCGGGCCCTACGGCTGACTTTTTGGGCAAAATTTTGTTTGGCTCATCGAAATCCACATTTAGACATACCGTTGAGTTCGTACTGACATTTAGAGTTTGTTTGACCTATAATTTGTCCCATTTAGAGACCTTACCCTTGGTCAGCTTTTTGGTGCAAGGTGGGCCACACGTGGACCCCACTTTGACCCAAAATTACCGTTTTGCCCCTGTGTCCAAATTGGACGAAAGGGAAGTGCTTACTAGCTATTTTGCTTATTTTAGGAACGTTGATGATATCTATTTCAGCATTCGGAGACATTTGTTCTGAGGTCATAGCTTCTGATCCTGTGTGCTTGACTTCTGGACAGTACACCTTGCAGCTTTCTTACCAGGCAAGATACCTTGCCAAATTGTGCTTACAGTATTTTGCATGCTTAGTATATTTCTGTATATTTATTTTATTCCTGTTTATTCATTGCATATGTAGTTTCTTTCAGTCATTACTATATATTAGATATGTTGACACACACACTTGACACTTAGTATCATAGAGGGCAATCAGTAGGCGTATGGGCTTTAACCACTCTGGTAAGCCGTAGTAACTAGTACGCACTATGGTGGTCGTGTCCGATGGTCGCTACCCCCGAGGTATGTCGATTGATGGAGTCACGAGGGTCGCTACCCCCGAGGTATGTCGGCTGATGATGTTCTAGACGGGTGTGTGAGTTGTGAGGCCTAGATCGAGTAGCCTACCCTTGCCCATACGTTAAAAAGATGTCCTCATTTGCATTGATATAGATTATCTTGTACAGCGTACTTATATATTTTCAAACATTATGCATGTTTACTGTATTCAAATTGTCTTGCTTCTATGTATCTTGTTACGTCCCTCTGAGGACCTGGTCCCTTTCCAGGTGTATCTGTTCTTGAGTATTCGCAGGAGCGCAGATTTGGATGGTTACATATGTTTCGAGGATGTCTTCTCTTCGAGCCCCGTGGTCGTTAGCTAGTATTCTTATATTGAGTTTATTGTGTTATACTTTTCCATTTGAGTTGGTAGTGGATTTGTTTCCATCCAACTATCATCCTTAGATACTTATATTGAGATCTAGTTTCATAGATACTGGTTATTTATTTATATTTGATTTTCGTGGATGAGATTTAGATTATACCCTGTGACTTGTGACATATGTTTATACCACTTGTGGATTTGATATTCATATTACAGCGTACGTATGGGTTTTGGTTTTCATATATTGGAGTTGCCATATCCATGCTGCTGGCATGCTTATGTGTCCTAGTCCTACGTATTTTGGGACTGGGGCATGACAACTGGTGGTCGCATCGCCCCAACTCCTGCGTAGGGCAGCCTCAGTCCTGGAAAGACTGGCCCGGGAGGCTGCTAGTAGGGCCTCAGTACTGGTAAGGCTGGTCGATGAACCATCGGTACTGGAACCCTCTACTCTGGGCAATCCCTGACTGCATGCTAGTCAGATCCACATCTCATGCATACTCCCAACCTTCATCGATAATCCCTCAATATGTGTCCCCTCTTGCCGTCGTAATGGCAAGTGGGAATCATTGGTCCCTGTAAGGGTGGTGCTCTCTGCTGCTGTGGTACCATGGGATATTTTGCAGGTCCTCCCTGCGGTACTCGAACTGACGATGATGATGCATAGGATTGCTTCAGACTGACCTCCATCTTGTTGATACGATCCTGGCGTCGGGCAGCTAACATAACCTCAGAGTAGGAGGTGGGGGCTATAGATCCAATAAACCTCTGTATCTCAAAACTCATGCCTTCGTAGAATTTCTCGGCCTTCTTTTTTTTAGTCAGAATCAAGTACGGGGCAAAATAGCTCAAGCGGAGGAACTCAATATTGTACTCCTCAATGGTCGAACTGTCCTGCCTGAGGTTTTGGAACATATTATGAAGTTCCACATTGGCAGTGGAAGGAATAAATATCTCCTTGAAGAGCCTAGAGAACTCCTCCTAAGTGACCCGATCAGCCCTAAATGCTCCTCCTCTGTAAGCCTCCAATGATGAGCATTGCTAGTAAGCTGCATCCTGATAGTGGTCATCCATCTATGTCTCGGGAGATCGGTGGCCTCCAACTGGTGTTGAATGTTGGTAAGCCATGCGTGTACCTCCATCGTCTCCTCCGTGCTAGCAAATTAAAGTGGTATCATAAGACGGAAGTCTATGACAGACCCCATCATCGACTGGCGAGCTGGTGGTGGCGCCTGGCCAAAAGTTGTCATAATACTCTCTCTCAAAGACTCAGCCTGGTCCTGCATCATAGCGTAGATCATTTAGAACATCTGCAGCCCGTCCATGGGTTGTGTCATGTCCCGATCTCTCGCAGGCTAATCGCCGTCCCCGCTAGGCGAGAATTACCGTGCCAGCGCTTTCGTGGAATGATCGTTTGACCCATCTGGGTGTGATGCCGCACAAGCGTAAGCCGCGCCCATGTAAGGTCGTGGTCTATGCTGGCGGTAAGAGGTCTAAGCCACAGAGTCGCACAGATTATCCGAGTGCAGCAGAATAATTAACGCATAGGCGATTGGTAACAAGTTCACAGAGTCGTCAATAGCAGAAGCATTGAATAACACAAGTATAGAAGTAAAATAAACTCTTTATTGATATGAACAAGTGTTATAGGTGGCGCTAGGCCAAGATTACAAGTCGCTCAAGCCTCTCTTTCTGAAACAGTAAAAGCATGCCAAGTGGCTATATTTGTGGAATGATACATAGGCGATGTTCCAACATTATGTCTTGTATATGTGCTTCAGTTCCGGACGCAACGCTCTAAGGCTCCATAGTGAACTGTATGCCTTAGCACGCACGAAGGATGCATCTACACCGAACGAGGTTCTCTCGCACTCTGCAAGCAATCTGGTGGGTTACTAGTACATGAATGCACTGGTAGGGAGGCTACTCACCCGTTCGAAAAATCTAAACACATTCAATAGGTTTCGTGCACCATCTATTAAGTTATCTTTCTAGTTTTGCCTTAGGATCAGTTTTATGGCATTGTTGAAAAGCCTAATTTGTGTGGCAGTGCGCCGTACGATATAAGAGAAAACACGACGAGACTTACCAACTTACCATTTGTCCATCCCTGTCCAAGGCAAACCAAGTTAATTCAAGCACGAGCATTTATTATAAAATCCAGGGGCAATAACATAAGTAAGCAAAGAGTTGTGAACGAGATTATGTTCGGGTGCACGAGTGACACGAATTATCAGGTATGATGCAGAAGATGTTGAAGTGTTCCATATATACAAGTATCTTATATCCATGATCATTCAGGTGGTTTTGATTCACTGGATGTGATGCAATAACTCGCACGCGAGTTGCCGCTAAGCGAGGATGACTTATCTATATGAACATGAGCGCTACAGGCATAGCCATAAAGGATGAATATAGTACATGAAAGAAAATGATATGCAACTCAAGGATCAGGAGCGCTACAGGTTATTCCTTCTAAAACAGGCGACTACGTTAGTCTATGAGCAAGAATGGCATGAAGGATAGTTCACAGGCGCTACATGCTATTCTACCCAAAATAGGCAGACTAAACAGGTGTTCCGTCCGGATCGGATCAGCCCTAGTGCCCCAGAGACCGTCCGCAGGAATAGAGATCTGAGAATCTCACTTGTTAATAAGTTGTCCATGACATGCAAGTCTTGGGTCAATCCATTTTCATAACCTGACATGATAATCCATGATTCTTGTTCTGAACGAGCATTGCTCCACGAACTGTGATTCTTGATTTACTTGGCAGGATTCTCGTTCAGATGTAAACTTGACACGATTTTTGTTCAAAAATTAACTTGCCTTGACGCATTCCCCTGGTGCGGGGACTGCCTTGGCGACCTAACGGTCTCGGATACTTGCAGTTCATATTGTACAGAAGGACTATTCGATAGTCTTCTAGCTAACAAGATGCATGCACGATACACGATAGTGTTACTTGATTGTGGCATTATTTGTGTGACAATCACTGGATCGAGGCAATATTACAAGTTAATATATGAGCAGGCAAGCATGCATTTTTATGAAAACATAAGCATTTACGTTGGCTCGGGCCTAAGGGTAAGCCGAGGAGTGAAACCGTAAAGAGACATACCGAGCGACATAATCTAGGGTCGTGCAATGTAAACAAGTGAACAGTAAACTACGAGGAGTATATATATATATATATATATATATATATATATATATATATATATATATATATATATATATATATATATATATATATATATATATATATCGTTCTACTCGAAGTATAGCGGGGTCTAGTTGCACTAGGCAAATATAGCATGTGAGGGTCCAATTATAAGCAAAAATTTATTTCCATGTTATAACACAAGCAGTACAAGTTGGGATTATTTTCTTAGCTAGGTGCGTTGTATTCTTATTAGCATGCAGGGGGTGATTCACCTAGCGACTAGCATGTATCGTCCATATTTTAAATGTACTGGCTAAGCAAAGACAAGTTCATCGTAGCCACCCACCTTAGCGATGATTCACCTCGGTCGAGCGATACTCTGAGCGAGCCTCTGAAAGTCTAAGCCGGAACTCTTGAAGGGCCAAGTCGAAAAATTCTTTTGCCTCAAATGAGTCTTCTCGCTGAGCAAAGCTGGGTCGGGTCATAGCACTTTTGTCGTTTGAATCGGCTATCCGCTTGAGCAGAATGGGTCATTACAGGTTGCCCTGGTAGGAAGGGCATGTATAACATCTGTGGGGGAATTAGAGGTGGTGGGGGCAACTGTTGCTCCTCCTATCCTACGGCCCTCTGGCCCTCATGGTTTGCCCGGTGTAGAGACAGGTGCCCGTCCAGAGGCACCTCTGGCTGCCCAGATGACTGTCCCTAGGAAGTTGGGGTCAACAGAAGAACCTGTTCCGGTGCCGGCTCCCTAGATGATCTAGCGTCACGGGGGACATCGCCCGGTTGTGTGACACGTCCGCCACGGAGATTCATAACTCTGAAAAGAAGTCATTTTTAAGATCATCATTTTGGAATTAAATCGGATGAAAATTTAGCAAAATAAAATCAAAATAGAGGTGATATGTGAAGTACTCAATCATGTAGATAAGATCCTAATATCTATTCCTAATTGCAGGCTCGCTTGGCACTATCAGGTAACTAATACAATTTAAATCAGACCTGCATGGGCCACCACAAAAACCATATTATTACCCAGGTATAAATATAAGGAACTGAGCCATGTGACATTGGCCAACGGGTACACTCAGATGGGCATCCCAATCTAATGGACCCGTTGGAGTGCACCTAAGCTGTAAAGTAGAATGATATAACCTAATATTTAAATATAAGCAATGTAACTAATCTCATCCACATACATAAGAATATGAAACACAGAGAGAAAATAAGTTTACTAATGTGCAGGAAGAAAAATAAGTCTGGAAATGTATCAAAATATAAAATGGATAAAGTCATACGGGAATAAACCCGCTAATACAAGTACTGAATGAAAGGAAGTAATAAGATAACTAGGGCCGATATTTGCTAACTAGATAATGATACCGGATCCAAGGTGAAGTCACTATCGATGATCAAGTGAAGTCATCGGGAAGGATCTCGTCCTCTGCTACAAGTCATGCTCCTGGATATACACCCGGTCCGTACTCCTACGGGTAGTCCTCCTCGCCTATGCCTGGATGGAAACCAGGTCCTTATAGGGACGTAACAAGGTATACAAATAGCATGCCATAGTAAAACAGAAAGAAAACATAAGATACACCAGTGTAATCTAGAATAACCACCTAAGTGAGATACAACCTGAAGACAATGTTCGACACGTGGACTTTCTAAATATAAATTTGTAGCTCCGAGGCACAGAGACACACGGTCCGTACATATAGCTTCGAGCACAGAGACACACAATAAGTCAGTACTACGACTCCGGATACAGGATCTCTCTCTCTCTCTCTCTCTCTATATATATATATATATATATATATATATATATATATATATAGTGTATGCAAAGTAGTCCAAGCGTCTAGTAACTGTCTTTCTCTCTCAATGCGGTCAACGAGACACATTCATAGCTTGCTGAACCTGAACCTCTATCTAAGCAGTCTCACCATACTGAAGTAACTAGCACCAATCATGATCTATAGTCATCCCAGGTTCCGGTCATGCTGACACCATCAGGATACAGAAAATCTGGTACGATGACAGTATCTGAATGTGTCCTAGGGTTCCGATGTAACCAAGTAGGTATATAAAGGTATCGAGAAACATCTAACAATCGATACTAGACATTATCGACGAACGTCTGTACCTGGATATGACCCAGAATCTAAGTAACGATTTCGATCCAAAGTGCACACAATGTATAGACGAAAAAAATAAGTAAAACTGAAACTGAGTTACAGTATAGCAAGGTGTACTTGCCTGGATCCGTAAGCTGAAGATGAGGCTCTAGTCCAATGACCAAATCCGAGAAGTCCAAAGAACCTAGAGAAGTAATTAAATAAATTTAGGTTATTGGTTTAAATATTTTGCATATAGAAGAACACATCTGCTATTTATTTAACCAATAAAGCTACTATAGGAAATTGTGAATTCTTATTATAATAAAGCTAGTTGGATAGACACTTTAGAAATATATTCATATCTAAGTGCATATGTATACAACACAGAACAAGTCCTTCTATACTTCAAATTAATTTCCACTATTCATAGCAGGTTCTTCCATCCCCATATTTTATTCTTCTCCGACCACACCCTCTACACATGGTGCTTCACCATATATAACTTACCCATAGTATATAGCAAATATAGGAAGATGTTCTCTCAATATGATTTCTAACTAATGTAACCATAAGTAACTTAACACACATAATACATCCCTCACTCCACTGAAAAGAAAAGTAGTAACATTTCTAATCTACACCAAAATATCTATCATAAGGGATCATAAAAACCTAAGTACGCATTAAACAAAAGATGAAGAAGAATGAGTGAGGAGAGGGAAGTTACCAAAGTGGTGTGGTTGATGCTGGTGGTGGCAGTGCATTGGTGTCGTGGCTGCTGTGCCAGGATGGTGGTGGTGTTGAAGGTATGTTAGGAGTTGGGGTGAAGTCGGGAAGGGGAGGAAGCAGACGCTGTTACAGCGGGAGGTGTAGGTTGTGGTGATGGAGCGGGTGGTCGAGGTGACAGTGGTATGGAGGAATGGTGGTGGAGGTAGTAGTGGTGTGTAGTTGCTGTTGCAGCTGGTGGTGGTGATGTTGGTGTCGGCTGTGGTGGTGGTTGCTAGTTGGTGGTGACAGTGGTGGTGATGTTGTAGTTGTAATGGAGGTGGTAATGGAGGCTGATGGTGGTAGTGGCAGTGGTGGTGATATTGTGCTGGTGGTTATTGCTGACGGTGGTGTTGACGGTGGTGGTTGCTAACGGTGTTGGTGTCGGCTATGGTGGTGTTGGTGTTGTGGCTACTATATCAGGATGGCAGTGGTCCGGCATCGACGGTGGTGGTGCGGTGGTGTTAAAGGTGTACTAGGTGTTGGGGTGAAGTCGGGAAGGGGAGGAAGCTGCCGCTGTTGCAGCAGAAGGTGGATGTCATGGTGATGGAGGGGTTAGTCGAGGTGACAGTGGTATGGAGGAATGGTGATGGCGGCGGTGGTGGTGTGTAGTTGCTGCTGTTGCAGCTGGTGGTGGTGATATTGGTGTCGGCTGTGGTGGTGGTTGCTGGTTGGTGGTGACAATGGTGGTGATGTTGTGGTTGTAATGGAGGTGGTAGTGGCGGCTGATGGTGGTGGTGGCAGTAGTAGTGATGTTGTGCTGGTGGTGGTGGTATTAACGGTGGTGGTTGCTGACGGTGGTGTTGACGGTGGTGGTTGCTAATGGTGGTGTTGACGGTGGTGGTTGCTGACGGTATTGGTGTTGGTATCGGCTGTGGTAGTGGTGATGTAGTTTAGGGTTTCAAGGAGAGAGGAGAGGAGAGGAAGAAGAAGTAAAAGAAGAAGAAGAATGAGAATGAGATGTTGGCTGATGAAGAGGAGAGGTAGGGGAGTGAGGAGAGAGAGTAATGATGGGAGATCTCTTTGGGGTTAGGGCCGGCTACCTAGGGATGAGTGTGTGTGTCGTTAAATAGGGGGAATGAATGGTTGTGATTGATGGAGGAATGAATCAATGGCTAGGATTAAGTGTGAGTAGATAATGACAAATAGTGTCATGCAAAAAGGAGAAATAGTAGGTGAGGTAATCGGTCACATGACCCAAGGGGGTTTCTATATTTGATTTGCACTAATAGGAGGTTGACACCTTGCACTACTTTTGCATTTGGGTCCTTAAGAGTTTGGGGTTTACAAATGAATGAAAAAATAATGAGGATTTGATGTGGGAAAAATGGTGTTTGGTATTTTGTAGGATGGAGTGGGTGTTGGGTGTTTTGTATGAGTCTCAAGATTTGGTGTGAGGGTTTTGTTGGGGTTAAGTTAAGTCGGTTTCACCAAATTAAATAAATATTGTGTCATAGGTGTTCTTAAATAAAATATAAGTACACGGGGTCTCAATTGGGAGTGACACAAATATCATGAACATTGTAGGCTTGGTATTAGTCTTGTGCCCTTTAATTGGTTAGGCAAAACGGGTTGAGTTTGTGATCCAAAAAATTCGATGGCAACGATATAGGTACAAGGCATAGAATTTAAATAAAATTTGTGACTTAAAAATTGTGCATTTAAAATAGAGCACAAGGGAGTATATTTGTGAGTGACAAAAATATCCAGTGCCTAAGTTGGCTCGTCAGGTCTAGAGTACAAAATTGTTAGAAAGTAAAAGATATTGTTGTGCTCCAAATATTGTAGCAACGGTAAGGTGCACCAAGAGTATAAATTAAGAATTCATAACCCAAATTTATAATCCTTAAACAACCTGAAGCTAAACCAAAATTCCTACTATACCCAGTCTAGCTAAAACTTGTTGAGGAGGTTTACATCCTTCCTAACTTAGAAGAATTTTGTCCCCGATATTAAAAGTAAAGCACGAATAAGAGTTAAGAGAATTAAAAAGTTAAACATGTAACTGAAATGCAGTACGTAAATTTGTAACTTGGTCCTCAAATAAATAAGAGAAATACTGTTGAATGAAATCCTCGTACTCCCAGGTAGACTCGTCCGACGAATGATGCTTCCATGCAACCCTGACCAGTCGAATAGTCTGCCCCCTCAAAACCATTTCACTACGATCGAGTATCCCTACTGGCTGCTCCACATATGATAAACTGGGCCCAACTGTAATCTCTGAATGATCGAGCATGTGGCTAGGGTCTACCATGTATCTTCTCAACTATGATACGTGAAATACACCATGCACGCCTTCTAATAACGGAGGCAATACAAGACGATAAGCCACTTGGCCAACACGCTCCAAGTTTTCAAAAGGCCCGATGTACCTCAGACTCAGCTTGCCTCTGCCCCTAAATCTGATGGTACCATGAGTAGGCGATATCTTCAAAAATACATGATCACCTTCCTTGAATTCCAAAGGTCTACGGTGGGCATCTGCCCAATGCTTCTGCCTGTCCTGTGTTGCTCGAAGATGACTCTAAATCTGCTTCACATTCTCTACTGTCTGAGTCACCAACTTTGGACCAATTATCTGGCGTTCTCCTATGTCACTCCAATACACCAGAGACCTGTACTTTCTACCATACAGTGCCTCAAACGGTGCCATCTGGATGCTTGCTTGGTAGCTGTTATTGTAGGATAGAATTCCATAAAGTATAGATGGTCCTCCCAAGATCCTCCAAAGTTGATCATACACGCTCTCAATATATCCTCTAGTATCTGAATCGTGCGCTCTGACTGACCATCAGTCTGTGGATGATATGCAGTGCTAAACTTGAGGCGAGTTCCTAGACTCTCCTGTAAACTCCACCAAAAATATGACATGGATCTGGAATCACGATCCGATACAATGCTGACAGGCACTCCATATAGTCGTACTATCTGCCTCATGTACATGTCAGCCAATATCTCCGTGGACTGCCTAACTCAGAAGGGCAAGAAATGTGCCAACTTGGTGAGTCAGTCTATGACAACCTAGACTGCATCCTTTCTGCTAGGGTTTCTCGGAAATCCCGTGATGAAGTCCATGGTAATGTGCTCCCACTTCCACTCAGGAATGGGAAGCGGCTGCAATAGTCCTGCACTCCTCTGATGTTCGACCTTGACTTGCTGATAGACCAAATATCTTGTCATAAATCTCGCAATCTCTTTCTTCATCCCATGCCACCAGTAGTATTATCTCAAATCTTGGTACATCTTCGTACCCTCGGGATGAATAGAATAAATTGAACTATGGGCCTCGGTTATCAACTCTTGGCGTATCTCGCCACTCGAAACGTATAGGCGATCTCCATACCTCAACGTTCCGTCCTCGTGAATCTGGAGTCCCGTCTGTATGTCGACCTCTGTCCTCTCTAGTAATAGCCAAAATCTTATATCGGTAGGCAAGGCTGCCTTGATCCTCGCAACCAATGTAGACTAAACCTCTAGACTGGCCAACTGTCCATCTATGCCTGGTAATACAACCTCTATCACGAGCTCCTGAAGATCCTCTAACAATTAGCGCTGAGTCATCAAGAAGTATGCCATGGGCTTCCTGCTTAAGGCATCTGCTACAACATTCGCCTTGCCAGGGTGATACTACAACTCGATATCATAGTCTGTCATCAACTCTAGCCAACATCTATGTCTCATGTTAAGCTCCTTCTGGGTGTAGACATACTTCAGACTTTTATGATCTGTGTAAATCTCAACCCGCTCTCCATAATGGTAGTGCCGCCATAGATTTAGTACAAATATCACAACAGCTAGCTCTAGATCATATGTCGGGTAATCCTTCTCATGAACCCTCAGCTATCTCGATGCGTAAGCTATCACCTTGCCGTGTTGCATCAGTACACATCCTAGTCCGTTCCCAGATGCATCATTATATACCACAAATCCTCCAAATCCAAAAGAAAGTGTCAGGATCGGTGCTATCGTCAGACGATTCTGTAGTTCATCGAAAGCCGTCTAGCACTCCTCAGTCCAGATAAACTCCTCGCCTTTACGCGTCAACCGCATCATAGGTGTAGCGATCCTTGAGAAGATTTCCATGAACCTCCGATAATATCCGGTAAGTCCGAGAAAACTTCTAATCTCCGTAACTGATGTAGGGGTAGACCACGTCTCTACTGCGACAATCTTATTCGGGTCAACTGATAGTCTATCTCCAGTGATTATGTGATCAAGAAAATGTACCCTATCCAAGCATAACTCGTACTTGTTGAGCTTGGCATACAACCTCTCTCCTCAGTGTCTCCAACACGACCATGAGATGCTCCTCGTGCTCCTCCTGGCTCTTGGAATATACCAAGACATCGTCGATAAATACCACCACGAACTTATCCAAGTACAGGTGGAAAACTTGTTCATCAGGCTCATAAACACAGCTGGCGTGTTGGTTAAACCAAACAGCATGACTAGAAACTCATAGTGCCCGTACTTCGTCCGAAAAGCTGTCTTCAGAATATCCTCCTTTCTCACCTTGATCAGATGATAGCCGGATCTAAGATCGAACTTCAAGAATACACATGCGCCACTCAGCTGATCAAATAAATCGTCGATGTGCGGTAGAGGGTACGTGTTCTTTTTTGTTACCGCATTTAGCGCCCTGTAATCGATACACAAATGTACCGTCCCATCCTTCTTTGGCACAAAAATGATGGGTTTTCTCCATGGAGAAATATTAGACCGAATAAAATCCTTGTCTAAGAGATTATCTACTTGGACCTTCAACTCAACCAACTCTTGCAGTGCTAGTCTATAGACGGGGGAAGTAACTGGCTCGGCTCTTGGAGTCAACTCTATAGTAAACTCTGTTGACACAAAGTGGTCACAGTCAACCTGATTCTGATAATCGTCAAACATCTGATAAAAAATACATATGAAGCAGATACTCGATGCAAACCATATTAACTCCGTCAATACTAAAGTCAGACTTTGCAACTGCTATTGGTTTCTATTCAAATATAATCTTTTATTTATTTAAGTATATGACTGATGTAAGCTGAGCCACACTGACAAAACCTAAATACCTATACCCAGATACCTAGTCCACACAAATAAACTAAAGAACATATCCACCAAATCAGGAAATATTTATTTACAAAGTCTACCATACTTAGAGATCGAACTCGAGCCGAACTCGTGCCAAACTCGGACCGAACTCGGTTACCCTTTTAGTATGAAATCAACCAGTTCAATAAGCTCCTGATTTCTTGGCCCAGCGGTTGAAAATTTGAATTAAACCCCATCCAAATTCTGGCAGAATTCTTTTTGCCTACACCTTATAAATAGGATTAGAATTCTTTATTCTAGAATAACTCAACGATTTCTAATCTTCTATCCTATTGTGAGCAAACCTCTAAGCCTTAACCTTCCCATATAAAAGAGCAACTCTCTAGCCTTTCTAGTGCCAAGTGAGATCTCGGTCTAGAATTCTTCAGAGTTATAAAGAGCTTGGTTCCATCAGTTACTCTCTCTATCAAGCTATGAAGTTGTGAGACTTCAGATCAAACCTCGTAGTTGTAAAGAAATGGCAAGCCTTCGGATCAAAGCTTGTGATTCACTATTGGTGATTATAGTGGATAAAACTCCGAGCTTGAGTTTTCAGGACCGGACTAGTACTCTCAGAGGGAAACCAGTATATATTTTGGTATTTGCGTTTGCTTTCTCTCACTCTATTTCATATATTCGTAACACTTCTAGTAGTATCACTTACACATGAGATATATTCTAACTACTAGTAGTTGATCACATTGTATGCCATATAATTATATTTTAACAGGTAATTTTATTCTGCTGTATACATAAACTCTGTTTACCCCCTCTAGAGTTGTCATACACGGTCCTACAAACTTTATCTCTCTGTCAGATGGCAGGCTTGGAAGATCCTCAGGAAATACATCCTCAAACTCTGATATAATGCAGGGGTACATCGGTTCACCTTCTATAATGTATGATGCGAAGGTAGGTTGGATACCCCGCTCTCGGGCTCCCCGAAGAAACTCAAACTCAGGGTAATCCGGTGGTCTAAATATAACGCATCCACCTCTGCAATCTAGCGTTGCATGGTATTGACTCAACTAATCTATGCCTAGGACAATGTCATAGACTGGCATAGAGAAGACTAGAAATCGGGCACACATCTCTCGCCTGCAAATGACTATTAAACACGATCTACAAGTATCGCTAACCGGTACTATTCTACCTCCCGTAAGAATTTTCTTAATCTTAGAAAGGGGTGCAGTTGTTATTCTTTGGGTGGCCACGAATCTAGCAGCTATGAAAGAGTGTGTGGCACCAGAATTAAATAATACTACTGATGGTAATGAAGCTACTAAAATAGTACCTACGATCGCCTCTCCAGCGGTCTCTGCCTCCTCAATGGTCATCGCAAAGACCTGGCCCTGTCTCGGTGCTGGTACCCTCGGCTGCTGTCGAGCATGCTGGAAACAAACTTCCTGCAGGGCCAAGGGTGGCCTTCTCTGATTTCCTCCTGGTGCTGGTGGTCGCATCGCCCTAACTCCTACGTAGGGCAACCTCGATCCTGGAAAGACTGGCCTGGGAGGCTGCTGGTAGGGCATCAGTGCTGGTAAGGTTGGTCGATGAACCATCGGTACTGGAACCCTCTGTATTGGGAAATCCCTGACTGTATGCTAGTCAGATCCATATCTCATGCATACTCCCAACCTCCATCGACAATCCCTCAACATGTGTCCCCTCTTGCAGTAGTAATGGCAAGTGGGAATCACTGGTCCACGCAAGGGTGCTGCTCTATGCTTCTGTGGTACCATAGGATATTTTGCAGGTCCTTCCTGCGGTACTCGAACTGACAGTGATGATGCATAAGAGCGCTTCAGACTGGCCTCCATCTTGTTGATATAATCCTGGCATCGGACTGCTAACATAACCTCGGAGTAGGAGGTGGGGGCTATAGATTCAATAAATCTCTGTATCTCAAAACTCAGGCCTTCGTAGAACTTCTCGGCCTTATTCTACTCAGTCGAAATCAAGTATGGGGCAAAACGGCTCAAGCGGAGGAACTCAGCATTGTACTCCTCAATGGTCGAACTGCCCTGCCTGAGGTTTTGGAACCTGTCCCAAAGTTTCGCATTGGCAGTGGAAGGAATAAATATCTCCTTGAAGAGCCTAGAGAACTCCTCCCAAGTGATCCGATAGGGCCTTAAATGCTCCTCCTCTGAAAGCTACCAGTGATGAGCATTGCTGGTAAGCTGCATCCTGACAGCGATCATCCATCTATGTCTCGGGAGATCAGTGGCCTCTAAGTGGTATTGAATGTTGGTAAGCTATGCGAGTACCTCCGTCGGCTCCTCCGTGCCAGCAAATTAAAGTAGTATCATAAGATGAAAGTCTATGATATACTCTATCGTCGACTGGCGAGCTGGTGGTGGTGCCTGGACCAAAGCCGTCACAATACTATCTATCAAAGACTCAGCCTGGTGATGTTGGGCCTACTGTTGGACCTGCAACTGGGCCTGTATCATAGCATAGATCATCTGGAACATCTGCAGCCCGTCTATGGGTTGCCCTGGTGGGAAGGGTATGTATTGCATTTATGGGGGAATTGGAGGTGGTGGGGGCAACTATTGCTCCTCCTGTCCTGCGGCCCACTGGCCGTCATGATCTACCCGGTACGGAGATTGGTGCCCGTCCAGAGGTACCTCTGCCTGCCCAGATGACTGTTCATGGAGAGCTGGGGTTAACAGAAGAATATGTCCCGGTGCTGGCTCCCCAGATGATCCTACATCACGGGAGACATCGCCCGACTGTGTGACACGTCCGCTACGAAGATTCATAACTCTGAAAAGAAGTCATGTTTAATATCAGCATTTTAGAATTAAATAGGATACAAATTTGGCAAAATTAAAATATAGGTGTTATGTGAAGTACTCAAGCATGTAGATAATATCCTAATATCTATTCCTAATTACAGACTCGCTTGGCACAGTCAGGTAACCAATACGATTTAAATCGGACCTGCATGGGCTACCACAAAAATCATATCACTCCCTAGTTCCAAATATAAGGAACTGAGCCACGTGGCATTAGCCAGCGGGTACACTCCAATTGGCATCCCAATCTAATAGACCCGTTAGAGTGCACCTAAGCTGTAAAGTACAATGATATAACCCAATATTTAAACATAGGCAATGTAACTAATCTCATCCACAGACATAAGACTATGAAACACATAGAGAAAATAAGTCTACTAATGTATAGAAAGAAAATAAGTCTGAAAATGTATCATAATACAAAACGGATAGAGTCACGCGGGAACAAACCCGCTAATACAAGTACTGAATGAAAGGAAGCAATAAGATAACTAGGGCCGATATCTTCTAACTAGATAATGATACTGGATCCAAGGTGAAGTCACTACCGATGATTAAGTGAAGTCCACGGGAAGGATCTCGTCCTCTACTACAAGTCCTGCTCCTGGATATACACCCGATCCATACTCCTCCGGGTAGTCCTCCTCGGCTATGCCTGGAAAGGAACCAGGTCCTCAGAGGGACGTAACAAGGTACAAAAATAATATACCATAGTAAAACATAAAGAAAATATGTAATATGTCGGTGTAATCTAGAATAACCACCTATGTAAGACACAACCTAAAGACAATGTTCGACACGTGGGCTTTCTAAATATAAATCCATAGCTCTGAGGCACAGAGACTCACGGTGAATACCCGTAGCTCCGAGCATAGAGACACACAGTAAGTAAGTACTACAACTCCGGATACAGGATCTCTACGTAAACAAGGATATATATATATATATATATATATATATATATATATATATATATATATATATAGTGTATGCGAAGTAGCCCAAGCGTCTAGTAACTGTCCTCCCCTCCCAATACGGTCAATGAGACACATCCGCAGCTCGCTGAGCCTGAACCTTTATCTAAACAGTCTTGTCATATTGAAATAACTAGCACCAATCACGATCCTATAGTCATCACAGTTTTCGGTCATGCTGACACCATCAGGATACAGAAAGTCTGGCACGATAACAGTGTCTGAATGTGTCCTAGGATTCCTATGTAACCAAGTAGGTAAATAAAGGTATCAAGAAATATCTAACAATCGATACTAGATGTTACCGACGAACGTCTGCACCCGGATATGACCCGGACGCTAAGTAACGATTTTGATCCAAAGCGCAGACAATGTATAGACGAAAAAGATAAGTAAAACTGGAACTGAGTTACAGTATGGCAAGGTACACTTGCCTGGATCCGCAGGCTGAAGATGAGGCTCTGGTCCAATGTCCAAATTCGAGGAGTCCAAAGAACCTAGATAAGTAATTAAATAAATTAGGTTCTTGGTTTAAATATTTTGCATATAGAAGAACACATCTGCTATTTATTTAACCAACAAAGGTACTATTGGAAATTGGGTATTCTTATTATAATATAGCTAGTTGGAGAGATACTTTAACATGTATTCATATCAAAGTGCATATGTATACAACACAGAACAAGTCCTTCTATACTTCAGATTAATTTGTACTATTCATAGCATGTTCTTCCATCCTCATATTTCATTCTTCTTCGACCACACCCTCTATACATGGTGCTTCACCATATATAACTTACCCATAGTACATAGAAAATAGAGGGAGATGTTCTCTCAATATGATTTCTAACTAATGTAACTATAAGTATGTCACGACCCGCACCCGGAAATTCGGGCACGAGTGCGTGGGTACGTCCAGCCTACGCCGCAGAATCGGCGGTAGTACGCTGTCTAGGTCAAATCCAGATTTACTAACTAGCTCATTCACAACAACATGGGCAAGATAATAAGGAGAAATGAAACTTAAGATTTGCAACTGAGATAAATGTAACAACAGATTCAAATGTTTAAGTACAGAAATTCAATATTCGAATCGGGGACAAACCCGATAAATAAGCTAAGAATGGAAATGAAAGATAGCTACTACTAGCTACTCAGCAGGAGTAGCTTCCTGTGCGGGAACTGGCTCTGCAACTGTATCACCGGCTGCCTCATAGGGGCCATAATAGGTGGGGGCAAGGTTCTCATCATCGCCTAAACAACAGATCCAGTCAGGAAAGGAGCAAAGTACACAGTGCACAACAAGATTAAACTAAATATTTTATGACAATTAAATATTGGCTATCATGTTGAGAAACAGCATTAGCAGAACATTATTATCTCAGAGTCAAACTGTAAACAGAAATATGAGAAACAGAAATAAATGAAACAGGAAATGAAACTACAATAGCCAGCAAGAAATAACCAGAAACTATATGTGTGTACTTGTGTTTATTTTTAGAATACATAGTTGGCATGTAGGGGTTTATAAGGCTAATCCGGCCATCATAAACGGCTATTAGACAATACAATCGAGATCCGGCTGATGGACAGTCGTGTACCAACAGCTATTAGACAATACAGGGGAAAGGGTAAACTACATGCCTTCTAGGTATTCTCCCACCCGACATGAAAAACAAGACAGGAACTACCAATATTCAAGACATGAAATTCAGTATTTCTAACACTAGGTGTAAACATCAAGGGTACATGCATGGCAGGGAATTAATTATCACAATATATAAAGATTAACTTGAAATGCAGGTACTTGCCTGTTGTTTGGATCCGATTAATTTAGTTCTTGGGGAAAAAATCCAGAGATGAGTCCAAAAGCTAAAATAGACATTACCATCACACTCAGAAGATGTCAAATAGCTAGAAATGCCTGTCCTTGGGTCCAATTTGGAGACAAGGGCAAAAACGGCAGTTTCGGGTCAAAACGGGATCCGCCGGTGGGCCCGCTTTGCACCGAAAAACGCGTCCGGGTCAACGGTCTCCAAATTCACCAAACTTAGTGTCAACAGGTCAGGAACGCTGATACGAACACAACGGAACTTTCAGATTTGAATTCCGATGAGCCGATCACAAAATCGCTCGTCGAGCGGGGCCTGTGGGGCCCACGACACGCGATTTCATCAACGTTCTCAGAATCGAACCAAACTTGACCCACAGGACCAGCGTATCGCTACGAGTCCGATGGCGTAAGTTTCGTCTCGATCTGACGAGTGTGCACGAAGTTAGGGTGAATTGCAGAAAAGGCGGATACGGGGCGATGTCCGCGGATACGCGTTGATTCCGGTGTGCACGCACACCCGAATCAGCTTCCACGAAAACTCACACGTCCGTATCGACGATGCGTACGTATCTGTGAAGACCGCACGCGACCAAGTCGTCCCGTTTGGCGGGGCGCACTCAGTTCCGGGGTGAAACAGGGTCTGGTTTTTCCTGTTTTTGGATCGCGGTGTGCGATCACCACAGGACGCGATGTCCCGAACAGTTTGTCCGGACACCGAGAGGGTCATACAGGCTTCGCAACGCAATTTGCGGAATCGAAAACAGAGCTACGAGCAAGAAGATACATGCACCTGAAGTGGACCCGAAAACAGGGTCGATTCGTGTCCGACGCGTGTCCGACTCGTGTCAGACACAGGGTTCTGAAAATTAGGGTTAGGGGTAGGGCTTGGGTCGATCGCCGGCGATGGGCGGCTCTGCGGTGGGGGAGGCCGGCCGGGGGGGCTCGGGCTGCGCCGACGAGGGCGGCGCGGTAGCTGGAGGCTCGCCGGCGGCGGCGGCGGCGCTGCTCGAGCTGCAGCGGCTGCTGTTTGCTGCTGCTGAAGGCTGTCGACGGGCGGGGGAGACGGCGGCCTGTGGCGCCGGCGGAGCGGCGAGGTCGGTGCGGAGGCGGCGCGGCTGGGGGCACGGCGGCGGCGAGTGGTGTCGACGGTGGCAGAGGGGACCGGAGAGGGAGAGGGTTTATAAAGGCCGGGGAGGGCCGAGCGGGGCGGAGAGGGTGGCGGAGAAGGCGGAGCGGCCAGGGTCGTGGGGGTGGACGTGGGCGCGGGCGAGCGGAGAGGCACCGGACGCGGCGGAGGCGGCGCACGACGCGGGGACGGGGGCTGGGTCGTGGGTGCGGGTGAGGCCGGGTCGGGTCGGGTTGCGCGAATTCGACCCGACCCGCGAGGGAGCTGGGCCAGATTCGGGGGAGTGGGCCGGGCCGGCCCAATGGGCCGTGGGCTGGGGAATTTTTTTATTAATAATAATAATAATAATAATAAATACCAGTAATTAATTAAATAATTAATTAAATAAATAAATACTTTTTAGGCATTTTAAAAATAGGTCCGGGGTCCAATAAATTCCAGAAAAATTGCCCTAAGTCCAGTTTTTCATTTTACACCCAAAAATATTATTTTCATAATATTTTAATATTATTTATTATCAATTAAAAATTATGTAATAATTCAAAACCTTGATTTTAATTTCAGAAAATTCCCAGAAAATTCCAGAAAATTGTGAAAAATCCCAATTTTAATATTTTTGAAAAATCAGGGGCTTACAATCTACCCAACTTATAAAAATTTCGTCCTCGAAATTTAAATTATGGCAGGGTTCTCTCTGTCCAAACTCACTTGGTCACAGTATAACGGGTTTCTCTTAGGTGAACATTGCGGTCGCTACCCAACTTAGAATTTTACCCATATCCTTGAAGGCTGTACAATTAGTAAAGCTAGGTCCCAACTTAATAAATCATGGTATTGAATCTTTAAGTCTGCAACACAAAACACATCACTTAGGGTATTGCCTTAGTCATAAAGGGTTATCATCAATTTGACCGGTCTGAGGGGTATGTCTAACACTACAATTCAACTTATATCAAACACAGGATTTTGTCTTTCCGAAGTAAGGGAAGACGAGGATCAATAATAAGAGTTTAAGGGCGAGGTGGTAGAACAGAGGTATAGGGATCAAGGCGTTTAAAGAATTCTAATGGGGATTGTCAGGCGGTTATGGATTGAGATTCTATTCTGGTAATCATTTATTCGCATGCTCGTATTAGTACGGTTATGTAGCGGATACGATATGCTCGGACACTTTTAGGGGCAAGTATACTAGTCACTATATCTCTCAATCCACGTAAGGTAGTCGTGCGAAGTGCGAATCAAAATGCACTAAGGTTGATCAGACCGTAGTACACTGATTCTGAGTAGACACTTGTATTAGTGGGGTTGATCAGGCCTCAGTAATACATGTGTCCTGAACAAGCCCGATAAAGGTAAGCTTGCAAAACTAAGCTATAAAATAGCAGCATATGTCGAGTTTAGCAAAATTAAGTGCGCTAGATGATGATGAAAAGAGGTACAAATTATTGAAGTTCACAAAATAACACAAAATAAGCACAATAGCAAAATCCTCTAAAACAGTTATCAAATTTAAAAGCATACCAGGTATTTAGCAAGTTCAAAATTACTAGGTTGGGGCTGAGGTCATGAACCAATAGGCACGAAAACAATACTAGAAAAGATATCTACGAATCACTTACGCGCATTAGCTGCTTCCAGAGTTTGCGCGTTCTCCACGGTCATTACGTAAGCCTGTCCGCGTCCTTGAGCAGCGGGACAGTCCCTCACTTGATGTGCTGCTGAGCCACAAAGTAGACAAACACCTAGCCTCTTTCTGCAAACTTGCCAAGTATGGCCTGGTCTATGACAATAGTTACAAGCAGCAGCTTGTTGGTTCTGTCCCTGGGCCTGGTGTTGGGGTGCTGGAGCTCGAGGGAGAGGACGCTGAGCTTGTTGCGGGGCCCTCTGCTGTTGTTGTTGTTGCTGTTGTTGAAAAGGGCATTTGTTGGGTCCCGCATTTCCGGTATCTCTTTCTCGCTTCAGTTTGTGCCCCATATCTCTCTCTACGCCTTGTGCCACGCTCAGGATTTCTTCATAGGTACGAGCTCGGCTGGTGGTGACAGCAAGGCGAATATCCGGAGACAGCCCCTTCTTGAATCTACGGGCTCTGTCCTCCGGGGTACGAACCATGTACTCCGCAAAGTGGCTTAACCTGCTAAATTCAGCAGTATATTCATCAACAGACAGATTACCTTGTTCTAGTCTCTCGAATTGGCTTTCGAGAGCTTCCCGAGCCACTTCAGGGTAGAATTTCTCCTTGAATAGCCTCTTGAAGTCTTCCCAGGTGATGTCAGGGGCAGATAATTGGGGTTCATCTCTGAACCAGGTTCGAGCAATGTCGAACAGTTGCAGGCTTGTGGACTCCACTTTAAGATCATCAGGAACCCGAGCAGTCTTCAGGAGTCTCTCTACGTTCTCTATCTATTCATCGGCATAGAGAATGCCTTCAGTTCCGTAGAATTCCAGGGGTCTTAGGTTCTTGAAATCTTTGGCACTTCCTGGCCTCTTTTGTGGCGACTCCTGGGACTTAATAGCTTCTGAGAGGCTGGTCCGCAGAAGTGCAGTCTGTTCTTTCTGGGATTCTACTAGTCCCTGGAACACTCCAAGTAGTTGTGCCCCATCTAAAGTAACTGCCGGAGTAGATGGAGGTGGAGGGAGTGCAAGAGTTCCGGGCACAGTCTGCTCAGCTGGTTCTGATGTGCCTCCTACTGTGTTCCTTATCTGAACCATTCTGAAAGATGAAGGGATAGGGAGATCAGAATAGATTACTTGGAAATCAAAGGCGATAGGAAAAATTGAGCAACAATGATATCAAGAATTGAAATAAGGACGCTATACTGTGAATGAGCCTTTCCTAGAATCCTCAATTTTATTCCATACCCTGTCCTAGGGTATTATCCTATTTTAGGATAGGACCTGCATGGGCCACCACAAAAATGTGTCACGACCCGCACCCGGAAATTCGGGCAAGAGTGCGTGGGTACGTCCAGCCTACGCCGCAGAATCGGCGGTAGTACGCTGTCTAGGTCAAATCCAGATTTACTAACTAGCTCATTCACAACAACATGGGCAAGATAATAAGGAGAAATGAAACTTAAGATTTGCAATTGAGATAAATGTAACAACAGATTCAAATGTTTAAGTACAGAAATTCAATATTCGAATCGGGGACAAACCCGATAAATAAGCTAAGAATGGAAATGAAAGATAGCTACTACTAGCTACTCAGCAGGAGTAGCTTCCTGTGAGGGAACTGGCTCTGCAACTGTATCACCGGCTACCTCATAGGGGCCATAATAGGTGGGGGCAAGGTTCTCATCATCGCCTAAACAACAGATCCAGTCAGGAAAGGAGCAAAGTATACAGTGCACAACAAGATTAAACTAAATATTTTATGACAATTAAATATTGGCTATCATGTTGAGAAACAGCATTAGCAGAACATTATTATCTCAGAGTCAAACTATAAACAGGAATATGAGAAACAGAAATAAATGAAACAGGAAATGAAACTACAATAGCCAGCAAGAAATAACCAGAAACTATATGTGTGTACTTGTGTTTGTTTTTAGAATACATAGTTGGCATGTAGGGGTTTATAAGGCTAATCCGGCCGTCATAAACGGCTATTAGACAATACAATCGAGATCCGGCTGATGGACAGTCGTGTACCAACAGCTATTAGACAATACAGGGGAAAGGGTAAACTACATGCCTTCTAGGTATTCTCCCACCCGACATGAAAAACAAGACAGGAACTACCAATATTCAAGACATGAAATTCAGTATTTCTAACACTAGGTGTAAACATCAAGGGTACATGCATGGCAGGGAATTAATTATCACAATATATAAAGATTAACTTGAAGTGCAGGTACTTGCCTGTTGTTTGGATCTGATTAATTTAGTTCTTGGGAAAAAAGTCCAGAGATGAGTCCAAAAGCTGAAATAGACATTACCATCACGCTCAGAAGATGTCAAATAGCTAGAAACGCCTATCCTTGGGTCCAATTTGGAGACAAGGGCAAAAACGGCAGTTTCGGGTCAAAACGGGGTCCGCCGGTGGGCCCGCTTTGCACCGAAAAACGCGTCCGGGTCAACGGTCTCCAAATTCACCAAACTTAGTGTCAACAGGTCAAGAACGCTGATACGAACCCAACGAAACTTTCAGATTTGAATTCCGATGAGCCGATCACAAAATCGCTCGTCGAGCGGGGCCTGTGGGGCCCACGACACGCGATTTCGTCAACGTTCTCAGAATCGAACCAAACTTGACCCACAGGACCAGCGTATCGCTACGAGTCCGATGGCATAAGTTTCGTCTCGATCTGACGAGTGTGCACGAAGTTAGGGTAAATTGCAGAAAAGGCGGATACGGGGCGATGTCCGCGGATACGCGTTGATTTCGGTGTGCACGCACACCCGAATCAGCTTCCACGAAAACTCACACGTCCATATCGACGATGCGTACGTATCTGTGAAGACCGCACGCGACCAAGTCGTCCCGTTTGGCGGGGCGCACTCAGTTCCGGGGTGAAACAGGGTCTGGTTTTTCCTGTTTTTGGATCGCGGTGTGCGATCACCACAGGACGCGATGTCCCGAACAGTTTGTCCGGACACTGAGAGGGTCATACAGGCTTCGCAACGCAATTTGCGGAATCGAAAACAGAGCTACGAGCAAGAAGATACACGCACCTGAAGTGGACCCGAAAATAGGGTCGATTCGTGTCCGACACGTGTCCGACTCGTGTCGGACACAGGGTTCTGAAAATTAGGGTTAGGGTTAGGGCTTGGGTCGATCGCCGGCGATGGGCGGCTCTGCGGTGGGGGAGGCCGGCCGGGGGGGCTCGGGCTGCGCCGGCGAGGGCGGCGCGGTGGCTGGAGGCTCGCCGGCGGCGGCGGCGGCGCTGCTCGAGCTGCAGCGGCTGCTGTTTGCTGCTGCTGAAGGCTGTCGACGGGCGGGGGAGACGGCGGCCTGTGGCGCCGGCGGAGCGGCGAGGTCGATGCGGAGGCGGCGCGGCTGGGGGCACGGCGGCGGCGAGTGGTGTCGACGGTGGCAGAGGGGACCGGAGAGGGAGAGGGTTTATAAAGGCCGGGGAGGGCCGAGCGGGGCGGAGAGGGTGGCGGAGAAGGCGGAGCGGCCAGGGTCGTGGGGGTGGACGTGGGCGCGGGCGAGCGGAGAGGCACCGGACGCGGCGGAGGCGGCGCACGACGCGGGGACGGGGGCTGGGTCGTGGGTGCGGGTGAGGCCGGGTCGGGTCGGGTTGCGCGGATCCGACCCGACCCGCGAGGGAGCTGGGCCGGATTCGGGGGAGTGGGCCGGGCCGGCCCAACGGGCCGTGGGCTGGGGTTTTTTTTTATTAATAATAATAATAATAATAATAAATACCAGTAATTAATTAAATAATTAAATAAATAAATAAATACTTTTTAGGCATTTTAAAAATATGTCCGGGGTCCAATAAATTCCAAAAAATTGCCCTAAGTCCAGTTTTTCATTTTACACCCAAAAATAATATTTTCATAATATTTTAATGTTATTTATTATTAATTAAAAATTATGTAATAATTCAAAACCTTGATTTTAATTTCAGAAAATTCCCAGAAAATTCCAGAAAATTGTGAAAAATCCCAATTTTAATATTTTTAAAAATCAGGGGCTTACAAAGTAACTTAACACACATAATACATCCCTCACTCTACTGAAAAGAATAGTAGTAACCTTTCTAATCTACACCAAAACATCTATCATAAGGGATCATAAAAACCTAACTATGCATTAAACAAAAGATGAAGAAGAATGAGTGAGGAGAGGGGAGTTACCAAAGTGGTGTGGTTGATGTTGGTGGTGGTAGTGCGTTGGTGTCGTGGATGCTGTGTCAGGATGGCGGTGGTCCGGCGTCGACGGTGGTGGTGCGGTAATTTCTAATCTACACCAAAAATCTACCAAAAAGTTTTTATGGTTGATGGAGCACTTTATTTTGAGCATTTTTTGCTTTTGATTTACTTGATTCAGAGTTAAAATGGGATTTTATGAAGAAAACAAGTTTTTAAATTTTTTTGGAGAATTTTTCATGAAGTTTGTGCTGTTTTAGGACGAAGGAGTTCCATGAGCCCAGCTTTATGCGCCCCTTCTAGCATGACGCCTATCTTGTGAGGCACATGACTGTCTCTGCATATGCCCCCCTAAGCTGAATGCATAGAACACGGAACGCATGAGCAAGAGTCCACGCGGCCAGCTTATTATTTGACTAAGAAGCGACATATGTCTTTTTCTTTCACGTCTTTTCGTGCACACCTTTTTATTCTTTTATCTTTTCTCTAACACGCATTTATGACCCATCACTTAGTAATTGTCCCAAAGAGTGGACTTTGCCTTGAGCATGTGCCCAGTTTTTCTATACGATGGCCCGTTGAATGCTGCCAATTGGTCCATGCGGCAGCTCGTCCATGCGGCCAGTGGACGCATGCGACCATGAATCCTTGTACACATTTTTTGTTTCTTTTAATTATGTCCATTTAATAATTTCTTTTAGTAATTATTGTTGTGTGCTTTCTTATGTTGATATAAGTTTATGTTACCAGACAAGTTTTGCATGTAGTTCACGAGACAAGTTTATGTACACGTTCACAATCCTCACAATACCGTAGAAATGTTTGTGTATGAAAACCTATTGCATTTGGCATCGGACAATCAAGTGTGAGTATTGCCTAATGTATCACATGTCACAAATATGATAACTCGTGAAAAGCTCGTACTCATGACTCACCATTCTAGGAAAGTTCTCTAGTGTCCACGACTTGAGAACTTAAAATAATTTAGTAATGATTAAACAAGATAAGATTTATCTAGATCATTGGGAGAAAAGAATATTGTGCTATCGGCTGCCCCGATCTCTAAGGGCCCCATGCAGCATAGACCAACCATGCTAGGCAAAGGCTCCAAGACTGACCAAGTTTACGCGTGCTGCGATATTTACAAGACAAGTTTATATACAAGTTTATGTTACAAAGCAAGTCTATGTTTATAAAGCAAGTTTATGATCACAAGTTTAAGTTTATGCTTACAAGTTCAATTCTTTGTATGATTTAGTAACAAGTTATGATATTGTGATGTTATTGTGCATTTAAGTTTACTCGATAAACGTACCCTTGGCCATCCGGGTTAACTATAGTATCGGTGGTAACGATATTCTTCAAAGTATGCATTTGTTAGTAACTAGGTTTGTGATCACCCTAATAAGTTAATTATAGCAAGCCGTAGGCATGTTTGGCCGTGAATGAATGTTTGTCTATTCGTTAAGCTCGCCCCCTTTTAATTTATTCTTTCGACGCGTGGTTATTGTGCTAAGTTCTGTTAGGGTGAAGGTCTGCAGCCCCGGTCCTTATTTGGTTTAAGGGTTGTGGTTATGATCCAGAGTAGTTACTATGCTCTCTTAATGCTCGTTGCCTTGCTTTTCTTTATAGCACTTGATATCAGTTCTTCAAGTTATATTTTTGAGACAAGTATATTGGTACCGTACAAGTCTCAATCCGCATTTATTTTCCTTATATGTCCCTTTTTTTGCTGTATGATGTGATATATTTGGTCCATCACCTTGAGCTCCTTTGTGGTACTTGTTTCTTGGGGTTCTGACCCCACTGATTTTGTATGGCCAGATTATCCCGAGGAGAACCAGGGTCCACCGCACTTCCAGCAAGATGGTTCACACTCGTAGGACTGCGGCCGAAGCTCACAAGTGGGTTTCCTTCCTCCACCCCTCGTAGTATTATTTTATTTTGTGGTATTTTAGCAAGAGCTAGTGTTAGCCCCTTATTTTGAGATCACTTCTCTGACTTCGGTCAACGTAATGTATATATTAGACCATGGTTGGTATATTTGATCATGTATAGTTATACTCTGCTATTGTAGCATTTTGTATTCACTAGCTTCATGATCATATGTGGTATGTAATTTGGAATATCTTTTTTACTTTCATATATATGATATACTCGTGTACTTGTGTTGATGGATTGAGATACTAGGATTTGTCGGCCTTAGGACTGACATCATAGCATGCCAGAGTCCACCCATATGTCATCTAGACAACCTTAGCACAATGTGGCTTACTTCGATATTTTGCAAGGTACGGTTGGCCATGTCACTCGTTGTATTTATCCAGTATTCTGGGAGCGAGGTATGACAGTTACATTGGGTGCGGAGAGTGTACTCAGAGAGTTGGGCTACCACTTTTTATCATAGTTACTGTGGACTCTTATCAGAGTTCCAGAAATAGCATGAGTCTATAAAACTAGGCTATTGTAGCAGATGATTAACCAACAAGAATAAGTAAACATAACTAAGGTAGAAATGATACAAGTACTTAGTTCCAATACTTGCATATCCAAACAATATGTCACGACCCACACCCGAAATTTGGGCATGAGTCGTGGGTACTTCAGCCTACGCTGCAGCATCGGCGGTAGAACGCTGTCTAGGTCTCAATACTACTAATCACAACTCACAAAATAACCTGTCAATGATCTTAACTCCATAAGGAGGACAATGAATATGCATATGATCATCAATTCATAAGGTACTCAATCATAATAACTATAGGAAAGTAAATGGCATGATAAGATAAAAAAGGGAGTCCTGACATAAGTCTAGAATACAACTCAAATAATAATAATAATAAGTCTAGAGTCTAACTGACTCAACATAAATAAGTCTCAACATAATACACCCAACTCTCACAGTTTAGAATAATCCAAAACATAGATAAACTAGATTAAATGCTGTCTAAACAACTGTGGGTGGTGTCTCCTCTAAGGAGAGTGGCTCCTCTGGAATCTCCGGGATAAAATCTCCATTTACTCCTGGACCATAGTGGGTAGGACAGAAATCCTCGAGACCTCTGAAAATGTTATCCAGTCAGGATTGGAGCGAAGCACAAACACTAAAAGCAATTTTAATTATATTGACAAAAACTATAAGACAGTGTAAGGAAATACATGATGAAGAAATACTAAAAAATAAGGAATACTGGAAAGACATGTAATCTACATAAAGAACTAACTAGAAATGAACAAATATATGGGAATACTATAAATGAGTGAACTGGAATAAAAGAATAGGAATTTTATGTAAGTGTTATGAAATATCAGTTTGCTATGCGATCGGCTTGGGACTAGATCAGGCTTGTTATATATGATTGGCTATGATACATGTGAGGTCAGGCTAACCATCTGGTTAGCTATGATGCGAGCAATAGTTAGGCTAATCATATATAATAGGCTATGAGACATGTAAATGGTTAGGCTATACCCTACGTGATATGTGGGACGAGCTGTGATGCATGTAAAGTGGGGTATGATCACATAATCTTGCTAATATTTTCCCGTCCCCAACTAGTACGATGGATTCCAATCATGACTCCTCATGACAGGTATCTATGATACTAGCCCGTATATCCGCTATGTCAGAATCAAGTATACACTGAAACAATAATCATAGTAATAATAATGAAACTGTCAGAGAATATACTCGCCTGTGATCCTGAGCAAGGAATGAGGATCGATGTCCAAGATGGAAATACAAAGACCTAGATATCAAAATAATAAAGTTATTTGGTGTTTTAGAAGGACAATATCATTAACTATGTTGAAATACAATTATTAGGCCAAAACTAGGTCTTAAATAGGCTAACTATGTCATTACCTAACTATACTAGTCATACCAAGTTATACTAGCTAATATTAACTAATACTAGCTACTACACTATACCATATACCATATAATGTATACATAGACCCTAATATAGCACTAACCAATCTCTAACATATATAAGTAACTAATATTAATTAACATATCCCTATCTATATTATCTATAATACTAATATTACCTTAGCTAGGTATAAGTAATACTTAACCAATATCTAACTGCTACTACCCTAACCAATGCACTATATACTAACTGTTATCCATAAATAACAATTATCTAACTGTTATGATACTCTACTAACTTAGTATATATTAGAGTATCTCCTCTACAACTTGATACCTCAAGTACTTACTCTATTCACATAGTACCTTACTGATACTTCCCCATTACACTACTGCCCAGGTGACTGATACATAAACACTGCCCTTGTATCAAAGTAAACACCCCCTATTACCACCCCTCTGTTAATAGGCCTACATTGATACTAAGCACATCTAATACATAGTGGTATCAAAAGAGTAGCAATACACAATGTGCACTGCTTTGTGCACTGCTTGCACACAAGTACCCCCTCCAAACTTGAGCCCACTGTAATGTATTTCTGCCCAGTTACCTGACTGATACACACTAATCACTCTCATCTCTACACCAATATTCATACTGTGTTCACAGTTATGCATTAGTGGCACTGATGCTCTCTCTATTGATTCCACACTACACCTACCATGCCGAAAAGATACAGCATAGACCGGGTACTACACTGCTAACTGGATACTATACATACACACACACAAGCATAATCATCACAACACTCACTGTGGACTGATACGCTCTAGTATATCAGTAACCAATATTTTCCTTGACTACATACCCGATCTCCCCTATTATACTAATTCTCAACCATGGTTTAAACTACAGTATCACTTACATGTCTAATACTCACGCTAACTGATACATCAATCCTTCTCTTCTTCACTGATCAATCACTCAACTTCATACTTGAATTCAAACTTGCTGCAACTCACTCCCTATCTAATATTCACTACCAATGCCTTAACCCACTATATTTGACCCCTTGTAGTCACTTACCCATATCATTTGATACTCACCCCCAAGTGTACACACACAGCAGTCCCCTCAAAACTGATACTAAATAATGGTTCCTAATGCAGTGCACCATGTGCACTGCTTGCCACCAATGGCAGTACTCGAGCAGTAAAATCACCCCACCTATTCCAGTGTATAACAGGCATCCTAACACTCTGTGCCCCAAATACACACTACATATCTCTGCAACTGATACCTTCTTCGTTTGCACATAATGTGCATAACTACACATTGCAGTCACCACCACACCCTTTCACTATAGTCACTTATACACTGTCATATGTGCAAAACCCCACACAACAATCATATACATTGCTGTGTAGCCCCTTGCTTCTCTTTATTTGACCAGTGTTGCATAAACAACTGCTCACCAAGACACACAAGACCTCCCCCTTATACTAAACACCAACTGACACTGCACTCAGAGTGCAATGGCAACTGATACACTAAAATATGCACACTGTACACATGTGCAATGCTCAAGTTTCTTCAGCTGATACCTCGATCCTTGGTTACAGCTACACCATTGCTCAAACCAGAGCCCTAAACACACACACAACCAAAATACCCACATATATACATAGACACATACACACTTATACATTTAAACAAACACCTAGTGTGCACTAATATAGGATACTCATGATACACAACAAATCTTCATGCAAAAACCCCCAATATACAACTAATAACACATCTACATATCAATATAGATATATACATATATAGTATGATTATTTGTTATGAAAAATAGGGAAAAATACACCTTTAAACACAAAACCCCAAATTACCTACAATACCATAAAGAAAATATTATAGGAACCAATAGAGACTCATGCTCTCCCCTTATGGTTACTCCTAAACCATGGGTGGGCTCCTACTGGCCAACAAAATTATAAAAACATAATTTGAAGGAAAGATTTCAGAATTTTACCTCTTGGGAGATGGATTCCCAATGCAACCCAAGGGTTCTCTAGCCAAGCCTCTTCCTCTCCAATGCTCCTTATGATTTAAGCCCCTAGGCTTCTTAGATGAGGGAAATGAGAGGGTTTAGGGTTTTAAATTCTAAAATTTATGGAGGAAAGAAAGGGTTGGGGGAAGATATATTTCTAGGGTTTCTTCATGAGCTATAATGAATTTGAGGGAGGCTTTCTCTCTCTATATAGGCCGGCCACACCTAGGGCTTAGTGTTTTAAATGCATAAGGTCCTCAATGCCTCTATGGTTAGTCATGAAGAGTTATTTAATTAATGGGGGTCTTCATTCCTAATGAGGGGTCTAACTAGATTCTAATTTTAATAAAGGATAGGGATTATTCTAGTGGGTTCAAATGTCTAGTCTAATGTAAAGTCTATGGTCACATCAAGTCTAGTCCACTAACCCATATTATTATTAAATATAATATAATATATTATACATATCATGTAACTGCAATATAATATATATATACATAAATATTTCAAATGACATCAATGTCCCTACTCTAGAAATATGGTAGTGACAAGTCTACCCTCCTAAAAAAATTTGTCCTCGAAATTGAACTAAACTAGCACAAGAACATAATCAGAACAATAATAACTATACCTCAAGGCTCGAAGAGATACTGGTACTGTTCACGCATTTTGTCCTCCCTCTTCCAGGTTGACTCACCTGGAGAATGATGTCTCCATGCACATGAACCAATGGAATAGTCTGGTTCCTCAATACCTTCTCCCTGCCATCCAAAATCTCTACGGGTTGCTCAGGATAGCTTAGAGTCGGACCAACCTCGATCTCTGAGTGATCTAGTACGTGACTAGAATCTTTTACGTACCATCTCAGTTGTAATACGTGGAACACATCATGTACTCCCTCTAGTACAGGTGGCAAGTCTAGTTTGTAGGCCACTGCACCGACCCTCACAAAAATACTGAAAGGTCCTATATACCGTGGACTAAGCTTCCCGCATCCACCAAAGCAAATCGTGTCCTGTGTCAAAAAAATCTGCAAGAACACCAAACCGCCAACCTAGAATAATACAGTCTTAACACGTAATTTAAAACAAAAAAATTACAAGAAAATTTAACAAAACCTATACCTCAAACTCCAAGGGTCTACGGTGGCTATCAGCCTAATGCCGCTGTCTGTCCTGCGCCACTCAAAGTTTATCTCTGATGAGTTTCACCTTCTTCGCTGCATCCACGACCATCTCTGGTCCCAACAAGGCTCTCTCTCGGACATTATCCCAAGATAATGGTGTGCGACATCTCCATCCATATAGAGTCTCGAATGGTGACATCTCAATACTGGCCTGGTAGCTGTTGTTGTAAGCAAACTCTACCAGGTGTAGATGATCCTTCCAAGAACCTCTGAAATCCAGAACACAAGTGCGTAACATATCCTCGAGAGTCTGAATCGTCCTTTCCGACTGCCCGTCTGTCTGGGGGTGATATGCGATACTGAACTTGATCTGAGTGCCCAAGCTAGTCTGTAAACTCCTCCATAAGTGGGAAGTAAAATGACTATCCCGATCTGAGACGATGCTCACAGAAACCCTATATAATCTGATAATCTATCGCACATAAATTTCTGCTAGCTTCTCCGTCGATGTACCCACTTTTAATGGTAAGAAGTGGGATAATTTGGTCAACCTGTTTACGATGACCCAAATCGCATTCTTTCCTCCTGGAGAACACAGAAGCCCCAAAATAAAATCCATAGTCACATGCTCCCACTTCCACTCTGGGATTGGTAAAGGATGAAGCAATCCACCTGGCCTCTGTCTATCCGCCTTTACCTGCTGGCACACTAAACACCGAGATACAAAGTGTGCTACCTCGCGCTTCATACCATACCACCATACGTGCTCCCTCAGGTCTCGATATATCTTGTTGGCACCTGGATACATCGAGTACTGAGAGCGATGTGCCTCCTGTAAAACCTTCTTGTGTAGCTCCCCGCTCGGCACACATATCCTAGTACCGTACCGCAATAATCCATCATCGGCAATAGTAAAATCCTCTGATAAACTTGACCGAACATGTGCCTTGATACTCCTCAGAGCCTCATCCTCATACTGCATAGCTCTGATTCTGTCCATCATCTCGGACTGTATCTATAATCCCCACATCTGAATCTCGATACCAAGAACTAACATCTTAATTTCCAAGCTCTCAAGATCGGCCAACAAGTGTCTGTCTATCATCAAGTACATAGCCATCAGATACCTACTCAAGGCATCGGCGACTACATTGGCCTTTCGTGGATGGTACTGCAATAAAATATCCAAGTCCTTCATCAACTTCAACCACCTCCTCCGCCTCATATTTAACTCTTTTTGTGTAAACACGTACTTCAAGCTCTTGTGGTCTGTGAAGATCTTCACACGCTCTCCGTATAAAAAGTATTTCCACAGCTTTAGATCAAAGATAATCGCTGCTAACTCTAAATCGTGGGTAGGGTAGTTCTTCTTATGATGACATAATTGCCTGGAAGCATAGGCAATCAACTTCCCGTGTTGCTGAAGAACGTAACCCAAACCCTTCTCTGAAGCATCACTGTAGATAGTGAATCCACCTGTCCCCGATGGCAACGTTAAAACTGGAGCTGTCGTCAGTCTCTTCTTTAGTTCATCAAATACGGCATGACAATCCTCCGTCCAGACAAAATCCACATCCTTCCTGGTCAGCCTAGTCATCGGCTCTGTAATCCAGGAGAAGTCTTGTACAAACCTCCTGTAGTAACCCGCTAGTCCGAGAAAACTCCTGATCTCAGCTACTGAACTGGGAGTAGCCCACGACTCCACTGCCACGATCTTCTTCGGGTTAACTAAGATTCCGTCATCTGTCACCACATGTCCAAGGAATTCAACCTTGCCAAGGAAGAACTCGTACTTTGAAAGCTTTTCGTAAAACTTCTCTTTCCCGAGAGTCTCCAAAACCATCCTTAGGTGCTCCTCATGCTCCTCCGGGGTCTTTGAATACACAAGAATGTCATCGATGAACACCACCATGAACTTGTCAAGGTACTGGTGGAACACCTTGTTCATCAGGTTCATAAATACTGCTGGTGCATTAGTCAACCCAAATGATATCACCATGAACTCAAACTATCCTTATTGAATCCGAAAAACTGTCTTCGGAATATCTTCTTTCTTCACTTTCACCTGGTGGTAGCCTGACCTCAAGCCTATTTTTGAGAATACCTTCGCTCCACTCAACTGATCGAAGAGATCATCTATCCTCGGCAGCGAGTATTTATTCTTGATATGAGATTGTTTAGAGCTCTATAGTCGATACACATGCATACTGACCCATTCTTCTTTGGTACAAATAATACCGGAGATCCCTACAGTGATGAACTAGATTTGATAAAGCCCTTGTCCTGCAACTCATTAACCTGCTTCTTCAACTCTGCTAGTTCACTATTGTTGACCCTATAGACGTGCTGTGATATTGGCTCTGCGCCTAGCACCAAGTCTATAGAGAACTCGACATCTCTGTCTGGCGGCAAACCTGACAACTCCTCTGGAAAGACATCCAATAATTCTACTATCAAAGGATGTGGCAACTCCTCTTCCTCCATCCTAACTCCACAAAAAGTGCTCCTGCTCTGCTCTGCTGCTCCTCTGGTGACCTCGAACTCTGGCTCTCCTGGCAGTCAAAATATCACTCTGCCTCTACGATAATCTATAGTAGCATGGTGCCTACTCAACCAGTCCATCCCTAGTACAATATTGTATCTCAAAAGTGGCATTATGAGTAAGCACACACTCAACTCTTGGCCTCCCATTGAAACTCTTCGGTCCTTGCAAAAATTACTGACAAGGATAATGCCTCTGTCAGTCGTGATCTTGCAAGTCCTATCTAAGGGTTTCACTTCTAAACTATGCTTAAGAGAATAAGATACAGATACAAAACTATGAGAAGCATCAGAATCGAATAATGCAAGTGCTGAAATAGAATCAAGAAGAACTGAACCTGATATTACGTCTCCTGCTGGCTCGGCCTCCTCGATTATCATGGCATACGCTCGTCCCTGGGGTGCTTCTCTCTGCTGCTACTGGTACTGGGCAAACCTCTACTACTTTGGCAGAAGTGGTGGTCCTTTCTGCTGACCTTCTGGTACAGTAGGTGCTCTGACAGGTCCCCTCTTAGTGGCTTCTCTACCCTGAACTAGATGAGTCTGAATAGACGGACAATCTCTCAACTGGTGCACTGACAATCCACAAGACAAACATGTACCCAGCCTCAATCTGCAGATGTCTCTCGTGTGTCCTGCCTTTCCGTAGTACGCACACTGAACAACGGCCTGGGTCTGCGGCTGCTGCTGGATATGTCCTTGAGCTGGTGCCTAGTGCTACTAGTGCTGATACGGCCTATGTTACTTCTGAAAGTGGGGACGTTTGTCCGGTCCTGCGCTACCACTCGCTCCTCCAGAAATATCGCGTCCTCTTTTGGGCCTGAGGTTCAAATCATCCTCAATAATCTGGGCATCCATCACAATGCCCTCAAAGGTAGCAGTGCGACGTCCATAAGTATGCAACTTGATCTCTTTCATCAGTCCCTTCCTAAACTTTTAGGCTCAGTTTCCTGGGTCCCGAATCATCGATGGTACAAAATGACTCAAGCGGCAAAACTCTACAGCGTACTCGTCGACCGACATGTTCCTTTGGACCAAATTATGGAATTGACTCTCTCCCAGGGCCACGTCGGGAAAGAAATTCTTCTTAAAAAGCTCTAGCCTCCCAAGTAAGTCCTCTAGCAATAAGTCTCAGCTCCGTACGATACCAAGTCAACGCAATATTGAACATCTGGCTGCCGGTTGCCTCAATATGCAGACTCTCTGGAATCTGAGTCAAGCGTAAATTCCTCTCTATGGCCTCCAGCCAGTCATCGACGTAGAGTATCCCCTTAACGCCCTGAACTCCCGAGGCATCATCCTCTTGAAGTCCACTATAGTGCCTGGTCTCTGTTGCTGTTGCTGCTGCTGCTGGCCTGGATGCTGCTATGCGACTCTCTCCACTGCCTAGAGAGCCACCTGATGAGCATTCTCCATGCTTTCCCTCATCAGCTCAGTCTGCACTTGGTGCGCCTCTACCTGTACCCTCTGCACGTCAGCCTAAACTCGCTGAGCCTCTGCCGACGTCCTCTGAGCATCCACCATGCCCTGGATCAATACGAACATCTGTGCTCCGTCAGCGGGAATACCTCCTGGAAACAAAATCTGTGGTGGTGGAAGGTCCTCCGTAACAGCCGGGATAACCCTCTGGACATGTGGGGAAGGAGGACCCCCAATGTAACCTCCGATTTCCAATTTCCAAATAATTAGATTTTAATTTATTTTAAAATATCAAGTTTTATAAAATATTTCTCCTTGAAATTTTTTATTTGATTTTGAACGATGTTTGATTGTAGGAGGTAATTTAAAATCTTTATAAAAATCATTTTTCCTAAATGACGATGTATTACAAAATAAATATATATAAATATATATATATATTTCTAGTTTCAAATATTTATTGGCTTGAATCATAAAAAAAAAAATTATTGTTTTAACTAAATATTTATTTAAAAGACTAGTTGATAAAATAAAATAAATTTTTATTCATTGGGGTAGTAAATAAATGAATTACATACTTTCTAATATTTTTAAAATATGAGTTTAATTAGTAGCTAATTGGAAATTACGTAGCTTTCCTAAGATATTTTCTGAAATTATAATCTTTAATTGTTATTTTTACAAGTTGCCATTTCCCATTAACTAGCCCACACCCTCATTTTTCCCACATGGGAAACCCTTTTATATTTAATTCTGGGCCATTCATTATTGGGCCAATCCGCAACCTTTATCCCACACCATCTCTCCCTATTTAAGTTCTCATTTTCACAATTCCCAAGAAACCCTAATCTTCAATTTATTGGCTAGCCTCCACAATTTCCCACAAGCCACAGCCACCACCATTTTTGTGTGCTCGTGTCCGTGTGTCCAGCATCACCGTGTCAGCCGTGATGGCCTCGGGTCCGACCCCGGGTGTCCCACAGTATCCATTCATTTTCTGGATTCGGTTACAATATTACAACCTGATTTCCGTGTCCGACACACCCGGACACGTCCGTCCCTTTACAGTCCGCCACCCTCGTGTCCAGCCCGGACACGTCTACAGTGCACCCCCATCGTGTCCAGCCCGGACACGAACCCAGACCCCGACACATCCCCAGAGGAACCCTAACCCTAGATCAGGCCGCCGGTGGCCGCCGCTGAATCAAGCCGCCGCAGATCCGGGACGCCACAGCCGCCGAGGCGAAGACCCGCCGACCGCCTCCTCGATCTGGCCGCCTGCCACCACCGCCTGGAGCATCTCGAGCCAAGCCTCGCTGAGCCGGTCGCCTCCTCGAGCGCCGAGCGACCGCCTCCTCGAATCAGGCGCCGCCTCTTCGAACCCCGCGCCTCCTCGAGCCAGTCGACGCCGCCGCCGCGTCGAGCCCTCCTCGAGCCAGTCGACGCCGCCGCGTCGTCGAATTCAGCCCGCCGTTGGCCTTGAACAGCCGCCGACCGTCTCCTCGAACCGAGATCCGCCGAGAACAGCCGCCGCCGGGACGAGCGCCAACCCCGGCGAACCCTGCGCCGACGCCGGAGAAGCCCATCGTGAGCCTCTTCTTCCCCTTTTCTTTCTCTGTAAAGTCAGTTAACATATATAGGTAATTAGTTTAAGTTATTTGATTTATAATTAGTTACTTTTTTTAATTAGTTTAATTAATTAATAATTAGTTTGATTAATTAATTATAATTAGTTTAGTTAATGATTTGATTAGTTAATAATTAATAAACAGTAAGTAGTTATTAATCAGGAATTTATTTATTAACCAGTTAGTAAATATTAATTAATTAGTTTGGTATTTTCTTATAATTAGTTTAGTTAGTTTGTAATTGATGTAGTAAATAAATGTAATTGGTTTAGTATATGTAATTAGCTAATTTTATGTAATCAGTTTATTTAGTTATAATTAAAAGGTTTTTTGATTATGTTAAATATAATAAATCTTGGGTTTTATATTATTATTAAAAATATAGTTCCAATAATAAAATGAGTTCAAAATTAGTTATTTGGATCACCTTGAGAGGTGTGGCATTATGTACATTCTTTGATTTGCTAATATACATATATAAAAATATTTGATTGATATATAAATATACAAATATGTATTTTGGTATAAAAATATATATTTATAAACATCTATTAGTGTATATACACAAATATGTATTTTGTACAAATACTAAGAGACACTTATATATATATCATATTATATACGCTTTATTGGTATACTAAGTATTAATGTATATTGTTATATATAAACCATATTTTTGGTATATATATATATAGTATATATATATAAAAACTGTATTGATATATAGGTACTTGTAAAACATATTTTGGTATATTACCTGTATATAGTATAGTATTATTTTGGTATGTATGTATAACTATATATATATATGTGTATTAAATTATTTGTTGATAGTATGATTAATTGGTAAATTACTAGGTGACCCTAGTTGACTAGTGCCATACCTGATAGAGCCCCTGAGTTCATATAATTGTGATGTGTTAGTGTAGCACCTGATGCAAATGTTATATTTGATATATTTTAGGACTGTTGGTTCCTCCAGACGATACTCTGGAACAGGACATTGGTTTTACCAGCTAAGGACCCAAGGCGAGTACATTCTCTGATTAGTTTCTAATTTATGATATCTCCTATGTTCACTGTATCTAGTGTAAATATCCATTTTCTTGACACGTTGGTTACACGGATTGGTATACACGGATCTCGTCATGAGATGTTATTCCTTATTCATGGTGTAGCTTGTACAAGACTTGTTTCCTTGTTATCTTGTGCATGTACAGACACTGAGACCCGGGGAGATTTGCTACCTCCCTAGGGAATCCCGTGCCATAGCGTACCATGATTGGATCTACTATACCAGTCGGGGGTTTGGGGAGTATTTTAGTGTAGATATGTGATCATACCCAACTATCCATGCATCATAGCTCACCCCACATCTCACGTCGGGTGCGGCCTGACCATCTTCATGCCTCATAGCTGTTACGTGTGATTAGCCTGACCTCTCCATGCATCATAGCTAACCAACGGTTAGCCTGACCTTCCATGAATCATAGCTAATCACATGTAACCAGCCTGATCAAGTTCCCAAGCCGATCACATGTTAAAGCTAGTACTCAACACTCTTAGTCATAGGTTCTTGCTCATGGACATAATGTTTCTTTTCCTGCATTTACTTACAGTATTTCCAGTATTTCTCTCATTGTACATTCTCGTACTTATACATGCATCTGGTATGTTTCCATCTAGAACTGCTACATAGTTTATGTCATTTATATAGAACTGCTATTTAGAGATGTACTTTGCTCCTTCCTGACTGGAAAAATATTTTTCCAGACTGTGACCTTAGTGGACTTGTTCTGACACTTGGAGATTGGTTGTTACTGATTACAGGTATGATTGTTTTATCATTAGTCTTGTGTTATACTCTTTTGTTCTTCAAATTCTTATCGTGCTGTAATTGTGATTGAGTATGTTGTTTATCTTTATAGTGTTATCCGTGTCTCCTTATGGAGTTGGATACTAGTGTGAGATTATTTAGATAGTACTTGACCTAGACAGCGTTCTACCGCCGATGCTGCGGCGTAGGCTGGACGTACCCACGCACTCGTGCCCCTAAACCGGGTGCGGGTCATGACACGTTTTTAGTGGTGGCCCATGCAGGTCAGACTTCGCAAGTTGTGCGATGTCGTGGTAGTGCGACGTCTTAGTTGTACTACTGCGTACCTGCTATAGAATATAGGACATAGGATACTAGGATGAGAGAGGATACTCAATCACAAACTCTTGAGAGATTCCTGGGACGACCCCTTGAGAATCTTGTTAAAATTTCCAATTTAACTTTTCCTTGTTTCCGCCCGCTCTCGCTTGTTGTTACTGAACTTGATTCTTGTTGAGCAATTTTTAAATTAAAATCTTGGTATCATTGTTGAGTTTGATTCTTGTTGACCAGTTGTTAACTTTAATTCCTGGTATCGTTGTTGAGTTGATTTCAAATTGAGATGAATTTTTACGGACTAGGATTTATGGTATCATCTGATGACATATATTGATGAGGACAGTGAGGAAGGTAAAACGTCTACTTTGGTTATGGAACCTAGAATTTATCGCAGCCATATTAGCTGTGGTGACGAGAACGTAGGAACCTGACTTGGATGTACATACTATAGTTATGAAGCCTAGAGTCTTTCGCAGCCATACCGGTTGGCGTGGCGAAGATTCTAGACGACATGATTATAGAGTGCATACCTTAGTTACGAAACCTATCGTTTATCGCATCTATGCTTACTGGCGTGGCGAGGATTCTGAGTGTCATGATTTCAGACAGACGTGTATGATTATCAGGTTGTATCCTAAATTGGTTCTTAAAATATCATCTCAAGACTTATATATTTCTGTTATTCCAGGACTTTGTTCCACCGCTTCTTTCTTTACTAGCAGTAAAGATACCTTCTGTCCTCAATTCAGTCTTTGAGCTCCTATTCCTTGAGGATTTCTTGTTAAGTATGATAATTAGTGGCTTGTAATTTTGTTGTGTCTTGTATTAGTATTGACTGTGTTGCTAGTGAGTTGTAAGTGTTTCTTAGTTGGACATGTGAGCAGTAGGCTTTAATCTAGAGTTAGCCCTTAGTATAGTACCTTGTACCAATGATTCTAGGAGTAGTGTCATTAGAGACTGAGAGTTAAGAAGAGTATAGAGTATCAGTGATAGTTCTCAGAGTTAGTATCAGAGCCAATTACCCGTCCTGGATAATCATGATTATGTAATTGAGTGATCTATGTAAACGATTAAGTATCCGGGAATTGGGTTAAGGATTTATGGAGCATGATGTCCAATTGGATGATTGATATCGAAAATGTTAAAGGTAAAGAAATGTATATGTATAAAGGGTTTAATGAGATGTTATAAGTAGAGAAATATCAGGATTAGTAATGGAAGTTATGAAGCGTATCACGGATTAGTTTAATAGGCTTTAAAGGATTGAAGGAAATACATATACAACCATCGAGATGAGGAACCATACACATACCCATGAGAGTAAAGAAACATGAGTGTTATAGAGGATACAGGTGATCATGAGTCTAATGAGCTTGATGAGATAATCCATTAATGCAGCTAGTGATATAATACCAAGAGTGCCGATGATTCTATATCAAGGATTATTGAAAATGGTGCTAGTAACAGTAAGCACTCGGTGTGATGATAATTAGATGATATACCAGTTGACATAAATTGAAATTATGAAAGAAAACACAGTTGATGGTAACTTTGATCATTGGAGGTAATAGTGCAAGTGATTCGAGCAGTACAAATTTAGTACACAGTTCTAGACAATATAGGTATTGAGTGCACCTTGAGTATCAGAGACCGTGAGCACTGATATGTACATTGAGGAGTTATAAATTAAAAGGTGGAAATGAATTTTAAATTTTCAGAATTTTTAAGGAGTTGAGGTTTTATGTTGTTAAAATATTGAGGATTTAAATTTGATTCACTAAACATAGTTAAGGCTACAAAGATTTTAGAAGTGATTAAATTTTATTTCGATGAGAAGTATCTAATTTTGAGGAAGTATATGCATTTTATTTTAAGTTGATCGGGAAGTTAAACCTTGACGATTATTTTGAGGATTAATTTTTGGTAGATGAGAGATATGAATATTAAAATATGATTAGTTGATATGGGTACCAGTGTACATGAATAGGAATTTGTTAGTGTGCTAGAGTTAAGTGTTGTTAGAGATAGTAGACACTACAAGTAATATGTTAACATGATCTTTCTTCCTTCCTAATGTTCCTTTTCTTTCGCCTTTCGATTGATTGATTGATTTTCCTAGTACTGTGGTTCACATGCATGATTTCCTTGTTAGAATATAACTAGTAGTACCCCCTAACAGAGACTGAAATACCATGACAAGACACATGACCTATATATTTTTTCTTAAATTGCATGGCTGTAGGTAGAGTTTTCTTAAACTATGATCATTGGGGTTTTGACCATAGCAAAGATCTATGACGAGGTTATGACTGACAAAAAGAGACAAGAGGATTAAATTTGTGGATGAGCATTAAATTAAATAAAGAATTTAGGGGTGGTTATAACGGAGTTGACGGATCATTAATTTTACGAAGATTGAGGATGATTGAAACTCGAGGATAAATATTGACTTGAAAGGAGAGTTAAGAAATTGACAGAGCCAAAAATTTGAGGATTTATTAATTTTAAGGAGGTCTTGATATGATTGAATTGATTACTTAAAATTTGAGAAATTCGAGAGATTATCATTTTATCTATTTGATTGCAAGATAGAAATTTTATATATTATGAATGTTGCATTGAAGATTCTGAAAGCATAGCATCGTTGAATATTTGAGGAAACGAAAATCAGAAAATAAAAATCGTAAATGGAATAGTGTCGAATTAAATTCTTGGGATGAGGAGTTAGATTGGAATAAGCATCAATTGAATTTGTGTTAGAGGAGTAAGATGATTGATGAGTGTTTAAAATTTAAATTTGGGATGCAGATTTTTAAGTCTTATAAATGTGCATTGATTGGGGTTCAATTGAAGGATTGGATGGTAAATTTTGTATTTAGTTATTTACTCAAAATTTGAGGAGATTATGATACGACTGGAATTTAATTAAAATATTGAGGATTTGAGTAGTAAAATTTTTACATTGGGATAATAAATTCAGAGGATGAAAAAAAAAATATTGGTTCAAAATTCGGAAACATTATACATACGGATAAAGAAATATGGAATGAAATGAAGCTCATGGTAAAGAATATTATAATATAATTGATTATGGGATCATATAATTGAAGGTCGTAAGGTAAGATCATGGTATATTGAGGTTGTGATCTAAATTAAAATCTTGACCATGACAGTAACATTTGAAACCGAAGAAAATAATCGAGGTATAGTTGATGCTAAGATAAACAAACTCGAATTTGATGATAAGGATTTTGGACATGTAATAAATTTTGATTCAGAAATTCTAAGATCTAATCTAATAAAGTTTGTGGAATTTGGAACTTTTATAGATATTAGTTAATGATGAATCACAAGATTGAGAAAAGTAAAATGAACGAGGATAAAAAGGAAGGATTATTTTCAGATGATAGTAAAGACTATTTTTTTCCTAGAAATTAAGAAAGGCAATTAGATGTCTCTTGATTACATTCTGAAGGATGTATTTAAGTTTCTTAAATCAAATTGTCGACCGTATCTTTCGAATTAGCTATAACTTTCATGTCTATATCATTCATTATACTGGGTCTTCCTTGGTTTAGTTACTTTGAAAAAGTAACGTGCATTATTCAAATTATCTGTTTTTGTGATCGTGTCTACTTCCCAAACCTAAACTTTCTAGAGGATTCAAGACCGAGCCATGATTCCTTCAAGTTATTCCTGTCTTAAACCATATTTCTTTTTCTTCATGTTTTCTTCTGTTTGGTAAGTATTCTCCTTATAAAAATATTTTCTTCAATGATATATTCATCATTATGAACAACAAAATTTTTCTATCCTAGTCATCCTTAAAATTTCGAGGACGAAAATTTTCTAAGGTGGATAGACTTGTAACCTCCGATTTCCAATTTCCAAATAATTAGATTTTAATTTATTTTAAAATATCAAGTTTTATAAAATATTTCTCCTTGAAAATTTTTATTTGATTTTGAACGATGTTTGATTGTAGGAGGTAATTTAAAATCTTTATAAAAATCATTTTTCCTAAATGACGATGTATTACAAAATAAATATATATAAATATATATATATATTTCTAGTTTCAAATATTTATTGGCTTGAATCATAAAAAAAAAATTATTGTTTTAACTAAATATTTATTTAAAAGACTAGTTGATAAAATAAAATAAATTTTTATTCATTGGGGTAGTAAATAAATGAATTACATACTTTCTAATATTTTTAAAATATGAGTTTAATTAGTAGCTAATTGGAAATTACGTAGCTTTCCTAAGATATTTTCTGAAATTATAATCTTTAATTGTTATTTTTACAAGTTGCCATTTCCCATTAACTAGCCCACACCCTCATTTTTCCCACATGAGAAACCCTTTTATATTTAATTCTGGGCCATTCATTATTGGGCCAACCCGCAACCTTTATCCCACACCATCTCTCCCTATTTAAGTTCTCATTTTTACAATTCCCAAGAAACCCTAATCTTCAATTTATTGGCTAGCCTCCACAATTTCCCACAAGCCACAGCCACCACCATTTTTGTGTGCTCGTGTCCGTGTGTCCAGCATCACCGTGTCAGCCGTGATGGCCTCGGGTCCGACCCCGGGTGTCCCACAGTATCCATTCATTTTCTGGATTCGGTTACAATATTACAACCTGATTTCCGTGTCCGACACACCCGGACACGTCCGTCCCTTTACAGTCCGCCACCCTCGTGTCCAGCCCGGACACGTCTACAGTGCACCCCCATCGTGTCCAGCCCGGACACGAACCCAGACCCCGACACATCCCCAGAGGAACCCTAACCCTAGATCAGGCCGCCGGTGGCCGCCGCTGAATCAAGCCGCCGCAGATCCGGGACGCCGCAGCCGCCGAGGCGAAGACCCGCCGACCGCCTCCTCGATCTGGCCGCCTGCCACCACCGCCTGGAGCATCTCGAGCCAAGCCTCGCTGAGCCGGTCGCCTCCTCGAGCGCCGAGCGACCGCCTCCTCGAATCAGGCGCCGCCTCTTCGAACCCCGCGCCTCCTCGAGCCAGTCGATGCCGCCGCCGCGTCGAGCCCTCCTCGAGCCAGTCGACGCCGCCGCGTCGTCGAACTCAGCCCGCCGCTGGCCTCGAACAGCCGTCGACCGTCTCCTCGAACTGAGATCCGCCGAGAACAGCCGCCGCCGGGACGAGCGCCAACCCCGGCGAACCCTGCGCCGACGCCGGAGAAGCCCATCGTGAGCCTCTTCTTCCCCTTTTCTTTCTCTGTAAAGTCAGTTAACATATATAGGTAATTAGTTTAAGTTATTTGATTTATAATTAGTTACTTTATTTAATTAGTTTAATTAATTAATAATTAGTTTGATTAATTAATTATAATTAGTTTAGTTAATGATTTGATTAGTTAATAATTAATAAACAGTAAGTAGTTATTAATCAAGAATTTATTTATTAACCAGTTAGTAAATATTAATTAATTAGTTTGGTATTTTCTTATAATTAGTTTAGTTAGTTTGTAATTGATGTAGTAAATAAATGTAATTGGTTTAGTATATGTAATTAGCTAATTTTATGTAATCAGTTTATTTAGTTATAATTAAAAGGTTTTTTGATTATGTTAAATATAATAAATCTTGGATTTTATATTATTATTAAAAATATAGTTCCAATAATAAAATGAGTTCAAAATTAGTTATTTGGATCACCTTGAGAGGTGTGGCATTATGTACATTCTTTGATTTGCTAATATACATATATAAAAATATTTGATTGATATATAAATATACAAATATGTATTTTGGTATAAAAATATATATTTATAAACATCTATTAGTGTATATACACAAATATGTATTTTGTACAAATACTAAGAGACACTTATATATATATCATATTATATACGCTTTATTGGTATACTAAGTATTAATGTATATTGTTATATATAAACCATATTTTTGGTATATATATATATAGTATATATATATATAAAAACTGTATTGATATATAGGTACTTGTAAAACATATTTTGGTATATTACCTGTATATAGTATAGTATTATTTTGGTATGTATGTATAACTATATATATATATGTGTATTAAATTATTTATTGATAGTATGATTAATTGGTAAATTACTAGGTGACCCTAGTTGACTAGTGCCATACCTGATAGAGCCCCTGAGTTCATATAATTGTGATGTGTTAGTGTAGCACCTGATGCAAATGTTGTATTTGATATATTTTAGGACGTTGGTTCCTCCAGACGATACTCTGGAACAGGACATTGGTTTTACCAGCTAAGGACCCAAGGCGAGTACATTCTCTGATTAGTTTCTAATTTATGATATCTCCTATGTTCACTGTATCTAGTGTAAATATCCATTTTCTTGACACGTTGGTTACACGGATTGGTATACACGGATCTCGTCATGAGATGTTATTCCTTATTCATGGTGTAGCTTGTACAAGACTTGTTTCCTTGTTATCTTGTGCATGTACAGACACTGAGACCCGGGGAGATTTGCTACCTCCCTAGGGAATCCCGTGCCATAGCGTACCATGATTGGATCTACTATACCAGTCGGGGGTTTGGGGAGTATTTTAGTGTAGATATGTGATCATACCCAACTATCCATGCATCATAGCTCACCCCACATCTCACGTCGGGTGCGGCCTGACCATCTTCATGCCTCATAGCTGTTACATGTGATTAGCCTGACCTCTCCATGCATCATAGCTAACCAACGGTTAGCCTGACCTTCCATGAATCATAGCTAATCACATGTAACCAGCCTGATCAAGTTCCCAAGCCGATCACATGTTAAAGCTAGTACTCAACACACTTAGTCATAGGTTCTTGCTCATGGACATAATGTTTCTTTTCCTGCATTTACTTACAGTATTTCCAGTATTTCTCTCATTGTACATTCTCGTACTTATACATGCATCTGGTATGTTTCCATCTAGAACTGCTACATTGTTTATGTCATTTATATAGAACTGCTATTTAGAGATGTACTTTGCTCCTTCCTGACTGGAAAAATATTTTTCCAGACTGTGACCTTAGTGGACTTGTTCTGACACTTGGAGATTGGTTGTTACTGATTACAGGTATGATTGTTTTATCATTAGTCTTGTGTTGTACTCTTTTGTTCTTCAAATTCTTATCGTGCTGTAATTGTGATTGAGTATGTTGTTCATCTTTATAGTGTTATCCGTGTCTCCTTATGGAGTTGGATACTAGTGTGAGATTATTTAGATAGTACTTGACCTAGACAGCGTTCTACCGCCGATGCTGCGGCGTAGGCTGGACGTACCCACGCACTCGTGCCCCTAAACCGGGTGCGGGTCGTGACACCCAAAAACTATGAAAACTCCTACACGAACAAGTGAAGTAGGAGGAGCAACTCCAGCTGTCTGGGTGGCAGGTCGAGAGGTGGCAAACCTCTCGGAAGCTGCGGGTCCTAATCTCAGCGACCTAGTCTTCGGTGGCATCCTGAAGACAGTTCAAAAGAAGAAATCAATTGAGGCAAAAGATACGATATCATCAAAGAAGGACAGTAAAATTTAAAAGAAGCAATTATTCAGAATAACAAAATAAAATTAGAGATTTCCTAGTTGTGTATGAGCATAGTCCCATCTATACCCTATCTCATGCTCGTAATAGTACTCCAAGTCTGAGCACTACTACAATACTGCACTAGTTGCGACCTAATCTTACTCTTCTAGATTAGACTAGACCTGCATGGGCCACCACTAAAAATGTATCATGACACCCACCCAAAATTTGGGCATGAGCCATGGGTACGTCCAGCCTACGCCGCAGCATCGCGGTAGAACATTGTCTAGGTCTCAATACTACTAATCACAACTCACAAAATAATCTGTCAATGATCTCAACTCTATAAGGAGGACAATGAATATGCATATGATCATCAATTCATAAGGAAATCAATCACAATAACTATAGGAAAGTAAATGGCACGATAAGATAAAAAAGAAATAAGGGAGTCCTGACATAAGTCTAGAACACAACTCAAATAATAATAATAAGTCTATAGTCTAACTGACTCAACATAAATAAGTCTCAACATAATACATCCAAGTTTCATAGTTTAGAACAATCCAAAACATAGATAAACTAGACTAAATACTGTCTAACAACTGTGGGTAGTGTCTCCTCTAAGGAGAGTGGCTTCTCTGGAATCTCTGGGATAAAATCTATATCTACTCATGGACTATAGTGGGTAGGGCAAAAATTCTTAAGATCCTCTGAAAATGTTATCCAATCAGGATTGGAGCAAGCACAAATACTAACATCAATTTCAATTATATTGACAAAAACTATAAGACAGTATAAGAAAATACATGATAAAAAAATACTGAAAAATAAAGAATACTAGAGAGATATGTAATCAGCACAAAGAACTAACTAGTAATGAACAAATATATGGGAATACTAGAAATGAGTGAACTGGAATAAAAGAATAGAAATTCTAGCTAAGTGTTGTGAAATATCAGTTTGATATGTGATCGGCTTGGGACTAGATCAGGCTTGTTATATATGATTGGCTATGATACATGTGAGGTCAGGCTAACAATCTGGTTAGCTATGATGCGAGAAATAGTCAGGCTAATCATATATAACAGGCTATGAGGCATTTAAATGGTCAGCTACACCCTACGTGATATATGGGGTGAGCTATGATGCATGTAAAGTGGGGTATGATCACATAATCTTGCTAATATTTTCCCGTCCCGAGCTAGTACGATGGATTCCAATCATAACTCCTTATGACAGGTATCTATGATACAAGCCCGTGTATCCGCTGTGTCAGAATCAAGTATACACTACAACTAGAATCATAGTAATAATCAAAATAATAAAAACTGTCAGAGAATGTACTCGACTGTGGTCCTGAGCAAGAAATAAGGATCGATGTCCAAGATGGAAACACAAAGACCTAGATATCAAAATAATAATGCTATTTGGTGTTTTAGAAGAACAATATCATCAACTATATTGAAATACAATTATTAGGCCAAAACTAGGTCTTTAATAGGCTAACTATGTCATTACCTAACTATACTAGTTATACCAAGTTATACTAGCTAATATTAATTAATACTAGCTACTACACTATACCATATACCATATAATATATACATAGACCCTAATATAACACTAACCAATCTCTAACATATACAAGTAACTAATATTAATTAACATATCCTATCTATGTTATCTATAATACTAATATTACCTTAGCTAGGTATAAGTAATACTTAACCAATATCTAACTGCTACTACCCTAACCAATGCACTATATACTAACTATCATCCATAAATAACAGTTATCTAACTGTTACAGATACTCTACTAACTTAGTATATATTAGAGTATCTCCTTTACAACTTGATACCTCAAGTACTTACTCTATCCACATAGTACCTCACTGATACTTCCCCACTACACTGTTGCCCAGGTGACTGATACATAAACACACCCTTGTATAAAAGTAAACACCCCCTATTACTACCCCTCTGTTAATGGGCCTATATTGATACTAAGCACATCTAATACATAGTGGTATCAAAAGAGTAGCAATGCACAATGTGCACTACTTTGTTCACTTCTTGCACACAGGTACCCCACCCCCAAACTTGAGCCCACTATAATGCATTTCTGCCCAGTTACCTGACTGATACACACTGACTACTCTTATCTCTACACAAATATTCATACTGTGTTCATAGTTATGCATCAGTGGCACTGATGCTCTCCCTACTGATTCCATACTGCACCTACCATGCCTAAAAGACATAGCAAAGACCGGGTACTACACTGCTAACTGGACACTACACTCACACACACGCATAATCATCACAATACTCTTTGTGGACTGATACACTCTAATGTATCAGTAACCAACATTTTCCTTGATTACATACCTGATCTCCCCTATTATACTAATTCTCTACCATGGCATAAACTATAGTATCAGTTACATGTCTGATACTCATGCTAACTGATATATCAATCCTTCTTTTCTTCACTGATCAATCACTCAACTTCATACTTGAATTCAAACTTGCTGCAACTCACTCCTATCTAATATTCACTGCTAATGCCTAACCCACTGCATTTGACCCCTTGTAGTTACTTACCCATATCATTTGATACTCACCCCTAAGTGTACACACACATCAGTCCCCTCAAAACTGATACTGAACAGTGGTTCCTAATGCAGTGCACCATGTGCACTACTTGCCACCAGTGGCAGTGCTCGAGCAGTGAAATCACCCTACCTATTCCAGTGTATAACAGGCATCCTAATACTCTGTGCCCCAAATATACATTGCCTATCTCTGTAACTGATACCCTCTTCGTTTGCACACAGTGTGCATGACTACACATTGCAGTCACCACCACACCCTTTCATTATAGTCACTTATACACTGTCACATGTGCAAAATCCCACACAACAATCATATACACTGCTGTATATCCCCTTACTTCTCTTTATCTGACCAGTGTTGCATAAACAATTGCTCACCAAGACACACAAGACCTCCCCATATACTAAACACCAACTGACACTGCACTCAGAGTGCAATGGCGACTGATATACTAAAATATGCACAATGCGCACATATGCAATGCTTGAGTGATACACTAAGTATGCACACTGCATACATGTGCAATGCTCGAGATTCCTCAGCTGATACCTCAATTCCTGGTTGCAGCTACACCACTGCTCAAACCCGAGCCCTAAACACACACATAACCAACACACCCACATATATACATAGACACATACACATACACACTTATATATTTAAACAAGCACCTATTATGCACTAATCTAGGATACTCATGATACACAATAAATCTTCATACAAAAATCTCCAATATGCAACTAATAACACATCTACATATCAATATAGATATATACATATATAGTATGAATAGTTGTTATAAAAAATAGGGAAAAATACACCCTTAAACATAAAACCCTAAATTACCTACAACAACATGAAGAAAATATCATGGGAACCAATAGAGACTCATGCTCTCCCCTTATGGCTACTCCTAAATCATGGGTGGGCTTCTAATGGCCAACAAAATCATAAAAATAGAATTTGAAGGGAAGATTTCAGAATTTTACCTCTTGGGAGATAGATTTCCAATGCAACCCAATGGTTCTCTAGCCAAGCCTCTTCCTCTCCAATGCTCCTTGTGGCTTAAGCTCCTAGGCTTCTTAGATGAGGGAAATGAGAGGGTTTAGGGTTTTAAATTCTAAAATTTGTGGAAGAAAGAAAGGGTTTGGGGAAGAGCTATTTTTAGGGTTTCTTCATGAGCTATGATAAATTTTAGGGAGGCTTCCTCTCTCTATATAGGCCGGCCACACCTAGGGATTAGGGTTTTAAATGCATAAGGTCCTCAATGCCCCTATGGTTAGTCATGAAGAATCATTTAATTAATGGGGGTCTTCATTCCTAATGAGGGGTCTAACTAGATTCTAATTTTAATGAAGGATAGGGATTATTCTAGTGGGTTCAAATGTCTAGTCTAATGTAAAGTCCATGGTCACATCAAGTCTAGTCCACTAACCCATATCATTATTAAATATAATATAATATAATATATTATACATATCATGTAATTGCAACACAATATATATATATATATATATATATATATATATATATATATATATTGCAAATGACATCAATGCCCCTACTCTAGAAATGTGGTAGTGACACGATACGCATCCGTAGCTCCAGAAAACTCTACAGCCGTCTATGCTGCAAAATTGGCAAGGAATCAGGCCGTCAGAGGGACGTAACAAGGTACAAAACAACATGCTAGAAGTAAATATTATAAATATACAAAAGTACTCCAGGGTAAAACTACAGTAACCATCTAAGTGAATGCACATGAGAACATCCTCACACGGTAGACTACCAAAGTGTGAATCTGAAGGTCTCAATAGACATCTTTAGTAACTATGAAATTTTTTAGGTTCCGTCAGGGAACCTTCAGCTTTTGGGTTTAACAGGTGCACCCTATCGTCCAAAGATTTCTTGTTTTTCTTTTGAGTTATTGATATTATAAGAAGTGGTCATAGATTAATGACTTGGCCGATCCAAGGGTCAATAATAATTCCTTCTTCTATATAACCTCGTTCATTTTTCTCTCTCGTCTCTTTTTCCTCTTCTTTTCTCTCTTTATTTTCTCTCCGTTTTCTTGACCTTGAGCTTAGATTTGGAGCTTTGTCTTGAGACCTTAGAGTGTGATTTCTGAATCCCTCTTGGTGGCGGAGTAGAAGAATAGGCTTGGAGCTTGACCTAGGAAAGTATACCTTGCCATCTCTTGAACAAATTGGGTTTTTCTTGTATTTTAGTTTTTCCATGATAAATGTTGCTTAGTTTTTATCCAAATCTTGATTCTATACTTGTTTTCATTCTATAGATTGAGATTTGTTTAGATTTTGGTCAAGGTTTTGGCTTGGTTTTTATTTCTAGATCGTATTATAAGATACAGTCTTGTGATCTTGGCATTGGTTGTGATGCTCATGTTTTTCTTGTGGATCTTAGTCTTACATTCTATATGTGACTTATCTCTAGTATTATATTTTATTGATTTTTATTTGGGAGAATTGAGACTAGTTTTCAACCACGAAAATATGTTTTCTTAACCTTTACTAGCTAGTTCAGTACCATCGATATATCGCCCACTACATTTTTGTGTGGTCCAAATTTGTTATCTTTGGATGATATACCACCGGTATACTGAATATACCAATTTGTATTTTACAATCTATTGTCCCAATTTTGGATAGTAATCAGTGTACTGTCGATATAGTATACCGTCGGTATACCACTCTATACACCTTATTGCAATTCTTAATATTCTTGGATTTCATCGAGTTATTTTTGCTTCATGCGTGATTGTCTATTGCCCTAACATATTTTCTTATGATTATTGATGATTATATAGGCTGGTTGTGGCGATATCCATGTTTGGTGCATTAGGGTACCCCTATTACACAATTGTATGCCTGTCACATACTAGAGCACCTTGTCCCATTACTGTATTGCCTTGTCCCGTATTGTGTGTCTTGCTCTGCTCAGTATTGAATCATGTATTATTCATGTTATGGCTCTGTAGCGTGTTCCTGATTTATGTATTATTCATGTTGTGGCTTGTAGTAGTGCACTCTTGTGTACTTATTGCAGCAATGTGGTTTGCTAACCTGCCATAGGTTACTGATTATGATTGACAAGTTATTATCCAGTTTTGTATTTTTTCGAGGGGAAACTCATGTCTAGGATAGATCCTCGGATGCCCACGATTAGGAATCCCAATAAAATATTCAGAATAAATGACTAGATTGATCATATAGATACATTAGGAGGGGAGATTTCTAAGTTGCATTCAGTCCCGTTATCCCAGCTACTCATAGATTTGAAGCTCTTCATCGTGAGGGGCATATTTTTTAGCACACCGTCGAGTGTTGTAATACTATATTGATTATGATTACTGTATAGCCTAAATAGCATGGACAGACTATAGTACATATTACCATTGGACCTCGATTGCATGTGCTAGGAACCAGGATTGTGATAACCCTAGTTAGTTAATGATAACAAGATATAGTTCATGATTGGCCTTAAATGATTGATTAACTGCCTTAGTTCCTGTTCATGTTTTAGTATCAGTTTATGTTTCATATTTTTTGTTGTATCAGTTTACTTTCCTTATGTCATCTATTTTACCCAGCTTTTCTAAAATTATGATTGTATGCTAGTTTTAGTTCACTTGTTTGTCTTCCTTTGTGGTACTTGTTATCCGGGGTTGACCCTACTAGTTTTGTATGGACAAATCTCATAGCAGAACCAGATAATCTATCGTACCTCTTACTTGATGGTGAGCACCCAGAGGATCACCAGCACCTTAGTAGGTTTTTATTCTCTCCACCCATTGATCTATCTGTATATTCTTTTATGGCATTTAGACACCAAGTACGTATTTAGCTCATGTTTTGGACCTTAACTTTGTATTCGAAAGCATCATAATATAGTCTAGGCTACAACAAGAGCTGGTCATGTATTATTTTGTATACTCTTGCTACTACTCTATTTTGTATTACTAACTTCATGATCATCTATATATTTATAGTATGAGACGCTTTATAATTATATTTTGAATGATCATATATCTTGCTCTTTACTTGTTTGCATGTGATTGAGACACCTAAGATTGCTTAACTTAGTATTGACTGATGGATAGCAGGAACTCCCTTGACTTTACAGTCGTGACAGTATCTTGGGGTATCAGAGTACACTAATATACGTAGCGGGACTCGTTCTGTCCCAGTTCTCCAATATTCAGGTTTTGGGGCATAACACGTATTAATGCAGTAGGGGAAGGTGATAGCTTATGTATCTCAACAACTTCAAGATAATGAAATAAAAATCCAAACACATGATTTATATTTGGCAGTAGTAGTATTTATGCTCAATTATGAAGGTACTATTTATATGATGATCGAGTGGAGATTTATACTGATCACAAGTGCCTAAAGTATGTGTTCACCAAGAAGGACTTGAACATGCTATAAATGAGGTGATTAGAGTTGCTGAAGGATTGTGATGTAAAGCTTCATTATCATCCGGGTAAGGCAAATATGGTAGCAGATGCTTTGAGCAAGAGGGCTAGCACATTCATCTTAACGACTCAGAGGAAGATTTTGGAGGATCTTCAGAAGATGGATCTCGAGGTGGCTCTTCCATAGGATACCGGGATATTAGCCTGTTTGCAGATTCAATCCACCTTAGTTGAGAGATCAGGACAGCACAGGAGGAGCCCAGCCTTCCCTCCTCTACTTAAAATCTAGTGTTCTTTTCCAGAGCATTTTAATCAAGAAACGATTATAACCGATCCTTTCCTTTTCTTTTTCGATCGAGGCCGAGTTCGACGATGACGAGCCGATGACGGCCGAGCTAGTCTCCGATCCTACACCATAGAAAATGGCAAGGCTACCACTCCTCCTCCGACGACAACAGCTCCACTCAGTCGACAAAAACTCTAATTAATGTGGCGACATTCTTTCCGTCCGACAGGACCTTCCAAATCACTCTCGATGTTAGTCATCATTCCTAGAAAGTATTTGAACTCTTTTAGATCCGTTGATCTCTTAAATATATTATTTTGGATCTCTCCTATGTTCTTCTTGATCTCGATGGTTTCGATAAACAGTGTTATATTAGGATCGAGGCTACAAGGGTAGAGCCGAGCACGAGGATCCCATAACTTTAGATCCTAGGTGAATCCGAGATCTGGTAAGTTTTGATTCTAGGTTATGACGTTTGAACATTAGTTATTTGATGATATGTTTCCGAGAGTTCTCATCTTCTGAATGAACTATCGGTTGTTGATTACACACTGGTTCGGATCGTTAATCTCCAATACCTTCGCTAGTTATTTTGTTTAATCAATTAAATCAAGTTATCATTTGATTTTGCTTCTATTCTCCAGCTTAAATCTGATACTCTGTTACTGCTTCTCGTGTCTAGGATAGACACAAAGCTTCGCTTATGGCATGCATCATTCCTATTTCTAAGTTTCTCCTGCTTCTATTTTGAATAATATATTTGAATAATAGAAATTACTTTGATCTGTGTCTAAGACTAGAAGAGAAAGCATGGTATATTGTGTTTGTGAACTGGATGGACACAGAGGAATCTGATTCTTCTTTTATAATTTTAAAACTAAAATTTTGGCAGGACTTGTACATTTTCTTATGGTTGATTTGAACTTAGGAAACAAAGGATTTAAGTCATTTAGGCCAGGATCTGGGGAAAACGATATAGGAGTAGGCCAACCTTGGGCCCATGGTCTATTTTAGAATAATTGTAACATGTCGACCCAACTAGTAAATAGAGAATAAATTCTGAATACTATAGCAGGACGACCCAACTAGTAAATAGAGAATACATTTTGAATATTATAGTATTCCAACCCAACATTGTTTAAGGGTTATTTTACCGATTTATGACAAACATCCCAATAACTAATATAATCAGTTTATATAAAATAAAACTAAATTTTGTTTAGGGTAAAGGGATAAATATAAGATAGTGAGTAATCAATAATTGGTTAGATTATAAGTTAGTAATCAAGAATTGGTTAAATTATGTGTTAGTTAGAAATCAAGAGTGGGAACTCAAATTGGTTAGGATTTTGTACCTAGAGAAGTCTCGAAAATTCTTAGTAGATTAAGAGATACGATTTTGGACTTGAAATTGAATCTAACAATTTAATACTATTTTCTAGGTGGATTTAGTATAAATTCCAAATCTTGGATGGAGGCAAATACATACTCTTTCTCTACTTTATGATATTACATTCATATACTTGTGCAATGTTTGTATCATATGTCCTTACTTGTGTCTTACTTTATTGAGTCATGTCCGGAGGAAGGACACTGATACATCATGTAGTTTACCCAACCTAGACAACTATTGACTGCTAGCACATCGTAAGACGTGCCTTATGTCCAAAAACTTGATTGACTGCTAGCATATCATTTATGATGTGCCTTATCCCTGCTCAGTCTCTATATACTCGATTAGTGTTCTGATTGCACTTGTCACACGTAGTTAGTGCATGTAGTCTGGTATTCTACTATACTTTAATTGTTTATTTCCAGTTTATTATTTACTTGTATTTACTGTATCATATTGTTTGGTAGTTTGAGATGTATAGTACTTTGCTCCAATTATAATTGTATGTTGACATATCAGAGATGACGAATGGAGATAACACTTCAGATTCAAATGAGGATACTTAGAGGATTAGAGATTAGATTAGATTCTATTCAGATGTACCAAATGTATATATGTTTATGGGATTATTGTATCGGATTTGTCTTCGGAGAGTTGATATGTATGATGTACTAAAAAGACTAATAGTGGACTGTGGTGATCGTGTGCCTGTGTGAGTTTTCATTTCATGTTTTATCTTTCGTAGTTTTTGTGATTGAGAGAGATTGATTATTGATCACTTGGTGGCTATTGAGGTTTAGAACAACTGACTACCCGTTGATACCGTGTCGTAGGCTGGACACGTTCACGGTCTTGTGCCCGATCAACCGGGCACGGGTCGTGACACCATGAGATCTCTTAGAGATTATCTAGGCCTACTTCCTAGGCCTTCATATATATTTGCGTCATTCTCCACATGATATTCCCTATCAAGACTTAGATATATTATAAGATTAATGAATACACTTGCATGATAGTGATTTTTGTCTATTTACTTCAGAAGCTTGACTTTACATATTATGCTTACATCATAATAATGAACTTATATCCTTTTTTATCCCCATATCTAGAGTTTTCTTGACAATTGTCTTGTGTACGCTTATGCAAGCTAGATTTACATGCTAAACATGATTTATTCCTACTTATATTCAGTTCTATGCTCTAGTAATCATAAGAAATATAAAATTACGATTTTGGGATTAAGATGCCAAAACCTAATGTCATGCCCCAGTCCCAAAATGTATGGGACCAGACACGTGGCAATGGCCAGCTGGTATGACTCCATAGGACTTTCCAATTTAATGGACCCAACGAAGTGCACTTACGCTGTCCACGGTTAAGTGATCCAGTTAATAATCTAATTCTAACATGCAACAACTAAACTAAATCTCAATCCATGATAAATAATCTCAAGAAAGAATGATACGCATCATCAGTCTGCAGCCCAATAATACATCTGTTCAAATAGACCAAAAGAACAACATATGCCAATAAACACTAGGCTATAAAAGTAGAATCAAAAATGGAAAGTAGTACATGACTGTAATAGCTGAAAATGTAAGGATACCTGCAACGATGTCCACACTCCACTAGATCAAGCATCCTGCAAACTGCACAAATAACCTGGAAGGGAACCAAGTCCTCAGAGGGACGTAAAAAGATACAAAAATATATGCCATAAAGTAAATACTGTGAAAACTCAAGGGTGAACTAACCAGCTAAGTAAAATACGATTTGAGGACAACCTAGTGCGTAAGGGAAGTGTAGGCTAGACACATGCTGACGTAATTCACCAATCGCCGTGACTGGCTAGTATATGCCACATATGCCCCCCATTTTAGGGCACTATGCAATATATAATAACGTCCAACTCCGAGGATCGTGGTATCTGTAATAACGTCCAACGTTCTCTAGAGTGTGATATCTACACAATGTCCAACACCCCGAAGAGCATGGTATCTGCACAAGTAACGTCCAACACTCTAAAGAATACGGTATCTGCATAAAAATATTCGTCTATATCGCTCCGAAGAATGCGATATCTATATAAAGGAGGTGGGTGTCCCATGCGCCTACTAGTCATCCTTCCCGCCTAATGCCAATGTACAAATCTCAAGTGAGACGTGGACATCTCGTACTATAATGCAAGTTACTGAAGAAATATACAACTAAGCTAAATACCGTCACACGTGCTGCTCACACTGATGGCCAGTCAAGCATTAAGTACGCGTCCCTACATGAATTCATTCTGTGACTTGTAATGATACGTGTCAAGGCCTGGGGAGTCATATTGATAACTCCACAACTTTAAGTGCGTCCACTAGACACTAGGTCAGACACAAGCCCTAACGTTAACGCCTTCGTTGACTGCACTCGAGTCTTTCTAGGATGCGCACAGTTATATAATATTTAAACAATAAAATATACAACTAATAATAATTGAATTTAAATAGTACAACAAGGCAAGGTATACTTGCCTGGGTCCTCAAGCTGTGAGTACCAATAACCTGTTCCCGAAGTCTCTCCTGGATGGTCCAGTGACCCTATACATATAATGTAATATAATATAATCATCAGTCATTACAATAGTATGCACAAGAACACAACTACGCTGCACTTAGGAACTGATACAGGGGGGTCACGACTGGTCAACTAGCAGGGTTGCGTATGCACGCAGCTAAGATGTACAAGTGTCATATATTCAATTACCGTATACAGCAAGACAACGAATTATAAAAATACGTTATGAAACCAAATAACGTATAACACAAAAATACAAGTCCTAGCTAACATGTTAGTGTGCACAAGGCCAGTTGTCTAAACTTAGGTCAACGTAAGTGTAACACATTAAATAACTATATTTTCTATGTGGTAATCACTAACACAATTATTATTCTAACATATGTACACCTATACACAAATGAGGTATTCACTAATGCTAATATTATTCTAAAATATGTACATCTATACACAATGCACAAGGGTTCGCAACATGGTTCCATCAACAACATATCGATGCAATGATACATGACGGAAAGATGGGCAAATATACCTAGTCGTGATCGCGGCCGAGGGGCTTGTGGCAGCCTGCCTTAGGCGAGGGAGGGTGGTGCTCCAGCGAGGTGGTGGTGATTGTCATGCCCCGATCTCCCGCAGGCTAAATCAGCCATCCCCGCTAAACGAGAATCACCGCGCCAGCGCTCCCGCGGAATGACCACTTTGACCCATCCGGGTGTGATGTCACACGAGCGTGAGCCACGCACATGCAAGGCCATGGTTCATTGGCTAGCGGTAAGAGTTCTAAGCCACAGGATCGCACAGATTGTCTGAGTGCAGCAGAATTATGAATGCATAGGCGATCGGTAACAAGTTCACTGAGTCGACAATAGCGGAAGCATTGAATAACACAAGTAGAACTAAAGCAACTCTTTATTTATATAAACAAGTGTTACAGGTGGCGCATGGCCGAGATTACAAGTCGCTCAAGCCTTTCTCTCTGAAACAATAAAAATGTGCCAAGTGGCCACAATTTGTGAAATAATTGTACAGGCAATATTCAGGCGATGTTCCAATATTATGTCTTATATAAGTACTTCAGTTCCGGATGCAACGCTCTAAGGCTTCGGAGTGATCTCCATGCCTTAGCATGCACGAAGGAGGCATCCGCACCGAACAAGGTTCTCCCGCACCCTGCAAACGATCTGGTGGGTTATCAGTACATTGAATGCACTGGGGGGAGGCTACTCGCCCGCTCAACAAATCCAAACACATAATATAGGTTCCGTGCACCAACTATTATGTTGTCTTTCTAGTTGCCTTAGGATCAGTTTTATGGCATATTGAATAGCCTAACTCGTGTGGCAGTACGCCGTGCGATATAAGAGGAAACACGACGAGACTTACCAACTTACCGATTTTTCCTTTCCCTGTCCAAGGTAAACCAAGTTAATTTAAGCACGAGCATTCATAATGAAAACCAAGGCCACAGCATATGCACATACGAGTGTTATTGTATCATGATCGTTCAGGTGTTCAGTTGTTCTTTTGATGTGATACAATGACTAGTACGCGGATAGCCGCTAAGCAAGGATGACTTATCTATATGAACGTTTATAGTTGGCATAGCCATAAAGGACAAGTTATAGTCGATGAACGAGGATGGTATGCAACGAAAGCACGTGAGGCGCTACACGCTATCCCGTCCGCACGTGAGACTATTGTGAAGTTCCATTCGGATCGGATCGGCCCCGGTGCCCCAAAAACCGTCCATGGAACCTAATGACCTTGTTTCCAAGTTGTCCGCGATATGCAGGTCAGGGTCTTTTCAATTATATAACTTGATAAGATAATTCATGATTCTTGTTCTGAATCGAGCGTTTGCTCCACGAGCTGGGATTCTTGGATTCGTTGACATGATTCTCGTTCAGAGGTAAACTTGATGTGATTATCATTCAGTTGTAACGTGACAGGATTCTCGTTCAGTATTCTCTTGCCTTGATGCAAGCCCCTGGTTCGAGGATTGCCTTGGTGACCTAACGATCCCGGATACTTGCAGGTTCAATTGTACAAAAGAGCTATTTGATAGTCTCTTGGCAACTAGAATGCATGCACGATACGAATAACGTTAGATATTTGTAAGCAAGCAAGCATGCGTTTCTAGGGAACGTAAGCAAACACGTTGGCTCGGACCCAAAGGTAAGCCGAGAAGTGAAACCGTAAGGGACTTTTCGAGCGACATTATCTAGGGTAGCATGTGAGGGTCTGAATATAAACAATATTTTATTTTCATGTTCTAGCACAAACAATACGATTTGGGATTATTCCCTTAACTAGGTGCATTGTATTCTTATTAGCATGCAGGGGGTGATTCACCTAGCGACTAGCATGTATCGTTCTATATTTTATATGTGCTGGCTAAGCAAAGACAAGTTCACCGTAGCCACCCACCTTAGCGATGATTCACCTCGGTTGAGTGATACGTCAAGCGAGCCTTTGAAAGCCTAAGCCAAAATCCTGTAGGGACATGTCTGGATATCCTTTGCCTCAAACGAGTATTCTCGCCTGAGCAAAGCGGATCGGGACATTACGCTTTTGCCGTTTGAATCGGCAGTCCGCTTGAGCGGAACAGGGTGTTACATCATACCCAACTCAGAAAAAGTCTAGTCCTCTAGACTTTTTGAGGACTAGGCAAACCTATACAAGTCATTATGCTTGTTCATTTGGATATTCACTTGCACTAGCATTGAGATCAGCATATCGCGAGTCTGGATTGTGCACATATTCGAAGTTCCCCTCAAACACATGCATTTCACCAACTCGGCGATAGCGAAGTCTTAGCACACGAGTTTCATATCTTCTTGAGTCTTGGATCGTACACAAGTTTAAGGCATCCCTCAAACAGATGCATTAAACCAAACTTAGAGATAGTGAAATCGGACAAGCTACTTGCGAAAATTATAAGGGTCTGCACAGGTCGGCACAAAGGCCCTAGCATCACAATTTTATACAAGCAATCACATTATTCTAATACGCTTTTTGAAAGTATTTAGACTCATTGTTGGAATATTCCGTATGGGACATTGAAAGAGAACGTGCACATAACCCACGAACGAGCTTTCGAAACTGAGATAATCGAAATAAAGTCCAAAGGCGTATAAGCCAGGCTCTGATACCAACATGTCACGCCCCGATCTCTCGCAGGCTAAATCATCCGTCCCCGCTAGGTGAGAATCACTGTGCTAGCGTTCCCGCAGAATGATTGCTTTGACCCATCCGGGCATGATGCCATACGAGCGTAAGCCATGCCCGTGCAAGGCCGTGGTTCATTGGTTGGCGGTAACAGTTCTAAGCTACATGATCGCACAGATTGTCCAAGTGAAGCAGAATTATGAACACATAGGCGATCGGTAACAAGTTTACTGAGTCAACAATAGCGAAAGCATTGAATAACACAAGTAGAAGTAAAGCAACTCTTTATTTATATAAACAAGTATTACAGGCGGTGCATGGCCGAGATTACAAGTCGGTCAAGCCTTTCTCTCTAAAATAATAAAAATGTGCCAAGTGGCTACAATTTGTGAAATAATTGTACAGGCAATATTTAGGCGATGTTCCAATATTATGTCTTGTATAAGTGCTTCAGTTCCGGACACAGCACTCCAAGGCTTCGGAGTGATCTCTACGCCTTAGCATGCACGAAGGAGGCATCCGTACCGAACGAGGTTCTCCCGTACCCTGCAAATGATCTGGTGGGTTATCAGTACATTGAATGCACTGGTGGGAAGGCTACTCGCCCTTTCAACAAATCCAAACATGTAATATAGGTTTCGTGCACCAACTATTATGTTGTCTTTCTAGTTGCCTTAGGATCAGTTTTATGGCATATTGAATAGCCTAACTCGTGTGGCAGTGCGCCGTGTGATATAAGAGGAAATACGGCAAGACTTACCAACTTACCGATTTGTTCTTTTCCTGTCCAAGGCAAACCAAGTTAATTTAAGCACGAGCATTCATAATGAAAACCAAGGCCACAGCATATGTACACACGAGTATTGTTGTATCATGATCGTTCAGGTGTTTAGTTATTCTTTTGATGCGATGCAATGACTCGCACGCTGATAGCTACTAAGCGAGGATGACTTATCTATATGAACGTTTGTCGCTGGCATAGCCATAAAGGACGAGTTATAGTCGATGAACGAGGATGGTATGCAATGAAAGCATGTGAGGCGCTATGCGCCATCCCGTCCGCACATGAGACTATCGTAAAGTTCCATCCGATCGGATTGGCCCCGGTGCCCCAGAAACCGTCCGTGGAACCTAATGACCTTGTTTTCATGTTGTCCGCGACATGCAGGTCAGGGTCTTTCCAATTCCATAACTTGATATGATAATCCATGATTCTTGTTCTGAACCGAGCGTTTGCTCCATGAGCTGGGATTCTTAGTTTCGTTGACATAATTCTCGTTCAGAGGTAAACTTGATGTGATTATCATTCAGTTATAACATGACAGGATTCTCGTTCAGTATTCTCTTGCCTTGATGCATGCCCCTGGTTCGGGGATTGCCTTGGTGACCTAACGGTCCCGGATACTTGTAGGTTCAATTGCACAGAAGAGCTATTTGATAGTCTCCTGGCAACTAGAATGCATGCACGATACGAATAACATTAGACATTTGTAAGCAAACAAGCATGCGTTTCTAAGGAATGCAAGCAAACACGTTGGCTCGGACCCGAAGGTAAGCCGAGTGGTGAAACCGTAAGGGACTTTCCGAGCGACATTATCTAGGGTAGCATGAGAGGGTCTGAATATAAGCAATATTTCATTTCCATGGTCTAGCACAAGCAATACGAGTTGGGATTATTTCCTTAGCTAGGTGCGTTGTATTCTTATTAGCATGCAGGGGGTGATTCACCTAGCGACTAGCATGTATCGTTCCATATTGTGTGCTGGCTAAGAAAAGACAAGTTTACCGTAGCCACTCACCTTAGAGATGATTCGCCTCAGTTGAGCGATACGTCAAGCGAGCCTCTGAAAGCCTAAACCGAAATCCTGTAGGGACGTCTGGATATCCTTTGCCTCAAATGAGTATTATCGGCTGAGCAAAGCAGGTCGAGACATTGCACTTTTGTTATTTGAATCGGCAGTCCGCTTGAGCGGAATGGGGTATTACAGTGATGGGGATGTCGACGATGGTGGTGATGGTGTAGATGATGATGATGTGGCGACGGTTCAGTCGGGTGAGATATGGAGGATGGCGTGGGGACTCGACAGTTGGGTCAGGGTGCTCAGGCGGTGGAGTTCATTCGTGGGTGGACTGTGGTCGGAGGAGATGACGGAGGAGGCTGTGTTGAGGTGGTCGGGAAGTCGGGGACTCGGCGGTGGTGGTGTGGGGAGATGATGATGATTGACGACGACCACGGGGAGACTTAGGCGATCGAGAGGCTGCTGTGTGTTAGCGGCTCATCGTGGAGATCGACGGTAAGGGAAAGGTGACTGTAGTAGAGGAGTCGGGGATGAAGGCTCAGGCGATCGGGGTCGTGTGGCATGGCCAAGGCTGATGACTGCAGGATAAGGGAAAGTCGGTGGCGGTGTCAGCGGGGCTCGGCAGTTGGATGATAGGGACGATGATGGAGGCGATGAAGGGATAATGATGGTAAAAGGAGGCAGGGTTATTCGCTGCACGGTAGTGGAGGCGGTGCAGGCGGTTGCTGACTGGAGTCGGGGTTGCTGCTCATCGGTGGTTGATCGGGGAAGGAGATGTAGTCGTGGGTGGCCGCAGGGTGCTCAGGCGGGATGGAGGCCGGACGGAGGCTACTGTGGGGTTGCTCGGGAAGTCAGGGATGCCGAGGTCGGGATGATGGTGGCGGTGATCCGGCTTGAACAGTAGAGGGGAGAAAGGAGGTTGATGGTGGTTGGGTTCCGTTTAGGATTTCGATTGATGTTTTGATGTAGGTTGAAGAATGGTAGTAAAAAATAATGGGGAGGTGGTAGTTTTTGCATGAGGGAGAAGAGGGTGATATAAACTTAGGGATTAGGGCCAGCAAAGTACTCCTTGGGATGGGGTTGGATGTTACATAAAGGAAATTTGGAGGGCTATGATTGAGTGGGTTTGAATGGATGGCTAAGATGGAGAGGGGGTGTTTTGAGTGTTGCATACTCCAAAAATATGGGAAAAATTACATGTGACCGGTCAATGAAGAGGGGAGGTGTTTCTTCATGAAGTGGATCTAATGGGGGGTGGACACCTTATTGCATTTTTGTATAAAGGTCCCTTAACAATTGGGAAATTGTACAAATAGTAAAGTTTGGGATTATATGAGAAAAAATATCATGTTTGGTGTGATGTAGTGGCTTAAAATGGTGTGTGGTATTTAGTATGAACCTTGAGGATGTCAGTGGGGATTTGGGTTGGAGTTGGGTCTAGTTTTGGGTTAGATTGGGTCCTTACACCAATTTAATTAAAATTAGTGTGAGTGGTGCTCTTTAATTAATTGGAAATACATAGGGTTAAAATTGGGTGGGACACAAGTATCATGGATGTAGTAAACTCAGAATAGAATATTGTCATAAATTGGGTTGTACAAAATGGGTCGAGGTTGTATCTCCAATTTTGATTGGAACGGACAAGGATGCAAAGTTGGATTTAATAGGATTTAAGAATGAACGTCTGTAACAAATATTGTGCGACTAAAATAAAGTACAAGAGAGAGTATTTATGAGTTACACAAAGGTCAGAATGGAAGGCTGGCACATCTAGAAAAAGTATGTAAAATTTGTTTGAAGGCAAATGCTAGTGTAGCGCTCCAAATATCGAAGCAACGGTAAGGTGCACTAAGTGATACAAATATTGTACAATAATCTAAAATACTGCTTTCTAATTCTAATTCTAATTGGCTTCAAACTAACCCTGGTCTCTCTATCTAAGCTAAGTAGACCTAAATTTGGTCGAGGGAGTTTACAATCTACCCGATTTATAAGACTTTTGTCCTTAAAATTAAAATAAATACAAAATAAACTATAAATTATCAAGTAATGCTACGGACATACCTAGGACCGGTGGACCTGGCCTTTGTACTATCTGCTGGGCTCTATTGACATACTGGGAACACTCCTGAGCCTAATGTTGGTTCGATCCGTACCTCAAACACTGTCCTAACCTTCTTATACAACTAGGTCGGTTAATAACTTAACATTCTTTCCTAGGTATAATGTCATCATCCTATAATATCCATATTGAAATCCTGCATCCTAACTTCTTACAATCACTCTTAGCAGCAACAAGTCTAATATAGCTAGTTAGTCATACCTAGTCTAGAAGCTTAACTCAAATAATTCCTAGGAGAAGTATATATAATGAAATACAACATAAGTCTCTACTCAATACATAGTAATAGAAATAATATAATAAATATCTATTCAATCATTCTAAATACCCTAGAATAAAATGTAACAAATAATAACAAGAAAACTAATCCTAAAATCTGAAAATCCATTACCTAGGGTAATTTGAAAATATGTTCCTATATAACCACCTACTACTAAGGATTAGGTTCAGCAAGCTCATGTCCTATTAGTCAAAAGTCTAAATCTCTATCCCTAAGTAGTTTATGTGTAATCCACAATATTCAGCTACTATTCCTGTCAGACTTTTATCTTCCATTTATACTCCATACTCATGTATCAATATATAATCTAAGAGTCTAGTGGTAATCCTCTACCAATTGTCCAATGAGTCAGCGTGTGATCTAAACCTATATTTCGTTCCTTGAAATAAGACCTCCGTAGACTGTCCAACTCTGAAAGGTAAAAAGTGAGCGGTCTTGGTGAGTCGATCCACGATCAGCTATACCGCATTGCGACCACTGGGACTCCTCGAAAAGCCCGTAACGAAGTCCATAGTGATGTGCTTCTATTTTCACTCAGGTATTGGGAGTGGATTTAAGTAAACCTGCAGACTTATGATGCTCAGGCTTGACCTATTGACACACCAGACACTTCGCCACAAAGCGGCTATCTCCCTCTTTATTCCATGCCACCAATATTACTGCCTAAAATCTCTGTACATCTTGTGACTCTTGGATGAATAGAGTATGCTGAACTGTGCGCCTCCGACATCAACTCCTGACAAAATTCTCCGTTTGGAACATAGAGATGATCTCCATATCTCAAAATCCCGTTCTCGTGTACATATAATCCTGTCTGCATCCCGGCCTCTGTCCTCTGTCGAAGTCTCTGGAATTTGGCATCTGCTGGCAAGGCAGTCTTGACCCTCTCAACTAATGTCGATTGTACCTGAAAACTCATAGTAGAGGAGTCGGGGACGAAGGCTCAGGCGATCGGGGTCATGTGGCGTGGCCAGGGCTGATGACCGCGGGGTGAGGGGAATTCGGTGGCAGTGTCAGCGGGGCTCGGCGGTTGGATGATAGGGACGATGATGGAGGCGGTGAGGGGATGATGATGGTGAAAGAAGGCGGGATTGTTCGCTGCATGGCGGTAGAGGCGGTGCAGGCGGTTGCTGACTGGAGTCGGGGTTGCTGCTCAGCGGTGGTTGATCGGGGAAGGAGGTGTAGTCGTGGGTGGCCGCGGGGTGCTCAGGTGGGATGGAGGCCGGACGGAGGCTGTTGTAGAGTTGCTCGGGAAGTCGGGGACGCCAAGGTCGGGATGATGGTGGTGGTGATCCGGCGTAAACAATAGAGGGGGAGGAAGAAGGTTGATGGTGGTTGGGTTCCGTTTAGGGTTTTGGTTGAGGTTTTGATGTAGGTTGAAGAACGGTGGTGAAAAATAATAGGAAGTTGCTAGTTTTTGCATGAGAAAGAAGAGGGTGATATAAATCTAGGGATTAGGGCTAGCCAAGTACTCCTTGGGATGGGGTTGGATGTTACATGAAGAAAATTTGGAGGGCTAGGATTGAGTGGGTTTGAATGGATGGCTAAGATGGAGAGGGGGTGTTTTGAGTGTTGCATACTCCAAAAATATAGGAAAAATCACATATGACCGGTAAATGAAGAGGGGAGGTGTTTCTTCATGGAGTGGATCCAATGAGGGGTGGACACCTTATTGCATTTTTGCATAAAGGTCCCTTAACAATTAAAAAATTGTACAAATAGTAAAGTTTGGGATTGGATGAGAAAAAACACCATGTTTGGTGTGATATAGTGGGTTAAAATGGTGTATGGTATTTAGTATGAACCTTGAGGGTGTGAGTGGGGGTTTGGGTTAGAGTTGGGTCTAGTTTTGGGTTAGATTGGGTCCTTACACCAATTTAATTAAAATTAGTGTAAGTGATACTCTTTAATTAATTGGAAATATATTGGGTTAAAATTGGATGGGACACAAGTGTCATGGAAGTAGTAGGCCCAGAATAGAATATTATCATAAATCGGGTTATACAAAATGGGTCGAGGTTGTGTCTCTATTTTTGATTGGAACGGACAATGATGCAAAGTTGGATTTAATAGGATTTAAGAATGGACGTTTGTAACGAATATTGTGCGACTAAAATGAAGTACAAGAGAGAGTATTTATGATTTACATAATGGTCAGAATGGAAGGCTGGCACGTCTAGGAAAAGTATGTAAAATTTGTTTGAAGGCAAATGCTAGTGTAGCGCTCCAAATATTGAAGCAACAGTAAGGTGCACTAAGTGATACAAATATTTTACAATAATCTAAAACACTGCTTTCTAATTCTAATTGGCTTCAAACTAACCCTGGTCTCTCTATCTAAGCTAAGTAGACCTAAATTTGGTCGAGGGAGTTTACACCTAACATGAAATGGTCCAGTCCAAGCATAATCAGAATACCTGTCGACACACCACCAAAATTTTGGCTTTTTTAAAATTCAATAAAAATTTATTGTAACATGTCGGTTCGTATTATGATTAATTATATAATGATTGCTTGCTACAAAACTTGACCCCTAGGCAATTGATGTTCCTAACCTACCGGAATAGTAATAAATGAGTTTTGTCAACATCTTGCCATGATTCTCTGGTATTATCTTGTTTTTTGATATTGTACCGATACTAACTTTTTCTTGATATTGCTTGGGATTGTAAGGGGTTTAACGATCGAAAATAGTTCATGACATGCCATGAACATGCCACATATATGTCTAAGTCCTTGACTAGTGTGCCATGCCATGAAATATCCTTGAGTGTGACATGATCCAAGTATATGTCGTGTCGTATATGTCATGATTAGCGATTGGGATTGAAACTTGGGAATGTGATTGCTTGATTGATTATGACTTAGTTTGACCTTGGCATGGACATGAACATGAACATGCACATGAACATAAAAATGAACATGAACATAAACACGACTAGAACATGAATTTGAATACGTGAAGATCATCAATGACATGACTTGATACTTGAATATTCATGCACATGATGTAACTCCCCTTTTCGTAAATCCTAAATAAAATTGTGTTCATAATTCAAAGACTAGTTTTATAATTTTCAAAGAAAATAATAAGTGAATAATTTACTAGCTCGAAATACTTCTTAAAACAAAAGTTATTGATTAATTGGATATTAATGAGAATGGCAATACATATGTTTAATTAACTAAGGCCTAGAAACTTCTAACCTAACTACTATAAAAACCTCAACTAACTTTTAACAAACTTCTAAACTAATTCTTGTATTAATCACATGTTTAATTATCTTTTGTAAATTAAGCAATTTATTTTTCAGGTTTAGTTTGTCAACCCAAACTCTATATGAACCCAATAATTTCTCAGTTACTCATTCTATACTCTCTCTCTCCAATTTAAAATTTGTTTCAAACAGAGGGAACAATATCTCTACCGTTCCTTTTTCAAGAAACGGTTAAGAAACCGATTTCTTTTATTTGTCTTCTTCGTCAAGACTATCGAGGTCGAGCTTGCTTGAGCTCCCCTCTAGCGGGCGACACCAGAGCTTCCGGAGAGGTTGTGCTTCTTCTCGATGGAGCAGCGGCTCCGGCGATCTTCTTCCACCGTACGTTCGTTGAGTTCGACCGGACATCTGATTGTCAGAGCACCGAGCAACCTTTCTGACTCGATGCTCCAAGAATTTCTTCAGAGACGTGCGGTGGTTCATCCACCGACACAGGGTCTTTTCCGGTTAGCAGAGCTCTAGCTCATCTCTGTAGAGTTTGACAGTGGCTCCTTTGATCGTCTTCTACGATCGAGCAATGTTGATGTCACGCCTAGTACCAAAATAAGAATATTTACAGATATCCCGGGGTACGATCAAGGCTATAAGAAGACAAGGGTGTATACTACAATCAAGTCACCTAGGGTCTCTTAACATCTATGTCTCAATTATTCAAGTCAAAAAAAAATAAGCATAGAACATATAAAATACAACAGTAAGGCATCCCAAACGCTCTATCAGAATGTTCTAGAGTCTAGCCGTACAAAATGTTAGGCTAACAAAGTAAGAAAAGTGCATGACAGTATGTCAGATGCAGTTTGAATAACTACAGTCATGTAGAAAAGCTAATATCCAGACGTCCCGACTAACAAGTGTCGGTGGCTAAATGCCCAAAAGATATGAATGTACAATGTAAGTGGAAAAGAATAAAATCCACTCGTGTCCCTCAGTGGCCATCTGTCTGGTGTGCACCATGAGTTAGGGAGAGATAAGCTGGATCTGCGGGCTCTGGATCTAAACCTGGCCATGCAAAACCAGTGGGGTTAGATCCCAAGTAGCAAGTACCACAAGAAACCACGAATGAAGAAACTAAAACCCAGATCTAACATATAGTGCAAGAACCAAGAATCATTAGCGCATGCCCTATCATCATAATAATACAATATTCCTATACCAAACAAGGACAATAAGTGCCATATCACCCCGAGATAGAGTACGTCGCATGATCATGGTCAAGCTAGAGATTTTTGTGTCGTAGTTTCGGATCACAGCCTATCATAGCACAATAATCCAACTCCACAACCAAACAAGGACATGGGTTGAACAACCATACCACGATAATCAATGTCCCTAGACTACTAGTAGAAGAATAGAATACACAAGCAATTCAAATTATGATCGGCCAAGCAATTCTATGATTTACTAGGTAAAGTCTGGTTATACAGAGAAATGCATAATATAGATATCCGCAGATCGTGCCAAGATCGAGCGGACTAGCCGAGCCAAGATAATCACATAGCGCGTAGTAAGAATGCACCAATCCCTCGTAAGGCCACCGTGCTAATTAGTTCAAAATAATGTCACATAGCATATAGTAGCCAAATACTGCAGTCTAATATAGTCGATGATATACAGTATCTGTTGGGGGCCATCCTGACACTCTCGAATCTATGTTCGACTTATAGCTGTCATGCACGATCTTGAGATACTGTTCCCACCGAATGCTCTACAAGTTTTAGTTGTCTAGTTAACCCTATTGTTAACTGGAATCCCATGTCTTGGTCTCATGATAATTTCTCCTTATATGTCATATACAAGTACTTGCACGCTAGGTATAAACCTACATTGTTACTCGAAAGTTCAATCTAGGTTCACCCAAGCGTGGATGCAACAAGTCAATAATCTCCTAGCCAAGGTATGGTTACTAGCCAACTACCATGTCCGTGCCAATCAAAGTAATCACGTAGCACGTACATATCACATAGCTCATAGCAAGTGGCACGTTGGCACACAAGTAATCAGGCAGCACACTCGGTGCATACATGTGTATCAGCACATATACAAGTAGGCAGGTCAGGTACACGTAGTAGACCCAAATCAGGTCCTCTAGTTCTCTTGTAATCAGGTAAATCATGTTAGGGGCATAATCAATGCTATCATGGCCATTTATCACATAGTTTCGTTGTACTAGATGTTCTGTCAAGATATCTCATGGACTAGTCACTTGTTCATGAAAGTCATGTTAATCTAATCATCAAGCTCATTGGTTATTCACCACTTCTGGGGCCAAGAAAAACATTTAAGTAGTCAGGAGCAAATAACAATTCCTAATAAGTCAATTAAACACGCACGTAGGGTCAAGTAGGCACGCAATAGATCAGGCATGGGCCGTACACAATCCGACAACAATAACAATATGTCATACAAACAATCAAAACAAGAAAACATAGTCCGTGTATGATAACTAGTCAGGAAAACAATGATGGGTGTATAAAGACAAGAAAATCAATGTAGGCGCACTTTAGAAAAAGTACGCGGCAGGGAAAAAGTGCTAAAAGACAAAACAAAAAAACAAAAAAAAAGCACGATAGTCGAGATCATGAAAACCAAGAACACGATAACCAAGAATACGAAAATCGAGGACACAAAAATCGAGAATCTCCAAAGTCCATGCTCGTCCACCAAGAAAAGTATGAGCCTCAGAAATATACGATAATCAAAAGCTTGGCGCACTTTCCTTGGTGAAGGAAAAACCCTCTCACAAAAGTATGCCCACAACAAGGGAATTAAATCATGGCGTACTTTTGCAAAAAATTTTGATTGAGCCAACAACACGCACCAAAAGTATGCCCGATTTGAGAAAGTACGCTCAGGATATACTCAAAGAGTTCCTGGCGTACTTTTCCAAGAAAAGAGAGTGCAGTACAAAAGCACGCATGATGGTGTATGCCTAAAAGTGCGCCCGGGTATGGACTATGCATATCTACGCGAGTTAGGGGTTTTCGTGCATACTTTTATTCATATTGTTCTTCTTCTCGGGTCAGCCTCATAATTAGCAAACAAAAAAATGTTCTAGCTCATAAAATCCATGTTAAAACTCCAAATCAAATAAAATAATAACCAAAGTCAAGTAAAATCCCATGCTCTACAACATGAGCCAATTAGTTTTCAAAATCTTTAAGTTTTGGGAGATCATTCTCTGAGGAAACCAAGTAGAGTCCATAGCCATAAAACCTAGATCCACACTAATCTAGCCATAAAACCCAAAAATATCAAGTTCTAAATATATAAAGGAACATGATATACACATAATAGACTAATAATATGCAAGAAATCATGTAAACAAAAAATGCATGATCCATGTTTCTTTATGAGAGCAAGGTGTTTGCCTATTAAGAAAGAAAATAAAGGAAGAGAGTGAATGAGGAAAGAGAAAAAGAGAACATATATAGGGTTAGGGTTGGATGCTTGGCCATTGGATCAAATAATGATCCATCTTAGCCGCACAATCAAACCATAAACCCAGCACAACCAAGCCATACGGGTCTGTCTAGACCACGTGGCGGTCAACCAAGCAAGCCAAATACAGGTAAAAAAATGTATGCCGGGAACGAAGAGTGACATCCCTACCTACCTTAGAAAATTTTTGTGCTCGGAATTCAGTCCAAGGCAACTAGACATGCCAGGACAAGTACTACACTAACTATAAGCAATCTACACATACAAACAAGCAATCACCAAATATAGAAAAGCAACATCATACTACATGGGTGTTCGACGTTCACGGAATGCAAGATACGATGGTATAAGAAAGAATATACCTCACGAGTCAAATAGGTGCGGATACCAAGATTGAATATCGTCCTTACACTCCCACATTGACTCCCCCAAAGAGTGATGTCCCCAAGCGACACGGACAAGACAGATAGTCCAGTTCTTGGGTACCTTCTCTCTCAGTCCAAAATGGACACGGGTTGTTTCTCGTAAGATAAGTCGGTACCAATGACTAGCTCAGAATGATCGAGGATATGGCTCGGATCCAGGACATACCTACGCAACTAAGATACATGAAATAAATTATATACTTCACTAAGGAAAGGCAAAAGGACAAGGCAGTAAGTACACTCGAGGATGTCGAACGACCCAACGTATCGCGGACTAAGATTCCCGCAGGCACCAAACCTAATGACTCCACAGGTGGGAAAATTTGAAAAAATATGTAGTCCTCGACGCAAAACTCTAAAGGCCTACGATGTTGATCTGCCCAATGACGATGCCTGTTATGCGCAACCCAAAGCCACTTTCTGACCAGCTTGATAACCTCCACCGTCTAAGTGATCATTTCTGATCCCAATATCTTTCGCTCACTGATGTCATCCCTTGCCAAAGGTGACCTGCACATCCTGCCATATAATGCCTCTAAAGGAGCCATCTGAATACTAGCATGATAACAGTTATTATACGAGAAATCTACTAGATAAAGATGACTCTCCCAAGATACTCTGTCATGTCCCAGTCCCAAAATACGTATGACTAGGAATACGTAAGCATGCCAGTCATATGTATATGGAGACTCCAATATATGGAAACCATAACACATACGTACGCTGTATTTGAACAATAATTCACAAGTGGTATATAGTTATCATAAGTCACAGGGCATAACTAAATCTCATCCATAAAAAAATCATAAAGAAATAAATAATCAAATATGTCAATGAACCAAATATAAACTAGTCGATAGGAACTAATAGTTGGATGGAGACAAATCCACTACAAAACTAGAATATAAAAGTAAATATAATAAGTACATCATCTAATGATCAGAGAGGCTCGAAGGGAAGAATTTCTCGAAAGATAACGAAGTAGCAAATCCTAATCCGTGCTCCTGCGAATAGTCATGATTGTCTACACCTGGAAAGGGACCAAGTCCTCAGAGGGATGTATCAAGATACATAGAAGCATGCCAATAAAATACTGAAAATAAACATCTAAAGGGTCGTCTAACCGCCTATGTGAATGCACTTTGAGAATAACTTTCCAACACGTGTGCTATCTGGCTAAAATATGATTGGCATGATTCTCTCGAAGAATAGGGGCCTAAAAAGCATGACATCTTTTGAACGTCAGAGACCGCCTGTAGATAATATAGGGGTCATCTGACCACACATCTCCGGGGAGCGTGCGGATGACACAAAAAAAGTGCAAAGGAGCCCAAACACCTTACTTGTTGTTCTCCCCACCCCATGCTCTATTCATGCTATATCCATGATACGATGAGACCTCTAATAACTGCCAAGTCTTCTAACATATCTCTATTAGCAGTTATTTCCTATTACACGTCCCATACGTACTGATAATTAGTCAATACGTAAGTCCGTGATCTATATGAGACTCATAACTCATATAAGGAATATGTCATGACCAAATGAAACATAAGAATGCCTCATGATAATGGGATGGTCTCGTAAAACTAGGTTAACATGCATAATATATAATAAAGACAAAATACGATACCCAAGTTATTCTTGGACGCACAGTTTATATAGCAGTTAAAATATATGAACTAAATGACAGAAATAAAATGCATGCACCATATGAAATATAAATTACAGTACAATGACAATGTATACTTGCCTGGCAGGAAAGCTGCATAATGTAATCGTCCAAACGTCAAGCACAAGGGATTAGAAACTATGACATCTGAATGAATGTCTCCAGATGCTGAAATAAACGTCACCAACGTTCCCAGAATCAGCGAGATAGCTAGAAAATACTACCCTTTTGTCCAATTTAGACACATGAGAAAAACTGTCATTTCGGATCAAAGCGGGGTCCATGTGTGGCCCACTTTACATCGAAATATATGCCAGAGGTAAAGGTCTCTAAATGGGATAAATTATAGGTCAAAAAAATTCTAAACGACGATATAAACTCAACGTTATGTCCAATTTTAGATTCCGGTGAGACGATTATAAATTCACCCTTCAAGTCAAACCGTGGGGCCCGCGAATATGCGGCTTGGTCAACTGTCTCAGAATCGCGTAAAACTTGGGTCACAGGACCATCGTGATACTACGAATCTAATGGCACAGGTTTTATTGCATTCTGACGAGCGTACACAAAGTGGGGTGGTGGTTTACAAAAGTCGCGATACGGGAACTTTTTACGGATATGGGTTGATTCCGACGCGCACATACGTCCGAATCAACTTCCGTGAAAGCCTACATGCTAGGATATACTATACACGTCTTTTGATACAATTGGTACACAATGAGACAGTCCCGTTTGGCGGGACGTACTCTGATCATAAAATTTTAGTTTTAAAATACCAAGTTAAAAAAATAAAACAAACTAATAAAAACTAAAAGAACAATAAAAACTAACTAATAAAAACTAAAAGAACAGTAAAATTATTGGTTATATTGAGAAAAAAAAATCTTTTAATTAGATTTTAAAAATATTAAACGGGTTGGTGGCAAATTGGGCATGAACATGGGGGTTTGGGTCAAATTTTTGGACTGTTCTTGGACAATTTTTCGGTCGACTTTCGGTCGATTTTTTGACCAATCCAGGGCACGAAAACTCGTCCTGCTTGGAGGAAATCCTAGAGGGTTAGGTTGTGAACGTACACGGACAAACCACTCAAGAAAATGATGAGAGATGAGAGAGATATAATACCATGAAGTAGGGGTCGCTGCTGCTTGTGTTACCGCGGCTGTTGCGGTTGTACTCGTGTGCTGGCGGCCCATGGCTGCGGTGGCGACAGTCATCGACCTGTGTACGGCGGTCAAGAGGTGTCGACGGCGGCCGTGGGAAGGAGGAGAGGAGAGATTAGGTTTAGGGTTTCTTCTTGTGTATCTATACGTGTGTGTGTGTGTGTGTGTGTATATATATATATATATATATATATAGAGAGAGAGAGAGAGAGAGAGAGAGAGAGAGAGAGAGAGAGAAAGAAAGAGAGAGAAGTCGGGATGGGTCTGCGGGTTCAAGCGGGTGGGGAATAGGAATTAGGTTTTGGTTTAGGAGTTAGTTTAGGTTTTATGTTATTATTATTATTGTAATTTTCTTTTCTTTTCCTTTTTCTTTTTCTTTTTCTTTTTATTATTATTATTATTATTATTATTATTATTATTATTATTATTATTATTATTATTAACTATATATTTATTTATATATATATATGAGGTTATAAAAAAATCTAAAAAGAATATTTGTACACAAAATATATTCTAGAAAATTTTACTTTGTAAGAATTTAATAAAATACTACTCCCAAAATATTTTATAAAATATTTTGTAATTAATAATTAGATATTTATCTAGTTATAATAAATCCAATAACTGTATTATCCAATTAACTAAGTAAATAACTAAATGGATATCCAACAAAATAGAATAATAGTAAATAATATGCAAACCTTACAAAAAAATTTGCCTAATTTGGCATGAAGAATTATGAGATGCTAATTTTATGAAGTTGGGATTAAAAAATAACTATAAATAAATTATATATATATAATATCTAAATATTTAACATAAGAATCTATGTTTGTTACACTAATATCATATTAATGTCAAATGATCAAATTTTTGTGCCACAAAAAGATCCTACAGGTAGTGCCTCATGTGTAGGCTACTTCCTATGATGTGCGATATAGATTTTGGGGCTATCCTATAACATTAATGCCTAAACCACGGTGAAATGTCCTAATAAAATCATTAGATTTAATTGATTTAAAAAATAATCTAAAACAAATACAAGAAATACAAAATACACACAAAATACTTATTTTTGGGTGAGAGAGTTTACAATCTACCAAACTTATAAGAATTTTGTCATCAAAATTAAAAATAAGAAATAATTTGTTAAATCCTTCTCATTCGTATCTAAGGCAAGTCAATCATAATCTCTCAAATTTAAATAACAAAATTTTAATCAAATCCATCGTAATCTCCTTAAAATTAAAATAACCCTTGTTTAAATCAAAATTCAACCTATCGTAATCTCTTCTCGATTTTTAAATAATCAACATCCAAATTTAATTTAAATCTATATGACATCTTCAAGATTTAAATAATCCACATCAAATTTTATATCACAATCTCTAACTATCATAATCTCCTCTAGATTTTAAATAATAAACAATTCTAATAAAATCTTATTCCTATTTTAAACTTATGAAATTTGTACTCTTCAAATTCTAAATTCAATTTCTATCATCAACATTTCAAATAGGTGATCCAACAATCAAAGCTTAAATTTTAATTCAAATCATCAAATTGTAAAATTTTGAATTCAATCCATCAATGTTCATGTTTAGAGTTCTATTTTTTTTCCTCAAAATTTAAATCGTTAATTCAATCTCCAATATTCAAAATTTAAATTATGTGCTCAAATTATAAATATTTGGTCCGCAATATCAAGATTTCAAAATTTAATCTATAAGGCATTCTTATCTTTAAAGTTAAATCCTCATCATCTTAATCATTCTTCTAAAAATTCTCGAAATTAAAATGACTTAAATCCCTCAATCTAATCTTACTTGATCACAATCTAATTTTTTTTTTACCTCAAGTTGACAATGCGACTTCTATCCAACTTAAAATTTACCGATCTATCACATAAGGCTATATATTTAAGAAAAACTTCCTCAAATTATTTAATCATGTTATTCAATCCTCAAACACAAAATATCTCACATGTTTTATGCCCTTAATTACAAAAGATAGTCACAAAGTAATACGATTTACCTATGGGGTATATCTAGTACTATCTATGTATCAAACTTATATCAAGCACGAGCGTTCGTCTTTCCGAAATAGGTGAAGACGAAAAACAACAATAAAGAATTCAAGGAGGAGGTGATAGAATACAAGTATGGGGTTCAAGGTGATTAAAGAATTCAAAAAGAGAGTTGTCAGGGCAGTTGCGGATGAGATTCTATTTTGATAAATTCTGACTTGCATGCTCATATCAGAACAGTTATGTACCTGATATGATATGCTTTGACCTATTTAGAGGACAAGTATATTCGTCTAACAAGCTGAGTCAACTTTATCTCAATCTACGTAAAATAGTCATATGAAGAGTGAACCAAGCGCACTAAGGTTGATCAGACCATAATACACCAATTCTAATTAGACAATGTATTAGTGGGTGTCTCCAATAACACATATGTCAAGAATAAGCTCGATAAAAGAATAAGCTTGCAAAACTAGGCATTAATAGCAGCATAAGTCGAGGTAGTCCAGAAAATATAAGTACGCCAGATTATGATGAAGGAAGGTATAAAATAATTCAAGTTCATCAAGAAGATAAGACTCGTCCGGTGTTGTGCCTCTACAGTTGCCATACTAACTTCCTGTCTAAGTCTCTAGTCAACCAAATGGGGTTATGGGCCTCTAAAGTTCTACAGTTTGGATAAGCACTATCTTCTTATGCTAGCATATAGTTAGTGTTATTCAATTATACTTTATTAATGGGTCAAAAGGACTATGTGATACTAGGTTGTGAGGCATACTATCCAACTTACAAGAATCAACTATTATTGTAACTGCCTTGTGGGGATAAAGTAGAAACTCTTATTTGGGTATACGAGAAAAAGATCTTGGTACTTACTAAAGTATCCTATTGCATTATAAAACTCCATAGGTAATGGTAAGTCTTAATCATAGTATTTATAGAACAAAAGTGTTAATATTAAGAATGAAAAAGTTACTGGCTCTCAAGTGAGAGAGGATATAATTTTATTGAGATATGTGGAGCAGATTACTTGATTTGAAACTAAAGGATAATCATAAAATCATAATCTAAATGAAAAACTCAAACTATCAAGTTGTAACTACTAAGCACATAATTTTAAAATTCAAGATTAATAACTATAATTCTAGCAAACTATATATCCTAACATAAAAGGAATCACTTGGCCTACAATCAGAAGGGTTAGGTGGCACAAATTGAAAGATGAAGAAATTTTTTTAGCCATCGTATAAAAAACGAGCGCTAAGGTTTTGGAGAAACAAGATATGAAATTAAATAGAGAGACTCTTGATAATATTATGGTTTCCTAAAAGTAGGTGGTATGTTAGTCTCTATGTTCGAGGTATGATCAAGGGAGAGGTTCTAATCATTCAATAGGTTTTAATTGGGTAAAGATCTATGACGATTGATCTATGATGGAGGGAGGGATTAACTCAAAATAGAAACATATATAGATAGTTAGATGAGATGGCAGGGTCACTGACTCATGGAGACTCAAGTATGACTCAATGATGATCATAGATTCTAGGGGACCTACTAAGATGAAGGTAGGGTACCCTTGCTCTTACTAAGGTATTGGTTTATTCCTCTTGGTTTTCTAAGATACTGCTATGCTAATATCAAGACAAGAATCTAAATTTATAGTTCTCTAATACTATCTCACTATGAAAGTTAGGTTTAGTCCTAATATTCAACCTTAGATTTCTATTGGTTCCTCAATACTAGGGTCAAACAATATGATTAAATTTCTAACTAATCCTAGTAGTGTCTATACTACTCTCAAGTCATTCCTAAATATATTAAGGGATAATGGTCAATTAATTTGGAGGTGCTTGATGCTAAGGTTCATTACGTATGCTAAACTTTTGGGAGCTGTCAATATTCTAATTTATTTTTCTTGGTAGGTTTGCTATCATAATTATCTTCTAACAACAATGATTCCTATATTCTGGCAGGAGGCTATACTCAAAGAATTATTAGGAAAGTATATGAATCAAGCAGGATGCAATTATTTAAATAGAACTGGTTGGAAGGAAGGCGAGTTCAAAGAATTTGGAAAGAAATCAAGGAGGAAAGTCAAGTATGTGGATGAGATCTAAAACTCTAATCCTAGGTGCAGGCCCGCTCGGTACAATTATGTAACCGAAACGGCTAACTCGACCTGCATAGGCCACCACAAAAATATGTTACGCCCCAGTCCCAAAATACGTAGGACTAGGAATATGTAAGCATGCCAGCCGTATGTATATTGAGACTCTAATATATAGAAACCATAACACATACGTACGCTATATTATGAACAATAATTCATAATTGGTATATAGTTGTCACAAGTCACAGGGCATAACTAAATCTCATCCACAAAAAAATCATAAAGAAATAAATGATCAAATATGTCAATGAACCAAATATGAACTAGTCGAGAGGAACTAATAGTTGGATAAAGACAAATCCACTACCAAACTAGAATATAAAAGTAAATATAATAAGTACATCATCTAATGATCAGAGAGGCTTGAAGGAAAAACCTTCTCAAAAGATAACGAAGTAGCAAGTCCTGATCCGTGCTCCTGCGAATAGTCATGATCGTCTACACCTGGAAAGGGACCAGGTCCTCAGAGGAACGTAACAAGATACATAGAAGCGTGCCAATAAAATACTGAAAATAAACATCCAAAGGGTCGTCTAATCGCATATGTGAATGCACTTTGAGAACAAATTTCCAACACGTGGGCTATCTTGCTAAAATGGGATTGACATGATTCTCTTAGAGAATTCGGGGCCTAAAAAGCATGACGTCTTTTGAACGTTAGATGCCTCCTGTAGATAATATAGGGGTCATCTGACCACGCATCTCTGACGAAGAGTGCGGGTTACACAAGGAAAGTGCAAAGGAGCCCAAACGCCTTACTTGTTGTTCTCTCCACCCCATGCTCTATTCAGGCTATATCTATGACACGATGAGACCTATAATAACTGTCAAGTCTTCTAACATATCTCTATTAGCAGTTATTTCCTATCATACGTCCCATACGTACTGATGATCAGTCAATACGTAAGTCTGTGATCTATATGAGACTCATAACTCATTTAAAAAATGTGTTACAGCCAAATAAAAAATAAGAATGCCTCATGATAATGGGGTGGTATCGTAAAACTAGGTTAACAACATAATATATAATAAAGACAAAATACGATCCCACCGTCGTTGCACCCAAGTTATTCTTGGACGCATAGTTTATATAGCAGTTAAAATATATGAACTAAATGACAGAAATAAAATGCATGCACCATATGGAATGTAAATCATAGTGCAATGGCAATGTATACTTGACTGGCAGGAAAGCTGCATAATGTAAGCGTCCAGACATCAAGCATAAGGGATTAGAAACTATGACATCCGAATGACGTCTCCGGATGCTGAAATAAGTATTACCAACATTCCCAGAATCAGCGAGACTGCTAGAAAATACTACCCTTTCGTCCAATTTAGATACAGGGGTAAAACGATAATTTTGGATCAAAGTAGGGTCCATGTGTGTCCCACTTTATACCGAAATATGTGCCAGAGTTAAAGGTCTCTAAATAGGATAAATTATAGGTCAAATAAATTCTAAACGATGATACGAACTCGACGGTATATCCAATTTTGGATTCTGATGAGTCGATCACAAATTCGCCCTTCAAGTCAAACCATAGGGCCCGTAAATAGGTAGCTCGGTCAACTGTCTCAGAATCGTGTGAAACTTGGGTCACAAGACCAGCGTGATATCACAAATCCAATGACACAAGTTTTGTCATATTCCGACGAGCGTACACAAAGTGGGGTGGTAGTATATAAAAGTTGCGATGCGAAAACTTTTTACGGATACAGGTTGATTCCGACGTGCACACACGTCCGAATCAACTTTCGTGAAAGCCCACACGTCAGGATATAGCATACGCATCTTTCGTTACAATTGGTACTCGATGAGGCGGTCATATTTGGCGGGGCACACTCCGTATCACAAAATTTTAGTTTTAAAAATACCAATATTTTGGTCATTTTGGAGGCCGAATAATTTTACAAATAAAATAAAATAATAAAAACTAAAAGAACAGTAAAATTCTTGGTTATATTGAGAAAAAAACCTTTCAATTAGATTTTGAAAATATTAAATGGGTTGGTGGCAAATTGGACATGAACATGGGGGGTTTGGGTCAAATTTTTGGACTGTTCTAGACAGTTTTTTTGTTGACTTTTGGTCAATTTTTCTACCAATCCAGGGCACGAAAACTCGTCCCGCTTGGAAGGAATCCTATAGGGTTAGGTTGTAAACGTATACGAATAAACCGCTTGAGAAAAGGATGAGAGATGAGAGAGATATAATACCATGAAGTAGGGGTCGCTGCTGCCTGTGTTACCGCGGCTGCTGCGGTTGTACTCGCGCGCGGGCGGCCCATGGTTGCTGCGGCGGCGGTCGCCGGCCGGTGTGCGGCGATCAGGGGGTGTCGACGGCGACCGGGGGAAGGAGGAGAGGAGAGATTAGGGTTAGGGTTTCTTCTTGTGTGTGTATATATATATATATATATATATATATATATATATATATATATATATATATATATATATATATATATATATATATAAGTCGGGATGGGTCTGCGGGTTCAAGCGGGTGGGGATAAGAATTAGGTTTTGGTTTTAGTTTAGGAGTTAGTTTAGGTTTTATGTTTTTATTATTATTATTATTGTTATTTTCTTTTCTTTCTTTTTCTTTTTCTTTTACTTTTTATTTATTATTATTATCATTATTAGCTATATATTTATTTACATATATAGATGAGATTATAAAAAATCCAAAAAAAATATTTGCACACAAAATAAATTCTAAATTTTTTTACTTTGTAAAGAATTAATAAAATACTACATCCAAAATATTTTATAAAATATTTTATAATTAATAATTAGATATTTATCTAATTATAATAAATCAAACAACTGTATTATCTAATTAATTAAGTAAATAACTAAATGAATATACAACAAAATAGGATAATAGTAAATAATATGCAAATCTTACAAAAAAAAATGTCTAATTTGGCATGGAGAATTATGGAATGCTAATTGTAGAAAGTTGGGGTTAAAAAATAACCACAAATAAATTATATATTTATAAAATATCTAAATATTTAACACAAGAATATATGGTTGTTACACTAATGTCATATTAATGCCAAATAATCAAATTTTTGTGCCACGAAAAGATCCTACAGGTAGTGCCTCCTATGTAGGCTACTTTCTATGATGGGCGATCCAGATTTTGGGGCTATCCTATAACATTAATTTTGAAACCACGGTGAAGTATCCTAATAAAATTATTAGATTTTAATTGATTTGAAAAATAATCTAAAACAAATACAAGAAATATAAAATACACACAAGATACCTATTTTTGGGTGAGAGAGTTTACACACTACAAAATCTAGGGTACAAGCCCGTAGCATATTGTCATGCCCTAGAACAAAAATACTGGAGAGCAGGGAAGACAAAGCCAGCTATGCATACCAGGGTACTCCATACCCCGAGATACGATCACGGTTGTCTAGACATGTGAGGGTTTACTCTACAATCCAACAGTCATTCATGGATCAAGAATTCCTAGGTGTCTCAGTCTTAAGCAAGCAACAAGTTTCAAGATATATGATCAACAAACATATAATAGTAAGGCGTCCTAAACTATACATACACAGATGATCATGAAGCTAGTTACAAAATAAAGAATTAGCAGAGTACAATATTACATGATCATCTCTAGCTATAGTCTAGAATATGCTTTACATGTAGGCTCTCAGGATATAGTATCAAGAATTATAAAACACGAGCTAAACAGGTGCTCGGTGGCTAAACGTCTCAAAAGTATAATTATACAAGATCAAGTGGGTGATGAAAGAGAAACTTACTCATATCCTCGGGTGCTCCTCGTGTTCACCATTTTGAGGAGGAAGGTACGGGAGATCCTGCGGTCCTGCTCCAAATTTGGCTATACAAAACCATTGGGGTCAGACCCCAAATAGCAAGTACCACAAGGGAGCCAAACTTATGAACTAAAACCAGCATGCTGACAAATTAGTAAGAATAGCAGGTAATATAATATTTAAACAATTCTGGAGTAATTAAACAAGGATATTTGGATCCAATACTCCGGTTACCATTTTCGGATCAACTGTTAATTAAATCAAGACAGGACTAGACTAAAAAATAAGCAATCATGGCCAATCATGCCCTATGTCTTGCTATCATTAGCTAACTAGGGTTATCATAGTCTTAGTTACTAACACATACAGTTTGAGATTCCTTAATACCACATGTCCTGCAGACTATCCGAATTACCCAAACGAACAAGTACATAATATAGGTTTATCAGGTATAATTATTTTCTTGTCTTTTCTGGTGGTGCAACACTCGTCAGTATGCTGAAAATGTGTCCGTCATGACGGAGAGCTCCAAATCCATCAGGTGTGGTTGGAATACCGGGATTGCATGTAGCCAGAAAATCTCTCTTGATGCTTTCTAGATTATTAATCTAGTTATTAGCCTGGAGAATTATCCAGAATTCTCGATCGTGGTGCTCGAGAATCTACCTTAGTCATGATGCATGCTGCAAGACATGACAGTAACTTGACAAGCATAATCAAATCAACCACGGGGATACATGACATGCAATACAAGTGCTACTAATAGACTTTATCAGGGTAGTTACAGGGATTCTCAAGTCAAGAGTGCGCTATGTCGAGCCACTGCCAGGAGTATCAGGATCAAAAGTATCTGGGTTATCAGTTCCATGTCAAGATTCTGGAGTTCATTTATAATGTAGAATCACTTAGCTCATGTCAGGAAATCAAGATCCATATCAAGAATGTCACGTTCAAGAAATAATCAGGATTAACTAAAATACTGGATAAAAGAGAACAAGGGAAACATCAAGTGTTAAGCATTACTAACAAAAGAATAATGACATATAGGCGCATAAATAAATAATTTAGGGTTGGTGCATAATCAAGCAAAGAAAATTAATCATCTACGCATAATAGGCCAAAAACCACTATTGGCACACAAATGGCCAAAAAATAGCATTGGCGCACAAATGGCCAAAAATAATATTGGCTTACAAATGGCCAAAAACAGCATTGGCGCACAAATGGCCAAAAATAGCATTGGCGCACAAATCACTAGTCCGGGCAGTTCTGGCACACTTTGATACAAAAAGTGCTTCGAGCAAAGATGGTACACAAAAAAAAATACTAAAATGCACTTCTAGAACGTTGACTCACAATGATAGAAGTGCCCGAGCTAGGGGCTTGGCGCACTTTCATCAATCTTGCCAGCATGGAGGTTTGGCGCACAAATAAGCGTAGGAAGGTCTACTAAAAGATAAAACACAAGTCTCAAAGCATGGCACAACAGTCAAGATACGATATTCGAAAATACGAGAGTCGAGACTATGCCAAAGTCAAGGCTCGTCTATTAAGAATACTCAAAGAAAGGAATTAGTGCACCAACAAAGGCTTGGCGCACTTTCTCTTGATTGACGAGGTTGAATGCTCAAATGTGTGCCTCTGATGATTTCTCTTAAAAGTGTGCCCAAATTTTTGATAGCTTTGGAGCACTTTTGCAAGGGTTTGATTAGATGATATTCGTACAAAACGTATGCATGAGGAGTAAAGTGCCCCAGAGTACTCAACACATCTTGGCGCACTTTTTGCAAGAATTTGAATGTTGTCCTGAACGCAAGTATTTTTACAAGGATTTGAATATCGTGCTGAATGCAAGCATTTTTTTGAGATAGCCCACTGTGCGCTCAAGTTTTCAAGGGTCTCATGCACACTTTTTATAGAATTGCTCATTCTTCTCCGGCCAGCACACTTTGTGCTCCGACTTTGTTATTCTCAACTTTTCCTTTCAAGATCAAATACGAGTACAACAAAACCAAGGTTACAACCAAGGTTACAAAATAGTCTACAACACCATTCTAAGCTACTAAAGATATGTAGATAACTAAGCTAGCAAATAAATATAAACTTAGGTTTATCAAGAAGCTCCCAATTTATGGGTTCACTCGGTTGGAAAGATGTACCTACCTATGGTAAAGTTGTAGCCTAATGCTAACACTACCAAGTTACCCACGGCCAAGGCCCTATTCTCGGCTGGGAAAGAAGTGAAGAAGGAAATAGAAATAAAAGAAAAAAAGAAAAGTAAAGGGAAGGAAAGAGAAATGTTGATTATATATAGAAAAATCTAGGATTGTAGGCCATTGAATCATAATCCATGCCCCTCACCTGGGTTCATCATAGCGACACACAAGAAAACCAAGGGACCAAAGGTCCAAAGCATGCAACTAAGAAAAATTTATAAAAATAACCTAAACAATGCATGAGTGACATAAAGTATAAAGTAAGCAATTAAACAATAAGCAAACTATATACGAATAATACGCGTATCTCGGGTGCGTATACTAGAATAGTGAGACGAGTCTCACACATATCCTCCAAAGGCTGAATGGTCCTCTCTGACTGCCCATCTGTCTGTGGAAGGTAGGCTGTAGTGAATCTCAACCTGGTGCCCAATCTCTCATCCAAGATCTGCTAGAAACAAGAAGTAAACCGAGTGTCCCAATCCGATACTATACTTCCTGGGATACCGTTGTGCCTTACTATCTGTCTTATATATATTTCTACCAACTGTTGTGTGGACTGTCCTACTCTGAAAGGGAGAAAATGTGCTACCTTCGTGAGCCAATCTACTATCACCCAAACCGTATCTCGACCAGTCGGGGATCTAGGTAAACCGGTCACAAAGTCTATAGTGATATGCTTCCATTTCCACTCTGAAAGAGGAAGTGACTGCAATAATCCTGTCGGTCTCTGTTGCTCGAACTTTACTTGTTGACATACCAAACATTAAGAAATGAACTGAGCTATCTTCCTTTTTATTTCGTTCTACTGGAAGTACTGCTTAATATCTTGATACATTTTCATGCCTCCTGGATGAATAGAGTATTGAGAACTGTGTGCTTCAGTCATCACTTTCTATTGGATATCTTCGCTTGGCACACAAAGACGATTTCCAAATCTAAGTGTCCAATCTTTATGAATTATCAATTCCTTCCTAAGACCAGACACACACTTTGTCCGAAGTTTCTGAATCTGTGGATCTTCTACCCGAGCCACTATGATCCTCTCTACCAAGGTAGACTGTATCTGTAGACTGGCCAAAACTCCCGTATCTAGCGGAAGTACTATCTCTATACCCATCTCTTGCAAATCCTCCAGTATATGCCTCTGTGTAGTCAACACCAATGTATTGCCTCTTCTGCTATGAGCATCTGCTACTATATTCACCTTGCCCGAATTATATTGGAGCTCCACGTCATAATTCTTCCATAATTCTAACCACCTCATCTGCCTCATGTTCAGATCCTTCTAGGTGAATACATATTTCAAGCTCTTGTGATCCGTAAATATCTCCACCCGATCACCATGTAGATAATGCCTCCATAACTTGAGTGCAAACACTACCGCTGCCAATTTTAAATTATATGTCGGGTAGTTCTTCTTATGATCTCGAAGTTGTCATGATGCATATGCTATCATCCTTCCATATTGCATCAATACCTATCCAAGCCCTTTCCCAGATATGTGACAGTACACCGTAAACCCTCTGGATCCTACATGAAGAGTAAGGATCGGTGCGGTAAACAATATATTCTTCAAATTCTCAAATACTGCCTGACACTCAGCTGACCAAATAAACTTGACTTGCATGTCAGATGAGTTATCAGTGCTGAGATCCTTGCAAAGTTGCCATAAACCTCCGATAATATCCTGTTAATCCCAGGAAACTTCGTATATTTGCTACAGTCTTTAGAATTGGCCAACTCTCTACTGCCTCAACCTTCTTTGGGTTTATCGCTACTCTTGCTCCTGAGATAATGTGCCCCAAGAATGACACATGATCCAACCAGAACTCACACTTACTAAGCTTCACATATAATTGGTGTTTTCTTAGAATCTGTAAGACTTTCCAGAGATGCTCTTCATGTTATTCTTCACTGCTAAAGTAGACAAGAATGTATCAATGAATACCACTACAAATTGGTCTAGGTATGGCATGAAGATGCAGTTTATCAAATCCATAAACACTGCTGGTGCATTGGTTAGCCCAAATAACATTACTAAAAACTCATAATGCCCATACCATGTTCTGAATGATGTCTTGGGTATATTCTGCTCCCGGACTCTCACCTGATGATATCCAGACCAGAGATATATCTTGAAAAAGACTCTAGCCCTGCTCAACTGTTTGAACAAATTGTCAATCCTAGGAAATGTATACTTGTTCTTCACTATTTTACATTCATTTGCCGGTAGTCGATACACATCCATGAGGTTCCATCCTTCTTGTTCACTATTACCACCGGTGGTCCCCATGGTGACCAACTGTATTGAACGAACTTCTTCGCCTTCAGATCCTCTATATGCTGATATAGTTTGTCGAGCTCTAATGGTGACATTTGATAAACCTTACTGGAAACTGGTCCTGTTCCTGGCATCAATTCAAAATAAAATTCCATCTCTTACTGGTGGTAACCCTTGTAGCTCCTCTGGTAAAACATTAAGAAATTCCTCGACTATCCTAGGGATCTGCTCCTCTACTTCTGCTGCTACTATAATACCACCTTCATGCTGGCCCTCCACCGTTATAGTGAAGAAAAAAATCCTCCTGGCCTGGAATGATAAATATTACTCTACCCTTACGATAATCTATCATCGCATGACTATCTCTCAACCAGTCCATGTATAAGATAACATCGAAGTTACCCATAGGGAACTCGATCAACTTCACAGGTAATGAATGCCCACATACTACGACCGGACACACTAGACTCACTTTACAAACCCCCATGAGTCCATTACTAGTGAGTATATTCAGCCTCTCTGGCAATGCCTCAAATTCTAATCCAATGCGTGTCACAAATCGTGCAAATACAAATGAATGGGAAGCCTCTGAATCAAACAATGCCATGACAAAAAAAAAGACGACGAAAATGTTACCTTCCACCACATCGTCCGATACCAAAGCATCCCCTAAGGACAAGGTAAATGCAAGCCCCTGGCCTTACTGTGCTCCCCGTTGATGCCTTCCTTGATTATGCTACAGTGGCCTCTGATGCTGGAACCTCTATTGCTGGAATACCTGAGCCTGCGGCGACAATGGTCGCTGAGCTACTCACGGCCAATGTTTGCCCTCTATTCTAAACTACCCCTGGTGCTGGCAATGTTGGGAACTATTGGACTGGCCCTCCTGGCCTCTACATCATTGGACAAGTGGCGATCATTTGGTTTGGATTACCACATCTATGCATAACTCATTTGTTGACCAACATACGTCCCGGCTGTAGCCTCCCTTATCACAATAGGTACACTTGGTGTACCTAAACGATGTTGTTGTTGCTGCATCGGCTGAAATGGCCGAGCTAGTACTATTACTAACGATGTCACTGGCCTCCACGGTGCTGACTTATGGATACGAATGCCATGTGAGGGTGCTGACATCCAGGGTACTGCTCCTCCTCCTCTCTCTAAGCGTGGGACCTCTTTTGACCTCTCGTCCTAGAAGCCAACCTCTGGATCGTAAGCTCGTATCTCCTAGACGCTATCAACACAGCCTCAAAAGTCTGGTAGTCGTGCCCCTCTACCAGCTAAAGGATCTATAGGTGAAGTCTATATTGGAACTGTCTAGCCCCAATCCCGCAAGGACTGATCATCCTCGCTTTGATCCTTACAAAATCGATCGTCCTCGCTTGGGCGTGATACCGTGCAAGCCTATTATGCTTGCACAAGGCCAACGCTTGAACAATAACAACATAAGCTATTCAAGGATAAAAGCAGCGGCACAATAATTCAGAAAAGTAAATGAACATAATGGTATAAGAAAATAATCCCATTATTGATATTTGAAATGATTAAAAGGCTTGCCAATTGGCTTACATCAATACAGAATACAATGACATTGTTCCATACATTACAACCCTTTATATAGAAAATATCTCAAAATATCTCCATACATCTCAAGTCATCGACACCGGATTTTTGGCTCCTGAGGATGAGGATCTGCTATCGCTTCTTCGGATAATCCAGTACCTGCGAACATAACTTGTGGGGGGTCAGCAATTTGGAAAAAGTACTGGTGAGTATAAAAGCAACGAACATAAGCAACACTCTATAAAACCAACACTAAGTAATCATATTATAAAAATATTTCATTATTAGTGATCTTGCTACCTTTTTACCTAGGTTTATTTCATGCTATACAACATAAGAGTCAGATTACACTTCTTTGAAAACCAGATTTCATATTCAATACAACTAAGCATTCAACAAAAACTACTCTATCGTGAAATGTGCAGCTTGTGTTGTTAGCCATATTCTATCTCTTATTGATAATAGCAACATCTAGTGGACTATTCATCTTAACATTCATTTCTTCTCTTCTTATGAATAGTTAACATCTTATCATGTCTAGGTTCTTCTTTTTAGCAATGTATGAAAGAAACATGACAATAGACTAAACCACAATATACAATTTCTTACCCACGGCCGAACAGTTATTCATGCAGCAAACATACAAGTTAGAAACTATTTACATAAATATATATGTTCTATTCCTTTCCCGTCTCTGTATCAAACAGTTAGGATGTGCAGGAAGGCTATCCTAGCATGCGACCTAACTACCTGATATGCAGCTCTACCAGATAAAACTCTATGATGCACAATCTCCTTAACAAGCATATTTTTCTAACTCTAATCTTCTTATCAAAAGTACTTCCTCCTTTCTAATAGCCACACCATGCCCCAAGATCGCGCAGGAACGATACCTCAGGGTGCACTATTAATCTCCTCCCTTTATTAGCATCCTTTCCTCCTTTCTAATAGCCACACCCCCAAGATCCCGTAGGAACGATACCTCAGGACGCACTATTAGTCTCCCATCTCTTATCTAATAACCACACCACCCAAGATCCCATAGGACCAATACCTCAGGTGGACTAGTAGTCTCTTACTCTTCGATAACAAGCCATTAACTCTTCGTAACAATATAAGTATTTCATTCAATCTATCTTTAGACAATAACAAGGAAACATGTAATCGATCTTCTATTTAACAAGCATGACGATAGTTCTTCTTTTATCTTTTAACAAGCATGTAGTTCTACTTTATCTTTAACATTCAAAGAAGGAACGTGTTCAAGCGTTTGTTTTACTCTTCTTATTAACATGGCAAGGGTTCGTTCGATAGCCGTGTCAGTATGACCTAGCATGCAATATTCTATTTTTTTTACTTAGTATGGCAATGGTTCTATCTCTTTAGACAAGAATATAAGTTCTCTTGTAAAGCATAACAATGACCATTTATTCTATAAATCAAGTAGGCAAACATTTTTAAAGTATATACGGTTCTCTAATTAAGCATGTCAAGTCAGGTTCTATCATTCTTCTTATGAACACTAATCTTAGTACAATCATTTATAAAACCAGATTCTTTTATTAGTCGTAAAAGAATCAGAGAATCACTACAAAAATACAGAGTTTTAACGACAAAATTTTATGTCGCTAAAATACCTATTTTTGTCGCTATTTTAATATAGCGACGGATTAGCAACAAAAATATGGCGTCACTAATTAAAGTGTCGCTGCCATATTTCTGTCGATATGGCAACGAATTCGCGATGAACTTAGCGACAGAATTATAGCGACGGATTAGTGATGAAATATTTATGTCGCTTTATTTAGTGACAAATTAGCGATGGATTGGCGACGAAAAGTGTGAGCCCATTTTTATCAAATTTTCTAGAAGCTCACCGATGGAATTTTTGTAGCTAATTCATCGCTAAAGATGACGGACATAGCGACAGATATAGCGACTGTCTGATACCAAAAATTTCACATTTTTGGTACCAGAGATATTTAGCGACGGTTTTTTCGTCGCTAATCTATCGCTAAAGCGTCGCAGATCCGTCGCTGACTGGAATTTTCTAGTTTTTTGTCGCTAATCTGTCGCCATTCCGTCGCTAAAAATAAATATTTTTTTACAGAATAGAATCACTTACTTTCTGCTCCTGTAATATTATACAAAATTAAATCACTTATACAAAAATACATCCAATTACATCAAATACAATGAAACACATCAAATATAATAAAATTTAAATATAAGTGCATAGCCATAAGTTATCATACACTACCATAATCCAAACATATATAGTTATACACAAATACATCCAACAAACTGTCAAATTATCATGAAAACAAAAATACACATCAAGTCGACGGTGGAGACGGCTGTCGAGTAGCCATGTACTACGCCATAACTGTAGTGATGATCTCCTGTAGATCCTCAGGAAAGACAGGCGGAGCAGTAGGAGGAGTCAGAGGAGCCATTAGAGTAGCTGGAATAGCAGGAGCTGCAAGAGGAGCAGGAGCTGCAGGATCACGAAACTCTCTCAGTTGTCTAACCTGCCTCTGTACCTCTAACAGAGTCATCGTGATATGCTCCAAACTCATAGCACCAGGAGGAACGGGCTCTGATGGAGCTGGAGGAGCCATCGGAGGAGCTCTGGAAAGAACCAACAATTGGGATGCCAACGATCCAGTCCCGTAAACACTGCCGTATTTTCCTCTCCCGACAGCTTGTATCCACTGATCGTTTCTCTCAGTCGGTGTACTGCTCTCAGCCCCACCCTCTAACGTTTCATACGTCTCCTATATTTATTTATGTAAATAGTTTAGATATCATAGGTTAGGATTGCTCTTTTTATTGACTACAACTAAGGTTAGGTTTAGAGTTAAGTTTAAGATATCGTAGGTTAGGTTTAGAGTTAAGGTTTTTGGATATCATAGGTAACAATATTAAAGTTAAGGTTAGATTTTTAGGGTAAACAAATATAGTTAAATTATAAAAAGAATATAATTAAATTTTTTTGACAAAACTTTATAAACACAACTTATGTATGCTTTTGCTACCCGCTCATCTACGAGCTTCCCATTCTTCTTCCTTTTGTGCATCCGATGGAAGATTGCGGGAAAGTCGATGGTCTTTGGGACTCCCCGGCTCTGATGGCATCCTCGTACTGTAAAAATTAAGAAATTAATCAAAAAGAAAAATAAAAATTATTAAAAATTGATCCAGCAAAAAATTATAATACTGACCATCCGTAGAAAATGCTCGACGGTCGAAATGGATCTACCCGTGTGGAGACCACCCTTAGCATGGGACACTCTCGCCTTCTTGTACTTGGCCTCCATTTTCTCCTTCATCTTCTTCCAGAACTCCTCCTTGAGCCACTCCTTGTGAAGATCCCCTGAATGTGACGCCAGCACCTTCTGATCGTTGATCATATCCCAGAATATTTTACTGGCGACGGTTTTGTAGCACTTTCGGATCACAGACTCTCTATGATCTGGCCACCAGTACTTCTTCTGCAAATTCAAAAAAATATTTTTTAGCATTTTAATCATAAAATTATATATTATTTTAAATAAAAATCTTATACATACCTGCAATATATCTAGCCAAATGAAGCGTCGATCCAACGGGATATCACTGAAGTTGATCTAAGGGCCATAAAAGTTCTCCCGCATGACGTCTCCCAGATTATTACCAGCCTTGGTCGGGAAGAACCTGAAATAAGTAAACAATATACAATTAGAATAAAAATGAATAAATAAATAAATGTGTAAATTGACAATAAGTACTTAGGTCGCTCCATCGACCCACAGCTCGGGGCGATCGATATTGGCTGGCCTCTCTGGTAGAGTAGGGGGATATACAAATCTTGGACGATGGACATATACTCCGTGCTCTACCAGGAGGCCTGGATATGGATTTGCTCCGGTAGGAGCAACTAGTGGAGTAGCCGGTGTACTAGTAGTCTCATGAATAGTGGCAGGAATAGAAGATGAGAGAATCCTGGGAGATGGAGTAGCTCCCCCTACCGATGAAAGAGTAGATGGCGGGAATAAACTATCCTCGGCATCTATGGACTCGGCCTCTAATGGTCATGTGCGACCTGCATCCGGAGTAGCTGGAGGATGCTGGAAAGAAGATCCTCTATGAACCTGTCGTCATGATCGTCCTTGTCCTCGTTCCTCCATAGGTAAATCTGACAGTAAATAATATATGGTGTTATGAAACAAATAAAAATAATGACATCAAGACATCATAAAGAAATGGATGGTGTGGTAAAACAAATAAATACTACTGTGATAACCGTGTCATTAAATAAATAAATAATCTAAGCTAATGCATATGTGTGTATGTACTAATCTTTTTTATCTTCTGAATCGTCTTTCGAATTATTTTTTGAATCGTCTTCATCTTTATCTTCTTTATTTTCATTTTTATTTTCACTATCACCATCATCTTTCAATTCGTGTTCCTCGTTCAATACCTCCATATCAGAGTCCTCCTATATATGAGGTAAATCTTCTATGTCAATCTCTTCATTGACTCTATCATTCTCTACGGTAACATCAACCTCCATACCATCAACATCGGCCAAACTTATATACATAGGTTGAGACATGACCACCTCATCCTCCTGGTATACTAGATCCCCAACATTATATGTAATTCTAGTTTTAGTTTTGCATACAGCCCACCAATCCTTATTATTGCGTCGACGACTAGAATAGCTCGTATAATACACTTGAACCGTTTGACTAGCCAACACAAATGGTTCTATCCTTGCTTGGTATTATGTCGAACCAATCACATTTAAACAACACAATTTTATAAGAGTATTCCAGCCCACGACATCTCTTAATAAACTATAATTGTCAAATTTTGGATCCTCATCGTAGACTGAACCCTTCATACATACTCCAAGATTCTTTGTATAATTAGCCTCATAATCAACAAATGATTGATTAATAGGCTTATCAGTGGTTCAAAATTTGAAGCCATTGATGGTGTATCCATCCCAACAATTTGCCCTCTTTCTTGGTCCGATAGCTAATGCTCGAAGTCGTTCATTCTTTAACTCTGTACCAGGACGAAAAAACTAAAATATCACGTATCATGTAGATATTAGACAATGGTCGGAATGCTAAATTTAGAATGCTTAATGTTTAGGATCCATACATAATTATGGAACCACGATGTAAATTTTGTATCAACCTCTCTAGGAAGATCATCATCATTAATAGTAGGTCTCTCCATTTTTACCTTATCTCTAAAAGTACAATGATAGTAAGGAGAATAGTTAGAGCACTTTTTTCAAGCATATACATAATTGAAATATGTAGCAAAGATGTGTCGCTTACTTCTCAATATCTAACATCTCCTCAAGACCACTATTTAAAAATATATACCGATGAGCGGCTTTAAACTTATCATCTTCCAACCACCGTACTTTAATAGCACTTGTAGGCTTGCCTCCTATATTGAAGATAGTGCGGATTATACTATTCGGTTCATCAACCCCACCATCATCATTCCTTGGGGCTCTATTATGATTTTTTCTGACATGAGTATCAAAGTAGATGGAGCAGAAGTTTGAAACCTCCTCAATGGTATATGCTTCCCATATTGAAGCTTCTATATGAGCCTTATTGCCCACTTTCTTCTTTAGGTGATGTAGATACCTATAGATAATATATTGAATATTAGAATTATTTGAGTAAAGAAATTAATAGTACAAATTAATCAATTTATATCTTTCAAATGGATACATCCATCGATAATGGATGGGAGCACAGATACGTGCTTCGTATGCAAGATGAATCTACAAATGCTCCATACTATCAAAAAATCAGGGGGTAGCACCATTTCTAACTTGCATAATGTCAATACAATCTTCTCCTCAAGTTCTATTAAATATTGCACCGTCAACTTGCTTGAACATAAATCTCTATAGATTATAGATAATTCGGCCAACGAAGTCCATATTTGATGAGGCAATATCTCTCTCAGAGCAATAGGTAGTAACCTCTCTAAAAATATATGAAAACCATGACTCTTTATCCCTGTCATCTTGCGTTCGTTGAGATCGACACATCTTGCCAGATTTGATACGTAACCATCAGAAAATCTCAACTTTGAAATCCAGTTGCATATTATCAATTTTTTTCCCTACTCAATGTAAATGGCGGAGGAGGCTTGACCCAATTACCGTTTGCGCTTCATTTTAGGTGCAAATCTGAATGCCTGCAAATAATTTTCAAGTCCATTCTTGCTTTTAAATTATCTTTCTTTTTTTCTTGATATCAATCACCGTATTGAAGATGTTGTCGAATATATTTTTTCGATATGCATAACATCAAGATTGTGTCTTCTGAGATTGTTCTTCCAATAAGGTAAGTCCCAAAAGATACTATGCTTCGTCCAATTATGTCAATGTCATGCCCCAGTCCCAAAATATCGAGGGACTAGCTATGTGGCAAAGGCCAGCAGCATAACTCCAATGGACAAACCCAATTTAATAGACCCATTAGAGTGTACTTAAGCTGTAAAACAAATACAATAGTCTAAGATACATGTCACTGTCTAATTCTAATCTCACCCACAGAAAGTAAACACAATTCAATATGATAGACTAATCAATATAAAGAAATATAGTCCATCAACAAATCCTAATAAAAAGTGTCTCGGGGAACAACCCGATAATAAGTTAATACAATATTCCAAGAGGCAAGATATGAAATAACTGGAAGTAGAAATAACTGAGTATATAACAGAATACTCAGGTAAAATCCTCTGGCACAACCTCATCTTCTGGTACCAGTACTACTCCAATGTCAGCTCATGTTTTGTATACCTCGGGCTATTCCTCTTCTATTGTACCTGGGGACATAATCCGGATCCAAGTCCTCAAGGGATATAGCAAGGTAAAAGAATAACTCAAGCCAAATAAAATATAGTAAATAAAAATAGATCCTCAAGGCAAGCTATGTAACCAGTTATGTGAAATGCAAGTGAGAGCATCACTAGTACTTAGGCTGAGACCACTACAAGCTCTGTGTCGGGGAGCCGGTAGCAGTAATATCACGTAATGGAACAAGCTCTGGAACAGAGACTAAAGCACAACAATAATAAATATATATGTATGCAATCAGCCTGTAGCCTGTGTGTCTCTCCCCATCTAATGTAATCACATGTCTCATGTCTACGACGTCTTATGTCCATAACACGCAAGATCATGACCTCTAGCTAGTACAACGAGTCATAATGATATTTATTTATATGAAAGTCTTATGTCGTAAATCCTGTAAGCCTATACAGAATCACCATAAATAACTCAGGAAAGATTCTGTCACATAAATAGTGTCAAGTGTCCTATGGTAGGACGTACTTGGTAAAGCAAGCACGAAAATATATAGGATCGTGAAATCAACTCTCTAAGTGAAGTTACACGACTCTACGCACGGCATCGACACCCAAATCTTGTTCAGATGCTAAGCAATGTCTCACGGTCCTAGGTTGAGCAGGTATATCATAGAAATAACTCAAGCAAATAATATTAAAGAAACTACTGCAAGTTTGGCAAGGTACACTTGCCTATGTTCTGAACTCTTTCAGTTGCTCCTGTAACAGTAAAATCTCCAGGTACACCTCCGGATGCTGAAACAAACATTACCATCGCTCTCAGCATACATAAATTAGCTAGGATTGACTACCCATAAGTCTAATTTGGACACAGGGGCAGAATTGACAGTCTTTGGTCAAAGCGGGGTCCACATGTGGCCCACTTTGTACCGAAAAACATGCCAGAGATAAAGTTCTCCAAATTCATCAAACTTAGTGTCTACGAGTTTAGAACAATGATACGAATCCAACAAAATATCCAAAACTGGATTCCGATGAGTCGATCACAAAATTACCCGTTAAGTAGAACCGCGGGGCCCACGAAAATTGGGTTTTGTCAACGTCTTAGAATCGAACCAAACTTGGGTCACAGGACCAGCGTAACACTACGAATCTGAAGGTGCAAATTTTGTTATGAAATGACAAGCACACACAAAATTATGACGAGTGTCAGAACAGGCCGCTACGGGACTTTTCGATAGATACCCGTTGATTCCGGTATGCACGCACATCCAAATCAACTTCCGCAAAATTATATACGTCCACATTGACGATACGCGTCTTTCGATATAATTTGTATACGATGAAGCCATCTCGTTTAGTGGAACATACCCTATTTCAAAAAAAATTGGATTTAGAAAACCAAGTTTTTGGTCAACTTCAACCACGAATAAATCACAGCATACAAAAAAGTAAAATAAACTAATTAAAGAAATTAAAAATCGGTTATGATGTTTAAATTACTGTTCAAGTAGAATTTAAAATATTAACTAGGTTGAAAGAAAAACTACCAAGAACATGGGTGTTTGGGACAGTTTTTAAAACTATAAATTGGGTCATTTTTCCTGTTTTGCGTCACAAATTACGACCGATACAGGATACGATACCCCAAACTAATTATACAGGGTTAAAGAGGGTCATGTGGTCTTTGTATAAGATTCTACATATCGATATTTGGATAACTGTGCATAGAGATACGAGAGTGGGAAGAAGGGTACCTCACTGCTTGTTGCTGGTCGAAAATTCAGGCGACTTACGGCGGCGACTTTATGACGGTGGTGCATGGCGGTCCGGGGTCATCAACGGCGGTGGCTTATCGGAAATGGAAGAGGGTTTGATGGTGGATGAGGGGGTGGGTCTGGATGTTTATATAGGGGTCAGAATGGGCGGTTACAGGGAGGTGAAAGGGGGGTCGGTCGCCGGTTTTGGAAAAGGAAGGGGATCTGTCTTTGCTGTTACATTGGGTTAGGGTTTCGGGTCGGGTCGTGGGTTGCGGGTATGGGTTTGGGTCCGAATCCGATTGGTTTAGTATGGGTCGGTCTAGGATGGATCGGTTTGATTCAGTTTGGTTTGGTTTGGGTTGGTTTGAGTTGGTGTAATTAAAACTAATACAATTAGCTATTTAAAAATGGTTTTGGAGCCCAATAAATTCCAAAAAAATTACACAATACTCTATTATTAATTATACACCCTAAAATATAATTTTTGCATAATTTTAATAATTAATTTAATTATAAATCCCTGAAGAACATTTATTATAATTAACTAAAAATAATAAAAAATTCCACAATAATAATTAATAAATTTTAAAATTAAAATTTTAAAATTAGGGTATTTACAATCTACCCACCTTAAAAGAATTGTGTCCTCGTAATTAATAAAATAAAACATAACCGGTCAAGAAAATATTTGCTCCAAAAGAGATGATGTGGTTGCAAGACATGTTTGTTGAAGCACGATACAAAGTGTAAGGAACTATGAACAAGGAGAAATCGAGAGAAAGGGTGAGGGTTTTGTTCAAGCAGAATACGTAGGAAAGGAATAAAAAAAATTTCCTAGGCAATAAGAGATAAGTAACTCAACAGTAAAGGAGCCTAGTTAGAACGAAGATCAACTACAACTTATGAAATCTTGGGTATCAGTGTCATATTACAAATCTAGACTAACAAGTTCATGCTAACACAATACTAGGTATAGGCTAGGGAATGGAACTAATAGGCACATGCTAAAGCATTACTAGGAATATTTGCTATTATAGCTAACTATGATAAAACTAAATCTTATCCATATTCGCTACTCCTCGAGTATGTGCCTCCTTCACTGTCATCACAAAAGTCTATCCACGTACTTGTGGTGGTTCTCTCTACTGTTGCTGGGCCTGCTGGAAGAGTGCTGTTTGCGATGCCAAGGATGGCCTCGGCTGATATCCTCCTGGTGCTGGTAAAACTTATTAGTTTATCATCGGTGCTCCCTCTCGACGCTCAGGACAATCCTTGGCTAAATGTTGGCTGGATCCGCAAATCAAACATAATCCCAACTTGCGTCTGTACTGCTCTCGTAATGACCTCGCGTGCCATAATATTGACATACAGGCAGTGCCTGCGGAGCTGCTCTGGGTGGCTGGTACATGTGAGGTCTCTTTGCAGCTTCTTCCTGTGGTGCTCTGGCTGGTGCTGATATGAAAGGCCATTTATGGCATGACTCTCTCCTGGTGATACGCTCCATGCGTTGGGCTACAGCAAGGACGTCCGTATAAGAAGTAGGTACGACAGAGCCAATCTGTCTCTGTAGCTCAAAGTTTAGTCCGTCAAAGAATTTCTCAGCCTTCCCTTCTTCTGTCGAAATTAGTGTAGGTGTGAAGCGGCTCAAACGGATGAACTCCGTATTGTACTCTTCTACCATCATGTTGCCTTAAGTGAGGCAATTAAACTTGTCCCAAAGTTTCGATCGAGCAATAGATGGAATATACATCTCCTGAAAGAGTCTAGAGAACTCCTCCCAAGTGACTAGGTCTGGTTCAAGCCATATCTCCTCAGATAGCCACCAGTGATGTGCATTGCCCGTCAACTAAATTCTGACGACGGTCATCCAACGCTCCCTCGGAAACTCAGCTGCTTCCAATTGGTGTTGAGTGTTTGCCACTCATGAACTTCAGTGGGCTCCTCTTTGCCAGAAAATATACGGGGCTTCAGCTGGCAAAAATCAGTGATAGATTCCGTCGATGGTCGCCTAGCTGGTGGGTTCGCCTGCTCTAGTGCGGTTACTAAGCTATTCCTCAAGTTCTCTGCCTCATGACGCTGAGCCTCTTGATGAACCTGTTGTTGGGCTTACATCATTATGTAGAACATTTGGAACATCTGCTGTCCGTACATAGTCTGTCCTGGTAGAAAAATGGACATTGGTGGAGTAAACTGCAGTGGTGGTAGAATATCGTCTTGCCGGAACCTTGAGGTGTGCTGATTTGCTTGATTGCTTTGTTGAGTAGAGGGATCTCTATCTAATGGTGTCACTCCATCGTCGTAGGTGACCACAATACCTTGTGGTGTTCCTACGAGAGTCTCATCGCTAGCTCGTAGATCCATTACTCTATATACAAAGTAAACTATGAGAGGCACACAGAGGAATTAAGGCAGGATGCAAGTCAAGAAATTATTTTAAATTTGATATAGAGGTCAAGAACAGATCAACAAGTGGATGAGATCCAATAATTTATCCTAATCGGAGGCTTACTCGATTCCTTAGTTGAAATCGAAGCAATATAGTCGTAGACCTGTATGGGCCACCATAAAAACCATGTCACGTCCAGTCCAAAAATATCGAGGGACTAGCCACGTGACAATAGCCAATAGCACAACTCTAATGGGCAAACCCAATTTAATGGACCGTTAGAGTGTACTTAAGCTGTAAAATAAATACAATAGTCTAAGATACTTGTCACTGTCTAATTCTAATCTCATCTACAAAAAGTAAACATAATTCAATATGATAGACTAATCAATATAAAAAAATATAGTCCATCGACAAATCCTAATAAAAGGTGTCTTGGGAAACAACCCGATAATAAGTTAATACAAAAATCCAAGAGGCAAGATATGAAATAACTGGAAGTAGAAATAACTGAGTATATAACAAAATACTCAGATGAAATCCTCTGGCACAACCTCATCTTCTGGTGCCAGTACTACTCCAACGTCAGCTCCTGTTCTGTATACCTCGGGGTATGACGTACTTGGTAAAGCAAGCACAAAAATATATAGGATCGTGATATCAACTCTCTAAGTGACGTTACACGACTCTGCGCACGGCGTCGACACCCGAATCTTGTTCGAACGCTAAGCAATATCTCACGGTCCTAGGTTGAGCACGTACATCACAGAAATAACTCAAGCAAATAATATTAAAGAAACTACTGCAAGTTTGGCAATGTACACTTGCCTATGTTCTGAACTCCTTCAGTTGCTCCTGTAACAGTAAAATATCTAGGTACGACCCCGGATGCTGAAACAAATATTACCATTGCTCTCAGAATACATGAATTAGCTAGGATTGACTACCCATAAGTCCAATTTGGACACAGGGACAAAATTGACAGTTTCTGGTCAAAACAGGGTCCACATGTGGCCCAAAATATGCCAGAGACAAAGTTATTCAAATTTGTCAAACTTAGTGTCTACGAGTCCAGAACGATGATATGAATCCAACAAAATGTCCAGAACTGGATTCCGATGAGCCGATCACAAAATTGCCCGTCAAGTAGAACCGTAGGGCCCACAAAAATATAATTTTATCAACGTTCTCAGAATAGAACCAAACTTGGGTCACAGGACCAGTGTTACACTACGAATCCGATGGTGCAAGTTTCTTTGCGAAAGGACAAGCACACACAAAATTATGACGAGTGTCAGAATAGGTCAATACAGAACTTTTTCGACGGATATGCGTTGATTCCGGTATGCACGCACATTCAAATCAATTTTGCGAATTCTCATATGTCCGTATTGACGATACCCGCCTTTTGATACAATTTGCATACGACGAAGTTGCCTCGTTTAGTGGGACGCACCCCATTTTAAAAAATTTTGGGCTTAGAAAACCAAGTTTTTGGTCAACTTCAACCACGAATAAATCACAGCATACAATAAATTAAAATAAACTAATTAAAGGAATTAAAATTCAGTTGTGTTGTTTAAATTACTGTTCAAGTAGAATTTAAAAATATTAACTAGGATAGAAGAAAATGGGCCATGAACATGGATGTTTGGGACAGTTTTCTGAACTACAAATTGGGTTATTTTTCCTGTTTTATGTCACAAATTACGACCGACACAGGACACGATACCCTAAACTAATTATATAGGGTTCAAGAGGGTCATGTTGTCTTCGCATAGGATTCAACAGATCGATATTTGGATAACCGTGCACAAAGATACGAGAGTGGGAAGAAGGGTACCTTACTGCTTGCTGCTGCTCGGGAATTCAGGCGACTTGCGGTGGTGACTTTGCGACGGTGGTGCACTGCGGTCCGGCGTCGTCATCGGCGGTGGCTTATCAAGAATGGAAGAGGGTTTGATGGTGGATGAGGGGGTGGGTCTGGATGTTTATATAGGGGTCGGAATGGGTGGTTACAGGGAGATGAAAGGGGGGGTCGGCCGCCGGTTTCGAAAGAGGAAGGGGATCGGTCTTTGCTGTTACAGTAGGTTGGGGTTTCGGGTCTGCTAACGGGTTAGTGGGTTGCGGGTATGGGTTTGGTCCGAATTCGATTAGTTTAGAATGGGTTGGTTTAGGATGGTTCATGTTGATTCAATTTGGTTGGGTTTGGGTTGGTTTAGGTTGGTTTGAGTTGGTTTAATTAAAACTAATGCAATTAGCTATTTAAAAATAGTTTTGGAGCCCAATAAATTCCAGAAAAATTACACAATACTCTATTATTAATTATACACCCAAAAATATAAATTTTGCATAATTTTAATAATTAATTTAATTATAAATTCCTGAAGAACATTTATTATAATTAACTAAAAATTATGAAAATATTCCACAATAATAATTAGTAGATTTTAAAATTAAATTTTAAAAATCAGGGTGTTTACAGTCTATGTCCGAACCCTTAAAAGTGAAGGGCCGATATTGGATCTTCCATCATAGTCAGTAATCCATCTATTTCTTTCCAAACTCGGTCTCCGGTCAGTCTCAACGGAGGCGGAGATAGTTCCTGTTTACCTGCTCTAAAGCTATCTCTGTTCCTTCTCCACGAATGCGACATAGGAAGGAACTGGCGGTGACAATTAAAAAAGCATGTTTTTCCACTATTCTAGAGACGGAATGCCTTACACTTTTCCATACATATCGGACAAGACAAAGTACCATGAGTACTCCACCCTGATAACATCCCATATGCATGAAAATCATTGATGGTCCACATAAGTGGTGCTCTCATCTGAAAGTACTGCTCCTTCGATATATCATATGTATACACGCCAAACTACCACAATTATTTCAACTCATCCACCAATGACTACAAGTGGATATCGATGTTCTTCTTTGGATTTTTTGGACCGGAAATGATAAGTGTCAAGAACATGTAAGGAGTCTTCATGCACATCCACGGTGGTAGATTGTAAGTATCATGACCCGCACCCAGAATAAGGGCACAAGTACGTAAACAACGCCCAACCTACATCGTAACAATGACGTAGAATGCTGTATAGGTCAACAATACTATCTAAATATCTCACACATTATATATAAGGTACCTGTCATGCCATCTCAACTCCAAATGGAGGAACACTATGATATATGATAAATGATAATCAATACTCAATCACAATATAAAGCTAGAAGATGATAAGGCACGATATGAAAGAAAAAAGAAGAAGTACAAGAGTCAAATACAACACAAGTCCAAAGTCTAAATCTCCACAAAGCCCACAATATATAATACATGCCATAAAGTCTAACTAATCTCAATACAATCTCATAATGGAAGGTTTAAGCCACTCTAGCTGGTGGTACTATATCAAGTGGCTCTACGGGTGCTGGCTCAACTGTCTTGCCATCCTGTGGCCCATAGTGCGTAGGTCACAAAATGAGTCATCTGAAAGATATATCCAGTCAGGATAGAGCGAAGTACAATCCTAACAACAGTTCCAATAATTGACAAAAATTATGAAACAACAATAGTAATAAAAATAAATAATGGAAGTAACTGACTCGACGATATCCCAAAAAGAGAATCATGGTAAGCAATGGAAATAAACTGAGAACAATATGATATAGAACATCACTGTAATGAACTGGAAATAAGAAAATGAAATAATAGCTTGTGCCTTAAAATATTAGCAAAATCTGCTAGCTATCACGGGCTACACTATATCACGGGCTATAAGGTATAATCACATATTCACTAATATTTTTCTATCCCCCGACTAGTACACGGATCCAAATCATGATACGTTATACACGTATATCACAATGCACGGTCTAATATCATGCACTATGATCACAGTCTAATAATCACGAAGATATCACGGTAATCACTGAGTAATCACGAAACACGATACGACGATCACTGAGTAATTACAACATAACATCTCATGACAAGGATCCACGTATACCAATCCGTATGACCATCATTTCATGAATCAAATGTCTCAATAATAAATACATAAAATATAGAGATTGTCAAATAAGAAACTATCAGAGAATGTACTCGCCTCTGTCCGGAGTAAATGATGTCACTCGATGTCCGAGCTGGTGTCACACACACACCTAGATATGAATGGTATGTCAAATTGGGTGATATAAAATAAGAAATGATCTAAAATGCAATAAGAATGCTTTACTAGGTCATTTCTAAGTCACACTAGTTATTTCTAGGTCGCATACTATCTAGTTAGTCTATTTTGGTCATCACTTAGCTAAACTAGGTATTACCCTAGAGTTTAAGCCACACCTATCATTAACTTACTCTCTCTCTCTCTCTCTCTCTATATATATATATATATATATATAACACTAATATTAGCTAACTGTCACATTTATTGATAACTACTACCAACATTCTTACTACCATATATTAATAGCTAACTTACTAAATTGACCAATACAATATACTAATTATCTAACTAAACTAGCTGACCCTTTATATAAGATCCTTACCACTAACCTTGGCTAACAACTTTGCCCTGGAAGCAGGTAACTCAAATTACTAATACTAACAATAGTACTAACTACTAACTCTAATATGTACTAAATAGCCGTTATAAACTGATAACAAACACTAACATATATTAAATATACACTTAACTAGCCCACATCTAATATATATATCCAATGACTGACTAACTTAATTAATAACACTAATATACAACTCACTAATTTTCTGATAGGAACTAACCTACTAACCGACACTAACTTAATACTAAATTCCTAAATATACTAACAGATACAGATACTGCCAATATCTAACAAGTACTAACATCGAATACATTATCTCTCCTTCACTAACTTAACTAATCAAAGCTAACTGATATACTATAGTCTGATGCTAACTTAACTTATTACTACTAACAGTTGGTAACTAACACTTATATTAACTTACTAACAACTGATACCTCAAGTAATGAAATCTGACAGTAACCTTGCTACTTGCCTAAATTGTATTGCAACCAACTCCTGCAACAAGGACCTGTGCATTCCTTACACTGTCCCATGGTCTGAATGCTGATATCAACATCAAGTGTTCACCTCCTAGAACTGAATGATACACAATTGTGTATCAGTTCTTTACTATTGCAGTAAACTAAAAGTTAACTTCCCCACTCCAGGTTCAATCACCAGGTCTTAGTTAACCCCTTCATACAAGGTTCACTATCTCAGTCACATTAACACAGTCACCATTAAACACACACACACATACAAGTATAATATATATAAAGACACTCACAATGGTCAATTAAAATGAATATATACTAACACATATAAAATAACTGGTAACCAAAGCTAAATTGAACCACTAAGTATTTAATCAAGCACTTGTGGTGTACAATATATAATACACTATAATGAGGCGTCCAAAATCACAATTTCCCCACAAATATAATTCCCACCTATCAATTACATAATATTAATACTAATACAACTAGTTACAATAATAATGGAAGAGGAATTGCACAAATCCCAAAAAATGGGCTCTATATCACACGATATCACACCGTATCGTGATACGGCCTACTCGTGTCCAATAATGGATATGTAGCTAGTATTCCAACCCCGATCTAAGTCTAATTTGACTAAAATAGTCTCATAACAAACACTTGATTTGTCAATCTCGTAATTCTCCCAAAATACACACAAATTACCATGTAGAAGACATAATACACAACCAATTGGCCTAGACTTCTTCCTATGGGTAGCCCTATGCCATGGGAGGGTTCCTAATGGTCAAATGCATAATTTAGAAGCAAGGGAAAAGGTGAATTCGGAATTTTACCTATTGGGAGATGGATTTCCAATGAATTATTCTTACGGACATGATTCAGACACGATCTCCTTGCTAAAGCTCATTCTCCTTGTGTTCCTTGCAACTCCAAGTCCAAAGCTCCTTGAGTTATGAGAATAAGAGAGAATATGAATGAATTGGGAGGGATTGATGGAGGTAATGAAGTGAATTGAGGATCTAGGAATTGGGGATCTCAAATTGAATGAACAAATAAAGAGGAGAGAGAATGATGAGCCTCTATATATAGCCGGACCCTACTTCCCCCTTCTCCAAGAAATGGTCAAGGCCTAACATGCCTCTACTTGTTAATTATGAAAATGATTAAGGAAGGACTATTTGGAAAGTCTCTATACTAATGCAAATTAGTCTAATCATCTTAGTTAATTAGAGAGAATGGGTCTATTGGGCCTAGTCCATCTTGGGCTCCCTAGTTGTCATGACAAGTCTAATTGGGTTCACAAGTGTCTAGTCTAACTATTGGGCTAGCCCACTAACTATAAATAAATAATTCAAATCATAATTAAATATATAGCATACTAATTAAATATAATTCACCAAAAATAAAATACTATGCCAAATTACTAAATTACCTTCATTTAGAAAAGTGAGGGTGACAAGTCTATCCTCCTTAGAAAAATTTTGTCCTCGAAATTTAAGGAACTAACTACAACAAGCAATCACAACAAGCAAGAAAGAATTATACCTCACGGCTCAAAGAGATAAAGGTAATGCTCACGCATCTCGGATTCCCTCTCCCAGGTAGACTCTCCTGGAGAGTGATACCTCCACGCGATGCGTACCAAGGAAATTATCTAGTTTTGCAGCACCTTCTCCCTGCGATCCAGAATCTCCACTGGCTATTCTGGATAACTGAGAGTCAGACCTACCTGGATCTCCGAGTGATCTAATACATGGCTAGGATCTGCCACGTACCGTCTCAGCTGCGACACGTAAAACATGTTGTACACTCCCTCTAGTGTAGACGGCAAGTCTAGTCTGTAGGCCACTGTAACGACCTCTTAAGAATATTAAAGGGTCCGTTGTACCGTGGACTAAGCTTTCCGCCTCCACCAAAGCGAATCGTGCCTCGTATCGAAGAAATTTGTAAGAACACCAGATCGCCAACCTAACGCAAAATACAGCCTTAGCATTCAAACCAAAATAAAGAAATCACAAGCAATATAAAAAAAAACCTATACCTCAAACTCCAATGGTCTCCGGTGGCTATCGGCCCAATGCCGCTGTCTGTCCTGCGTCACCCGAAGTCTATCCCTGATAAGCTTCACCTTCTCAGCTGCATCCACGACCATCTTCGGTCCAAATAAGGCTTTCTCACCAATATCATCCCATGATAATGGAGTGCGGCATCTCTGTCTATACAACGCCTCAAATGGTGACATCTCGATACTAGCCTGGTAGCTTTTATTATAAGCAAATTCTATCAGGTAAAGATGATCCTCCCAAGAGCCTCTAAAATCCAAAACACAGGTGCAAAGCATATCCTCGAGAGTCTGAATAGTCCTCTTCGACTGCCCGTCTATCTGAGGGTGATATGCGGTACTAAACTTGAGCTGGGTGCCCAAGCTTGCCTGCAAACTCCTCCAAAAGTGGGATGTGGAGAGACTATCCTGATCTAAGATGATGCTCACAGGAACTCTATACAATCCGAATATCTGCTATATCTATATCTCAGTGAGCTTCTTCGTAGATGTACCCACTTTAAATGTCAAGAAGTGGGCTAATTTGGTCAACCTGTCTACGATGACCCAAATCACGTCCTTACTCCCTGGAGCACGCGGAAGTCCTGATACAAAATCCATCGTCACATGCTCCCACTTCCACTCTGGAATGGGTAAAGGCTGAAGCAATCTACCTAGTCTCTGTCTCTCTGCCTTTACTTGTTGGCATACCAGACATCTAGATACGAAGCTCGCCACCTCCTACTTCATACCATACTACCAAACATGCTCTCTCTCATGTCTTTATACATCTTGTTGGCACCTGGATGCATAGAGTACTGAGATCGATGCACCTCCTGAAGAACCTTCTCGCGCAAAGCTTCACTCATCACACACAATCGGGTACCATGCCACAATGATCCATCCTCTGCAATACTGAAGTTCTCTACCAATCCCATATGGACTTGCGCTCTGATGCTCCTCAAAGATTCATCTTCGAATTATGTGGCTCTGATCCAGTCTATCAACTCTAATTGTACCTGAAGTACCCACATCTATGTCACGATTCCAGGAACTAGCACCTCTATACCCAAGCTATCAAGATCGACCAATAAATATCTATCTCTTGTCAAGTACATAGACACTAGATACCTGCTCAATGCATCAGCGACTACGTTGGCCTTTCCTGGATGGTACTGCAAAGAAATGTCGAAGTCCTTCATCAACTCCAACCATCGCCGCTGCCTTATATTGAGCTCCTTCATTGTAAACACATACTTTAAGCTCTTGTGGTCTGTAAAAATCTCTACACGCTCTCCATACAAGTAGTGCTTTTACAGCTTTAGAGCAAAAATGACCGCTGGTAACTTTAAGTCATGGGTAGGATAATTCTTCTCATGAGGGCATAATTACCTAGATGCATAGGCAATAACCTTTCCGTTCTGCTGCAACACACATCCTAAACCCTTACCCGAAGCATCATAATAAATGGTAAAATCTCCTATCCCCGATGGCAACGTCAACACTAGAGCTGTAGTCAACCTCTTCTTCAGATTCTCAAAGGCGGCCTGACACTCCTCTGTCCAGATGAACTCTACATCCTTCCTGGTCAGCCTAGTCACTGGCTTTGCAATCCTGGAGAAGTCATGAACAAATCTCCGATAATAGCATGCCAATCCAAGAAAGCTCCTGATCTCTACCACTGAACTCGGGGTAGACCATGACTCAACTGCTAAAATCTTCTTTGGGTCCACTGAGATTCCATCTCCTGTAATCACATGCCCGAGGAATTCAACCTTATCAAGGAATAATTCATACTTTGAAAGCTTGCCATACAGTTTATCCTTCCTGAGAGTCTCCAGAACCATCCTCATGTGCTTCTTATGCTCCTCCGGGGTCTTTGAATATATCAATATATCATCAATGAAAACCACAACAAACTGATCTAGGTACTGATGAAACACCTTATTCATTAGGTTCATGAATACCATCGGGGCATTGGTCAACCCAAATGGCATCATCAAGAACTCAAACTGCCCATACTGAGTCCTAAAAGCTATCTTTGGAAGGTCTTCCTTCTTCACTTTCACCTGGTGGTACCCCGAGCTCAAGTCTATCTTCAAAAAAACCTTTGCTCCGCTCAACTGATCAAGTAGGATGTTTATTCTTGATAGTGAGATTGTTAAGAGCCCTATAGTCGATACACATACATACTGACCCATCATTCTTTGGTACAAATAATATCGGAGAACCCCATGGTGATGAACTAGAGCGGATGAAGCCCTTGTCCTGCAACTCATCCACCTGCTTCTTCAACTCCGCCAGTTCGTTGTTGTTGACCCTATAGATATGCTGTAAAATTAGCTCTGCGCCTGGCACCAAATCTATAGAGAACTCCATATCTCGATCTGGTGGCAACCCTGGCAACTCCTCTAGAAAGATGTCCATATACTCTGCAATCAACGGGTGTGGCGGCTCCTGCTCTACCACCATAGCTCCAGAGAAGTCTTCCTCGCTCTGCTCCACTGCTCCTATGAAGAATTTAAAATCTGGCTCTCTTAGCGTCTGAAATAAAATTCTGCCTCCACGATAATTGATACTAGCATGGTACCAACTCAACCAATCCACCCCGAGTACTATATCGTAACTCAAAAGTGGCATTACGAGTAGGCATGCGCTCAACTCTCGGCCTTCCAGAGAAACTCTCCGATCCTTTCAAACATTACTAACCAGGATAATGCTACCCCCGGTCATGATCTTGCAAGTCCTCGCCAATATTTCAGTCTTAAGATGATGCTTCAAAGCAAAAGATACAAATACAAAGCTATGTGAAGCACCCGAATCAAATAAGGCATGAGCTGGAAAAGAATCAAGATAGACTGAACCTGATATGACATCTTCGACTGGCTCTTCCTCCTCAACTGTTATTGCAAAACTCGCCCCTGACGCTGAGCACCTCTCTGTTGTTGTTGGTACTGAGTAAACCACTACTGCTGGGTCAGTAAAGGAGGTCCTTTCTGCAGTCCAGCGGGTGGTCTCACTGGTGCTCTCTGTGCCGGTGTTGCACCCTGAGCTGCTCGAACGGGAGGCAATAAACAATCCCTCAACTGGTGACCTGCCTCTCTACAGTAGAGGCACACTCCAAGCCTCTTCCTATAAATCTTTCGTGTATACCTAATCTTCCCATAGTGAGTGTACTGCGGGACCAGCTGTACTGGTCTCAGGCCCTGGTGTGCCAGCTGCACTGGTGCCCATAATAGTGCCTGAGCGGCTGGTGGTTGTACTGTTGCCGGCAAAACTCTAGCTGGCTGATCGAAAGGACCAGGAACAGTGTCCCTGAAAGATAGAGAATACTAGGATCAAATCGGAAGGACATGATAGATCGAGGATCAAAGAAGATGTTGAATCTAGATTTCTGGGATATAAATTCGATATTGGAGGAGATCATGGAGTAGCATGATTGAGACATCTAAATAATTATAAACCCCCACACTTCTGAATTTTAGATCTGCATAGGCCACCACTTAAACCGTGTCACATCCCAGAACCAGAATACTGGAGAGTTAGGGCGGACAAACCCAGCTACGTACACCAGAGTACTCTATACCCCGATATATGATCACGGTTGTCTAGACATGTGAGGGTTTACTCTGCAATCCAACGGGCATTCCTGGGTCAAGAGTCCTAGTTGTCTTAATATCAAGCAAGCAACAAGTTACAAGAAGTATAATCACCAAACATATAATAGTAAGACGTACCAAACTATACATACATAGATGATCATGAAGCTAGTTACCAAAATAAAGAACTAGCAGAGTGCAATATTACATGATCAGCTCTAGCTATAGTCTAGAATATGCTTTACATGTAGGCCCGCAGGCTAGAAGGTCAAATACCAAAATATGAGCTAAACACGTGCTCGGTGGATAAATGCCTCAAAAGTATAAGTACAAGATCAGGTGGGTGATGAAGAAGAAACCCACTCAAGTCCTCGGGTGTTCCTCGTGTTCACCATCTGGAGGCGAGATGTACGGAAGATCCTGCGGTATTGCTTCAAAATTTGGCCATACAAACCAGTGGGGTCAGACCCCAAAGCAATAAAGTACCACAAGGGAGCCAACTTAGGAACTAAAAACTAGCATGCAAACATTCAATAGCATAAGGAAATATAAATAAGAGGAATATGTAAATAAGCAGTTTCAGAAATCAGTAACGGATACAATTCAGGATTAATAGCTTGATGATCCAAAACAAGACAAGGCTAAAAAATATGCAATCATGGCCAACCATGACCTTCGGCTTACTACCATTAACTAGCACGGGTTATCACAATCCTGGTTACTAACAAATGCAGTTGAGATTCCATACAGCAACATGCCCTGGAGACTATCTGGATTATCCTGACGTAAGAGTACATAGCATAGATTAATTAAGTATATAGTATTTTTCTGGTAAATTATAACACTCGACGGTGTGCTGAAAGTGTGCCCCTCTCGACAGAGAGCTCTAAATCCATCAGGTGTCGTTGGGATACCGGGATTGCATGTAGCCAGGAAATCTCTCTAGATGCTTCTAGATAATTATTCTAGTTATTAACTTAGGCAAGTTATCAAGGATTCCTAACTGTAGTATTCAGGAATCTGCCTTAGACATGATGCAAGACTGTATAATAGTTTGACAAGTATAATCAGGATAGGTACAAGCAATCAACCACAAAAATTATCTTATCGGTACAAGCATTTCAGTTCTGGAGATTCTAGCATATCAGAAGTGAGCTACGTCGAGCCACTATCAGGTATATCAGTACATGTCAGATATCTGGAGTCAGGGGTCAAGTTCATTCAGTACTAGTCAGGTGCCGGGAGTTCTCAGTTTAACAGTGCCCTTACATTCCATGTTCCGGGTATTCCAAGTTCTGGTAAGTGTAGCATCCAGGTTATAGGCAATTTAAAAATAACATGGATCATGTGAATTTAACTATTTGGGCCAAGCACAAGGAGTAAATAAGCCATAAGAGAACATATAACAAAGAAAAATTTTGCTACTATAAGTGCTAGAAGTGCAAAAAATGAACTGGCTGCAAGCAAGAAACTGGTCGTATGCAGGAAGATGGCCGCATGGATCAAGACAAGGTACACTTCTTAGGACAAGGGTTGAGTGATGGAAATAAATACACGGCCAGGAAGTGGCTGAAGTGACTAGAGTGTGTCAGAGAGTGACCGATGTGATTGGCCAATAAAGCGTGTCAGAGAAGAAAAGATAAATTTAGGACAAATTATGCCAAGGCGGCGTTGAGTCATACATTGGGATAGGGACGCATAGTTTGGGGCCACATAGACAATTTTTGCCACATGCTCCTCGGGGCCGCATGTAATCAGGAACTTAGAAAATTTTCTTTTGTTCAAGTTTCACGCATTTGGTCAAGGAACGCATGTGCAGATTCAGTCATGCGTCCAACACGATGGCCGGATGCTGAGTTTGGAGCGAGGAGTCCAGGCCGCATGCAAAGAAGGACGCATTGAGCTCCTTCGTCCCAAACAACAAGTTTTAGCCCTAGAAAAATCTCCAAGTCCTAAAAATATGATTCTCCATGAATTCTTCATTTCCAGCCCAAATCCAGAGAAGTAAAGTTCTAAACCACTTGAAATTAGATGCTCTCTCACATCGAACAACTAGTTTTGAAAAACAACAAGTTTTAAGAGATCAAAACCATAAAAATGTCAAGAATACATTAAACTAAAAATGTAGATCTAGTCCAACCAAGCTTCAAAACCGAAAATACTAAGAAGTAAATATTCATAGGAGTTCATAGAGCACAATATAGACTAATAAAATACAAGATATCCACAATAATGTAAAAGTGCAAGTTCTCCACCATTGGCAAGATGTACTTGCCTAAAACCACCACTAACTACTACCACTACTACCAAAGGAAAGGGGAGGGGGACCGGTCCTGGGCTGCTCTCGGCTAGGGAGGAGGGAAGAGGAAAGAAGAACAAAATAAAAAGAGAGAAAAGTGAAAGAATAGGGAAGAGAGAAAAGAGAGGGATTATATTGTTGACACAAAGTGGTCACAGTCAACCGGATTCTGATAATAGTTAAATATCAGATAAATCAGATCCAAAACACAGATGAAGCAGTTACTCGATGCAAAGCATATCAACTCCGTCAGTACCAAAGTCAGACTCTGCAACAGCTATTGGTTTCATATTTAAATATAATCTTTTATTTATTTAAGTCTAGGACTGATGTAAGCTGATTCGCACTGGAAAATCCTAAGTACCTATATCCAGATACTTAGTCCAATCAAATGAACCAAAGAACCTATCTACCAAATTAGGCCTCATTCATTTACAAAGTCTACCATACTAGGAGACCGAACTCAGACCGAACTCGGCTACCCTTTTGGTATAAAATTAACCAGTTCATAGCTCCTGATTTCTTGGCCCAACGGTTGGAAATTTGAATTTAACCCCATCCGAATTTTGACCGAATTCTGTTTGCCTACACCTTATAAATATGATTGGAATTCTTCATTCTAACAACACGACAACAACTCAACCATTCTTAAGTCTTCTATCATATTGTGATCAAACCCGTAAAGCTTTAACCTTCCATCTAAAGAGCAACTCCCTAGCCTTCCTAGTGCCAAGTGTGATCTCGGTCTAGAAGTCTTTTGAGTTGTAAAGAGCTTTGTTCCAACAGTTACTCTCTCTATCAAGCTGTGAAGTTATGAGACTTCAGATCAAAACTCTTGGTGTAAAGAAGTGGCAAGCCTTCGGATCAAAGCTTGTGATTCACTATTGGTGGTTATAGTGGAGAAACTCTGAGCTTGAGTTCTCAGGACTGGACTAGTCCTCTCACAGGGAAACCAGTATACATCTTGGTATGTGCGTTTGCTTTCTTTCTCTCTCTATTGCATATGTTCATAACACTACTAGTAGTATTGCTTACACATGAGATATATTTTAACTACTAGTTGTTGATCATCATTGCATGCCATAGAATTATATTTTAACAGGTGATTTTATTCCGCTGCATACATACACTCTATTCACCCCCTCTAGAGTTGCCATACACGGTCCTACAATTGGTATCAGAGCAGTAGAACTTTTACTGATACCATTTGGTCCTACAATTAGTATCAGAGAAGATACTCTTATAGTAGAACTTTTACTGATACTATTTGCTCCTAAAATTGGTATCAGAGCGGATAATATTATAGTAGAACTATTATTGATACTATTTGGTCCTTCAATTGGTATCAGTGCAGGTAGTCTCTTATTTAGTTTCTGATCCCAATTGCTCCTATAATTACTATTAGAGCGATTACTCTTCGTATGATAACTTTTACTTTTATATAGGAACTTTTGCTCATACCAATTGCTCCTATAATTGGTATCAGAGCAGGTACTCTTATATTAAAACTATTACTGACATCAATTGCTCCATAATTGGTATCAGAGCCGATAGTCTCTTAATTATTTTATGATCCCAACTACTCTTTCAATTGGTATCAGAACATGTGCTCTCTTTATATAGATATTACTGATATCATTTGTTCCTCAATTGGTATCAGAACGGGTACTCTTTATATAAAAAACATCGCAAGTTCTCTTAATTATCAGATTAACATCCAAAGAGTATAACATATGGAAACAACAAGATCACTATTTCCCATCAATGGTGAAAGCCAACTTCTTGATAAGCCACCTGTTTTTAACAACACTAATTATATATTTTAGAAAATACATATAAGTGCTTTTCTAAAATCTCTTGGCTTTAACTTATGGACTTACGTTACTAATAGTTACAAAAGAGTTGACAAAGCAGATAATGAATATACCGAAGATAAAAAGAAAGCAGCAAGCGATGATGCAAAGGCAATGTACATGCTCTACTGTACTCTAGGAGAAGATGAATTCAAACTTATCTCCAAGTGCAAAACATTATATGAGATATGGAGAATGCTGGAAGCAACTTATGGAGACAAAGAAGAAATTGAAGAAGAATCTCATAATGTTGCAAGCTTATACCAAAATGAAGAAGCTGCAAGTACAAAAAAAGATGCAGACATTCAATGCAACAATGATGACAGCAAGGAAAAATATGTTGCAAACTTATGCCCAAGTGAAAGTCTAGCAATCAATGTAAGCATCCAGTACGAGAATGACAAAAACCTTCAACATATGACATACTTGTGCTTAATGGTAAGTGAGGTAAATGATGACTCACTAACAAACGATGTTTTGTGTGACGAATTATCTGGTGCTTTCAATGATTTATTTGAAAACTATAATAAGCTTAGAAATAACTATAAGTAAGCTCAAAAAGACATCAAATCTTATCAGCTTAAGAATAATCAACTTATTTGCTTAAGAAAGCTAGAGAAAACTCCTCTTCTGATGAATCTATTAAAATTTCCAAACTTGAGCTTAGCCTATAAGAAGCTCTTGACTGCTATAATGAAAGTAATCAAGAAAATGCTAAACTTAAGGAGGACTTAAAACAAGAAAAGAAAAAGTAATCTAATGCCTCACTTAAGATAGATGCTCTTACTGCCAAATATGATGAGTTATATGCCACCTCTAAAAAGTTAGAGATTAGATTGGGAAAGCAGGTCTTACAACCTACTATTCAGTCTAACACGAGACACATGTCTAAACAAAAGAGCACTCACAACAAGACACCAGCAAGCAAACCAAATATTTTATACTATCATGCATGTAGAACACAACATACTTCACACAATCATGCATTTTATTACAAATATCCACGCAAGACACGTCACACTACTACACATACTCATCCTTCTATACCCAATACAAATGTCTATGCTATATGTCATTATTGTGGTTTAAAAGGACACATTACACATCAGTGTAAGGCTAGAAAATTGGTTGATATGAACATGTATAAGTGGATTCCTAAAGCTAACAAATACGGATCCAAATCCTGGATACCAAAATCTTGTTATAATCATATAGGTGAAACGATTTGCGACAAGACATAATGGTAAAGGAGAAAGTTGGTGATTATAAAAGGCCAAATGGATATTCTTATGGCAATTGCACCAACAACAAAAACATGATTATTAAGTCATTATGGTAATACAAACCTTCATATTTATAGTATACTGTACTCTTTTAAATATGATAGAATAATTTTTCTTAAACTGTGTACGAAGAAACTCTTGTTAAATAATTCTTTAATATTATACTCTAAAGGTATAAAAATTATTGTTAAAAAGCCTAAAGGGTCCTTCTGTCAACAAGGTGTAAACAACCTTAAACGACATGGTACTTAAGTATCTTCGGACCACTGCTAGCTGGGAACTGGCCCCTACAGCTAATTAATAATAACAAAAATACCTCACTGAGTAATGATATACAAAGAGCTATTTACAAACATTTTCTAAGTATAATTATCATTCATTTAGTAATTGACTGCTATAAATTCTTTTAAATGACTTGTCTAATAGCAATGACTGATAGATAGCCTGGCATATTTATAGACCTATTTTATACTTATCACTTATATGTTTTTATGGCTTTTATAAGCATACTGCAAAAACTTTTTTTTAAAAATCCTGAGCCATCAGAACTCAGACAGAGTTCGGTCCGAACTCGGTCCGAATTTGGTTCAAGTATTTTTATATAACAGCAGCAGCCATATATTTGATCTCATTACTTCATTCTCTCAAAACCCTTCTTCTCAAAACCGAGAATCAAATCCTTCCTGCTAAACACTAGTTTTGTAATCCCTTTCCTCAAGGATTATTCTCTCTCAACTTGAGATCTAAGGCTCTTGGTGAGATTCTTCTTCATCCCCTTCAATCTTTTTAAGGTACAATCTTCACATTCTCAAACCCTTATTCATGGCTCCTAAATTTGGAAAAAAGAAGAGAAAAGCAAATGAAGCATTCTCTTTACAACCCTCTAGTAATGATGCTACATATTCTTTATTTTCTCCAAATATTTCAAATCCAGGAGAATATGATGATTTTATTTTTTACTTCTATTGATACTTCAAACCTATGGTTCAATAATTTTGTACAAAGAAATATTTGCAAGGGCAATCCTATTAACTTTACTACTTTTTATGCCCAAAAACCTAAACTTGTAGAATTCCATCTTCATCGTCTAGTCAAAACTAGAAAACCCATATATTTGAATGCCATTCTCATGTTTTACTATAATTTATCTCATGATCAGTGGTATATCTCTTCGAGAGTGGGTGGAATCAACATTGAATTTGACGATACAACTTTGGATAAATTCTTAAAATCCCTAACGAAGGAGATGCCTTAGTTGAGATCCATAAACTCAATCTCAGAGAGACATCACTCTTGACTCTTTCAGGACATACTTTGCGTACCTCATCCTTGTCCTGACGGGAAGTTTCGTGCTCATTATTTTAACCAATACTTTTACGAACTTCACCGTAATATATACTCTGCTATCATTCCCAAGCAAACCTCCAAAGATAATATGACCTATAGGGAGATGTCTACTTTATATCACTTCTATACATCCACTCCCTTTAGCCTTCCTAAAACTAGGATTCGGCCGATGATTGACTATTATAAACACAAACGTCAACTTTCTTATGCCATGTATCTACTACTCATCTTTGAGCACTTCCACATTCATATGAAAGAATCCACTTATCTATCTGAGCTAGCCTACTTAACCAAAGCCCGCAGGATTCAACCTATTTCTCTCATTCCTAATAAAGATAACTCATCTGATTCTGATGCACCAGCTGATCCAGCCCCAGTCCTCCTGCTACAACTCCTACTCCTTCATTCTCTACACAACCTGCTAGCTTGGACTCTATCTAAGAGATGTTCCGCGAGCAATTCAGGTTGCAAAACAAGATGATAGATGCTCAACACCAAGAGCAGAATACTATAATTATCATTCGGCTTCGTGACCAGTCTTATCGTACCACTCTTCAGGCTCACACATTAGCCAACTCCCTAGCAGATCTTCAGTATCACCTAGCCCATCATCCTACTGCACCTCACCTAGTGGCTTGTGATCCTTCCCGCCCAGGCTACAGGATTGATGATCCATTTGTTCTACAGTACTTTGACGCTATCGGAGCATACTTTGACGATCACCCGCCTGCTGATGCTGCTGATGATGATCTGTGATGACGCTTTATATTTCTTATGGTTATATGGATGTATTTTTTTATTTTTATTGTACTAGAAATATTTTCTTAAAATGTTCAAACAATTATGTTGTTTGCCTAGTGCTAGTCTTGTTATTTATTCTGATTAAAATAATACATGTTATTATTTCTGGTTAATTTATTAAAAAAATGCATGCTACTTTTATCTGGTTATTATATCTATTTCTTCAATTTGTCATAATCGCTCATTACGGGGGAGTTATTATTTCCCACTATGATATTTTGACAAAGGGGGAGAAATGACAAAATATGTGACGATTATAGTTGATGATGTATAGTTTATGACATATAACTGTGATATATTTATATCTATTTTGTTGACATATCTTCACCTAATTTTGCTATAAAGAAATGTCAAGTTACAGGTCTTCTAAATGCTCCAGTTCAAAGGAAATATCTACTTACGGGGAGCTTTTTCTAGAAATCTAATTTTTCACAGAAAAATACTATTTGCATCAAATGCTACATCAGACTCACCATATGTGTATTTTGGCATAGTTTGTCAATTATCATAATGGAGGAGATTGTTGACACAAAGTGGTCACAGTCAACCTGATTCTGATAATCATCAAACATCAGATGAATCAGATCCAAAACACAGATGAAGCAGATACTTGATGCAAAGAATATCAACTCCGTCAGTACCAAAGTCAGACTTTGCAATAGCTATTGGTTTCATATTCAAATATAATCTTTCATTTATTTGATTCTAGGAATGATGTAAGCTAAGTCGCACTGGCAAATCCCAAGTACCTATACCTAGATACTTAGTCCACTCAAATGAACTAAAGAACCTATCCACCAAATCAGGCCACATTTATTTACAAAGTCTACCATACTAGGAGACCGAACTCGGGGCAAATTCGTGCCGAACTCAGTTACCCTTTTGGTATAAAATCAACCAGTTCATAGCTCTTGATTTCTTGGCCCAACGGTTGGAAATTTGAATTAAACCACATCCGAATTCTGACAGAATTTTGTTTGCCTAAACCCTATAAATAGGATTGAAATTCTTCATTCTAACAACACAAAAACAACTCAACCATTCTTAAGTCTTCTATCATATTGTGAGCAAACCCCTTAAGCTTTAACCTTCCCATATAAAGAGCAACTCCCTAGCCTTTCTAGTGCCAAGTGTGATCTCGGTCTAGAAGTCTTCTGAGTTGTAAAGAGCTTTGTTCTAACAGTTACTCTCTCTATTAAATTGTGAAGTTGCGAGACTTTGGATCAAAACTCATGGTGTAAAGAAGTGGCAAGCCTTCAGATCAAAGCTTGTGATTCACTATTGGTGATTATAGTGGAGAAACTCCAAGCTTGAGTTCTCGGGTGAGAGGGAAACCAGTATATATATCTTGGTATTTGTATTTGCTTTCTCTCTCTCTCTCTCTCTCTATTGCATATGTTCATAATACTGGTAGTAGTATTGCTTACATATGAGATATATTTTAACTACTAGTTGTTGATCACCATTGCATGCCATAGAATTATATTTTAATAGGTGATTTTATTTTGCTGCATACATATACTCTATTCACCCCCCTCTAGAGTTGCCATACATGGCCTTACATATATATCAAGGATGGTTAACACTATTCATAAATCTAAAATTATATGAGAGCAGCTAGAGATATCCAAAAAAATATACGGGAAGCAATATACAATAATAGAACATATATACAAGATATGAACATAAAAAATAAGCAATAGTGAGATGAGTCTTACAACTCTCACCTCCTTAAAAAAATTTCATCCTCAAAATTTTAATAAGGCACAGGATCTTGGAAGGAGACTACAGAAATCAGACAATAAAATAAGCATCATGGTACGGGTGTCAATCACAAGCTATGAGCTATCTAGAACAAGGCAAGCATGCACAAGACAAGATCAGGGTACGGGATATACGAACAAGTATACCTCACGAGTCAAATATATATGGTTATTGAGCTTGGATATCATTATCGTGCTCCCAAGTTGACTCGTCCGGTGGGTGATGCCCCCAAGCAACTCGGACTAAACGAATTATCCGGGTCTAGAGAATTTTCTCTCTCCAGTCCAAAATGGATACAGGCCTCTCCTCATATGAAAGGTCGGTACCAACAACCAATTTTGAATGATCTAGGACATGGCTTGTATCCGGTATATACCTTCATAACTGGGATACATAAAAAATATTATGTATCTCACGAAGCGACGACGGAAGAGCAAGACGATAGAAAACATCTCCTACTCTCTCAAGAATATCGAATGGACCTATGTACCGCAGACTAAGATTTCACTGTACACCAAATCTGATGACTCTGTGGGTAGACAAAATTCGAAGGAATACATGGTCATCAACAGAAAACTCAAGAGTTCGCCGACGCGAATTGGCCCAATGACGCTGGTGATCTTGTGCTACTTGAAGATGCTTTTGGACTTGCTTGACTACTTTAACTGTTTGGGATCAAGAAAATTGCCTTTCGCCAATGTTATCCCAAGCTACAGGGGATCTGCACTTCCTATCATACAGTGCCTCGAAGGATGCCATCTGGATACTGGCCTAAAAACTATTATTGTAGGAGAACTCTACCAGGTGTAAGTGATCCTCCCACGAACCACCAACATCAAGGGTACATGAACAAAGCATATCTTCTAGAGTCTGGATGGTTCGCTCTGACTGACCATCTGTCTGGGGGTGATAAGCCGTACTGAACTTCAGGCGGGTGTCTAAGCTCTTTTGAAGACTCTGCCAAAAGTGAGAAGTAAATCTGGAATCTCTATATGAAACTATGCTAACTGGTATCCCATGTAACCTAATGATCTACCTTATGTATATCTCAGCTAACTATCATGTGGACTGGCCAATCTTGAAAGGAAGAAAGTGTACAACTTTCGTGAGTAGGTCGAATATTACCCAAATAGCATCCCTTCCAGCTGGGGACCTAGGTAGACCTTTTACGAAATCCATGATAATATGTTCTTACGTCTACTCTAGAATTGGTAAAGGATGAAAAAGTCCTATTGGTCTCTGATGCTCAGCTTTAACTTGTTGGTATACCAAACATCGAGAAACAAATTGAGCTATCTTGTACTTCATTCTATTCCACCAGAAATGCTGACGAATGTCTCTATACATCCTGGTTCCTCCGGGATGTACTGAATATTACGAACTATGGGCCTCCGACATAAACTCATGATGAAGGTCTCCGTTAGGTACACAAAGATGATTCCTAAAACGGAGAGTTCTGTCACTGAGAATGCTAAGTTCTGGTCTACATCATGTCTCACACTCTGCCTTAAGTCACTGAAGCTTGGCATCTGCTAATTGTGCTACCTTGATTCTTTCCACTATACTAGACTGAACTTGTAGACCTGCCATTAATACTGCATTGCCAATCAATACTACTTCTACACCCATCTCTTGAAGATCTTCTAAAATCTCTCGCTGCGCTGTGAGAAAATAAGCTCCTGCTCTCCGGCTCAAGGCATCCTCTACCATATTGGCCTTCCCAGGATAACACTGAAGGTCAAGATCATAGTTTGTCATCAACTCCAGCAATCTTCTTTGCCTCATGTTAAGATCTTTCTGGGTAAAAATATACTTCAAACTCTTGTGATTAATATAAATCTCTACTCGATCTCCATATAAGTAATGTCTCCAAAGTTTGAGTGCGAAAATAACTACTGCTAACTCCAAGTCGTGCATCGAATAATTTCTTTCATGATCCCGAAGCTGTCGGGACGCATAAGCTATAAACTTGCCATGCTGTAATAGAACGCACCCCAGTCCCTTGTCGGATGCATCACAATAAAATATGAATCCACATGTCCCGTCCGAAAGCGTCAAAAAGGTGCTGTGATCAATTTCTGCTTAAGCTTCTCAAAAGAGGTCTGACATGCATCTTTCCAATCAAAGTGCACATCCTTCCGTGTTAGCTGCGTCACGGGTGTGAAAATTCTAGCAAAGTCTGCCATAAATTGCCAGTAATATCCTGATAATCCTAAGAAACTGTGAACTTCTGCAACTATTCTAGGTACTGGCCACGTTTCAACGGCTTCTATCTTCTTAGGATCTACCTCCACTCCACCTCTGGCAATGATGTGGCCTAAGTAGAAAATACAATCAAGCCAAAACTCGTATTTGTTGAGCTTTGCATATAACTTATGCTCTCTGAGAATTTGAAGAACTGATCGAAGATGGTGCACGTGCTCTGCTTCACTCTGACTGTACACCAAGATGTCGTCAATAAACACTATCACGAACTTGTCCAGATAAGACATAAAATTATAATTCATAAGATTTATAAATACTGCTGGTGCATTGGTTGCTCCAAAGGGCATCACTAGAAACTCCCAATGGCCATATTTTGACCTGAACATCATCTTGGGCATATCTTGCTCTCTGACTCTGACTCTGATCTGATGATATCCAGACCGTAAATCAATATTCGAAAACATGGTCGTTCCACTAAATTGGTCGAACAAGTCATCTATCCGAGGCAATAGATACTTATTCTTGATGGTTACTGCATTGAGGGTACGATAATCAACACATAATCGTGATGTGCCATCCTTCTTCTTCACAAGTAGCATCGAAGCTCTCCAAGGTGATCCACTAGCATGAATGAATCCCTTAGTTCTCAATTCTTCAATTATTTGATACAAGACTTCTAACTCTGAAGGTGCTATCCTGTAGACTCTCTCTGATATTGGGGATATTCCAGAAAGTAGATCGATGGTAAACTCAATCTCTCATTCTAGTGGCATGCTTGGAAGTTCTTCTAAAAATACATCCGGAATTTATCAACAACTCTGGGAAATTGTACTTCTTCTGCTACTGCCATTCTCAAGGTTGCTGGTAAAGACTATTTCGCCTCTAGAAAATGAGAATTCTTCTTCTTGGGGAATACGAAAAATAACCTTGCTAGCATAGTAATCTATCATTGCGTATCGAGCATTAACCAATCCATACATAAGACGACGTTATAATCTCCCATAGGAAATTCTAACAATCTGGCAGGAAATCCTCTGCCGTATACTATGACTCGACACGAGACATAAACTCTATCGACTGCCACGATACCGTTACCAGTAAGTATATTGAGTCTTACTGATAAGGATTCGGGTTCTAAACCAATTCGTGTCGTAAATCATGCAGACATAAAATAATGTGATGCACCTGAATCAAACAATACTGAAGCTTAATAAGAGTTGACAAGAATGGTATCTGCCACTACTTCACCTGAAGCTTACTGCTTTTCCACAGTGAGTGCCATTTTTTGACCTCGTCCTCTCGGTGCTGGTCATCTCTACTGCGGACCACCTTGTCTGGCCTGTAATTGGGCTTGGGCTTGGGCCTGTGCATACTATTGTGGCCTTTGTTGCTGGTATACTTGAGATTGGGTCGGCAAAGGCCTCTAACCCTGGTTCTGCTGAGCCGGTACTGGAACCCTATACTGTTGTCCTGCCGGAAAAGAGGGTGATAAACTAGCTCTGTGCGGACAAGATCCTACTCTGTGTCCTCGAGCTCCACAGGGTAAACACAATTCTTATGCTCTGTGTCACTCAGAAAATATGGGCCCAGGTTTCCCACAATGAGAACACCCTACTGAAGAAGATATCCTCTACTGCTGGGGTCGGGTTTGTGCCATTTGCTGGACCGAGGCTGTTGATGCTGGCCTCCTCGGAGATCCAATAGTTAAGGCCCTAACTGCCAGGGCTGGTGCTGAAGACAGGGAGTAAGAATTTTCTGAGGTATGGGTCATCTTCCTTCCTTCAGTTCTATCCATGATTCTTTGGGAGTTATACTCATGCCTCCTTGCTGCCCGCAATACAACATCGAAAGTCTAGAACTCATGCTGTTCTACTATCAATATGATTTTTAGGTGAAGTCCCTGCTGGAACCTCCTAACTCTATCCAATTCGGTCACCACCAAGGTGGGAGCAAACCGACTTAGTCTGCAGAAATCTGCCGTATAGTCGTCGATAGTCCTACCCATCTTCTTCAAGTTGTTAAACCATTGTTGAAGGTTATAACGCGATACTGCGTCAAAGTACCTCTTCTGGAACCTTTCGCTAAAGACAGCCCAAGGGACGGGTACTGTCAAAGAAATTATTTGTGCTGCCCATTTGTCTCGGGCCAAGTCTTGCAACTACAATCGAACTACTGATACTTGCTCTATGTCAGGTACTCATGCTGCCTCTAGGATAGCTTTAGTATCCTGAAGCCACACATCTGATGCAATCGTATCTTCGGTACCATAAAAATATGAGGGTTTGAGGTACTTGAAGTTTTTTATTGTGTTTGGGGCACAATGCCCACCTCTTTCTAATGCCTCTTGTACTGACTGGTGAAAGTGTCACCCCGTCGCTCTTGAGATGCTAGTAACTTCCTGATGATTCCAATCAGGGCATGTGTATTATTTTTTATATTGGTGGGTACTGGCGGGACTGCCACTGTGGGTACAACTGGTGGTTCTAGCTGGACCTGTTGTTCCACATCTTGAGCCATCCTGGACTATATTTCAGAATGTTGTGGCTGAACAGCAAAGAGATGCTGACCGACTAGTGGTTGTCCTGCTACTGGCAAAACTCTAGCTGGCTGATCGGAAGGACCAGGAAAGTCTCCCTGAAAGATATAGAATACTAGGATCAAATCAGAAGGACAGGATAGATCGAGCATCAAAGCAGATATTAAATCAAGATTTTTAGGATATAAATTTGATGTTGAAGGAGATCACGAAGTAGCATGATCGAGACATCTAAACAATGATAAACCGCCACACTTATGAATTTTTAGACCTGCATGGGATACCACTTAAACCGTATCACGCCCCGGAACCAGAATACTGGAGAGCGGGGGCGGACAAAGCCAGCTACGTACACTAGAGTACTCTATACCCCGATATACAGTCACGACTGTCTAGACATGTGAGGGTTTACTCTATAATCCAACGGGCATTCCTGGGTCAAGAGTCCTAGTTGTCTCAATCTCAAACAAGCAACAACTTACAAGAAGTATAATCACCAAACATATAATAGTAAGGTATCCCAAACTATAAATACATAGATAATCATGAAGCTAGTTGCCAAAATGAAGAACTAGCAGAGTGCAATATTACATGATCATCTCTAGCTATAGTCTAGAATATGCTTTACATATAACTAGCAGGCTAGAATATCAAATACCAAAATACGAACTAAATACGTGCTCGATGGCTAAATACCTCAAAAGTATAAGTACAAGATCAGGTGGGTGATGAAGAAGAAAACCACTCAAGTCCTCGAGTGTTCCTCGTGTTCACCATCTGGAGACGGAATGTACGGGAGATCCTGCGGTATTGCTCCAAAATCTGGCCATACAAAACCAATGGGATTAGACCCAAAAATGGTAAATTACCGCAAAGGAGCCAACGTAGAAACTAAAAATCAGCATGCAAACATTCAATAGCATAAGGAAATATAAATAAGTGGAATATGTAAATAAGCAGTTAAGCAGTTTCGGGAATCAGTAACCGGTACAGTTCAGGATTAGTAGCTTGAGGATCCAAAAGAAGACAAAACTAGAAAATAGGCAATCACGGCCAACCATGACCTATGACTTACTACCATTAACTAACTAGGGTTATCACAATCCTAGTTACTAACAAATGCAGTTGAGATTCCATACATCCACATGCCCTGCAAACTATCTGGGTTATCCAGATGTAAGAGTACATAGCATAGATTAATTAAGTATATAGTATTATTTTAGTAAATTGTAACATTCGACGGTATGCTGGAAGTGTGCCCCTCTCGACGTAGAGCTTCAAATCCGTCAGGCGTCGCTGGGATATCGGGATTGCATGTAGCCAGGAAATCTCTCTAGATGCTTCTAGATAATTATTCTAGTTATTAACTTAGGCAAGTTATCAAGGATTCCTTTCCGTGGTGTTAAGGAATCTATCTTAGACAAGATACAAGACTGGGCAATAGTTTGACAAGTACAATCAGGATAGGGACAAGCAATCAACCACGAGAATTATCTTATCAGTACAAGCAGTTTAGTTATGGAGATTCTAGCATGTCAGGAGTGAGCTACGTCGAGCCACTATTAGGTTTATCAGTACATGTCAGGTATCTGGAGTCATAGGTCAAGTTTATTCAGTATAAGTCAGGTGCCCGAAGTTCTCAGTTTAATAGTGCCCTTATATTCCATGTTCAGGGTATTCCATGTTCTAGTAAGTGTAGCATCCAGGTTATAAGCAATTTAGAAATAATATCCATCATGTGAATTTAACTAATTGGGCCAAGCATAAGGAGTAAATAATCCATAAGAGAACATATAACAAAGGAAAATATTGCTACTATAAGTGCTAGAAGTGCAGGAGATGAGCTGGCCGCTGGAAAAAAATTGGCCGCTTGAGTCAAACTGGCCGCATACATCAAACTAGCCATATGCAGGAAGCTGGCGGCATGGATCATGACAAGGTCCACTCCTCGAGACAAGGGTTGAGTGACGAAAATAAATACAAGGCCAGGAAGTGACTAAAGTGACTAGAGCGTGTCAGAGAAGTAACCGATGTGACTGGCCAATAAAGCGTGTCAGAGAAGAAAAGATAAATTCAGGGAAAATTATGCCAAGGCGGCGTTGAGTCATGCAATGGGAAAGGAACTCATAGCTCAGGACCGCATGGACAATTTTGGCTGCATAGACAATTTTGGTTGCATGCTATTCTGGGCTGCATGCTCCTTTGGGCCGCATATAATCAGGAACTTAAAGAAATTTCTTTCGTTCAAGTTTTATGCATTTGGTCAAGGGGCGCATGTGCAGATTCAGCCATGCATCCAATAAGATGGCCACATATTGAGTTTGGAGCGAGGAGTCCAGGCCGCATACAAAACAGGTCGCATGGAGCTTCTTCGTCGATGAACATCAAGTTTCAGTCATGGAAAAAACTCCAAGTCCTAAAAATGTGATTCTCTATGAATTCCTCATTTCTAGCACAAATCTAAAGAAGTAAAGTTCTAAACCACTTGAAATCAGATGCGCTCTCACATAAAATAACTAGTATTGAAAAATAACAAGTTTTAAGAGATCAAAACCATAAAAATATCAAGAACATATTAAACTAAAAATGTAGATCTAGTCCAACCAAGCTATTAAAATTGAAAATACCAAGAATTAAACATGCATAGGAGTTCATAGAGCACAACATAGACTAATAAAATACAAGAAATCCACAATAATATAAAAGTGCAAGTTCTTCATCATTGGCAAGATGTACATGCCTAAAACCACCAGTAACTACTACCACTACTAACAAAGAAAATGGGACGGGGACCGGTCCTGGGCTTCTCCCGACTAGAAAGGAGGGGAGAGGAAAAGAGAAGAAAATGAAAAGAGAAAATAATGAAAGAATGGGAAAGAGGGAGAAAGAGAGGGGTTATATATCAAGGGTGGTTAACTGTTACGACCCGCACCCAGATATTCGGGCACGAGTACGTGGTACGTCCAGCCTACGCCGTAGCATCGGCAGTAAAACGTTGTCTGGGTCAACTCTACTAACTAAACATCTCAATAATATATATATATGGTACATGTCAATAATCTCAACTCTAAACGGAGGAATAATATGATATATGATAAATGTAACTATACTCAATCACAATGCAAACTAAGGAAGATAGAGCACGAATGGAATACCGAAGGAAAAGAATCTCAATACAACCATAAATTTGAAATAAAATATGCATGCCATAAGTCTCAATAAAAGTCTAATAAAAGTCCACCAAAATAATCCAAACCTCCTCAGGCTCTGGTACTAAGTCCTCCTGGTCTACAGGAGTATCCTCTAATGGTATGCCCTCATGCAGTCCGTAGTACGTAGGATACTGGTCTTACGAGCCAACCATCTGAAAAATATATCCAGTCAGGATTGGAGTGAAGTACATACCTTTGAAAGCAGTTTCAAATATATAATCGAGCATATAAAACAGATAATAGAAAAGAATATAAGATAACTAAACAACAGAATAAAATAAACTAGAGTGAACAGGTAATGTACTGGAATGAAGAACATGCAAAAGAATATCTACAATATAATAAAAATAACTAAAATCTAACTAATGTGCCATGGAATACAAGTTTATTATGTGATCGGTTTAGGTTGAACACGAATATAATATGGTAACTCGATTACAAGTGTGTTATGTAATCGACATGTACACGAATACACTGGGGCTTGATCACATAATCAACTCCTATTCCCCCATCCCCAACTAATACCAATGGATCCAATCATGACACATTACGAACACAAATATGGGCACACTGAACACGAGCAGTGTGTGTATACGAATATGAGCACACTGAACATGAGCAGTGTATGAATACGAAGTACACTAAATAAATACCCGATATACACGATAAAATATGTGTGAAAGAGTACCCGCTGAATACGGTAAGAGATAACATCTTCTGACAAGATCTATGTAGTACCAGTCCGTGAAACCACTGTGTAGGAATCAAGTATACAGTTCTAGAACATGAGATATATATACTATTATGAAATAAAAACTAACAGAGAAATATACACGCCTAAGGTCCTGAGCAAGGTGTGACTCTCGATGCCCAAGCTAATGTCACACAGACCTATATATGGTATATTGCATCAATAAAAGGTTTTGGAATGAAAATAAACTAGTTCAATTCTAGGTCATAAAGCCATTTCTAAGTCAAAATAGTCAAACTAGGTCAACTCTAGATCAAACTAGTCAAACTTGGTCAAACTAGCTATTTCTAGGTTGTATGAGTCCATCTCTAGGATATTGGGTCCATACACTATGTATCTAGGCTATACTAGCTATACTAGGATACCAACAAAATATCGTATCATAAGATACGCAAGTTATTAGATATGAAAATACTATAATATATATACAAGACAAAATATTTAGTACTCCTAGCTAAACTAATGCTAAGTGGATACCTTGGCTTTGAACCAAATGTGGTATCACACCACCTACACACCCATCTTGATATACAAACTCAATACCTTGAGTATAAACTAATACATTGACATTACCTTGGTATCACAAGGTAATCCAATATCTAACATTAACTAACTAACCAGCATACCTCACTATATACTAACATGCACTTAAACTTATAACAATACTATACCAACTAACATAACTAACCTACCCATCGGATATTCAATACTCATACCCAAGATACCTCAACTCTCATTACCTTAGTGTAACGCAAGGTAAACTAAAGTAATACTAACCAATGCTAACTAGTGCTTATATATATATATATATATATATATATATATATATATATATATATATATATATACTTAACTCACTAACAATATATACATAACTAACTATCAATATAAACTAACTTAGCTTATTAACTAGCTTAACTTAACTTATCTACAACTTAATTTCTAAGCACTCAAACTACTGCTGCTTATTGCTACTGCTTCTTCTTATTGTTGCCGATGCTTATTGATGATGCTGCTTATTGATTCTGCAGCTTCTGCTTACTGCTTCTTGCTGCTCCAGCTTACTGCTTGCTGCAGCTTGCTGCTTCTGCTGCTGCAGCTTGCTACTTCTGCTGCTGCTTCTCGCTGCTTATGCTCTCTGTTGTTGCTGCTTCTCGGCCTGCTGTAGCTTCTCAGATCTACTTATACTCACTGATGTTGCTGATTCTCGGCCTGCTTATCACTGCTTATGCTTATAAGTTCCCCCTTCTAGCTGACATGCACGCATCTAATATACACATGCACTCACTCACTCACACACACACACACATATATATATATATATATATATATATATATATATATATATATATATATATATATATATATATATATATATATTTTTGTTACCACATACCCACACTAATGATGCACATGCACTCTCCTATTCTCCCATGACCACCAACACATCAAAATATAATATAGAATACACACACATACACACACACACACACACACACACATACACACACACACATATATATATATATATATATATATCATATAGCAATTATAATTATAATACTCTAATAGTTATAACCAAGGTAAATTGAATTGTAATGCAAAGAATCAAACACGTAGAGTGCACCGCACCCGTATCACATTCAATCTATGATACGCTTGTAATACGGCTCCACCACACCACTAAACGTACCTCGAAGGACACGAGCAAGTCTAAAATCATAATTAGAAGCAACACGAAGTGTTAGCTATACGTCTACGTACACGTGTCAAAATATGACATGCTCAAACCCCCGTATCGAAAGAAAACCCACAAATCAACCCGTATCGCCAAATTATCAGGATACTGCCTACACGTATCCAATTGTGGACACGATACTAGTCATACACAATTAAACACATATCAATTTAGTCTAATTGACCTATTGACAAACATAAGATGTGCCAATCTCGAAATTTCTACAAAATTGACACAAAATACCACATAACTTTCTCCATATGCCTCCTATGAACCTAATTCTAATTCCTATGGGTAGACTTAGTACATGGAAGAGTTTCTAATGATTAAATTATAGATTTAGAGTCTAATTAGAGAGGAAAAACTAAATTGTAACTATTAAAAGATGGATTCCTAATAAAATCTCTAAATTGAGTGTCAAGAGCCTTCAACTTGTAGATCATTGCTCCTTCTTATAGATCCTTGTTTCCTCTTTGTAGATCCTTGCTTCCTCCTTGTTCTAATAGCCTCCAATGATGAAAAAGGAAGGAATTAGGAAGAAATTTGGGTAGGGATTGGTATAGGGATGAAGGAATTTGAAAGAGAAAAATTCTAGATCTAGATTTGGAAAGAAAAATGAAGGGAGAGAGTCTCTCTCCTCCCTCTATGGTGGTCGGCATCTACCCCCTCCTCTAAGCTACTATGAAATGTCCACAATACCCTTGGGGCTTGTCATGAAGGAATTAATTAAGGAGGGAAGGTTCTAGGCTAATTGGTTTAACTAATTAATTTATCCTCTTAATGAATGGGCTTACTATTGGGCTCAATTCTAACTAAAAATAAATATTGGTCCATGGATCTAATCTAAACTAGTTAGGTCCACTAACACAAGTCCAAAATAAAATCTAACAATAAATAAATAATATAATAAAATAATATGCATAATATGCATAATATTTAATATTATACTTCTAAAATAAATATCCATGCCAAAATACCAAACTATCCCTGGCTGAAAAAGTGAGGGTGACAAACCTACCCACCTAAGAAAAATTTTGTCCTCAAAATTAAGGAAGAAACTAACTACTAAAAGAATTAATACAAGCATGAAAGAATTATACCTCACGGCTCAAACAGATAAGGATATCGCTCGCACATCTCAGCCTCTCGCTCCCAGGTACTCTCTCATGGCGAGTGATACCTCTATGCGATATGCACCAAAGGAATCGTCTGGTTCTGCAGCACCTTCTCCCTGTGGTCCAAGATCTCCATGGGCTGCTCTGGATAGCTGAGTGTCGAACCAACCTCGATCTTCGAGTGGTCTAGTACATGGCTAGGATCTGCCACGTGCCGTCTCAGCTGTGACACGTGAAACACATTGTGCACTCCCTCCAATACATGTGGCAAGTCTAGTCTATAAGCAACTGCACCAACCCTCTCTAGAATACTGAAAGGTCCGATAAATCGCGGACTAAGCTTCCCGCCTCCACCAAAATGAATCATGTCTCATATCGGAGAAATCCTCAGAAATACCAAACCACCAACTTAGAATAAAATACAACCTTAAGAACTTAATCTATAACAAACAACCAATATCAAGCACAAAAAAAAATCTAAAACTATACCTTAAACTCCAAAGGTCTCCGGTGGCTATCGGTCCAATGCCGTTGTCTGTCCTGCACCACTCGAAGTCTATCCCTAATGAGCTTTACCTTCTCAGCTGCATCTACGACCATATCTGGTCCCAATAAGGCTCTCACTCCAATATCGTCCTATGATAACGAAGTGCGGTATCTCCGTCCATACAATGCCTCAAATGGTGACATCTCGATACTGGTCTGGTATCTGTTGTTGTAAGAAAACTCTACCAAGTGAAGATGATCCTCCTAAGAGCCTCCAAAATTCAAAACACAAGTACGTAGCATATCCTCGAGAGTCTGGATAGTCCTCTCCGATTGCCCATCTGTCTAAGGGTTATATGCGGTACTGAACTTGAGCTGAGTGCCCTAGCTAGCATGCAAACTCCTCCAGAAGTGGGACATGAAGGGACTATCCTGATTCGAGACTATGCTCACAGGAACTCCATACAATCTGACTGTCGAATGCACATACATCTCCATGAGTTTCTCCGTAGACGTACCCACTTTGAATGGCAGAAAGTGGGCTGATTTGGTCAACCTATTTACGATGACCCAAATCGTATCTTTACCTCCTGGAGAACACGGTAGTCCTGAAACAAAGTCCATCATCACATGCTCCCTCTTCCATTCTGGAATGGGTAAAGGCTGAAGCAATCCACCTAGCCTCTGTCTCTCTGCCTTTACCTGCTGGCATACCAAGCATCTGGATACGAAGCTAGTCACTTCCCGCTTCATACCATACCACCAAACATGCTCTCACATTTTCTTATACATCTTGTTGGTACCTGGATGCATAGAGTACTGAGATCGATGTACCTCCTAAAGAATCTTCTCGTGCAATGCTCCACTCGGCACACACAATCTGGTACCATACCGTAGTGATCCATCATCTGTAATGTTGAAGTCCTCTGCCAATCCTATCAGGACCTGTGCTCTGATGCTCCTAAGAGACTCATCCTCGAACTATGCGGCTCTGATTTATTCCATCAACTCTGACTATACCTGAAGTCCCCATATTTGTGCTGCAACTCCAGGAACTAATACCTCAATACCCAATCTATCAAGATCGGCCATTAAGTGTCTGTCCCTTATAAAATATATAGCCACTGGTTACCTGCTCAAGGCATCCACGACTACGTTGGTATTTCCTGGATGATACTGTAAAGCAATATAGAAGTCCTTCATCAATTTCAACCACCGCCGCTGCCTCATATTGAGCTCTTTTTGTGTAAACATATATTTTAAGCTCTTGTAATCTGTAAAGATCTCTACTCGCTCTCCATACAAGTAGTACTTCCACAGTTTAAGAGCAAAAATAACTGCTGCCAACTCCAAGTCATGGGTAGTGAAATTCTTCTCAAGCGGGCATAATTACCTGGAAGCATAAGAAATCATCTTCCCGTTCTGCTGCAACACACAACCCAAACCCTTACCTGATGCATCACTATATATAAAAAATCCTCCTGTCCCTGATGGCAATATCAATATTAGAGCTGTAGTCAACCTCTTCTTTAGCTCCTCAAAAGCAGACTGACAATCCTCAGTCCAGACGAACTCTACGTCCTTCCTGGTTAGTCTAGTCATTGGCTCCGCAATCCTGGAAAAATCATGTACAAACCTCCAAATAATATCCTGTCAGTCCAAAAAAACTCCTGATCTCTGCTACTGAACTCGGGGTAGACCACGACTAAACTGCTAAAATCTTCTTCGGGTCTACTGAGATCCCATCTCCTGTAATCACATGTCCGAGGAATTCAACATTATCAAGAAAGAACTCACACTTCGAAAGCTTGCCATATAGCTTCTCATGCTCCTCCGGGGTCTCCAGAATAAATTAATATATCATCAATGAATACTACTACAAACTGATCCAAGTACTGATGAAATACCTTATTCATCAGGTTCATGACTACCGTCATGGCATTGGTCAACCCAAACGGCATCACCAAGAACTCAAACTGCCCATACCGAGTCATGAAAGTTATCATCGGAATGTCTTCCTTCTTCACTTTCACCTGGTGGTACCCCGACCTGAAGTCTTATCTTTGAGAATACCTTCGCTCCGCTCAACTGATCAAATAAATTGTCAATCCGCGACAACGGGTATTTGTTCTTAATAGTGAGTTTGTTGAGTGCCCTGTAGTCAATACACATGCGTACCGACCCATCCTTCTTTGGTACAAATAATACCGGAGCACCCCACAGTGATGAACTGAAGCGGATGAAGCCCTTGTCCTATAAATCATCCACATGTTTCTTCAACTCTGCCAGTTTGTTGTTGTTCACTTTATAGACGTGTTGTGATATTGGCTCTACGCTTGGCACCAAGTCTATAAAGAACTCCACATCTCAGTTTGGTGGTAACCCCGACAACTCTTTCGGAACGATGTCCATATACTCTCTAATCAATGGATGTGGCGGCTCCTGCTATTCTACCAAAGCTCCACATAAGTCTTCTTCGCTCTGCTTTGCTGCTCCTCTGACGAACTCAATCTCCGGATCTCCTAGTATCTGGAACAAAACTATTCCTCCTCAATAATCGATACTAGCATGGTGCCTACTCAACCAATCCATCCCGAGCACTATATCGTAGCTCGGAAGTGGCATTACGAGTAGACATACGCTCAAGTCTCGGCCTCTCAAGGAAACTCTTCAGTCCTTGCAAATATTACTGACCAGGATAATGCCACCCCTGGTTGTGATCTTGCAAGTCCTCGCCAACGGTTCAGTCTCAAGGTAATATTTTAGAGAAAAAGATACAGATATAAAACTATGTGAAGCACCAAAATCAAATAAAGCAACAGCTGAAAAAGAATCAAGATAAACTAAACCTGAGATAACATCACCGACTGGCTCCTCCTTCTCGATGGTCAAGGCGAAAGCTTGCCCCTACCGCTGGGCACCTCTCTGCTGCTGCTGGTGCTAAGTGAACTGCTGCTATTATGGTGGTAGGGGAGGTCCCCTCTGTTACTCCGCTGGTGGTCTCGCGGGTGCTCTCTGTGCCTAAGCTCCGCCCTGAGCTGGACGAGCTGGAGATTTAGGATAAGCCCTCAACTGATGGTCTCCTGATCCGTAGAATAAGTACTGGCCCAATCTCATCCTGCATGCATCCCATCCATGTCCCTGCTTCTTACAAAAGGTACAAGGAATAGCTGGCCTCTGGATCTGGTACATCTGTTGTGCCGGTACTCTAGCTGGTCCGTGATACTGCTGTCTCAGCTGCTGGAAGTGCCTCTGGTGATGCTGCTAAAAATAAGGCCGATTCATTGGACCCATGTTAGTACTGGATCCTCCTATGCCTCTCAGCCTCTTAGAGCAAGCTCTAGATCATCCTCTGCCTACTGTGCCTGTCTTAGAATCTTTTCGAAAGTAGTAGTAGGATCTCCATTCGTATGTGATTTGATCTCCCTGTTCAGGCCCTTCCTGAACTTCCTGGCTCTTCCTCTGGGGTTTTGCCTCTCTACAAAGAGGCCTAATCTACAATACTCTGTCGCATACTCATCCACCGTCATACCTCCCTGAATGATGTACTAGAACTGGCTCTCTAGAGATGTCAGAGTCACATCTGAAATAAACTTTTTCTTGAAGAGCTCTTTGAAAGCTTCCCAAGTAAGTCCTGGTGGTGAGATCCTAGGGTCCGTCCTGAACCAAGTCAACACAATATTGAACATCATGCTCCCTGCGACCTCTATCTGCAACCTCTCTGGAATTTGTGCCAGCCGCAGGTTTCACTCAGTGTCTTTTATCCAATCATCAGCGTAAATAATCCCTTTAGTGCCTTTAAAGTCCTTCAGCCCCATCCTCTTAAAATCTACGATAGTCCCCGGCCTCGGCTGCTATAGGGTGAACTGAGGTGGTGTCGTCTGTGGCTGGACTAATGCCACTCTCTTGACTGCTGCGAGCATAATCTGGTGAGCATTCTTAATGTCTTGCCTTATAACCTCTGACTGACACTGCTGCGCCTCTATCATCTACTGAAAGAGCGTAAACATCTACGTCTGATTGACTACGGATGGTGGGGGTGGAAGATCTCCTGAAACTGTCGGCGCTGCCCTCTATACCGAAGGTGGAGCACCTCAGAGAGCTGTTGCAGAAACTTCCACCTGGATCGGTGAAGTGGACCTCTAGAATGTAGCTGCTGGAACAGCGTCTGATGGTGCTGCTCTCATAGGCGATGAAGTGACCGACCTCGCTGATATTGCGCCTGAGCGCTGGGAACGCATCTTCGATGGCATCCTGAAGATAGACTAAAATAAAGGAATCAATGGAGTAAGATACGATATCACTAATAAAGGACAAGATTGTTCAAAGTAAAGCAAACATTAAATAGATAAGGATAGCAAACAGATATTTGGAATTGTTTTCTAGTTGTGATAAATGTAACTATACTCAATCAAAATGCAAACTAAGGAAGATAGAGCACGAATGGAATAATGAAGGAAAATAATCATAATACAACCACAAATCTGAAATAAAATATACATGCCATAAGTCTCAATAAAAGTCTAATACAAGTCCACCAAAATAATTTAAACCTCCTCAGGCTCTGGTACTAAGTCCTCCTAGTTTACAGGAGTATCCTCTAATGGTATGCCCTCCTATGGTTCCTAGTATGTAGAACACTGGTCTACGAGCCAATCATCTAAAAAATATATCCAGTCATGATTGGATCAAAGTACATACCACTGAAAGCAGTTTCAAATACATAATCGAACATATAAAACAGATAATAGAAAGAATACAAGATAACTAAACAACAGAATAAAATAAACTAGAGTGAACAGGTAATATACTAGAATGAAGAACATGCAATAGAATATCTATAATATAATAAAAATAACTGAAATCTAACTAATGTGCCATGGAATACAAGTTTATTATATGATCGGTTTAGGTTAAACACGAATACAATATGGTAACTCGATTACAAGTGTGTTATATAATTGACATGTACACGAATACATTGGGGCTTGATCAATTCCCCCATCCCCAACTAATACTAATGGATCCAATCATGACACATTTTAAATAGGAATATGGGCACACTGAACACGAGCAGTGTGTATACACGAATATGAGCACACTGAATACGAGCAGTGTGTGAACACGAAGTACACTAAATCAATACCCAATACACACGATAAAATACATATGAAGGAGTACCTGCTGAACACGATAAGGGATAACTTCTTCTGACAGGATCCATGTAGTACCCGTCCATGAAACCACTGTATCGGAATCAAGTATACAGTTCTAGAACATGAGATATATACACTATTATGAAATAAAAACTAACAGAGAAATGTACTCTCCTGAGTTCCGGAGCAACGTGTGTCTCTCTATGCCCAAGCTGGTGTCACACAGACCTATATATGGTATATTGTATCAATACAAGGTTTTAGAATGAAAATAAGTTAAATTAGTTCAATTCTAGGTCATAAAGCCATTTCTAAGTCAAAACAGTCAAACTAGGTCAACTCTAGGTCAAACTAGTCAAACTTGGTCAAACTAATTATTTCTAGGTTGTATGTGTCCATCTCTAGGATATTGGGTCCATATACTATGTATCTAGGCTATACTAGCTATACTAGGATACTAGGATACCAACAAAATACCATATCATAAGATACGCAAGTTATTAGATATAAAAATACTATAATATATATATACAAGACAAAATATATATTACTCTTAGCCAAACTAATGCGAAGTGGATACCTTGGCTTTGAACCAAATGCGGTATCACACCACCTACACACCCATCTTGATATACAAACTCAATTCCTTGAGTATAAACCAATACCTTGACATTATCTTGGTATCACAAGGTAATCCAATATCTAACATTAACTAACTAACCAACATACCTCACTATACACTAACATGCACTTAAACTTATAACAATATTATACCAACTAACATAACTAACATACCCATCGGATATTCAATACCAATACCCAAGATATCTCAACTTTCATTACCTTGGTGTAACTCAAGGTAACTAGAAATAATACTAACCAATGCTAACTAGTGCTTATATATATATATATATATATATATATATATATATATATATATATATACTTAACTCACTAACAATATATACATAACTAACTACTCAATATAAACTAACTTAGCTTATTAACTAGCTTAACTTAACTTATCTACAACTTAATTTCTAAGCACTCAAACTACTGCTTCTTATTACTACTGCTTCTGCTTATTATTGTTGCTGCTTATTGATTCTGCTGCTTATAGATTTTGCTGCTGCAGCTTCTGTTTACTGCTTCTCGCTGCTGTAGCTTGCTGCTTTTGCTGCTACTTCTCGCTGCTTCTGCTGTTGCTTATGCTCACTGCTGCTTATGCTTCTCGGCCTGCTTCAGCTGCTGTTAGCTATACGTTTATGTGTCTGTATCAAAATATGACATGCTCAAACCCCTATATAGGAAAAAAAACCCCAAATTAATCTATATCGCCAAATTATCGGGATACGGCCTACACGTATCCAATTGTGGACATGACACTAGTCACACACAATCAAACACATGTTAATTTGGTCTAATTGACCTATTGACAAACACAAGATGTGCCAATCTCAGAATTCTCCTAAAATTGACATAAAATACCACATAACTTTCTCCATAGGTGTAAACTCCCTCGACCAGATTTCAGTATTTTAAAATTATTTTTATGCTAATTATAATTCTTGCAACTTTTTAAAATTTATTTGTTACATATCCTATAGATTGTACACCTGTCCATTACCCAATTTATTTAAGAGCATTACACTAGCTGTTATTCCCAAACAAGTTCACATACCTGCCCTAGACATGTTAGACTACTTTTTCTGTATTTTGTGCAACTCCCAGATACTTCGTTTCGTGCTTCGTTTTAGTCGCACAAATATCGTTACAAACGTACGTATTTATTCCCAATTTAATTTTCTGCTCTTTACCCATCTCTGTACCCCTAGAGATTTGAGGACCAGTAGGCACCTGTTTTGCCCAAACAAAAATACGATAATATTCTACACTGAATATACTACAATTAGTGTATTGACACCGTAGAAAAATTATGACCCTAACTGCCTCTAAATAATTAGTGAACACCGTGCGCAGTATTTATTAAATAATAAATACGGTGACCCGTATCACCCAAAGAATCTGACCCTGCCCCTGCCCAGACTCACCCCCACACATCCCAAAGCACTCCCCCAGCTTTCCCCCTCATTTCTGTGCAATTTGGTAATTTTAGGAATCAGTGTTTTTAATCAGACAAATTGCGTAATTGCGCAAAATACCAATTTTAGGATTTTTCTGCAATTTACAGAAATTACAGGGATTTTTCTATAAATTACAGCACGAGGTGGCACCCTCCTACTGGCCGGTGAACGTGTACGTAACACATGTCAAGTGGGACCCACAAAATATCAGATTAAAATCCTAAATATCTGAAATAGATATTTATTTAATTAAATTACTAATTTACCCTTAGCATTTAAACTATTTACCAAAATATCCTAACCCTATATATAACTCCCCAACCCTTCCCCATTCCCGACCATACCCCACTCACCCCGGCCACCCTCCGCCCACCGGACCACCGCCAACCCCCTCGCCCCTCCCTAGGCTACCCTCCGGCCAACCGCCGCCCTCCCTGGCCGCCGCCTCCGTCTCCGCCAACGCCCGCAGACCCGACCACCCCAACACCAACAATAGCTCTTCACCACCTCCGACCGCCCACCACCGCCACCCTAGCCGTCGTGGACCACCACCACCACCCCCATCAGCTCCGCCGTGACCCCCCTACCGACCCACCACCATCCCGCGGCCCCACGACGCCCTCCTCCGCCGACAGCTCCCCCGCAACCCTCCACCCTCACCCGCACCGATACTGCCACCCCCCACTCCGACCACCCCCAGCGCCGCCTCCGGCCGTCGTCAACCACCGCCACCACCACCAAACGCCTCGCCGCCACCTCCTCCATCGACCTGACCAGCTCCCGCCGTACCACGACGCCTCCAGCCGCCGCCCTCACCTCCGCAGTGCTCCGGCCCAACCCTCGACTACACCACCACCACCACCACCACTCCCTGCCGCCTCCAGTCACCGCCACCGCCGTCGTCAACCACCGCCACCACCACCAACCTCACCACCACTCCTCCCTCCGTCGATCCCGCACCCTGCACCGCCGCCTCCGCCACTGCTACGCCGCCGGCAGCCCCCGCAGCAGCTGTTGTTGCTGCTACTGCTGACTGTTGCAGCTGCTGCTGCTGCTGCAGCCGCCGCCGTAGCTCGCCGGAGCTCCGCCGGACCTCCACCGACGACGACGCGGCCCCCCCTAACGTGTCAGGCATACCTTCGTATTATACATATTTATACATGTATTTAAATATATGTATGTACATATATATATATAAGTATATATATGTATATATATATATATATATTAATGTCTATATTTATATATATTATATATTATATGATATATAATACATATTATATATTATATAACTATTTAATTACTGTATATATACTATATGTATTTATATTTCTATTTTTATTTTATATGTATATGTATATATATATATATATATATATATATATATATATATATATATATATATATATATATATATATATATATATATATATATATATATATATGTAAATATATAATTATATATATATATTACTATATATATATATATAATATATACTTAAAATACAGAATTTATACTGTATATATATTATTATATTTATGTATGCATCTTTTATTTCTGTTTTTATTATTATTATTTATATATATATATATATATATATGTAGTATATATATATATGTATATAGATATATGTATTCTATATGTAATAATATATATATATATAATTATTATTACTATTATTATTACTATATACAGTATATATATATATATATATATATATATATATATATATATATATATATATATATATATATATATATATATATATATATATATATATATATATATATACAGTGTATATATATATTATTATTATATATTATAAATATGTATATATATATGTATTTTATTTTTCTTCATTTTATTTATATAAATATATGTATGTATATATTTATATATATCTATATATATTACTCTATATAATTATATATGTATTATATACATATATAATTATATAATTATATATGTATAATATATGTATTATATATGGTATTATATATACTATATGATAATACTGGATAATACAATATATATATATATATATATGTATTTAAATATCTGCATTTTTTCTTTTCTTTTGTATATATGTAAATATAAGTATTTATATATGTATTTATAATTCCTGCACTGTATTTCTTTTATATATATATGTATATATATATATATATATATATATATATATATATATATATATATATATATATATATATATATATATATATAATATATATACTATATAATAGTGTACTGGATAATACAGTACATATATACATATATATGTATTTACATTCTGCACTGTCTTTTCATTTATTTAAATATATATATATATATTAGTGGATACACCCTGATAATATTATATTACTATATATATCAGTGGATACACCCTGATAATACTATACTACTATATATATTATATCTATATATATATACATATTATATATATACCTCTTTATTATACCATGATATTCACGAACCCTGTCTGTTTTAACAGAAACCATCTCCAGCACAGCCAGTGACCCCCTATCACAAGCACCTTTAAACCTGACTGTGAAATCAGGGTTTCAATACTATCAGGGAGTAGGCAAGTATACCTTGCCAAGTTTTTACTGTTTAAATTATTAACTGTTAAATGTTCATTTTAGTAAATTTACATATAACAGCATGTATCTGAGACTGCCTCGGGTACCGTCAACAAGTACGTTGACACGTAGTATAATTAACTAGTTTATACAGACTTACCATCAACTGTGAGGGTATCCTAATATCCTCTTAGACCCTATCACGGGTACACGCAACAAGGTTGTAATTCATTTTGGGATACAAGTTTGCGTAGTTGATTAGCTACCAGTACGTACGACGTGCATCACGGCTTAGAACAAAATCAGGAAGGTTACGACTTGGCATTATTTACATTGGACGGGGAGAACGACTAAAAGACGTATGGGACACCAACCTCTTTATCCTGTGGCCTCACTCGACGGAGTGATACGGTTGTTATATATATATTCATGTGACCATTCTCATCGTAGATGGAAAATTGTATAGTGTCCTTGAACGGGGGCATATGTGGCATATACTAGCCAGTCACTACGGATTGGTGAATTACGTCAGCATATGTCTAGTCACACATTTCCCATACGTACTAGGTTGTCTCAAATTGCATTCACTTAGTTGGTTAGCACCCTGTATTTATTTATTCAGTATTTACATACATGGCATGTTATTTTTCTGTATCTTGTTACGTCCCTCTGAGGACCTGGTTCCCTGCCAGGTTTAGCTGAGACATTCTACCCCACAGTACCTGGACCTGGACAGGAGACTGGATATGCCTGAGAAGGAGTTAGAGGAGATGCCATCAGAGTCTGCCTGAGTACATCTGGAGTTGGAGCTATATATATTTCGAGGACGTTGTACTAGTTTATCTTATTTCACTTTCTGCTTATCTTTTGTAGTGGGTTTGTTCCCACCTGACTTTATCTGATTTGTATATGACATTTCAGATTTAGCATCTATATATTCAGCATTTTTTCTGATATTTTGTGGATGAGATAGATTTACCTGTATTTAGACTTGTAGTATTTAGGACAGCGTAGCACATCACTTTGGGTCCATTAAATTGGGTAATCCCTTAAGTGATATGTCAGCTGGCCAATGCCACGTGGCCTAGTTCCGTATATTTTTGGGACTGGGGCGTGACAATAGGTCTTCTATGAACCTAATTCTAATTCCTATGGGTAGCCTTAGTACATGGGAGGGTTCCTAATAATTAAATTAAAGATTTAAAGTCTAATTAGAGAGGGAAAACTGAATTGTAACCTACTAGAAGATGGATTCCTAATAAAATCTCCAAATTGAGTGTCAAGAGCCTTCAACTTGTAGATCCTTACTCCTCCTTGTAGATCCTTGCTTCCTTCTTGTTCTAATAGCCTCCAATGATGAATAGGGAAGAAATTGGAAAGAAATTTGGGTAGGGATTGGTGTAGGGATGAAGGAATTTGGAAGAGAGAAATTCTATATCTAGATTTGGAATAAAAAATAAAGAGAGAGAGAGAGAGAGAGAGAGTCTCTCTCCTCCCTTTATGGTGGCCGGCCTCTACCCACTCCTCCAAGCTACTATAAAATATCCACAATACCCCTTGGGACTTGCCATGAAGGAATTAATTAAGGAGGGAAGGTTCTAGTCTAATTGGTTTAACTAATTAATTCATCCTCCTAATGAATGAGTTTACTATTGGGCTCAATTTTAACTAGAAATAAATGTTGGTCCATGGATCTAATCTAAACTAGTTAGGTCCACTAACACAAGTCCAAAATAAAATCTAACATCTAACAATAAATAAATAATAAAATAAAATAATATTTACAACATGTACAATATTTAATATTATATTTCTAAAATAAATACCCATGCCAAATTACCAAACTACCCATAGTTGGAAAAGTTAGGGTGGTATTAACACTATTCACAAATCTAGAAATTACATAAGAGCAACTAGAGATATCCAGAAAAATATACAGGAAGCAATATACAGCAATAGCACACATATACAAGATATGAACATGAAAAATACGCAATAGTGAGATGAGTCTCACAACTGTCATGCTCCCCTGGACGAGGTCCTGGAACCGACTCTCCAAGGTACTAAGAGCCACATCTGGAAAAAACTTTGCCTTGAAAAGCTCCTTAAAAGCTCCCAAGTCAGTCCTAGTGCTGTGATCCTCGGGTCTGTCCTGAATCATGTCAAAGCAATATCAAACATCATACTCTCTGCTGCCTCCACCTGTAGGCTCTCTAAAATCTGCGCGAGTCACAGGTTACGCTCAATGTCCTCTATCCAATCATCAGCCTATAAAATCTCCTCGATAACCTTAAAGTCCTTGGGCCCCATCCTTTTGAAGTCAATGATGGTCCCCAGCCTCGGCTGCTGCGGGGTGGGCTGGGCTGGTGGCACCTGTAGCTGGACTGTGGCAACCCTCTCTACTGCGGTGAGTGATAGCTGGTAGGCATTCTTAATGTCCTGCCTCATGTACTCGGACTGGCACTGCTGGGCCTCCGTTTGGGCCCGCTGTACCTCCATCATCTGCTGAAAGAGCGCAAACACCTGTGCCGGATCAACTGTGGGTGGTGGTGGTAGAAGCTCCTCCGGGACTGTCGGCACTGTCCTCTGTACTTGAGGTGGAGCACCCCCGAAAGCTATTGTCGATACTCCTACCTGGATCGGTGAAGCGACCCTCTGAGCTGAAACTGCTAGAGTAGTGGCTTCTATCCTCTCAACAGCAGGCTGGGAAGTAGCTGAGGAGGCTGCAGACATTCCCGAGCGAAAGAACCTGATCTTCGGAAGCATCCTGAAGACAGATTTAAACAAAGGAATCAATATTGGTAAGATATGATATCATCAAAAAATGACATAATTATACAAAGTAAAGCAAGCATTCAGATAGATAGGATAACAAAAGCAAATAATTAGAAATGTTTCCTAGTTGTGATTGAGTACACTCTCATCCTATACCCTATATCCTAAGGCAGGCTCATAGCAGTACTATAAGTCGGAGCACTACTATGATATCGCACTAGTTGCGACCTCGAAGATCTGTATGGGCCACCACTAAAAATATGTCACGACCAGCACCCAAAAAAGGGTACAAGTAAGTTAACAATGCCCAGCCTACATCGTAACAACGACATAGAATGCTGTCCAGGTCAACAATACTATCTAAACATCTCACACAAAATATAAGGTACATGTTATGCCATCTCAACTCCAAATGGAGGAACAATATGATATATGATAAATGATAATCAATACTCAATCATAATATAAAGCTAGAGGATGATAAGGCACGATATAGAAGAAGAAAAAAGAAGTACAAGCGTCAAATACAACACGAGTCCAAAGTCTAAATCTCCACAAAGCCCATAATATATAATACATGCCATAAAGTCTAACTAATGTCAATACAATCTCATAATGGAAGGTCTAAGCCTCTCTAGCTTATAGTACTATATCAAGTAGATCTACGGGTGCTGGCTCAACTGTCTCGCCATCCTGTGGCCCATAGTGCGTAGGATACCAATCCTCTACTGAGTCATCTAAAATATATATCCAGTCAGGATGGAGCAAAGTACAACCCTAACAGCAGTTCCAATAATTGACAAAAACTATAAAACAATAATAGTAATAAAGATAAATGATGGAAGTAACTGACTAGACAACATCCCAGAAAGAGAATCATGGTAAGCAATAGAAATAAACTGAGAACAATATGATATAGAACATCACTGTAATGAACTGGAAATAAGGAAATGAAATAATAGCTTATGCCTTGAAATATTAGCAAAATATGTTATCGGCTTGGGCCTAACACGGACTATATAAATAAATGGGAGCTAGTGTGACCACACGTGAGTTGCATGATCTGCTAGCTATCACGGGCTATACTATATCACGGGCTATAAGGTATGATCAAATATTCACTAATATTTTCTTATCCCCCGACTAGTACACAAATCCAAATCATGACACGTTATATACATATATCACAATGCACGGTCTAATATCATGCACTATGATCACGGTCTATATAATCACGAAGATATTACGGTAATCACAGAGTAATCATGAAATACGATACGGCGATCACTGAATAATTACAACAATAACATCTCATGACAAGGATCACGTATACTAATCTGTGTGACCGTTGTGTCATGAATCAAATATCTCAATACTAAATACATGAAACATAGAGACTATCAAATAAGAAAACTATCAGAGAATATACTCGTCTCTATCCGGAGCAAATAATGTCACTCAGTGTTCGAGCTGGTGTCACACACACACCTAGATATGAATGATATATCAAATTGGGTGATATAAAATGAGAAATGAGCTAAAATGCAATAAATATTCTTTATTAGGTCATTTCTAAGTAACACTAGTTATTTCTAGGTCTCATACTATCCAGTTAGTCTATTTTGGTCGTCACTTAACTAAACTAGCTAAACTAGGTATTACCCTAGAGTTTAAGTCACACATATCATTAACTTACTATATATATATATATATATATATCTATTCTACTATATAATGCCAAAACTAGGCTTCACCGTGAAAAATTTTCGTTCCAAAAATACCCTTCGACATATTTAGTAATTAAAAAGAATACCTACAATAAATTCTACTGACAATCATTTAAGAGATGCAATAATGACAACCATTTACGGAAATCAAAGGGTTCATGCTACTTGCTAAGTCTTTTAAATTGTTACCAAAGAATTCGAAGGGTTGAACAATTAACCTATATAATTAAAAGCAGTAGAAATAAACTAACTCATCAACATCATTCACTCCAATATACGTGCAAAGCACGTGCATATATACTAGTATATATATATATATATATATATATATATATATATATATATATATATATATATATATATATATATATATATATATATATATATATACTACTACTACTACTACTACTACTACTACTACTACTAATTAGTATTAGCTAACTGTCATATTTACTGATAACTACTACCAGCATTCTTACTACCATATATTAATAGCTAACTTACTAAATTGACCAATACAATATACTAATTATCTAACTAAAATATCTGACCCTTTATATAAGATCCTTACCACTAACCTTGGTTAACAACTTTTCCCTGCAAGCAGGTAACTCAAATAACTGATACAAACAATAGTACTAACTACTAACTCTAATATGTACTAAATAGTTATTATAAACTGATAACAGACACTAACATATATTACATATACACTTAACTATCCCACATCTAATATATATATCAAATGACTGACTAACTTAATTAATAACACTAGCATACAACTCACTAATTTACTGATAGGAACTAACCTACTAACCGATACTAACTTAATACTAAATTCCTACATATACTAACAGATATAGATACTACCAATATCTAACAAGTACTAACATCGAATACATTAGCCCTCCTTCACTAACTTAACTAATCAAAGCTAACTGATATACTATAGTCTGATGCTAACTTAACTTATTACTACTAACAGTTGGTAACTAACACTCATATTAACTTACAACAAATGATACCTCAAGTAATAAAATCTGAAAGTAACCTTGCTACTTGCCTAAATTATATTGCAACCAATATAGGACCGTGAGACAACTCTAGAGGGAGGGTGAATAGAGTGCAGCAGAATAATCTACCCAATTTTATATTATCAGAATGAAGGCAGTTGCTAACTAACAGTGAATATAAAGATAATAAAGTAAAGCAGTAAAGTAGAGAGAGAAAGCAAACGCAAATACCAAGATGTATACTGGTTTTCCTTTAAGAGGGCTAGTCCAGTCCCGAGAACTCAAGCTCAGAGTTTCTCTACTATAATCACTAATAGTGAATCACAAGCTTTGATCCGATGGATTGTCACTTCTTTACACCATGAGTTTTGATCCGAAGTCTTGCAACTTCACAGCTTAGAGAGAGAGAGAGAGTAACAGATCGAACAAAGCTCTTTACAACTCAGAAGACTTCTAGACCAAGATCGCACTTGGCACTAGGAACGCTAGGGAGTTGCTATTTAGATGGGAAGGTTAAGGCTTTGGAGTTTTGCTCATAATAAGATAGATTACTTAAGAATAGTTTAAGTTGGTTGAGTGAGTAAGAATGAGAATTCTAATCCTATTTATAGGTTGTAGGCAAACAGAATTCTGTCAGAATTCGGTCAGGGTTTAATTCAAATTTCCAACCATTGGTGCAAGAAATCGGAGCTATTGAACTGGTTAATTTCATACCAAAAGGGTAATCGAGTTTGGTCCGATTTCGACAAAAGTTCGGCCCGAGTTTGGTCTCCTAGTATGGTAGACTTTGTAAATAAATGTGGCCTGATTTGGTGGATAGGTTCTTTGGTCTATTTGAGTGGACTAGGTATCTGGTTTATTGGTTCTTGGTTTTGCCAGTACGACTCAGTGTACATCAGTCCTAGACTCAAATAAATAAAGATTATATTTGAATAGATAAAATACAGACGATATGCAATAGTAGGTTGAGGCTTCAGATGCGACATATCAATGCATGGTTTAGTTAACTATCAAAATCAAGTTGACTGAGACCGGATGGGCCAATAATCTCCTATATTTTGATAATTGATAAACTGTGAATGATACTGCAAGTCTTTGATATGCAAGGATCCCCCATAACTGTGGAGCAGTTGATATGCTGAAGATAACGTCTGTCAAGTATCATCTTGTATGCTAGTATCATGTATTCTTTCTCCCCCATTGTCATTTGATCGAAATGGCATGCTCCCATAAAATTGGTGAGATAACGAGAAAAATAAGAGAGTAAAGAGTATAAAGGATAATATATAATGAGAAAAAAAATTTGCATTTAAACTCTTTTTTTATTTTAAAAAAATATACAAAAGTGGATGTGTAATGGAAACATTTATAGTAGAACATCTCAAAGTAAACTGTTTAACATTCATATCAATTGAGTAACTAGTTGTCATTTTTATCATTTACATCATCTGGTTCAAGCGTTCTGTTTGGATCAAAGAAGGCATCAGCTGGATCCATATATTGTTGAACATATGGGTGATCAATACAAAATCTTTGTTGATTTGGATTTCGGAGAATCAGAAAAGGTTCGGGTGGGTGCTTCGATAGGGTGTACTGAATGTCTATCAAAGTGTTGCCAAGAGCCTGAGTCTGAAGAGTTTGGCGGTGATCAGTAGCATAATTGCGTAAATCTTCTTGGTGGAAACGATCACGCAAAAGAGTGAAAATAGACTCTAAGGTTTGCAATTGTTCATCAGCAGGAGGGACAGAAACAAGATGATGAGTGTTGGAGTTTGATAATGAGTTATAAGGTAAAAGCATAGTTGGCTTAATTCTTCGAATTCGATTGAGGTATAAAGGTTACTCAAGATTTGGACAAGTATCCAAAGAAATATTAAAATAGCTGAAAATGGTTGGCAAGTACATGACGTATAATAATGGACGTCATTTCTTGCGACATTGAACCATTTGAGATAAGATGGTCTATGGAACATTGAAGTTAATGCCGAAATACAAATGATATAAAGCTGACATTTCTAGATAAGAGACCTCATCAAAGTAAGTCTTCTTAGGTAGAAAAGTTGAAAAGATAATGCGATGCATTTCAAAGAAGTGACCATTCAGATATCTAGCATAAAATTTACCAGTGGACATTCAAGAGGGTGACAAAGGATATTCTTGAAAGAATCTAGGGTTAAGTCATGATTGAATTGAACTTGCGTGATGTTAACTAATAGTTGTTCATCAGCAGGAATGCATAAAATTTTACCCAAGTCATCTGATTGAATTCAATTGGAATGCCATGAACTGTAGATGAAATAGTGTCATGTTCATATGTTAAGTTATAATAGAATATTTGAATAGCATTGGTGTAAATGTTGGTACGGGTTGGAACAAAATTTTCAAGTTGAAGTTTCTGAAAAGTAGGTAGATAATCTTTGTGTTGGGAAGTAAAATCAATAGGATGGCCAAAACAGATATGTCTCTTGGAGAAATTTGTCACTACCATATTTTCTAGGAAAGGGTATTTTAGTAATTTCATATTTAATTAAATATTATGCATGATAAATAATTATTTATTGTATTATTTAATTATTGTTAGATGTTAGTTATTTATTTTAGACTTGTGTTAGTGGAACTAACTAGTTTAGTTAGACTCATGGACCAACATGAATTAATTGTTAGAAATTAGCCCAATTAGAAGGCCCATTGTTAAGGAGATGGATTAAATTAATTAAACCATTAGACTAGAAGCTTTCCTCCTTAATTATTTCTTCATGAGAGGCCCCAAGGGGTATATTGGATAATTCATAGTAACTTGAGGGAGGAGAAAAGGGGCCAGCCTATAATAAAGAGGGGAGGAAATTCTCTCTCATCTTTTCATTTCAAAACTAGATCTAGAATTTTTCTCAACCAAATTCCTTCATTCCCACTTTATTTTCCTACCAAATTTCATTCCAATTCCATCCCAAATCACTATTAGAGACTAGTGGAGCAAGGATCTAGAAGGAGGAAGTAAGGATCTACAAAGAGGAGCAAGGATCTACAAGTTGGAGCCAATTTTATCACATTTGGAGGTTGCATTGAGAATCCATCTCCCAATAAGTACAATTCAGTTTTTTCCTTAATTTAGGTTCTAAATCTGAGATTTAACCATAAAAAATCAACCCATATGCATAGGCTACTCATAGGATTTGGTTTTGTGTTCATAGGAGGCCTATTGAGAAAGTTATAGTATTTTTTGTGTCAATTTTGGAAAAATTCTGAGATTGACAATTGTTGTGTGTGTCAATTGGTCCTATAGATCAATTCGGCATGTGCTTGTATGTTTGGGGCTAGTGTCATGTCCATAATTGGGTACGTGTATGTCGTATCCCAACAATTTGGTGATACGTGTTGATTTGGAGATTTTTCCTCCGACACTGGACTTTGTACATGTCACATTTTGACACAGACACGTAGATTTGTTTTTGACTCTTCGTATTGTTAATAAATAATATATGTGGCTTGTTCATGTCCTCCAGGGTACGTTTGGATGTGTGGTGGACTCGTGTCGCTAGCATATCCTAGATCTAGTGGGATACTGGGTGATACGTTCCATGTGTGTGCAATTTAATTATAGATCTAATTTTTTGTGTTCGTATTTCTTGGAGAAGTGTAATTATATATATATATATATATATATATATATATATATATATATATATATATATATATATATATATATATATATATATATTTTTTTTTTTTGTGGTGACAATATTTATGTATTATTATGTCTTAGATCTATGTATCTATTATATATAGGTGTGTATATATTTTTATGTAGCTATTATTCTACATAAGTAAGAATTATATATATTGTAGCATGTATATATATATATATATATATATATATATATATATATATATATATATATATATATATATATATGTATATATATATATATATATATATATATATGTAGTTATATACCTACTTATATGAGATATGCTTTCATTTTGTGTATGATTATATATACGTATACATATATGTGTTATTATATATGTATATATTCTACGCTATTGTCATATGTATTTAATATGTACATATATATGTGGAGGTGTATGTATGTTATATATATGTTATTTGTCATAGTGTTATATATTATAGTCATATATATTTTTGTATATTTTTATGAGTGTTATATATATATATATATATATATATATATATATATATATATATATATATATATATATATATTTATATAGGTTATATTTATATATGCATTGTATATATAAATATAAGAGAGGGGGAGAACATGAGTTTTAGCCACAGCAGAAACCGTCACGACAGCAGCCGTCGCAGCAACAGTGAAACAATAGCGGCCACAGCAGGGGAAACAACGACATCAACCAGCGACAGTCACAGAAAACTGTCGCTGAAACAGCAGTAGTATCAGCAGCATATCAGGAGTTTTAGTGACAGTTTTAGCGACAGTTGCAGAAAATTGTCACTAAAATAGCAGTGTATCAATATTAACAGCAACTTCAGCGACAGCAGGCAGAATCTTCAGCGACAGTTTGACAGTTTTATATATATATATATATATATATATATATATATATATATATATATATATATATGTTTTAATAGTATTTAATATATAATATATATATAATAATTATTGTAGTATATGTATATATCTACGGGTAGATAGTATAACTAGTATTTGAGTATTACCTTGAGAAACCAAGGTAATTACTAAGGTAATTGGGGATACCCAAGGTATTGGATTTGGGTATCAAGATTTTGGTTTTATGTTGTGATACCAAGTTGGTTCAAAACTACGGTACCTATTTAATGTTTGTAATTATGATTCTATATTATTAATAATTTTTTGACTTATATATTGATGTGTTACCTATGAATTTACGTATCCGGAGATACAGTATCCTAATATTTAAGATATGGGTTTTGTGACCTAGACTTTTAGTATTTGAAGCCAATATCCTTGTGTTAGACTTGTGCAATCTTGTAATAGGTAGTTGACCATAGTTTGACTATAGTTGACCATAGTTGATTTATAGTTGACCTAGTTTGACTTTTGACTTAGAATTGACTTGTTGACCTAGAAGTTGATTATTTTGACTTATTTTCTTTCCAAACCTTGTATTGATATTGTATTCCATATCTAGGTCTTCGAGGCACCATGTCAGACATCTGTGAGACTATTCATTGGACTTCAGGCGAGTACATTCTCTGATAGTTTCTCATTTATGATATCCTTTATGTTTTTTGTATCTAGTGTAGATATCCTTGTTCTCTTGACACGATGGTTACACGGATTGGTATATCCGGATCTCGTTATGAGATGTTATTCCTTGGTATATAGTTTATCTTATGCAAGTCTTGTTTCATTAATTATCTTGTACATGTACAGATACTGATTGTTGGGAAGACTAGCTATCTTCTTGGAGAATCTCGTGCCATAGCGCACCATGGTTGGATCGATTATACCAGTCGAGGGTGGAGAGTATTTTAGTGTAGATATGTCATCATACCCTCCTTGTATCAAGTCTTGCATTGAATAGTGTTAATCGTACACCGCACGTATGATTAGCTAGGCCATATATCTTGTATCAAGTTCCCAAGCCGATCATATTTTAAAGCTAGTACTCACACACTTAGACATTAGTATTCTTGTTCATAGACATAATGCTCATTATTGTATTTATTCCAGTATTTTCTTATTATATATATATCTCTCATATCTATTGTGCATCTTGTATATTCATATCTATTTACTGTTACATAGTTTTTATCATTGATTAGAACTGCTATTAGAGATGTACTCTGCTCCTTTCCTGACTGGATATATTTTTCTCAGATGACACTGAGGACTGGTACCCTACACATTATGGACCTCAGGATGTTGTGGGTCTAGAGTCTGAGACCCTGGTTCAGGATGGACTTATCCCAACTGAGACAGATGACCCGAGTTTAGTAGCTTCTTAGTATTCTTGTACTGGATTTGTCTCCAGCTTATTTGTTAGTATTCTTTCAGACTCATTGATGTATTATTTTAGACTCATGAGTTGTATGTGACTTTTTTATTCTTTTATCTGATTCCTACTCATTTCTATCTTAGATCTGTGATTGAGTATATTATCATTGTCAGTGGTTCATTATATTGTTAAATAGATTACCCAGACAGCGTTCTACCATCGATTCTGTGGCGTAGGCTGGGCGTTGTTTCCGACTTGCATCCTTACATTGGGTGCGGGTCGTAACACATTTTTAGTGGTGGCCCATGCAGGTCAAGCTTCACAAGTTATGCGATGTCGTGGTAGTGCAATGATTTAGTTGTACTACTGCGATCCTGCGACAGGATATAGGATATAGGCTGAGATACTCAATCACATCTAGAGAAAATTCTTTTGATTCAACTATTCTCTGATATTGATACTTAATCTCTTAAACTATCCTTTTCTTGAGTATCTTACATCTTGTGCCATATTGATTCTTTCTTTCGCTTTTTCTCAGGATGCCGCCTAAGACTAGGTCACAGCAGGGGATAGCAGTTTCTGAGAGGTCTGCGACAACCTGAGGGCCTACACCAGTCACTTCTCCGGTGATTGGAGTATCAACTGCTTTCGAAGGTCCACCACCTACTCCGAGGACTGTGCCAGTTGTATCTGAGAGGCTTCCACCTCCACCTCCTGTGCCAGGTGAGGCGACACAGATGTTTATACTATTTTGTGAGATGCTCGAGGCACAGAGGGCTCAGTCAGAGGCACATCAGAGGCAGACTGACGTTCTACGGTTGGGCATCGAGAGTTCTCATCAGCTTGCTTGTGTCGTAGTCGAAAGAGAAGTTCCGGTCCAGCAGCAGGTTGTTCCTCAGGTTGCTCAGCTTCGGCTAGGCAACATTCATGACTTCAAGAAACTGGAGCCTAAGATCTTCAAGGGGACGGAGGGCATCGTCTATGCTGATGATTGGCTCGAGGACATTGAGCGTCTTATGAGGGTGTCCCGTCTTTCTGAGGATTTGAAGGTTGAGGCAGTAGGACTTCAACTGTTCGACGTCACTCATACTTGGTTCAGGAATGAGCCAATTTTTGTTGATGCAGGACAATCTTGGGAGGTATTCAAGGACCTTTTCAAAAAGAAGTTCTTCGTCCGGGCAGACAGGCTAGACTTGGGGAGGCAGTTCGAGAGTCTCATTCAGGGGAGCATGTCTGTGGAGGAGTACGCTGCAGAGTTCGACAGGTTGTGCCAATTTGCAGAGTATCTGGTGAGAGAGCTGGAGGTTCGGGCTATTCATTTCCGTAAGGGTCTAAACTGGGAAGTGAATATCCTCATTCCGTCTTTTTATGAGACATACTCGAAGATACTTGCGGAGGCACGCAAGGTTGAGCGGGAGTTGGGTTTGAAGCCCAAGAGAGACCATAATTCTTTTATGGGGGCAAACAACAGTACATTATCTACAAAATGTCCTCATTTCCAGTCCAGACCTTTCCAGCAGCAGTAATAGCACCAGGCTCCAGCTAAGGCACCTTTTTACCAGGCACCACAGTAGCAGAGACAGTTACAGCAAACTTCCTGCCACTACTGCAAGAAGCCCGGCCACATCTAGGAAGTTTGCAAGAGGAGGTTGGGAGTTTATTTGTATTGTGGTACTGAAGGGCATCAGCTAAGGGGGTGTCCTTCCAATCCTTGTCGTGCAGTTCAGGGAGCAGCTTCAGCTCCGAGGGCACAGACGAGACCACCTGCAGTACAACCGAGGGGACCGTATCCGACACAGCAACAACGTTATGTCCAGCATCAACATCAGGGAGGTGCACGTCAGGGACGAGCATTTTCTATGACCGTCAAGGAGGATGAACCCACCGGAGATGTCATCGCAGGTTCTATTCTTCTTGATTCCATTCCAGCTTTATCTTTGTTTGATAGTGGTGCTTCCCATAGTTTTGTATCTATTTTTTTTGCTCTGAAGCATGGTTTGGTAGCTGAGTCTTTGCTTAGGACTTGCAAGATCATGACCGGGGGAGGCATTATCCTGGTTAATGATATTTGCAAGGATCGAAGAGTTACTCTAGGAGGCCGAGAGTTGAGTGCATGTCTACTTGTAATGCCACTTCCGAGCTACGATATTATACTCGGGATGGATTGGTTGAGTAGGCACCATGCTAGCATAGATTGTAGAGCAGGTAGAGTTATGTTTGGTCCGCTAGGAGAGCCAGAGTTTCAGTTTGCTAGAGGAGCTACGGAGCAGGGAGAAGGCATTATTTGTGGAGCTATAGTGGATGTCACGACCCGCACCCGGTATAGGGGCACGAGTGCGTGGGTACGTCCAGCCTACGCCACAGCATCGGCGGTAGAACGATGTCTAGGTCACAATGTTATCTAATCATTCTCACACGAGCATCCAACTCCATAAGGAGTCACAGATAGCACAATATCATATGAACAATACTCAATCACATAGCTAAAGCACGATAAGATATCGAAGAAATAAATAAACCAAATTGCAACACAAGTCTAAATAGAATAATCTAACTCAACAATAACATCCAAGCCTCAACAAAGTATGCCTGTCACGCCCCAGTCCCAAAATACCGAGGGACTGGACGCGTGATAATGGCCAGCAGTACGCACCGATGGACAAACCCAATTTAATGGATCCATCGGGCATACTTAAGCTGTATTACATCAGTCAGGGTTTACTATTCTCATCCACAGATATAAGATAGCAACATCAGCAAAAGAAATAATAACAACAACTAGTCAAAGTAAATAAAATCGGAGAACAATCCGATATTAAGTCTGTTTACACCAGTTCTCAAAGACAGGAAATAAAGAGTTCAGTTAAACAGGAATAAAGTCTAATTGCAATAAGACTGAGCATGGCGCAGCAATTGTTCAGGAGAAGTCCTCAGCGATCACCTCGTCGTCAGGTTCAGGTACTGCTCCGAGTAATGCTTCTGTTCCGTACACCTCTGGGTAGATCTTGTCTGCTAAATCTGGGGACATAATCTATTCCAGGTCCTCAGGGGACATAGCAAGGTACAGAAAACACAAGCCAAATATAATGCAATGCAGAAATAAAGAAACAACAGGGTAAGAAACTAACCAGCTAAGTGATCATGCAAGATGAGAGTTATTAATCATACTTCAGGCTGAGACTACTACAGGATCAGTCACAAGAAACCATAGCAGTGTTTTTCTCGAAGGGCCAGTACAGGTGTCAAAGCTCTGTGTCAGAGACTAGGACACTTCCAGATAACCATATATATATAATATAATCAGCCTTGATATGGTAATACTCTCCCCACCCAATGTAATCTCACATCACAGTTCTCAATGTTCATGTTACGCAAGATTAGAACTAATGCAGTCAGTCATGTTCTAAGAAAATAAAGCTTAAATCATGAAATATATACCTACACAAAACCCCCTTGAATAATCAGGAAGATTCTATATCATGCTTTGTGTCAGGTGTCCTGGGTATAAATTACTGGATAGGGCAAGTACAACAGTCACAGAAATTAAAACAAGAAAATAAAAATGAATCAATAACTGCATTTTATGGCAAGGTACACTTGCCTGGGTTTCCTGTTTCAATTATAGCTCGAGCTTCAACTGGATTTCCAAGCAGTACTCCGGTTGCTGAAATAGACATCACCAACAGATCCAGAAAATATTAATCAGCTAGGATCGCCTGTCCTTGAGTCCAATTTGGAGACAAGGGCAAAAACATCATTTTTGGGTCAAGGCGGGGTCCAGATGTGGGCCATCTTGTACCGAAAAACGCGTCAGGGTCAAAGGTCTCAAAAACAGTCCAACTTAGTGTCAACAGGTCAGGAACGATGATACGAACCCAACGGAACTTCCAGAATTGGATTCCGATGAGCCGTTCTCAAAATCGCCCGTCGGGTGGAGCCTGTGGGGCCCACGACACACGATTTTTCCAACGTTCTCAGAATCGAACCAAACTTGACCCACAGGACCAGCGTATTGCTACGAGTCCAATGGCGCAAGTTTCGTCTCGATCCGACGTGTGTACACTAAGTTACAGCAAGTTTCAGAAAAGTCGGATACGGGGCGATATCCGCGGATACGCACTGATTCTGGTGTGCACGCACATCCAAATCATCTTCTGCGAAATCTTGCACGTCCGTATCAACAACGCGCACGTATCGGTAAAGACCGCACGCGACCAAGTTGTCCCGTTTGGCGGGGCGTACTCGATACCGGGGTGAAACAGGGTCTAGTTTTTCCTGTTTTTGGATCGCGGTGTGCGATCACCACAGGACGCGATGTCCCGAGCAGTTTATCCGGACACCGAGAGGGTCATACAGGCTACGCGATACAATTTACGGAATCGAATTCCGAGCTACGAGTCAAAAGTTATGGGTACCTGAAGTGGTCCGAGAAACCGAGGCAAAATCATGTCCTGTGTCCTGGACACTGTGTCCGATACAGAAATTAGGGTTTACTGTGTCGATCTCTCTGTGTCCGTGTCTGAAATGGCTGTGTCCGGTCTGAGACTCACCGGAGTCGTCTGGCCACGGCGAGGAGGACGGCGAGGCGGGTGGCGGTGACCGTGTGGGGTCGGCGGCAGCGCTGGAGGGCGGAGTCGGGCTCGGGTCGGCCGGCTGTTGCTGGCGGAGGCGGGGGATGTGAAGAAGAAGAAGAGAGGGGCTGGGGCTGCGGCGGAGCTGGGCGGGAGGCGGTGGCAGCGGCGAGGTGGCGTGGTGGCGAGGGCTCGGCGAGGCGGGGGATGTGGATTACGGCGGGTGGCTGGGAGATCCGGCGGTTAGGGTTATATAGGAGAGATGGGGAGGGGAATCGTCGGCCGGCGAGGGGAAGCTGGAGCGGAGGGGTCGTCCGGTGGAGGGAGAGGAAGAGGGAGCGGCGCGGCAGCGAACGGGCGGCGGCCGTTACCGGCGGCGGGAGGCGAGGGGTCGTCTGAACGTTTGGAGGAGAAGAGGAGTTCGGGTCGGGTTGGATAGGCGGATCGGGTCGGGTTCTAACGGATCCGGCCCGATCCGATACTAAGGCGGGTCGGGTTTGGGTTAACGGGTCGGGTCTGGGTTGGACCCGGATCCGACCCGAATTGGTTTTAAAATAAACCGGTTTGGTTTGGTTCAGTTTTACTTGATTTGGTTTGGTTTATTTAATAAAAACCTGGTTTATTTTGGTTTAATTAATTACTTAGTATTTAGGGCTTTAAAAATCCATCCGGGGTCCAATAAATTCCCGAAAAATTATCCTAGGTCTGGTTTTCTATTTTACACCATAAAATATTATTTTCATAATATTTTAATATTAATTATTAACATTTAAAAATCCTTTAATAATTTAAAGAACATGAATTTAATTCCAGAAAAATCCAATAAAATTCCAGAAAATTCAGAAAAATCCAATTTAAAATTCTTTGAAAAAATCAGGGGGATTACAATGCTGGAGACAAATCCGGTACCATAAACTGCTAATAGAAACTAACTAAATAACTATTGATCCCGGCTAGACCTCCCGGAATAACACCTGGCTACAAGGTCCAAGTCAGCAGCTACTCTCCCTGTGGTCCATAAAATGTCGGACACCCGTCCTCTAAGGCGTAGTCTGAAAAAATATTTTCATTCAGGATGGAGCAAAGTATATCTCTAACAGCAGTTCTACATCAATGATATAAACTATGTAGTAGTAAATAGATGGAAATATACAAGATGCATATACATGTACGAGAGATATACAATAAAGGAAATACTGGAAAATACTGTAAATAAATGCGGGAAGGAACAATATGTCAATGAAGAAGAATACAATGACTAAGTGTGTGAGTATTAGCTTTAACATGTGATCGGCTTAGAAACTTGTACACGAGTACGGGTTTGGCTAGTCATACGTGCAGTGTATGACCAACACTAACATGAGAACAAGACTTGTACATGAAGGGTATGATCACATATCTACACTAAAATACTCCCCACCCCGACTGGTATAGTAGATCCAACCATGGTACACTATGGCACGGGATTTTCTAGGAAGGTAGCAAGTCTCCCCGAGATCAGTGTCTGTACATGCACAAGATAAACAATGAAACAAGACTTGTACAAGATACACCATATACAAGGAATAACATCTCATGACGAGATCCGGATATACCAATCTGTGTAACCATCGTGTCAAGAAATATGAATATTTACACTAAATACAATGAAGATAGAGGATATCATAGATAAGAAACTATCAGAGAATGAACTCGTATGTGGTCCTTTGTTGGTATGAATCAGAGTCCAAGTCACAGTCCAAATAGCCTATGTATTACAAATTTATCATGTCAAAAGATAATTTATTTTTATTTATTTAATTCTGGAATAATTATTCTAAAATCTTATTTTAATCTTATTATTCTGATTTTTATGTCAAAACCTAATTTTGCCCAAAAGAACCTAAATTTTTATCGACTCGAGACTTATGGCACGCAAATCGAGGCGATCAGTTGACCGAAAAGTCAACCAACACAAACTCAACTTTCATGCATGATTTCTTGTATATTTTATCATCAAAAATATGCTGGAATTTATGGCTTGTCCGAATTCAAATTCGTTTGGGAATTATGGCACAAACAAATTTCGTATCGTGCACCGATGGTTAAATTCTAACCTAGAAGTTCTACAGAATTAACAGAATATAAATACTTCGAATTAAATTCTAATAAAAACATATGTCAATTATCTCGACATTAGCTTTCCGAAACTTTAAACGGTTCATGATTCTGATTCCTGGTTCTCCCGAAATCGCGAAAACATCGAAACACATCTATTTTTGGACATGCTGTGCTCTACAAATTTTCTAGAATTTAATACTCATAATTTCTGAAAAAAATTTATATATTCAGAAATATAACCTCAATATCATTCTAACAGAAGAAACTGGGCCTCGTTTGGAGTACAGAGCTATGTGCAATGGCTTCTGGAAGATGAAGGAACCCTATATGGCAATTCTCCAAAATTTGGCTCAAGGAAAACCCTAGAAATTAATAACTTAAACTATTATATATATAGAGGAGAGAGAGAGCAGCCACGGCTCGGAGAGCGCCACATGGCAGCCATCCGACGCTGCCTGCTCAGATCGAACGGTCAGAGTTCGATGCGGCTCGGCTCAGCTCAGTCCGACTCGGACTAGGACGCGGCTCTACTCGCTGTCGGCTCGGCGCACCCACACCCACCCCGCAGTAGCTGACAGGCGGGCCCCACCCAGTTCGCTGCGAGAGGCTGACAGGTGGGCCCCCTGTTGGCTGACTGGGCAGAAATAATTACTTTTGAGGTTTTTATTTTCAAAAAATAGTTTTTAATTCAGTTTTCCCTAATTAACTCAAAATAAATGCTAAAAATAATCAGAAAATTCCCAAAAAAATTCTAGAATATATATTTTATTATTTAGAACCTAAAATAAAAGTTTGGGTTATTTTTAATTAAGTTTGAACCTAAAATAAATTCTTGAAAGTCCTAAGAAATTAGGGTTACTAGTTTTTAATTAACTAAAAATTATGGAAAAATTCCACTAGCCCCAAATTAACCTAAAAATAATATTTAAGCTAGATTTTTATGATACGGAGGTTACAAGTCTACGCACCAAAAAAAAAATTTTGTCCTCGAAATTTAACATCCTCAATTATTTTATTTATTTATTATCATCAAAATTAAATTCATCACACCAAATAATCATGAAGTAAATCCACATTGTTATTTCACAAAATTTTCAAAATATCATATTCCTGAAAATCCTCGAAATAAAAATCAAATTCCATTCTTATTACAATCTCCTTCAAAATTTTAAGTTAATAATTAAATACTCAAAAAATTAATATCCAATCCTCTAATTTAAATCCAATCGATGTATATTTATAAAATCTAAAGTCCCATCCCAAAAATTGAATTCAAACACTAATCTATTATTCTTTTTCCACACAACACTCATCAATGTAATACTTATAAAATCTTCAACTACCGCATTCAATTTACATCTTAAATTTATATCTTGCAGTCAAATAAATACAATGATAATCTTCTTAAATTTCTTATATTTTAATGACAGTTTCAATCATATCCTAATCTTCATAAAATCTATGATTTTAACAAATCATCAATTCTGCCATATTAAGTTCTCAACTCTTCATTAATGTTTATCCTCGAAATTTAAGATACCTTGTCTCTCTTTGTCAAGTCATAACCTCTTCACTACTCTTCACTACGGTCAAACCCCCAACAATAAGAGTCTTAGGAAAAATCCTACCTACAGTCATACAACATGCAATCTAGAAAAATATATGTATGGTTTATGGTCTATTTTGTCATGGTATTGTAGTCTCTGTCAGGGTGTATTACTAACTATATTCTAGCAAAATCACTGATATAAGCTACGATACTAAGAAATCAATCAATCAAAAGACGAGAAAAGGAACAGAAGGAAGGGAAAGAACATAACTTGTTAACACATCACCTGCAGTATCGGTCTCCTCGACCGTCATCGCAAATACTCTGCCCTGCTGGGGTGGCTCCCTCCGCGGGTGCTGAGCAATCTGCGGTTCCACAGGTGGCCTAACTGGATCTCTATAATTTGGAGCTGAATGCTATTCGGGAAGATAGTAAACTAGAGAACAATCCCTCATTTGATGTCCTGCATCGCCACAGTGTAAACAAGGTCTTAACCTCAATCTACAGCTCTCCCAAAGGTAACCTGGTTTCTTACAGAAATGACAAGTCTGCTGATCCTGTTGAACACGAACGGGTGCCTGGTACTGCTGGTGGTTATAATAAAACGTCATCGGCTGCTGGTGGATATGGGGACGCTTGATCGGTCTCGTGCTACCACTCGTATCTTCAGAAATGTTATGACTCCTCTTAGGCCTGAGACCCAGATCATCTTCTACAATCTGGACATCAATCAAGATATCCCCAAAGGTAGCGGTATGACGACCAGAAGTGCACGACCTAATCTCTCTCGTCAGCCCCTTTCTAAACTTATGGGCTCTGTCTCCTAGTTCTCGAATCATAGACGATGTAAAGCGGCTCAATCGACAAAATTCTACTGTCATGCCCCAGTCCCAAAATACCGAGGGACTAGACACGTGACAATGGCCAACAGCACACACCGATGGGCAAACCCAATTTAATGGACCCATCAGGATGTACTTAAGCTGTAATACAACAATAAATAGGTCCAATGATACAAATCACAGTCTATTCTAATCTCATCCATAATTGATAATCACAGATCAAAAGCCAGAATAAATGTAAATAAATATAATCTAACATATCTCAATAAAAGTGTCTCGGGGAACAACCCGAGAATAAGTCTGATACATCAATGCAATAGACAGGAAATAAAGTAACTAGAAATAGAAATAACTGAGTATATAAAGCCAATACTCAGGAGAAGTCCTCTGTCACAATCTCGTCCTCGGGTTCTGGTACTGCTCCACTGTATGCACCTGTTCCTGCTTCTGCTAATGCTCCGGTCCCGTATACCTCGGGATAGATCTCGTCTGCTAATCCTAGAGACATAATCCGGAATCCAGATCCTTAGGGGACATAGCAAGGTACAAAATAACTCAAGCCAAAATAAATGCAGTGTAGCAATAAATGAAGTAAATAGGGTAAATATATAACCATCTATGTGAAATGCAAGTTGAGAGCATCACTAAAACTTAGGCTGAGACCACTACAAGCTCTGTGTCTGGGAGCCTGTAGCAGAGTTACTATGTATTTTACTATATAATTTACTATGTAGTATATATATGAAATCAGCCTGTAGCCTGTGTGTCTCTCCCCACCCAATGTAATCATACGTCTCATGTCCACGATGCCTCATGTCCATGTCACGTAAGATCATATCTAATGCAGCAATTCATATATTGTCTATGAATATAATGTCTATGTCATAAAACCTGTATCCTATACAGAATCACCATGAATATCTTAGGAAGATTCTGTCTCATAAATAGTGTCAAGTGTCCTGGGTTATGATGTACTTGATAATGCAAGCACGAGAAGTAAAGGGTCACGATATCCATGTCTAGGTGACATTACACAACTCCGCATACGGTGTTGGCACCCGACTATTAATCGGACTCTAAGTAAGTCACACGGTCCGAGGTCAAGCATGTACAAGATATAAATAAATCAAGGAAATAAGTAACAAAACTGCAATGTTGGCAAGGTACACTTGCCTGGGGTTCTAGCTCCAACTGTAGCTCTGGTCTCAGTGTGATCTACAGGTACTCCTCCGGTTGCTGAAATAAACATCACTATCAGATTCAGAAAATATCAAATAGCTAGAAACGCCTATCTTTGAGTCCAATTTGGACACAGGGGCAAAAATGACAGTTTCTAGTCAAAGCGGGGTCCACATGTGGGCCGCTTTGCACCAAAAAATGTGTCAGGACCAAAGGTCTCCAAATTTGTAGAACTGGATTTCGATGATACGAACCCAACAGAACTTCCAGAACTGGATTTCGATGAGCCGATCACAAAATCGCCCGTCAAGTGGAGCCGCGGGGCCCACGATACGCAATTTTGTCAACGTTCTCAGAATCGAACCAAACTTGGGTCACAGGACCAGCATATTGCTACGAGTCTGATGGCATAAGTTTCATTTCGATCCGACGTGTGTACAAAAAGTTACAACGTATTCCAGAACAGGCGGATATGGGGCGTTGTCGGTGGATACACGTTGATTCCGGTGTGCACGCACATCCAAATCAACTTCTGTGAAATCCCGCACGTCCGTATCAATGGCGCGCAACTTTCGGTGAAGATCGCACACGACTAAGTCGTCCCGTTTGGCGGGGCGTACTCAGTTCCGGGGGAAAATGGGGTGTTGTTTTTCCTGTTTTTGGATCGCGGTTTGCGATCGCCACAGGACGCGACGCACCGAGCGGGTTACACGGGCATCGAGACGGTTACACAGTCTACGCGTCACAACTGACGAAACGGAAAACGAAGCAACGAGGAGAGAGAACGGGTTACCTGAACGGGGCTACGCAGAATGGGGATTCTTCGTGTCCGGGTTCTGCCGTGTCCGGGTCAGAGTGCTGCTGTGTCGGAGTCAGGGTTCAGCGGAGACTCGCCGGGGCTTCGCCGTGGCGGCTCAGGGCTTCGCTGGGACTGAGGCGGCCGACGCTTGGGTGCTGCTGGGGGTCGACGAGGTCGGGGCTGGTTGCTAGGGCATGGAGCTAGGCACTACGGATCGGGGATGGCCGGAGGACGGCGAGTGGTGGTCGAGGTTCTGGTCGAGGGGGTTCGTCGACGGCTAGAGCGGAGGAGGAAGACAGGTGGTGGAGAGGGCTATGGGGGTTCGAGGTCAGGGTGTTGCTGGTCGGGGACGGAGAAGACGGAGGAGATGGTAGAGATGGTCGGGCTCTGGCGGAGGAGAAAGGGCGGCTAGGGCACGGTTCAGGCGGGGGCTCAGGGCGTCGTGACGGGATCGACGGTGGAGCGGGGCTGTGAGCGTCAGTGGCTGCGGTGGGCGGCTAGGGCGGTTAGGGCAGAGGAGATTAGGGTTTCGGCCGGTGGGGCGTGGGTTTCGAGGGGGATATATAGCCGCCGGAACAGTAATATAGGTAGGATTGGGATTAGGGTTTCGGCCGGGTTAACGGGTCCGGGTCGGGTTCAATTCAGATCCGACCCGACCCGTTAAGAGCTGGGTTTGGTTCGGTTCGGTTTAACAGTGGTTCGGTTTGGTTTATTTCCAAATAAACCTGGTTCAATTCAGGGTTTATTTTGGTTTAAATATAAATTAGTTTTTAGGGCTTTAAAAATATTTTCGGGGTCCAATAAATTCCCGAAAAATTACCTTATGTCTAATTTTTCATTTCACACCAAAAAATATTATTTTCATATTATTTTAATATTAATTAATAACATTTAAAAAACTTTTAATTATAAAATACCTTAGTTTTAATTACAGAAAAATTCCAAAAAATTCCAGAAAATTATGAAAAATATATTTTAAAAATTTTGAAAAAATCAGAGGGTTTACAATCTACCCCCCTTAAGAGGATTGCGTCCTCGCAATCAAAGGATAACCGGTCAACAGAGATAACACGGTTGCAAACATTGTTCGAAGCATATCACTATCAAGAAGAATCAATGTTGAGGGTTTAAGAATAACACATAGGAAAAATCATTTCCCTAAGCATTAAAAGTTATACAATTTCCCGGATGTAGGAAATCTAGAAAACTACAGTTTAGAAAAACTAGGTTATCACTTAAACATATTAGGTTATCAATTATAAAACATTCTAGGTTATTGATTATTAGCAAGTTCAAAATTACTAGGTTAAGGTTGAGGTCACGAACCAACAGGCACGAACTAAAGCAAATCTAGAAGCAGATAACTATAAAAACTTACGCGCATTAGCTACTCCATGAATCTGTGTGTCCTCCAAAGTCATCGCGAAAGCTTGTCCGCGTCCTTGCGGTGGATTCCTCTGCTGTTGCTGGGCCTGCTGGAAGAGTACTGCTTGTGGTGCCAAGGGTGGCCTCGACTGATTTTCTCCTTGGGATGGTGGTCTGACTTCTCCAACTCCCGTCTGTGGTACTCCCAATGCTGGATAGACTGGCCTTGGTGCTGGTAAAGCTTGTCTGTTTAATATTAGTGCTCCCTCTCGATGCTGAGGACAATCCTTGGCTAAGTGTTGATTGGTTCCGCAAATCAAGCATAATCCTAACTTGCGTCTGCAGTCCCTCTCAATATAGCCTACCTTGCCACAATATTGACATGTAGGTAGTATCTGCGGAGAGGCTCTGGGTGGCTGGTGCATGTGAGGTCTTTTTGTAGCTTCTTCTTGTGGTGCTCTGGCTGATGTAGAAGACCGTTTCAGACTGGTCTCTCTCCTGGTGACGCGTTCCATGCGTCGAGCTGCAGCAAGAACGTCCGAGTAAGAGGTAGGTGCGACGGATCCGATGAGTATCTGTAGCTCAAAGTTTAGTCCGTCGAAGAACTTCTCAGCCTTCTCTTCTTCTGTCGGGATCAAAGTAGGGGCAAAGCGACTCAGACGAATGAACTCCGCGTTGTACTCTTCCACTGTCATACTATCCTGAGTGAGGCGATTGAACTTGTCCCGAAGTTCTGATCGAGCGATAGCCGGAATGTACATCTCCTGAAAGAGTCTGGAAAACTCTTTCCAAGTGACTCGGTCTAGTCCGAGCCGTGTCTCCTCAGATAGCCACCAGTGATGCGCATTGTCCGTCAACTGCATTCTAACGGCAGTCATCCAACGTTCTCTTGGAAGCTCAGCTGCTTCCAACTGGTATTGTGTGTTGGTGAGCCACTCATGAACTTCGGTTGGTCCCTCCTTGCCAGAAAAGGTACAGGGCTTCAGCTGCCGAAAATCGTTGATAGATCCTGTCACTGGTCGCCTAACTTGTGGGTTTGCCTGCTCCAATGCGGTTACTAGGCTGGTCCTCAAGTACTCCGCCTCGTGACGCTGAGCCTCTTGATGAATTTGTTGTTGGGCTTACATCATGGCGTAGATCATTTGGAATATCTGTTGTCCGTCCATGACTTGTCCTGGTGGGAAAACAGGCATCGGTGGAACGAAATACGGAGGAGGTGGGATGTTATCACGCCAAAATCTTGAGGTAGGTTGACTTGCTTGATGGCTTTGTTGCGCTGATTGATCTCCACCTACTGGTGTCACTTCATCGTCATAGGTGTCATCTGCGACTTGTGGTATTCCTGCAGGAATCTCGTCGCATGCTTGTGAATCTATTCCTCTGCATCAAAAATAAACTATGAGAAGCTTACAGAAGAATCAAGGCAGGATACAAGTAAATTATTTTTGAAGTCGATATAGAGGTCAAGAATGATTCAAACAAGTGGATGAGATCCTAAAAAACTTATCCTATTCTTATTGCAGGCTTGCTCGGTCCCTAAGTTGAAACCAAACAATTTTAGTCGTTGACCTGCATGGGCCACCATAAAAAATATGTCACGCCCAGTCCCAAAATACCGAGGGACTAGACACGTGGCAATGGCCAGCAGCACAAACCGATGGCCAAACCCAATTTAATGGACCCATCAGGATGTACTTAAGCTGTAATACAATAATAAATAGGTCCAATGATACAAATCACAGTCTATTCTAATCTCATCCACAACTGATAATCACAGATCAAAAGCCAGAATAAATACAAATAAATATAATCTAACATATCTCAATAAAAGTGTCTCGGGGAACAACCCGAGAATAAGTCTGATACATCAATGCAATAGACAGGAAATTAAGTAACTAGAAACAAAAATAACTGAGTATATAAAGCCAATACTCAGGAGAAGTCCTCTGACACAATCTCGTCCTCGGGTTCTGGTACTGCTCCACTGTATGCACCTGTTCCTGCTTCTGCTAATGCTCCGGTCCCGTATACCTCGAGATAGATCTCGTCTGCTAATCCTGGGGACATAATCCGGAATCCAGGTCCTCAGGGGACATAGCAAGGTACAAAATAACTTAAGCCAAAATAAATACAGTGCAGCAATAAATGAAGTAAATAGGGTAAATATGTAACCATCTATGTAAAATACAAGTTGAGAGCATCACTAAAACTCAGGCTGAGACCACTACAAGCTCTGTGTCTGGGAGCCTGTAGCAGAGTTACTATATATTTTACTATGTAATTTACCATGTAGTATATATATAAAATTAGCCTGTAGCCTGTGTGTCTCTCCCCATCCAATGTAATCACACGTCTCATGTCCACGATGCCTCATGTCCATGTCACGTAAGATCATATCTAATGCAGCAAGTCATATACTGTCTATGAATATAATGTCTATGTCATAAAACCTGTATCCTATACAGAATCACCATGAATATCTCAAGAAGATTCTGTCTCATGAATAGTGTCAAGTGTCCTGGGTTATGATGTACTTGATAATGCAAGCACGAGAAGTAAAGGGTCACAATATCCATGTCTAGGTGACGTTACACAACTCCGCGTACGGTGTTGGCACCCGACTATTAATCGGACGCTAAGTAAGTCACACGGTCCTAGGTCAACCATGTACAAGATATAAATAAATTAAGGAAATAAGTAACAAAACTGCAATGTTGGCAAGGTACACTTGCCTGGGGTTCTAGCTCCAACTGTAGCTCTGGTCTCAGTGTGATCTGCAGGTACTCCTCCGGTTGCTGAAATAAACATCACCATCAGATTCAAAAAATATCAAATAGCTAGAAACGCCTGTCCTTGAGTCCAATTTGGACACAGGGGCAAAAATGACAGTTTTTAGTCAAAACGGGGTCCACATGTGGACCGCTTTGCACCGAAAAACGTGTCAGGACCAAAGGTCTCCAAATTAGCCAAACTTAGTGTCAACAAGTCCATAACGATGATACGAACCCAACGAAACTTCCAGAAATGGATTCCGATGAGCCGATCACAAAATTGCCCGTCAAGTGGAGCCACGGGGCCCACGATACGCAATTTTGTCAACGTTCTCAGAATCGAACCAAACTTGGGTCATAGGACCAGCATATTGCTACGAGTCTGATGGCGCAAGTTTTGTTTCGATTCGACGTGTGTGCACAAAGTTACAACATATTCCAGAATAGGCGGATACGGGACGTTGTCGGCGGATACGCGTTGATTCCGGTGTGCACGCACATCCAAATCAACTTCTGCGAAATCCTGTACGTCCGTATCAACAGCGTGCACCTTTCGGTGAAGATCGCACGCGACCAAGTCATCCCGTTTGGCGGAGCGTACTCAGTTCCGATGGAAAATGGGGTATTATTTTTCCTGTTTTTGGATCGCTGTTTGCGATCGCCACAGGACGCGACGCACCGAGCGGGTTGCACGGGCATCGAGAGGGTTACACAGTCTACGCGTCACAACTGACGGAACGGAAAATGGAGCAACAAGGAGAGAGAACGGGTTACCTGAACGGGGCTACGCAGAACGGGGATTCTTCGTGTCCGGGTTCTGCCGTGTCCGGGTTCTGCCGTGTCCAGGTCAGAGTGCTGCTGTGTCGGAGTCAGGGTTCAGTGAACACTCATCGGGGCTTCGTCGTGGTGGCTCAGGGCTATGCTGGGGCTGAGGCGGCCGGCGCTCGGGTGCTGCTGGGGGTCAACGAGGTCGGGGCTGATGGCTAGGGCACTGAGCTAGGCGCTGCGGGTCGGGAATGGGCGGAGGACGGCGAGTGGCTGTCGAGGTTCTGGTTGAGGGCGTTCGTCGACGGCTAGGGCGGAGGAGGAAGACAGGTGGTGGAGAGGGCTGTGGGGGTTCGAGGTCAGGGTGCTGCTGGTCGGGGACGGAGAAGACGGAGGAGATGGTGGAGATGGTCGGGCTCTGGCGGAGGAGAAAGGGCGGCTAGGGCACGGTTCAGGCGGGGGCTCAGGGCGTCGTGAAGGGATCGACGGCAGAGCAGGGCTGTGAGCGTCGGTGGCTGCGGTGGACGGCTAGGGCGGTTAGGGCAGAGGAGATTAGGGTTTCGGCCGACGGGGCGTGGGTTTCGAGGGGGATATATAGCTGCCGGAACAGTAATATGGGTAGGATTGGGATTAGGGTTTCGGCCGGGTTAACGGGTCCGGGTCGGGTTTAATTCGGATCTGACCCGACCCGTTAAGAGATGAGTTTGGTTCGGTTCGGTTTAACAACGGTTCGGTTTGGTTTATTTTCAAATAAACCGGGTTCAATTCAGGGTTTATTTTGGTTTAAATATAAATTAGTTTTTAGGGCTTTAAAAATGTTTTCGGGGTCCAATAAATTCCCGAAAAATTACCCTATGTCTAATTTTTCATTTCACACCCAAAATATTATTTTTATATTATTTTAATATTAATTAGTAACATTTAAAAATCTTTTAATTATAAAATATCTTAATTTTAATTACAGAAAAATTCCAAAAAATTCCAGAAAATTGTGAAAAATCTATTTTAAAAATTTTGAAAAAATTAGGTGGTTTACATCTACAGCGTAACCGTCGACCGACATGGTTCCTTAGACCAAGTCATGAAACTGACTCTCCAAAGATTCCAAGGCCACGTCGGGAAAGAACTTCTCCTTAAAAAGTTCCTTGAAGGTCTCCCAAGTAAGTCCTTCGTTATTGAGTCTTGGTTCCGTACGATACCATGTTAGCGCGATATCAAACATCTGACTTCCAGCGGCCTCGATCTGAAGAATCTCCAGAATCTGTGCCAAACAGAAGTTCCTTTCTATTTCCTCTAGCCAGTCGTCTGCGTAGAGTATCCCCTCGGTGCCTTTGAACTCTCGAGGCATCATCCTCTTGAAATCAACTATAGTGCCGAGTCTCTGCTGTTGTTGCTGGCCAGGGAACTGCTGGTGTTGTGCTACTCTCTCCATAGCTTGGAGAGCCACCTGATTAGCATTCTCCATGCTCTCTCTCATCAGCTCTGTTTGCGCCTGGTAAGCCTTTGCTTGCACCCTCTGAGCCTCAGCTTGAACTCGCTGAGCGTCTGTCGTCACTCTCTGGGCGTCTACCATGCCCAGCATTAAGGTGAACATGTGTGTCCCGTCAATGGGCATACCTCCGAAAATCGGAGTCGGTGGAGGTGGAAGGTTGTCCGTCACAGCTGCGGCAACCCTCGGAACAGGTGGGGGAGAAAGAACTCCAGATGTTTGTCTATCAGGTGGAGAGGTGGAAGACCCCTCTGAATTTGATGCTCCCACTCTCATAGATCTTGTCTTCGGTGGCATCCTGAAGACAGACCAAAAAGAATCAATTTATGCAATAGATACGATATCATCAAGGAAGGACAACAATATTCTAAAGGAAGCAATATTCAGAAGGAATATCAATAGCAATAGATTGGAAGTGTTCTTAGTTATGATTGAGTATCCGCTCTCATCCTAGTATGCTATATCCTAGATCATATCGCAGGCACGCAGTAGTACAACTAAGATGTCACACTACCACGATATCGCTCTAATTGTGAAGTCTGACCTGCATGGGCCGCCACTAAAAATGTGTCACGACCCACACCCGGTATAGGGGCACGAGTGCGTGGGTACGTCCAGCCTACGCCGCAGCATCGGCGGTAGAACGCTGTCTAGGTCACAATGCTATCTAATCAATCTCACACGAGCATCCAACTCCATAAGGAGTCACAGATAGCACAATATCATATGAACAATACTCAATCACATAGCTAAAGCACGATAAGATATTGAAGAAATAAATAAACCAAATTGTAACACAAGTCTAAATAGAATAATCTAACTCAACAATAATATCCAAGTCTCAACAAAGTATGCCGGAGACAAATCTGGTACCATAAACTGCTAATAGAAACTAACTAAATATCTATTGATCCCGGCTAGACCTCCAGGAATCACACCTGGCTACAAGGTCCAAGTCAGCAGCTACTCTTCCTGTGGTCCATAAAATGTCGGACACCCGTCCTCTAAGGCGTAGTCTGGAAAAATATTTCCAGTCAGAATGGAGCAAAGTATATCTCTAACAGCAGTTCTACATCAATGATATAAACTATGAAGCAGTAAATAGATGGAAATATACAAGATGCATATACATATACGAGAGATATACAATAAAGGAAATACTGGAAAATACTGTAAATAAATGCGGGAAGGAACAATATGTCAATAAAGAAGAATACAATGACTAAGTGTGTGAGTATTAGCTTTAACATGTGATCAGCTTGGGAACTTGTACACGAGTATGGGCCTGGCTAGTCATACGTACGGTGTATGACCAACACTAACATGAGAACAAGACTTGTACATGAAGGATATGATCACATATCTACACTAAAATACTCCCCACCCCGACTGGTATAGTAGATCCAACCATGGTACACTATGCCACGGGATTTTCTAGGAAGGTAGCAAGTATTCCCGAGAATTAGTGTCTGTACATGCACAAGATAAACAATAAAATAAGACTTGTACAAGATACACCATATACAAGGAATAACATCTCATGACGAGATCCGGATATACCAATCCGTGTAACCATCGTATCAAGAAATATGGATATTTACACTAAATATAATGAACATAGAGGATATCATAGATAAGAAACTATCAGAGAATATACTCGCATGTGGTCCTTTGCTGGTATGAATCAGAGTCCAAGTCACAGTCCAAATAGCCTATGTATTACAAATTTATCATGTCAAAAGATAATTTATTTTAATTTATTTAATTCTGGAATAATTACTCTAAAATATTATTTTAATCTTATTATTTTGATTTTTATGTCAAAACCTAATTTTGCCCAAAAGAACCTAAATTTTTATCGACTCGAGACTCATGGCACGCTAATCGAGGCAATCTGTTGACCGAAAAGTCAACCAACACAAACTCGACTTTTATGCATGATTTCTTGTAGATTTTATCATCAAAAATATTTTGGAATTTACGGCTCGTCCGAATTCAAATTCGTTTGGGAATTATGGCACATACAAATTTCGTATCGTGTACCGATGGTTAAATTCTAACCTAGAAGTTCTACAGAATTAACTGTATATAAATACTTCGAATTAAATTCTGGGAAAAACATATGTCAATGATCTCAACATTAGCTTTCCGAAACTTTAAACAGTTCATGATTCTGATTCCTGGTTCTCGTGAAATCGTGAAAACATCAAAACACGTCTATTTTTGGACATGCTGTGCTCTACGAATTTTCCAGAATTTAATACCCATAATTTCAGAAAATAATTTATATATTCAGAAATCTAACCTCAATATCGTTCTAACACAAGAAATTGGGCCTTGTTTGGAGTCCGGAGCTATGTGCAATGGCTTCTGGAAGATGAAGGAACCCTAGATGGCAATTCTCCAAAATTCGGCTCAAGGAAAACCCGAGAAATTAATAACTTAAACTATTATATATAGAGAGGAGAGAGAGAGAGAGAGAGAGCAGCCGCGGCTCGGAGAGCGCCACGTGGCAGCCATCCGACGCTGCCTGCTCAGATCGAACGGTCAGAGTTCGATGCGGCTCGGCTCAGCTCAGTCCGACTCGGAATAGGACGCGGCTCGGCTCGGCTCGGCTCGGCTCGCTGTCGGCTCGGCGCACCCACACCCACCCCGCAGTAGCTGACAGGCGGGCCCCGCCCAGTTCGCTGCGGGAGGTTGACAGGTGGGCCCCCTATTGGCTGACTGGGCAGAAATAATTACTTTTTGGGTTTTTATTTTTAGAAAATAGTTTTTAATTCAGTTTTCCCTAATTAACTCAAAATAAATGCTAAAAATAATCAAAAAATTCCCAAAAAATTCTAGAAAATGTATTTTATTATTTAGAACCTAAAATAAAAGTTTGGAATATTTTTAATTAAATTTGAACCTAAAATAAATTCTTGAAAGTCCTAGGAAATTAGGGTTACTAGTTTTTAATTAACTAAAAATTATGGAAAAATCCCACTAGCCCCAAATTAACCTAAAAATAATATTTAAGCTAGAATTTCAGGATACGGAGGTTACAGTGGAAGACCAAGAGTTGTCGTATCCGTTGATAGCAGAGTTCTTGGATGTGTTTCCTGAGGAATTGCCAGGTTTGCCGCCAGATCGAGATGTTGAATTCTCTATAGACTTGGTGCCAGGTGCATAACCAATTTTGCAACATGTCTATAGAGTAAACTACAGCGAGCTGGTCGAGCTGAAGAAGAAGGTGGATGAATTGCAGGATAAGGGGTTTATCAGATCGAGTTCTTTACCGTGGGGAGCCCCGGTATTGTTTGTACCGAAGAAGGATGGATCGGTGCGCATGTGCATTGATTACAGGGCTTTGAATAATCTCACTATCAAGAATAAGTACCCTTTGCCACGGATTGATGATCTATTCGATCAGTTGAGTGGAGCCAAGGTATTTTCTAAGATAGATTTGAGATCAGGCTACCATCAAGTGAAGATGAAGCCGGAGGACATTACGAAGACTGCTTTTAAAACTCGGTATGGTCAGTACGAGTTTATGGTGATATCGTTTGGTTTGACTAATGCACCAGCGGTATTTATGAACTTGATGAATAAGATGTTCCATTAGTATCTTGACAAGTTCGTGGTGGTGTTCATCGACGACATACTCATATACTCGAAGACACCGGAGGAGCATAAGGAGCATTTGAGGATTGTGTTGGATGTGATGAGGAAGGAGAAGTTGTATGAGAAGTTGTCCAAATATGTATTTTTTTTGGACAAGGTAGAATTCTTGGGGCATATTGTGACTAGTGATGGTATTTCAGTGGATCCGAAGAAGATTGCAGCAATGGAATCTTGGAAGACCCCGAGTTCGGTAGCAGAGATCAAGAGTTTCTTGGGATTGGCAGGCTACTACAGGAAGTTTGTGCAAGATTTTTCGAGGATTACCGAGCCAATGACCAGAATCACAAGGAAGGATGTGGAGTTTGTTTGGACAGAGGATTGCCAGGTTGCTTTTGAGGAATTGAAGAGGAAATTGACGTCTGCTCCTATTTTGACGTTGCCATCAGGTTCTGGAGGTTTCACTATTTATAGTGATGCATCGGGGAAAGGTTTGTGTTGTGTTCTTCAGCAGAATGGGAAAGTGATTGTCGATGCATCCAGGCAATTGCGTCCTCATGAAAAGAACTATCCTACCCATGATTTGGAGTTAGCAGCAATCATCTTTACTCTGAAGTTGTAGAAATATTATTTGTACGGAGAGCGTGTGGAGATCTTCACAGACCACAAGAGCTTGAAGTACGTTTTTATGCAAAAGAAGTTGAACATGAGGCAGCATCAATGGTTGGAACTGTTAAAGGATTTTGATATATCTTTGCAGTATCATCCTGGAAAAGCTAATATAGTTGCCGATGCTTTGAGTAGGTATCCGGTAGCTATATTCTTGACACAGGATCGATATTTACTGGAGGACTTGGAGAGCTTGGGCATTGAGGTGATAGTTCCTGGTTGTGCTATGCAGATGTGGGGATTACAGATACATTCAGATTTGATGGATAGGATCAAGGCATAACAGTATGAGGATATATCTCTGAGGAGCATCAGACTCAGGTGAGAGCAGGATTGGAGGATGATTTCACCATTGCTGAGGATGGATCTTTGAGATATGGAGTTAGATTGTATGTGCCTAGTAGGGAGCTGCGTTAAAAGGTGTTGCAGGAAGCGCATCGCTCTCAGTATTCCATGCATCCGGGTGCCAACAAGATGTATTGGGATATGCAAGAGAGTGTGTGGTGGTATGGCATGAAGAGGGAAGTGGCACAGTTTGTATCCAAATGCTTAGTGTGCCAGCAGGTGAAAGCCGAGAGGCAGAGGCCAGGAGGTTTACTTCAGCCATTACCCATTCCAGAGTGGAAGTGGGAGCACATTACTATGGATTTTGTGTCCGGACTTCCACGATCTCCAGGAAGGAAAGACACGATTTGGGTCATCGTTGATAGGTTGACCAAGTCAGCCCACTTTTTGCCTTTCAAGGTGGGTTGGTCTACGGAGAAGCTGGCAGAGATGTATGCGAGGCAGATTGTTAGGATACATGGAGTTTCTGTCAGCATAGTCTCAGATCAGGATAGTCGTTTCACTTCTCATTTCTGGAGGAGTTTGCAGGAGAGTTTGGGCACTCAGCTCAAGTTCAGTACTGCATATCATCCCCAGACAGATGGGCATTCAGAGAGGACATTCAGACTCTCGAGGATATATTGCGCACTTGTGTACTAGATTTTGGGGGTTCTTGGGAGGACCATCTCCATTTGGTAGAGTTTGCTTACAACAACAGTTACCAGGCTAGTATAGAGATGTCACCTTTTGAAGCTATGTACAGTCGGAGGTGTCGTACTCCCTTGTCATGGGACGATATTGGAGAGAGAGAGTTTTGCTTGGGCCAGAGATGGTTATAGATGCAGTAGAGAAGGTTTAGTTAATCAGAGACAGACTTCGTGTGGCGCAGGACAAACAGCGACATTTGGAGTTCGAGGTATAGTTTAGATTTTGTTTTGTGCTTGTTATTGGTTGTTTGCTATAGATTAAGTTTTTAAGTTGGTGTTCTATTCTAGGTGGGTGGTTTGGTGTTTCTGAGGATTTCTCCGACACGAGGCACGATTCGCTTTGGTGGAGGCGGGAAGCTTAGTCCGTGATTCATCGGACCTTTCACTATTCTAGAGAGGGTCGGTGTAGTTGCTTATAGACTAGACTTACCACCTGCATTGAAGGGAGTGAACAACGTATTTTACGTATCACAATTGAGATGATATGTGGCAGATCCTAATCATGTGTTGGATCACTCGGAGATAGAGGTGGGCCCTACTCTTAGCTATTCAGAGCAGCCAGTTAAGATTCTGGATCGGAGAGAGAATGTGTTGAGGAACCAGACTATTCCTTTGGTGCGTGTCGCATGGAGGCATCACTCTCCAGGGGAGTCTACCTGGGAGAGAGAGGATGAAATGCGAGAGCGTTATCCATATTTGTTTGTGGCTTGAGGTATGTTATTTCCTAGTTATGTTTTGTTTATTGTTATGTTCTTTCATAGTTAGTTATGATTCTTTAGCTCAGTTCTTTAGTTCTGTTCAGTTATTTTCTGGGGGTAGTTTTCGTCTTTGAATTTCAAGGACGAAATTATTTTAAGGAGGGTAGACTTGTCACTACCACATTTTCTAGGAAAGGGTTTTTTAGTAATTTTATATTTAATTAAATATTGTGCATGATAAATAATTATTTGTTGTATTATTTAATTATTGTTAGATGTTAGTTATTTATTTTGGACTTGTGTTAGTAGACCTAACTAGTTTAGTTAGACTCATGGACCAACATGAATTAATTATTAGAAATTAGTCCAATTAGAAGGCCCATTGTTAAGGAGATTGATTAAATTAATTAAACCATTAGACTAGAAGCTTCCCTCTTTAATTATTTCTTCATGAGAGGCCCCAAGGGGTATATTGGACAATTCATAGTAACGAGGGGAAAAGGGGCCGGCCTATAATAAAGAGGGGGGGGGGATTCTCTCTCCTCTTTTTATTTCAAAACTAGATCTAGAATTTCTCTCAACAAAATTCCTTCATTCCCACTTCATTTTTCTACCAAATTTTATTCTAATTCCTTCCCAAATCACCATTGGAGACTAGTGGATCAAGGATCTAAAAGGAGAAAGCAAGGATCTACAAAGAGGAGCAAGGATCTACAAGTTGGAGCCAATTTTATCACATTTGGAGGTTGCATTGGAAATCTATCTCCCAATAGATACAATTCAGTTTTTCCCCTTAATTTAGGTTCTAAATATGAGATTTATCCATGAAAAATCAACCCATATGCATAGGCTACCCATAAAATTTGGTTTTGTGTTCATAGGAGGTCTATTGAGAAAGTTATGGCACTTTTTGTGTCAATTTTGGGAGAATTCCGAGATTGACAATTGTTGTGTGTGTGTCAATTGGTCCTATAGATCAATTTGGCATGTGCTTGTATGTTTGGGGCTAGTGTCGTATCCACAATTGGGTACGTGTTGGTCGTATCCTAACAATTTGGTGATACGTGTTGATTTGGGAGTTTTCCCTCCAACACGGGACTTTGTACATGTCACATTTTGACACGGACACGTAGATTTGATTTTGACTCTTCATATTATTCATAAATAATATATGTGGCTTGTTCATGTCCTTCGGGGTACGTTTGGATGTGTGGTGGACTCGTGTCGCAAGCGTATCCTAGATCTAGTAGGATACGGGGTGATACGTTCCATGTGTGTGCAATTTAATTATAGATCTAATTCTTTGTGTTCTTATTTCTTGGAGAAGTATAATTATATATATATATATATATTGCGGCGATAATATTTATGTATTATTATGTCTTAGATCTATGTATCTATTATATAGGTGTGTATATATTTTTATGTAGCTATTATTCTACATAAGTAAGAATTATATATATTATAGCATGTATATGTATATGTATGTGTAGATATATATATATATATAGTTAGTTATATACCTACTTATATGATATATGCTTTTATTTTGTGTATCATTATATATACGTATACATATATGTGTTTTTATATATGTATATATTACTATGCTATTGTCATATGTATTTAATATGTACATATATATGTGGAGGTGTATGTATGTTATATATATATTATTTATCATAGTGTTATATATTATAGTTAGATGTATTTTTGTATCTATTTATGGGTGTTATATATATATTTATATAGGTTATATTTATATATGCATTGTAAATATAAATATAAGAGAGGGGGAGGACAGGAGTTTTAGCGACAGCAGGAACCGTCACGACAGCAGCTGTCGTAGTAGCAGTGAAACAACAGTGGACACAGCAGGAAAAAATATGACAGCAGCCAGTGACAGTCGCAGAAAATTGTCGTTGAAACAGCAGCAGTATCAGCAGCGTATCAGGAGTTTTAGTGACAGTTGTAGAAAACTGTCACTAAAACAGCAGTGTATCAATATCAACAGCAGCTTCAGCGATAGCAGGCAGAATCTTCAGCGACAGTTTGGCAGTTTTGTATTATATATATATATATATATATATAGATATGGTATTTGATAAATATATATATTTATATTTATATGTGCTAATAGTATTTAATATATACTATATGTATAATAATTATTGTAGTATATGTATATATCTACGGGTGGATAGTATAACTAGCATTTGAGTATTACCTTAAGAAACCAAGGTAAGTACCAAGGTAATTGGGGATACCCAAGGTATTGGGTTCGGGTATCAAGATTTTGGTTTTATGTTGTGATACCAAGTTGGTTCAAAACCACGATACCTATTTAATGTTTGTAATTATGATTCTATATTATTAATAATTGTTTGACTTATATATTGATGTGTTATCTATGGATTTACGTATCCGGAGATACGGTATCCTAATATTTAAGATATGGGTTTTGTGACCTAGACTTTTAGTATTTGAACCCAATGTCACACCCCAGTCCTAAAATACCAAGGGACTAGATACGTGGCAATGGCCAGCAGCACACTTCGATGGGCAAACCTAATTTAATGGACCCATCATGGTGTACTTAAATTATAAAAAAATAGTAAGGGTCTATGATACTAATCTCATCCACAAAAATAAATACAATCAATATAAAATATAAAGCAACATCAAGTCTTAATAAATATCTCGGGGAACAATCCGATAAAGAGTCTGATACAGCAGTCAATAGACAAGAAATAAAGAGTATAACAAGAGCAAGAACTGAGTATAGATAAAGCAGATACTCAGGAGAAATCATCGGCGATCACCTCGTCCTTTGGTACTGGTACTGCTCAAATGTGTACTTCTATTCCGTACACCTTGGGGTAGATCTCCTCTGCTAAACCCGGGGACATAATCCGGATCCTGGTCCTCAGGGGACATAGCAAGGTACAAGAATAACTCAAGCCAAATAAATACAGTATATAAATAAATGAAACAATAGGGCAAACTATGTAACCAGCTATGTGATATGCAGAATGAGAGCATCACTAGGACTTCAGGCTGAGACTACTACAAGCTCTGTGTCGGGGAGCCGGTAGCAGTAATACTATATAGTTTTACTATGTAGTTTTACTATGTAGTGGGCCTAGCACTGTAGTAACTAAGGCACCGTAATAAATATACATATATAATTAGCCTGTAGTCTGTGTGTCTCTCCCCACCCAATGTAATCACACGTCTCATGTCCATGACACGCAAGATCATATCTAATGCAGCAAGCCATATGATAGCTCTGGATATAAAAAGTCTATGTCTCGAATCCTGTAACCTATACAGAATCACCATGAATGACTCAGGAAGATTTTGTCTCATGAACAGTGTCAGGTTTTCTATGGTATCACGTACTTGATAATGCAAGCACAAAGATATATATAGGGTCGCAATATCAATCTCTAGTGATGTTACACGACCCCGCGTACGGCGTCGGCACCCGAATGTTATTCAAACGCTAAGCAACGTCACACGGTCCTAGTGTATATATATATATATATATATATATATATATATATATATATATATATATATATATATGTGTGTGTGTGTGTGTGTGTGTGTGTGTGTGTATAAAGAACTCAAGCAATTACTATAACATGAATCACTACAGTTGGCAAGGTACACTTGTTTGGGGTTTGGTTTCCAATTGCTACTCTGGTATCAGTGGGATCTGCAGGTACTCCTCCGGTTGGTGAAATAAATACTACCATCATGTTTAGAAGATATAAAATAGCTAAAATTGCCTGTCCATAAGTCCAATTTGGATACAGGGGCAAAAAGTGACAGTTTCTGGTCAAAGCGGGGTCCACAGGTGGCCTACTTCGAACCGAAAAATATGCAAGAGACAAAGTTCTCCAAATTCGTCAAACTTAGTGTCTACAAGTCCAGAACGACGATACGAACCCAACGGAATATCCAGAACTAGATTCCGATGAGTCGATCATAAAATCGCCCGTCAAGTGGAGCTGTGGGGCCCACGATACGGGATTTTGTCAACGTTCTCAAAATTGAACCAAACTTGGGTCACAGGACCAAAAAAATGCTACGAGTCCGATGGCATAAGTTTTATTTTGATACGACGAGCATACACGAAGTTACAACGAATTTCAAAATAGGGCCGATACGGGGTGTTGTCGACGGATACGCGTTAATTCTGGTGTGCACGCACATCCAAATCAACTTCTGTAAAATCCTACACGTCCGTATCGATGCACGCACCTTTCGGTAAAGTTCGCACATGACCAAGTCGCCTCGTTTAGCGGGGCGCACCCAGTTTCAAAAAAAATAGGGTTTTAAATAACCAATATTTTGGTCATTTTTATCCTCGAAAATAATACAAACTACAGCTCAATAAAATAAACTAAAAATAGGGTTTAAACCTGGTTATATGGTCTAAATTACTGTTCAAGCCAATTTTGAAAACATTTAACAGGTTGGTCGTAAAACGGTCGCGAACTGGGGAGTTCGGGAAAATTTTTGATTTTCAGAAATTGGGGTTTATTTTCCTGATTTTGTGTCACAGTGTGCCACCGACACAGGACGTGATAACCCGAACGAGTTGCACGGATTTTGAGAGGGTTACGCGGTCTTCGCACTGGATTTGACAGAACAGAATACGGGTCTATGTACAGAGAGATACGAAGTTGGAAAGACAGGTACCTCGCTGTTCGTCAACTGGGAGGCACGACATGGTACGGCGGTGGGGCACAGTGGTGGCAGCGGCGATGCTGCGATTGCGGCTGCTGGGGGCCATCGGGGGCTCGTCGCCGTCGCTGGGGAAGGGTCGGCGGGGGAGTCGGGCTCGCGGAGGCGTCCGGGGTACGGTGGAGTGGTGGTGTCGGGGTGCCGGTAATGGCGGTGGTGGAGAAGTGGTGGTGATGGCGGGGGCTCGGGGGTCTTTATAAAGGGAAGGGGAGCGGGAGAGGCGGCCGGAGTGGGGATCGTGGGAGGTCGGCAGCGAGCGGGGCGGGGGCCGGTGGAATAGGCTGGGGCGTGGGCGGTTCGTGGGAGAGAGAGAGGATTCGGTTACTAGCAGCGGGTAGGCGGACTAGCGGGTCGGGTCCGGATCCTACACGCTAGGGCGGTTGGGTTCGGTTCAGTTGAGTGGGGTCCGGTTCGGTTCAATTGGGTCGGGTTCAGTCCGGTTCAGTTAAAATAGGGATTTTTAGCCATTTAAAAATAGTTTTTGAGCCCAATAAATTCTAAAAAAATTACACAACATCCAATAATTAATAATACACCCAAAAATATAATTTTTGTAATATTTTAATACTTAATTTATTATATAAAAATATTAATCCCTGAAGGACATTTTGAATAATTAATTAAAAATTACCGAAAAATCCAGAAAATTCATTTTTAAAATTTTTAAAAAAAATATGGTGTTACACCCAATATCCTTGTGTTAGAATTGTGCAATCTAGTAATAGTTAGTTGATAATATTTTGACTATAGTTGACCATAGTTGACTTATAGTTGACCTAGTTTGACTTTTGACTTAGAATTGACTTGTTGACCTAGAAGTTGATTAGTTTGACTTATTTTCTTTCCGGAACCTTGTATTAATGTTGTATTCCATATCTAGGTCTTCGAGGTACCGTGTCAGACATCTGTAAGACTATTCATTGGACTTCAGGCGAGTACATTCTCTGATAGTTTCTCATTTATGATATCCTCTATGTTCTATGTATTTAGTGTAGATATCCTTGTTCTCTTGACACGATGGTTACACGGATTGGTATATCCGGATCTCATCATAAGATGTTATTCCTTGGTATATGGTGTATTTTGTGCAAGACTTATTTTATTGATTATCTTGTACATGTACAGATACTGATTCTCGGGAAGACTAGTTATCTTCTTGGGGAATCTCGTGCCATAGCGTACCATGGTTGAATCTATTACACCAGTCGAGGGTGGAGAGTATTTAGTGTATATATGTGATCATACCCTCCTTGTATCAAGTCTTGTATTGAATAGTGTAATTATACACCGTACGTATGATTAGCCATGCCATATATATTGTATCATGTTCCCAAGCCGATCACATGTTAAAGCTAGTACTCACATACTTAGACATTAGTATTCTTGTTCATAGACATATTGCTCATTATTGTATTTATTCTAGTATTTCCTTATTGTATATATATCTCTCGTATTTATTGTGCATCTTGTATATTCACATCTATTTACTGTTACATAGTTTTTATCATTGATTAGAACTGCTGTTAGAGATGTACTCTGCTCCTTTCTTGACTGGATATATTTTTTCCAGATGACACTGAGGACTGGTACCCTACACATTATGAACCTCAGGATGTTGTGGGTCTAAAGTCTGAGACCCTGGTTCAAGAGGGATTTATCCCAACTGAGACAGATGACCAGAGTTTAATAGCTTCTTAGTATTCTTGTACTGGATTTGTCTCCAGCTTATTTGTTAGTATTCTTTCAGACTCATTGATATATTATTTTAGACTCATGAGTTGTATGTGACTTTTCTATTCTTTTATCTTATTCGTATTCATTTCCATCTTAGATCTGTGATTGGGTATATTATCATTATCAGTGGTTCATTATATTATTAGATAGATTACCCAGACAGCGTTCTACTGCCGATTCTGCGGCGTAGGCTGGGCATTGTTTCCGACTTGCATCCTTACATCGGGTGCGGGTCGTGACAAAATTATTAAACCAATCATTTAAAATTTTGAGACTTCGAAAGGTAAAACTGTTGAATTCTCTGATGTTTGGCATAATGGGACAAAAAAAGAGTCAGAAAAGAAATTTTGTTTTCTTTTAGGGGCCATTAGGAGAGGATGTAGGAGGAAATTCTAAGGTTATTTATGGAGGAGGAATATTTTTTGTTGGTCTGAATCAATAAGCAATAAAATAATCAATATATAGAGTAGCAAAGATCTAAATTAGGAAGAGTATTAAATGACATAATATATTCTAAAATTAAACTAACCGAGTTCGGTCCGAGCTCAGCCCGAGTTCGGTCCGAGCTTGGCCTGAGTTCGGTCCAAATTATGTTGACATTTATTTCCAGAATCTTAATGTAACTTTAATCGATTTTATGCCTTTCTTGACTTGATATGAATACAGAACAATAAATGCTGAACTTAAATCGTACGTTTTCAAGAGTTTAAATTATCTCTGAGTAGCTGTAAGGGCCGGATCCCAACTAGCAGTGGTCCGAAGACACTTAAAAACCGTGTCGCTTAAGTTATTTACACCTTTTTGATAGAAGGAACACTTAAAAACCGTGTCGCTTAAGTTATTCAAAACTTTAAAAAATGTGACAAAAAATGTATAAAGCATCTTATGATTCTTATATTTTATCAGAATCGAAAAGACCTAATTCTTGACGGATAAAGTTGAAATGATCTTCAGCTAAAGGTTTAGTAAAGATGTCTGCTAGTTGATGTTCCGTGTCCACATACTCTACATAAATATCTTCGGGTGATTGATGATCCCTTAAAAAATAATGATGGATTTCTATGTGCTTAGTGCGTGAGTGGCATACTGGATTTTTGGTGAGATTAATGGTGCTAATATTGTCACAGAAAATAGGAATATTCTTATAGTGCAGATTAAAGTCTTCTAGGGTTTGCTTCATCCATAAAATTTGAGCACAACAACGTTCTACGACGATATACTCTGCCTTAATTGTTGATAATGTAACAGAATTTTATTTCTTGCTAAACCAGGAGACGAGAGACTTTTCTAGAAAATGACACGTGCCACTGGTGCTTTTTCGATTGACTTTGCATCCAGCAAAATCAGCATTCGAGTAACCAGCAAGATCAAAGAATATAGTTTTGGGATACCATAAGACTGCCGACAAAGTCCCTTTAAGGCATATAAGGATACGCTTAACTGCGCACAAATATGATTTCTTAGGATTAGCCTGATATCTAGCACAAAGACATACAACAAACATAATATCTGGGCAACTAGCAGATATATATAACAAACTATCAATCATATCTCGATACTTACGTATATCTGTTAGTTTACTGCTTTCATCAAGGTCAAGCTTAGTGGATGTTACCATTGGAGTTCCGATAGGCTTTGCATTATCCATGTCAAACTTTTTGAGCAAATCTTTTGTATACTTAGCCTGACGGATAAAAGTTTCTTGTGAATCTTGCTTGATTTATAATCCTAGGAAGAAAGTCAGTTCTCCCATCATGATCATCTCAAATTCACTCTTCATATACTTAGCAAACTCGCTACATAGCATCTCATTAGTAGATCTAAATATGATATCACCAACATATATTTGTACTAATAACAAAGAATCAGTAAAAGTTTTTATAAAAAGGGTAGTATCATTTTTTTCTTTTGAAAAACTGTTTTCAAGTAAAAAGAGGCTAAGACGTTCATACCAAGCACGAAGGGCTTGTTTAAGTCCGTATAGAGCCTTTTGTAACTTGAATACGTGGTCAGGGTGTTTGAAATCTTCAAAACGAGGGGGTTGTTTAACAAAAACATTTTCTTTGATAACACCATTTAGAAAAGCACTTTTAACATCCATTTGAAAAAGTTTAAAGTTGTGAAAATTAGCAAAAACACAAAAATTTAGATAGATTCAAGTCTAGCAACAGGAGCATAAGTCTCATCGTAGTTGATACCTTTCTCTTGGTTGTATCCTTGAGCTATGAGACATGCTTTGTTACATGTAACTGAACCATCCTCATTTAATTTATTTCAAAAAACCCATTTATTATCAATGATCGAATAATCATTAGGTTTAGGAACAAGTTTCCAAACTTGATTGCGTTTAAATTGGTTGAGTTTCTCTTGCATAGCAGAAATCTAAAATTTATCAACAAAAGCTTCATCAACATTTTTAGGTTCTACTTGAGAAATAAAAGCAACATTTGCAATGATATCTCTATTTGAGGAACGTGTAGTTACACCTTTTGATACATCACCTATTACCAAGTCCTCAGGATGATCTGTGGAGAACTTTAGTCTCCTTGGCAGACTTTTCGGATGACTTGTACTGTTTGTATCTTCTGATATCTTATTTGTTATGGGTTGACTACCTTTATCGTCGCTTTCGTTTAGTTCTTGAGTATTGTGTTCATCAAATATAACATTGATTGATTTTTCAACAGTCAATGAGGTTTTGTTGAATACTTTGAATCATTTACTTTGAAGATAGTCTTGCAATAGTGTCTATGTTTGCGTGTCCTAGACGCATATGCCATAGCCAGCTGTCATCTTTGTTGGCGTATAGATATTTGCCTGCATTGTTAGTGTCTTTTGCAAGATAGAAAAAATATATATTGTCTTTCCTGATCCCTTTAAAGATAACTTTACCAGTGGATCTTTCATAGATAGAATATTTGTTTATAACAAAGTTAACACCATAACCATGGTCAGCTAGATGACTGATGTTGAGTAGGTTGTATTTTAATTTTGTTACTAGACAAACATCTTTATGACAGGATTGGGAGGAACACCTATATTACCATTACCAATAATGTATCCTCTGAGGTTATTGCCGAAGAGACATAACCTTCTTTTTTTTATCGATAGCATTGCAAATAGGTTAGCATCACCAGTCATATGGCGTGAGCAACCACTATCGAGAATCCATTTGCTTCTAGCATGAGAGGGTTGGTCTACCTACAAAACGAGTTATAGATGTAACCCTTGGTACCTATTTCCTTGAGGGTCCTGCTGTGTTAGTTTTTGGTACCCATGCATAAATATTCATATCTACTAATTTTTTTTGTTCTATAGAATCTAGATATATGTCCTTTCTTACCACAATAGTGACATATAGCTGTGTGATTGATGCTTGGTGCAGCATGATAGATATGATTGTGTAAAGCAGTTTTTTGTGGTCTATGTGGATATAATGCATGATTGTGTTTGACATTTCTTTGTGGTCTTCGTGGATATCTATAATAGAATGAATGATTGTGTTTGACATTTCTTTGTGAATGATGATTGCATGAACCGTTATGCATGTAGGTAGGAGCATAGCTGTGAGTGTTCTTTTCCCTTGCTACGTGTCTCGTGTTAGGTTGGGTGGAGGTTTGTTCGACCTGTTTATCCAATATAATCTCTAAATTTTTAGAGGTAGCATATACTTCATCATATTTAGCAGTAAGATCATTTATTCTACGTACAACAATGGAATACTTTTTCTTTTCATATTCAAGTTTTTTCTTAAGTTTAGTATTCTCCTGAGAGCTCTTGTCAAGACTGGCAAGTTCCTCGTGGAGATTAAGCTTAAGTCTAAAATTTTTGTCTAAATCGTTTGAGGTATCTTTTACTTCACTTAGTAGAGATATTGTCTCTCTATTTCAGTTTGACATTCTTGAACATCTTTCTTAGCATGCTTGTACTTATTTCTAAATTTTCTAAAATTATCAAGCAAATTACTAAAAGCATTACCTAGTTCATCAAAAGTAAAATCATTATAAGAATCATTATCCGTTACCTGATCAGCTAATGCCATGAAGCATAGGTTTGCTGCTTCTTGAGGATTCTCTTCTTCGGATTCACTAGCTTCACTTTCGTGCCAAATACTAGTGTTTGCATATTTTTGTGATGATGTTCTTGTAAATAAGTAATTGTGGCAATTTTCTTTTCTTAGGGTTGGACAATCTTTCTTTATATGCCATGTCTTCTTACAGTTGTAGCATATAGGCTCTTCATCACCGTTGTCAGTTGGCTCTTTCTTCTTTGATTTCTAATTCTTTAGAAATTTCCTGAAGTTTCTTGTGGTCAGGGCAACTTCCTCATCTTGAGACTCATTGTCGTCAGAGTTGTAGTTGGTGACCTTTTTGTGATGCGCCTTAAGAGCGATCGTCTTCTCCTTGGGAGTGGGTTCTTCAAATTTCTTGAGATCCAGCTCGTGAGTCATCAGCTTGCCCATGAGCGTCTCGAGGGTCATTGTGGTAAGATCATTTTCTTCTAAGATTGCAGTGGCCTTGGGATTCCAATTCTTGGTGAGTCCTCTGAGTACTTTATGAATCTTCTCGTGATTACTTTACTCCTTGCCGAGTGATAATAGAGGGTTGAAGATGTCGAAGAATCTTATGAATATTTGAGTGATCATCTCATTTTGCTTCATCTTGAATGCTTCATAATCTTGTGTTAAACGACTTATTTTTTATTCCTTCACTTGGGAGGTTCCTTCATGAGTGACCTCAAAATGTTTTTATACTTCATATGAAGTTCCACAAGTGGAGACCCTGTTAAATTCAATTCTGACTACAGAATAAAATAGAGCGTTAATAGATTTAGCATTAAGACTAGCTTGTTTCTTTTCGGTGTCTGTGTACTTATCATGAGACTTCTCTACAAGGTTACCATATATCACTATTCTAGGTGGCTTCTTGTATCCTTCTACTACTACAACCCAAAGGTCAAAATTAAGTGACTTTAGGTAGAAGCTCATATGTGTCTTCCAGTATGTGTAGTTAGTACCGTCAAATAGGGGTGGCCTATTTATGGATTGGCCTTCATCATTGTTGGTGTGGATAGATCTAAAAGTTGACATAAGTCTCTTAGTATGTTAAGCTAAATATCAAGAGAACTAGCTCTGATATCAATTATAGGACCGTGAGGCAACTCTAGAGGGGGGGTGAATAGAGTGCAGCAGAATAATCTACCCAATTTTATATTATCAGAATGAAGGTAGTTGCTAACTAACAGTGAATATAAAGACAGTAAAGTAGAGAGAGAAAGCAAACACAAACACCAAGATGTATGCTAGTTTTTTCTCTAAGAGGACTAGTCCAGTCCCGAGAACTCAAGCTCGGAGTTTTTCTACTATAATCACCAATAGTAAATCATAAGCTTTGATTCGAAGGCTTGCCACTTCTTTACATCCCGAGTTTTGATCTGAAGTGTCACAACTTCACAACTTAGAGAGAGAGAGAGAGAGAGAGAGTAACAGATCGAACAAAACTCTTTACAACTCAGAAGACTTCTAGACCGAGATCGCACTTGGCACTAGGAAGGCTAGGGAGTTGCTCTTTAGATGGAAAGGTTAACGCTTTGGAGGTTTGCTCACAATAGGATAGATAACTTAAGAATAGTTTGAGTTAGTTGAGTGAGTAAGAATGAGAAATCTAATCCTATTTACAGGATGTAGGCAAACAGAATTCGGTTAGGGTTTAATTCAAATTTCCAACCGTTGGGCCAAGAAATCAGGAGCTATTGAACTGGTTGATTTTATACCAAAAGGGTAACCGAGTTCGGCACGAGTTCGATCTCCTAGTATGGTTAACTTTGTAAATGAATGTGGCATGATTTGGTGGATATGTTCTTTGGTCTATTTGAGTAGACTAGGTATCTGGTTTATAGGTTCTTGGTTTTACCAGTGCGACTCAGCGTACATCAGTCCTAGACTCAAATAAATAAAGATTACATTTAAATAGACACAATATAAATGACATGCAATAGCAGGTTGAGGCTTCAGATGTGACATATCAATGCATGGTTTAGTTAACTATCAAAATTAAGTTGACTGAGACCGGATGGGCCAACAACCAACTCCTGCAACAAGGACCTATGCATTCCTTGCACTGTCCCAGGGTCTGAATGCTGATACCAACATCAGATGTCCACCTCCTACAACTGAATGATACATAATCGTGTATCAGTGCGCTACTATTGCAGTATACTAAAAGTTAACTTCCCCACTCCAGGTTCAATCACCAGGTCTGAGTTAACCCCTTCATACTAGGTTCACTCTCTCAGTCATGTAAACATAGTCACCATTACACACACACACATACAAGTATAATATATATATAAAGACACTAACACAGTGGTCAATTAAAATGAATATATACTAATACATATACAAAAATTGGTAACCAAAGCTAAATTGAACCAATAAGCATTTAACCAAGCACTTGTGGTGCACAATATATAATACACTATGATACACCCTCAATGAGGTATCTAAAATCATAATTTCCCTACAAATATAATTCCCACCTATTAATTACATAATACTAATATTAACACAACTAGTTACAATAAGAATGGAAGATGAATTGCACAAATCCTCAAAAATGGGCTCTATATCACACGGTATCATATTGTATCGTGATACGGTCTACTCGTGTCCAATTGTGGATACATAGCTAGTATCCCAACCCCGATATAAGTCCAATTTGACTAAAATAGTCTCATAACACACACTTGATGTGTCAGTCTCATAATTCTTTTAAAATATACACAAATTACCATGTAGAAGATAATACACACAACCAATTGGCCTAAAACTTCTTTCTATGGGTAGCTCTATGCCATGGGAGGGTTCCTAGTGGTCAAATGCATGATCTAGAAGCTAGGGGAAAGGTGAATTCATAATTTTACCTATTAGAAGATGGATTCTCAATGAATTATTCCCACAGACACAATCCGGAAATGATCTCCTTGCCAAAGCTCCTTCTCCTTGTGTTCCTTGCAACTCCAAGCTCCAATGCTCCTTGAGTGATGAGAATAAGAGAAAATATGAACGAATTGAGAGGGATTGATGGAGGGAATAAAGTAAATTGGGGATCTAGGAATTGGGGATCTCAAATTAAATGAACAAATAAAGATGAGAGAGAATGATGAGCCTCTATATGTGGTCGGCCCCTACTTCCCCCTTCTCCAAGAAATGGTCAATGCCTAATTTGCCCCTACTTGTTAGTTATAAAAAGGATTAAGGAAGGGCTATTTGGAAAGTCTCTACACTAATGCAAATTAGTCTAATCCTCTTAGTTAAACAGAGAGAATGGATCTATTGGGCCTAGTCCATGTTGGGCACACTAGTTGTCATGACAAGTCTAATTGGGTTTACAAGTGTCTAGTCTAACTATTGGACTAGCCCACTAACTATAAATAAATAATTTAAATCATAATTAAATATATAACACACTAATTAAATATAATTCACAAAAAATAAAATACTATGCCAAATTACTAATTTATCCTCATTTGGAAAAGTGAGGGTGATAGTAAGGAGTCAAAATCACATGCCAACAGGAGTAACGAGATCCCGATTGTCCGAAAGAAGTGAATCCATCAGAACATAAACCCAACCGGACATTCCTGGGCTTCGCAAAAAATTCAGGATGACACCACTCAAAATGCTTCCAAGCCTCTCCATTGGAAGGATGAGATAATTCTCCATCATCCATCTTTCGTTCCTTGATATGCCTTGTCATGTGTTCTGTTATATTTGTGGACATATACATCATAATTCTCCATCATCCATCTTTCGTTCCTTGATATGCCATGCCATGTGTTCTGCTATATTTGTGGACATATACATCCTTTGTAGCCTCTTTCTAATCGGCAAAAACTGTATGTACTTGTAGGGATGCAACCTTGCTCGGGCAGTTGACTTTTTTTTGTCCCGAATTAGCTTGTACCAGTCCGCATGACAGAAAATGCATCTATCTTTATCATTGTTCTCCTTGTCGTACAACATGCAACTATTTTGACAACAATCTATCTTTTCGTAGCCTAATTCGAGTTTTCGTATCATCATCTTCGACTTGTAGAAGTTTTCAGGCAATTTTTTGATCCTTTTGGCAACAACTCTCTAACAAACTGAATTATCCGATCGTAGCATTCCTGTGGCAAGTTTAAGGTTCAACATCCGCATCACCAATGACATGACAGAATAAAAATCATAACTCGGGTATAACGGAGTATCGACATTCTTGAACATATCATAGAATTCCTTTGCATCAGGATTCGGATCCTACGGATCAAAATTTTGACCGGCCGCATCAAATACCAACTCACGTGCTAGATTTCGTGGTCGATATTCAAAGTTATCTCCGAGAGTGGACTCTTCTACCTCCGTATTGAAGGAGGAATAATATTGAGGAGTCAAAGGTTCTCCTTGAGCCGTCCACTCCTTGTAGTTCGGTACGAAACCCTTCTTGTAGAGATGCTCCCTCACAAGATATACCTCTTTGAATGGTATATTATGACATTTGACATAAGGGGCCTTGATGAGACTTCCATCCATGAAATAAGGTTGACCACTGGCATATTTGAGAAATTTCTCAATGCCCATCCTGAAACTATCTGTCAAACCAATTCTGCTCTCATGTCGTCGATTGTATATCCACGATCGGTCAACCAAGTATCGACTCATTGCTTTCTTATAGACTTGAATGATTATGCACGTACCATGTCAAAAGAAAAAATTTAAAAACTATGAGTATCTAGTTAGGATACTTCCTAAAAGCAAATGCATGAGGAAAACTTATCTATCGCATATAATAGATTTATGTTTTCGATACCAAAAAATTCGATACTCTGGTCTGATACCGTCGATATTACCGATATCGCCGATAATGATACTCATAGTAATAGTCTGATACCAAAAAAAAAACTAAGAAACAATACTAGAAATACTTAAAATTATGCATAAAGTATAAAATATATATATATTCTAAAATGTTAAAAATTTACTAATAGTTATTTGTTTTTTATACCAAAAAATATGATACTTCGGTCCAATACCGTCGATATTACCGATATCGCCGATCCCGATACTTATAGTAATCGTCCGATACCGATACTTGTTCATGTATGTATAACAAAACTAGTATCCATATGAAAAATGTTTATACACCTAATGTTTATACTCATAGTAATGGTCTGATCCCGATACTAAAAGTAAATATTTTTAATTTTAGTTTTTTTTTCAGAAAAAACCTGTAACTAGTATCCATATGACAAATTAGTAGCTTTCCAACACGATCCAAAACAAACATGTGTCTATAGACCTAATATTTATATGTGTCTTCTAGCATCTTGTGTCTTCCCACAAAATTCAAATATATTCGACAATGTGTATAGTATTTCCCCAAATAGATACGTGGAGGGTTAGGGTTTACCTTCGGAAGGGAGGAGAGGATCTGACGGAGTACAAAGGCGGATGCCTGAGGCCGGTGGAGGGCCTGACTCAGATTCCTGAGGTCGGACGAGGGGCTCGGGGGGATGTCTCCGCCGCTTGAGTCGAGGAGTAGGAGGAGGGCTCGGGAGGATGTCAGGGCTCGCCGGAGAGGGGGAGGGGCTACATGTCTCCGGAGAGGGGGTGTAATGCTCCGTGTCGGTATTATGTATTAAGGTGAGTGGGTAGAACTTCGTTCTCTAATTCTTGCATGCCTTAATAAAGAATCTTAGTATTTTGAATGCTTGTTTGCTTAAAGAGAATGATAGAACCTGTCTTGCATGCTAATAAGTGAACTCACCTAGCTTGTCTTTGAAATGAACATGTCTACTTAACTAAGAGACCCTGAAATGCTTGTCTAAAAGTATGTGTTTTCATGAACATGTTCACTATCGCCTATGCTCCGAGAGAACCATATCGTGTGCCTGAATGTGTTCAAAGATAAGGCGGCTTGCCCCGCAACAATAAAATATAGTTTGATGGTTCGTCTCGTCTGCATCCTAAAGTTTTTTTGATAGTGTTTCATGCATTCACATCGGTCGGACAATGACTATTAGTAGAAAAGCAACCATGCGTCACGGCTGCTACAGAGATAGTGGAAAGCAACCATGTGTCACAGCTGCCAATAGTATCAGATAAATGAGTCATTGGTTAGCTGGACCAACCGCTGCCGATCCTGAGTTACTCGGGGACCGCACTGCATATAAGATAGTTCATTGTGTTGGCTTGGATAGAGGACCGCCCCTAAGATATGCATTGGTGTCTAGATGTACATTTGTCCCTAGAGTCTCACAAGATACGTTGTGCACATCCTGATAACAGAACGAACGGCTTGTCTTACTTGCTTGCTTATATCCAATATGAAACTCTGTTTTCTAAAGATGTTTTATAAAGGAAGTAATATGACTCTGCTATCAAACTGCATAAAATAAACATAGGTAAAACTAGAAAGATCACTAGTAATGTAATATTTTATAACAAGATTACTTAGTATTGGTTTTAGTAAATGCTTGCTTCTGTTCAGTTGTTTATTCTCACCAGTACTTATAAAAGTGTTGACCCACCAACAGTTTACTTGCTTGCAGGTACTGGATCATCCGAGGGAGCGATAGGCGTGCCCCATCCCCAAGACCCAGAAATTTTGGTTTCGATTGCCTCGAGTTGCTATCGTATAAAGGGGCATAATGTATGGAATGATGCCTTTGCTAAGAGAAACCCAGTCCCTCGATTTGCCCCTAATACTCAGTTGGCTAAATGTATTGAATTGCAACAATCTTCCTCTGTTGCTTACTCGATTAATACGATGATAGCCAGACAAACTTTAACGATGTTGCCTTGTACGGGCGCAACCCCAGGTTTGTACGAAATCATGTTCCGGCATCAAACGACCATACGTGCCCTGCGGGAGCGTCGAGGCACGGTAATTTGCGTCCGGTACGCCGAGGCACGGTGATTCGCGTCCGGGTTCGACGGGGGAAGTGGTGGTCGGGCGACCCTCAGGGCCGGGGCGTGACAGGGGGAGGGGGTCGGTGGAGGAGGAGGAAAGGGCGAGTGAGGGGAAGGGGCTGCCGGAGAGGGCTCGAGGGTCAGTGGAGGAGGAGGTCGCCAGAGAGGGGGAGGGGGTCGGTAGAGAAGGAGGTTGCCGGAGAGGGGTAGGGGGTCAGGGGGATCGAGTGAGAGAGAGAGAGAGAGAGATTGGAGAATAGGGAAAATGAAACGGTCTCGGGAAATTTAAGTTTTTGCAGCGATGGATAATTTATTCGCCAATCCGTCGATGAAGTAACATCAACGGTTTAGCGACGAAATACTGACAAAATATAATATATTTGGTTTACATAAATAATTTAGTCATTATTTTGTCGTATTTCTATCGCTGACTCAATGACGGATTAGTTTCCATCGTTGAGATCTATCGCTGTTTAATAGTATTTTGTAGTGAATGAAGTTTTGTCCACTCACCTAGATCAATCGTCTTCTGGTTCAACAATGAGCTCTATAGGAAGGTTTCATTTTTGAGTTAGAAAACCGATATCTCTTTGTACATAGTGTCATCACGGAATGGGACACTACATACTTATCCACCGAGAAAAAGTTTTATCCTCGAAACTTACAGAGAAACTTACGATATCCAGAGTAGCGGTAGTCCTCATCCCTCGCCATCCTCAATCGATAAAACTCTAGCGATCAAGAATCATAAAATCATATCTACCAATCCATCAAAAAAATAATCAAGAAAACTTTTTTCGCGCATCTTTGAGAATATCTATGGACTTATTGTATGGAACGCTCATTGAAGCACGATATCTAGGACATCTCTGAGTCAAAGTAAAGCAACGGAATGGCCAAAGGATCGAGTTGCTCTGATACCACTATGTCATGCCCCAATCCCGCAATGGCCGATCATCCTCGCTTTGATCCTTACAGAACCGATCATTCTCGCTTGGGCGTGATACCGTGCAAGCCTAAGTTGTGCTTGCACAAGGCCAAAGCTTGAACAATAACGACATAAGCTACTCAAGGATAAAAGCAGCAGCATAATAATGCAGAAAAGTAAATGAACACAATGGTATAAGAAAATAATCTCTTTATTGATATCTGAAATGATTACAAGGCTTGCCAATTGGCTTACATTAATACAGAATATAATAATATTGTTCCATATATTATATCCTTTTATACAGAAAATATCTTAAAATATCTCGATACATCTCAAGGCATCGACTCCAGATTTTAGGCTCCTGGAGATGAGGATCTGTTATCGCTTCTTCAGACAATCTAGTACCTGCGAACAGAACTTGTTGGGGGTCAGCACTTTAGAAAAAACACTGGTGAGTATAAATCAACGAACAGAAGCAACACTCTCTAAAATCAACACTAAGTAATCATGTTATAAAAAATATTTTATTATTAGTAATCTTGCTACCTTTTTATTTAGGTTTATTTCATGCTATCAATATAAAAGTCAGATTACACTTCTTTGAAAACATCCTTTGAAAACAAGATTTCATATTTAATACAACTAAGTAGGCAAAAGAAACTACTCTATCGTGAAGTGCGCACCCTATGTTGTGAGCCATATTCTATCTCTTATTGACAATAGCAACATCTAGTAGACTATTCATCATAACATCCTTTATTCTCTTTTTATTAACAGTTAACATCTTATCATGTCTAGATTCTTCTTTTTAGCAATGCATGCAAGAAATATGATAATAGACTAAACCACAATATATAATTTCTTACCCACGGCCGAATGGTTATCCCTGCAGCAAACATACAAGTTAGCAACAATTTACATAAATATATATATGTTATATTCCCTACCCGTCTCTGCATCAAGCAGTTAGGCTATACAGGACGGCTATCCTAACATGTGACCTAACTACCTGATATGCAGATCTACTAGATAAAACTCTATGATGCACAATCTCCTTAACAAGCATACTTCTCTAACTCTACTCTTCTTATCAAAAGCACTTTCTCCTTTCTAATAGCCACACCCCCCAAGATCCTGCAGGACCGATACCTCAGGGCGCACTATTAGTCTCATTCTTTTATTAGCCTTATTTTCTCCTTTCTAATAGCCACACCCCCCAAGATCCCGCTGGATCGATACCTCAGGGCGCACTATTAGTCTCCCATCTCTTATCTAATAGCCACACCCCCCAAGATTACGTAGGACTGATACCTCAGGGTGGACTATTAGTCACTTACTCTTCGATAATAAGTCATTAACTCTTCGTAACAATACAAGCATTTCATTCAATCTATCTTTACACAATAACAAGGAAATATGTAATCAATCTTCTATTTAACAAGTATGCCGATAGTTTTTCTTTTATCTTTTAACAAGCATGTAGTTCTACTCTATCTTTAGCATATAAGGAAGGAACATATTCAAGCGTTTGTTTTATACTTCTTATTAGCATGGCAAGGGTTCGTTCGATGGCCGTGTCAGTGTGACCTAGCATGCAATATTCTATTTCTTTTACTTAGCATAACAATGGTTCTATCTCTTTAGACAAGCATATAAGTTCTATTGTTAAGCATAGCAATGATTATTTATTCTATAAATTAAGCAGGCAAGCATTTTTAAAGCATATACGATTCTCTAATTAAGTCTGCTGAGTCAGGTTCTATTATTTTTCTTATGAACAGTAATCTTAGCACAATCATTTATAAAACCAGATTCTTTTATTAGGTGCAAAAGAATCAGAGAATGAAGTTCTGCCCACTCACCTAGATCATTCGTCTTCTAGTTCAATAATGAGCTCTTCAGGAAGATTTTTTTTTGATTCAACAAACCGATAATTCTTTGTACATAGTGCTATCGCAGAGTGGAGCACTACAGGAACCTCATCGCCCTCTCTGGCTCTGTAGCCACCAATGTTGGAGCAAACCTACTGCAGAACTCTGCTGCATACCCATCTACTGTCCTACCAGCCTGCTTGAGACAGATAAACCTCTACTGTAACTCATACCGAGCTACGACTCCAAAGTACTTAGCCCTGAACCTCATCTTAAAGTTATCCCAATAAATAGGATGCCTTAAACCTATCCCCACTAATGACATCAAGAACATGATGAGAAGGAACAAGGAAGCAATCAATTTGATAGTTCAAGCTGGGTATTCGAAGAAGACGAATTTAGGATGTCAAAGGGGACAAGTTTGATTGAGACTCCTATGATCATGACACCCCATAAGTCTAAAAAATAGATCTGTATGGGCCACCACTAAAACCTTGTCACGTTCTAGTACCGGAATACGTAGAAAGGGGGCATGACACGGCCAGCACGCACTCCAGAGTACACAGATATCCTGGGGTACGGTCAAGGATATAAGAAGACAAGGGGTGCATACTACAATCAAGTCACCTAGGGTGTATGAACATCTATGTCTCAATCATTCAAGTCAAGAAGTAATAAGCATAGAACATATAAGATACAGTAGTAAGGCATCCCAAATGCTCCATCAGAATATTCTAAAGTCTAGCCGTACAAAATGTTAGACTAGCAGAGTAACAAAAGTACATGACAGTATGCCAACTGCAGTCTGAATAACTATAGTCATGTAGGGAAGCTAATATCCAGATGTTCCGGCTAAGAAGTGTCAGTAGCTAAATGCCAAAAAGATACAAATGTACAATATAAGTGGGTAAGAATAAAACCCACTCGTGTCCCTTAGCGGCCATCTGTCTGGTGCATGCCATGAGTTAGGGAGAGATAAGCTGGATCCTCGGGCTTTGGCTCTAAACCTGGCAATGCAAAACCAATAGGGTTAGAACCCAAGTAGCAAGTACCATAAGGAAGAACGAATGAAGAAACAAAAACCCAGATCTAGCATATAGTGCAAGAGCCAAGAATCATTGACGCATGCCCCATCATCATGATAATACAGTACCCCTACACCAAATAAGGACAAGAAGTGCCATATCACCCCGAGATAGAGTACCTTCCATAATCATGGTCAAGCTAGAGATTTCTGTATCATAGTTTCGGACCACTGCCTATCGTAGCATAACAGTCCAATCCTACAACCAAATAAGGACATGGGTTGAACCACCACATGACGATAGTCCATATCCCTAGACTACTAGCAGAAGAATACAATACACAAGCAATTCAAATTATGATTGGCCAAGCAAATATACGGCTTAGTATGTGAAGTCTGGTTATCCAGAGAAATGCATAATATAGATATCCTCATATCGTACCAAAATTGAGCGGGCAAGCTGAGCCAAGCTAATCATATAGCGCGAAGTAAGAATGCACCGGTCCCTCGTAAGGCCACCGTACTAATCATATCGTAATAGTATCATATAGCATATAGTAGCCAGATATTGCAGTCTACTATAGTAGATGATATACAGTATCCATTGGGGACCAGCCTGACACCCTCGAATCTATGTTCGACTGGTAGTTGTCATGCACGATATCTCGAGATACTGTTCCCACCCAATGCTCTATAAGTTTTAGTTGCCTAGTTAATGAATGATCGATAGGCAACTCTAGAGGGGGTGAATAGAGTGTGTATGAGTACATCAGAATATAATCACTAATTAAAATTTTTATTAAGCAAAGTCAGTTACCAACTAGCAAATAATGCAGCAATATATAAATAATTACTAACTATGCAAGCAATAATAAAATAATAAGAGTAATCAGATGACACCGAGATTTTATCCTGGTTTTCCTCTGAGAAGACTAGCCCCGCCCCGAGAACTCTTGCTCGGAGTTAACTGCACTATCAGTAAAAACACAAACTTTGATCCGAAGGGCTTGCGACTTTGTACAGACATAAGCCTTTGATCCAAAGAACTCGATAACTTCAGACTTTCAGAAAAATAACTTTGAATAGCTAAGCTAGTACAACTCGAACACTTCTAATCAAAATGTAATGGCACTTAGAAGAATGGGAATTATCTTGGTGATTGGGAAGGTTTAAAGCTCTTTAGTGAATAGAGAAGATAAAGAATGAATGAGTTGAATGAATTAATTGATGAATAGAAGGGAAATCTCTTCTCTATTTATAGTATTTTCTAAAACAGAGTTCGGCTAGTACTTGGATACCCAACATTCAAAAATTTAAATATTGCAGCCATGAGAACAGGTCTAGCACACTGAATCAGGAATCGATTTTGGTCAATCGAGTTCAGACAGAACTTAGGCCGAGTTTGATTTCCCAAATTTCAGTAGGTTCCTAGTCAGGTTTGGATCATATTTGTGCTGTGTTTGAGTGGGTCTTTGGGCTAGTATGAGTTCAGGTTTGTTTTATATATAGGTAGGCTTATTAGAGTGGACTTTGGATAGGTATTCAACTAGTGCCAAAGTATGATCAGACTCACATAAGTCCTAGACTCAATAAAAAATAAAAATTACATAAAAAATATAAGAATAATAGAATCAACCGAACTTCAAAGAATAATCTTTAGCTGAAGGCGCAGTCTTCGGTTGTAAGTATTGATTCAAAATTTTAAGTTAATTATCGAAATTAGTTTGACTGAGACCAGATAGATCAATAATCTCCCCCATTTTGATAATTGACAAAAACTACGACTGATAATAGTTGTTGTTTGATTGATGTACCAATATCTCCCCCGCAATGATAAAAATGGCTCACACGCAACGAGAGCAATTTCGAGCAACGAGATAGAAAAAATATGGTATCAGTGTTTCTTTCCCATTGTCAATTCATCAAAATAGAGTTAAACTCTTGCAAAATAAACATGAAAAGTGAAATAGAAAGAAAACACTGATAATATATCAAGATATAAGCAAGCATCAACCAATAGTAAAGCAACCATCAACTAGTTTTTATTGCAAATAAACTGAAGTACATACCCAAATACTACTCAATTTTAAAGTTCATAGCCAAATACTACTCAAATAGTGAAGTACATCATGCAAATACTACTCAAACTGAAATAATAAAAGATAATAAAGTCAACTAAAGAATAGTGTCTCATCACTAACATAAAACTAAATATAGGCATCATATCTCTATATCGCTACTGATGATGATCATCAGCATCTCTCCTCGAGGGTTCACCGATCTCAGCAGAACAGTTGGGATCAAAACGAGCAGCATCTGGGTCAAAGTATCTCTGAGCATCTCTATCATCGATGTGACAACCAGCAATGGATGGGTCACGAACAATAGCAATGGGTCCGCTAGAGTGATGAGCAAAACTGTAGCGCTTGTCCATTAGGGACTTGGACACAACATAGAGCTAGAGAGTAGTACAAAAATTTTGAGCATGATAACGATCGTCTTCTAGTATGAAGAGATCATGAAGCATAGTATGGAGGCTCTCAAGAGTAACAGCAGATGCATGTGAAGGAGGTGGAGAAGTCGTATAACCAAGAGATGGGTCAACAGGATGTGTAGAAGGCTCAAGTCTACGATGCTTATGAAGATAAGCAGGCTCGGCAAGATAGGGACAATCATCCATGAGAATCTTAAAATACTCAAAGATCAAGGGCAAGTATATCGCGTATAGTAAGTTATGTGGTTTCTTGTAAAAATATTCCATGGCTGTGATGAAAGTCTTTGGTAGACTAAATTGTCTCCCAAAGTACAAGTGATAAAAAGCAGACATCTCCAAGTATGTAAGTTCATATGTAGAGGATTGTTTGGGTAGGATGACAGAGAAAACCATGTGGTGTAGATCATAAAACTAGTCATTCATGTATTTTGGCTTAAGTTTGCCAAGAGAATGGAGATTGGGTGAACACATAGAGTCCATAAACAAGCCAAGTGTCATATTTTCAGGGAATTAAAATTTGGTGATGTTGCATAGGGCTTCGCTTTCATTTGGAACTTTAATCATCATCCCTAAATCATCATCATCAAATTTAATATTTATCCTACAGACTCGTGATTTTATAGTACCCTTATTGACAGAAAGGTTGCAATAAAATATACGAATGACATTAAGATAAACACGATAAGTGGAATTAAAAAGATCTTCTAATCCAAGTATCTGAAAGGTAAATAAATATGATAAAAATATGGTAAAATTTAATGGACTTCCAGAACAAATAGCCCTATCATTGAAATCATTGAACCACTCTATGAAATTTTAATGGATCAAAAAATAAGGTCATTAAATTCATCTTCATTAGGCATAAATGGACTGAACAAGGAGAATGAAGATTCTTTTTGAATATTGGAAGAGGAGTCATCTCCAACTTTTCTTTTTTTTTCTTTGACAATCTAGGTGCCATTGAAAAAATAGAAAGAAAGTATAGAGTCATACCTGAAATAAATAAGGAGAATTGATAGAGAACTATAAAACATGGCTGGATCCAAGTTTTGGAGGGTTAAAAACCTTAGAGGAAGGAAATCCAAAAGCTAGGGTTTTGAAAAAACTAGGGTTTTAGAGGAGGAAGAAGGAGGAATCAAATGTTGTTCTGGTGGTTCTCGAATTTTAGATGGTGTATATAGGTATACAAAAGAATGGGACCCACACAACTTTAAATATGGAAATTCGAACAACCGAGTTCGGCCCGAGTTTTGACAGAACTATGTTCGAGTTCGGTTTGTTTGTTTTCCAAGATTTGTTTTGTATAATTTTCAAACTATTGTGTATATTCGATGCATATTTAACTTTTTATAATGAAAATTTAGTATTTTTATATTTAAAATAAATAATTACTCATATTATTAATTATTCTTTGTCCGTAAAAGTAATAAATATTTTGGGTTAGCTGTAGGGGTCGGATCCCAGCTAGCGGTGGTCTGAAGACACTTAAATACCGTATCGCTTAAGGCTATTTATGCCTCTATGACAGAAGGTCCCTTTGGCTTATAACCAAAATTATCTTTACATATAACGAACATTGAATAAAACTTAATATAAATGAATCATATGATTTCAGAGTCCAAAATTCCTAATTCTCGACGTAGAAAGTTAAAACGATCTTCAGCTAAGGGTTTAGTGAATATGTCAGCAAGTTGATGTTCTGTATCCACAAATTCTAAGCATATATTGCCTTGTAGTTGATGATCTCTTAGAAAATAATGTCTAATTTCTATGTGTTTAGTGCGTGAGTGATATACTGGGTTTTTTGTCAAGTTAATGGTGCTAGTGTTAACACAGTAAATAAAAATATTCTTGTAGCATAGATTGTAGTCTTTTAGAGTTTGTTTCATTCACAAAATATGTGCACAACAACGTCCTACTGCTATATACTCAGCTTCAGTAGTTGATAATGTGACTGTAAATACTCTAATTTTTATATTTTAATTTAAAAATTTTATTAATTATTATTGTAGAAAAATTTTATTATTTTTAGTTAATTAAAAAAAATTCGTTCATGGATTTATATTTTTGTATTAAATTAATTATTAAAATAGTGCAGAAAATATATTTTTGGATGTAAAACTAATAATAGAGTATTATGTAATTTTTCTGGAATTTATTGGGGCCCAAAACTATCTTTAATGACCATATATATATTAAACCAATCCAAACCGAACCAAACCAACCCAAACCGAACCAAAATAGACCCGAACCCATACCCGACTCAAGACCCATACCCGACCCGAACCCATACCCGCTGCTACAGTGCACCAGTAACCCCCGCGCGTCCCCTCCTTTCCTCTTCCGAAACCGCCTGACCCCCTCCATTCGTCTCCTTGTAACTCCATTCCCTCACCCCTATTTGAACCCTAGCCTAGCCGACCACCACCACCTTCATCTCCTCTACCACCCCGACGATCGCCGGACAGTCGTCGCCGTACGCCGCAAGAGGCCACCGAGCAGCTGTCCAAAATCCTGAGCAAACAACACAGCGATGTACCCATCTTCTAGCCCTTGTATCTCCCTGCACAGTAATCAAAATATCTACCCGATAAATTATATGCGAAGATCATATGACCCTCTTGAATCCTGTGTAATTAGTTTGGTGTATCGTGTCCTGTGTCGGTCATAATTTGCGATGCAAAACAAAAAAAAAGACCAATTTTATAGTTTAGAAACGGTCCCAATCACCCATGTTCATGTCTATTTTTCTTCCAACCTAGTTAATATTTTTAAATTCCACTTGAACATTAATTTAGACAACATAACCAAGATTTAATCTCTTTAATTAGTTTATTTTAATTTATTGTATGCTGTGATTTATTGGTTGTTGAATTTGACCAAAAACTTGGTTTTCTAAACCCAAATTTTTTCGAAACGGGATGCATTCCACTAAATGAGGTAACTTCATCGGGTGAGAATTATACTGAAAGGCACGTATCATCAATGCAGACATGTGGGATTTCACAAAAGTTGATTTGGATGTGCGTGCACACCGAAATTAACGCATATTCGTCGAAAAGTTTGACATGTTCTGACACTCATCATAATTTCGTGTATGCTTGTCATTTTACAATAAAATATACGCCATCAGATTTCTAGCCTTATACTAGTCCTGTGACCCAAGTTTGGTTCGATTCTAAGAATGTTGACGAAACTTCATTTTCGTGGTCCCCACGGTTCCACTTGACGTACGATTTCATGACCGGCTCATCGGAATTAAGTTCTGGATGTTCTGTTGGGTTCGCATCATCGTTCTAGACTCGTAGACACTAAGTTTGATGAATTTGGATAACAGTGTCTCTGGCACATTTTTTGGTGCAAAGTGGGCCACATGTGGACCCCGCTTTGACCAGAAACTGTCAATTCTGTCCCTGTGTCCAAATTGGACTTATGGATAGTCAATCCTAGCTATTTTAAGTTTTTTGAGAGCAATAGTGATATTTGTTTCAGCATCTAGAGGCGTACCTGGAGATTTTACTTATATCGGAGCAACTAACGAAGCTCAGAACCCAGGCAAGTATATCTTGCCAACTTGCAGTAAGTCCTATGATATTAATTGCTTGTATTCTTTCTATATACTTCTGTGTTGTACCTGTTTAACCTAGGACCGTGAGACATTGCTTAACATCCGAACAAGATTTGGGTGTCGACGCCGTACGCGGAGTCGTATAACGTCACTTAGAGAGTTGATACCACGATCCCATTTTTACGTGCTTGCACTACTAGCACGATAGACCATTGAACACCTGACACTGATTACATGAGACAAAGTTCGTCTTAATTTTGTATAGGACTATAGGCTTTATGATGTTTACAGACATACTTATATAGTTGTACTTATGACTCGTAGTAATAGATAAAGGTTTTGGCCCTGCGTGTTACTATGTGATACGTGAGGTTACATAGGAGGGGAGAGTCTCACCATACTATAGGCTGATTATATTTATATATATACTACATTACTGGTGGTGCCTTAGACTCTGTCTTTGGCATATTTACTGGCCCTTCGAGATAATATATGCTGCTATGGGCTCCCCGCCACAGAGCATGTAGTAGTTTCAGTCTGAGTATGGGTAATGCTCTCATTTGCATGTCACATAGCTGGTTATATAGCTTGCCCTGAGGATCTATTTTTATTTACTGTATTTCATTTGGCTTAAGTGTTTATTGTACCTTGCTATGTCCCATGAGGACCTGGATCCGGATTATGTCCCCAGATACAGTAGCGGAGGATTATCCTGAGATATACCGGATAGGAGCTGACGTTGGAGCAGTACTAGCACCAGAAGATGAGGTTATGCCAGAGGATTTCTTCTGAGTATTCTATTACATACTCAGTTATTTATGCTTCCAGTTATTTTATATCTTGACTCATGGACTTATGTGTTGACTTATTTTATCAGGTTGTTTCCCGAGACACTACAAATATTGACTTAATGATGGACTATTTCCTTTATCTATTATCTTTATTAGTCTATCATAATTAGTTATGTTTCTTTTTGTGGATGATATTAGAATTATTCTGTGATATATGGTGTAGACTACATTTTTATTATAGCTTAAGTGCATTCTAACGGGTTCATTAAATTGGGTTTGCCTATTGGAGTTGTGATGCTGGACATTGCTACGTGGCTTGTCCCTCGGTATTTTGGGACTGGAAAGTGACATAGTTTTTGTGGTGGCCCATACAGGTCTACAACTATGTTGCTTCAGTAGGAACCGAGCTAACTTGCGATTAGGATAGGATAAATTATAGGATCTCATCCACTTGTTGATCTGTTCTTGACCTCTATATCGACTTCAAAATAATTTCTTGACTTGTATCTTGCCTTGATTGCTCTGTGCGCCTCTCATAGTTTACTTTGAATGCAGAGTAATGGATCCACAAGCCAGCAATGAGACTTTCGTAGGTACACCACAAGGTGTTGTGGTCACCTACGATGATGGAGTAACATCATTGGGTGGATATCCATCCACTCAACAAAGCAATCAAACAGATCAGCATGCCTCGAGGTTTCGGCGGACGATATTCCACCACCACCATAATTTACTCCACCGATGCCAGTTTTTCTATCAGAATAGCCTATGGACAGACAACAGATATTCCAAATATTCTACGCAATAATGCAAGCCCAACAGCAGGTTTATCAAGAGGCTCAGCATCACGAGACAGAGAACCTGAGAACAGCATAGTGACCGTACTGGAGCAGGCGAACCCACCAGCTAGACGGCCATCGACGGGATCTATCACTGATTTTTGACAGCTGAAGCCCCATAACTTTTCATGCAAGGAGGAGTCCATTGAAGTTCATGAGTGGCTCACAAATACTCAACACCATTTGGAAGCAGCTGAGCTTCCGTGGGAGCGTTGGATAACTGCTGTCAGGATGCAGTTGATGGACAATGCACATCACTGGTGGCTATCCGAGAAAAGATGGCTCGGACCGGACTGAGTCACTTGGGAGGAGTTCTCTAGACTCTTCCAGGAGATGTACATTCTATCCATTGTCAGAGCAGAACTTAAGGATAAGTTTAACCGCCTCATATAAGGCAACATAACGGTAGAAGAGTATAATATAGAGTTCATCCGTTTGAGTCGCTTTGCCCCTACTCTAATTCTGACAAAAGAGGAGACGGTGGAGAATTTCTTCGACGGACTTAGCTTTGAGCTACAGAGATTAATCGGCTCCGTTGTACCTACTTCTTATACGGACGTCCTTGGTGCAACCCGGTGCATGGAGTGTATCACCAGGAGAGAGTCCAGCCTGAAACGGCTATTCATATTAGCACCAGCCAGAGCACCACACGGGAAGTTTGCAAAGTGACCCCAGATAAAACCACCACAGAGAGCAGTATCACAATCCCTAACCCTTCCTACTTGTCACTATTGTGGCAAGGTAGGCTATATTGAGAGGGAGTGTAGACTCAAATTGGGATTATGTTTAGCTTGCGGATCTAGTCAGCATTCAGTAAGAGATTTTCCTGAGCATCGAGAAGGAGCACCGATGGTAAACCGACAAGCTTTACGAGAACCAGGAGGATATCAGCCGATGCCACCCTTGGTACTACTAGCAGCACTCTTCCAGTAGGCCCTGCAACAGCAGAGGGCACCACCACAAGGACGTGGATATGCTTTTGCGATGACAGTGAATGAGGCACAGACTCGAGGAGTAGCGAATATGAGTAAGATTTAGTTTTGTCATCGCTATCTATAATAGCGAATATTCCTAGTAAAACTTTAGCATGTGTCTGTTAGTTCCATTCCCTAGCCTAAACCTATTATTATGTTAGCATGAACTTTTTAGTCTAGATTACTAATATGTCAGTGCTACCCAAGTTTACATTTCTTTTTTACGTGTTCTACTTGAACAAAACCCTCACCCTTCCTCTCGATTTCTCCTTGTTCATGGTTTCTTATTCTTTATGTCGTGCTTCAACAAACATGTCTTGCAACCATATCATCTCTTCTGGAACAAACCTTTCTTAACCGGTTATATTTTATTTTCTTAATTACGATAACGTAATTCTTTTAAGGCGGGTAGATTGTAAACACCCTGATTTTTAGATTTTAATTTAAAATTATCATTAATTATTATTGTAGAAAATTTTTATTATTCTTAGTTAATTATAAAAAATATTCATCATGAATTTATATTTTTGTATTAAATTAATTATTAAAATAGTGCAAAAATATATTTCTTGATGTAAAACTAATAATAGAGTATTATGTAATTTTTTTGGAATTTATTGGGCCCAAAACTATTTTTAATGACCATATATATACTAAACCAACCCGAATCGAACCGAACCAAACCAACCCAAACCAACCAAAACCGAACCAAACTAGACCAAACTAGACCCGGACCATACCCGACCCGAGACCTATACCCGAGCCGAACTCATAACCATTGCTACAGTGCACCAGTAACCCCCGCGTGTCCCCTCATTTCCTCTTCAAAAACCGCCTGACCCCCTCCCTTCGTCTCCTTGTAACTCCCTCCTCTCACCCCTATTTAAACCCTAGCCTAGATGACTAATACCACCATCATCTCCTCTACCACCCCGACCAACCTCAGCCGCCGACGACCACCGGACAGTCATCGTCGCACGCCGCAAGAAGCCACAGCACAGCCGCCCAAAATCCTGAGCAAACAACACAGCGAGGTACCCATCTTCTAGCCCTTGTATCTTCCTGCACAGTAATAAAAATTTTGACCTGTTGAATCCTATGAGAATACCACATGACCCTCATGAATCATGTGTAATTAGTTTGGTGTATCGTGTCCTGTGTCCGTCGTAATTCGCGACGCAAAACAGGAAAAAAATGACCAATTTTGTAGTTCAGACACTATCCCAACCACCCATGTTCATGTCTGTTTTTCTTCCAACCTATTTAATATTTTAAATTCTACTTAAATAGTAATTTAGACAACATAACCAAGATTTAATCTTTTTAATTAGTTTATTTTAATTTATTGTATGCTGTGATTTATTCGCTATTGAATTTGACCAAAAATATAATTTTTTAAACCCAAATTTTCTCGAAACTGGATGCGTCCCGCTAAATGAGGCGACTTCGTCGTGTGCGAATTAAACCGAAAGGTGCCTATCGTCAACGCAGACAAGAGAAATTTTGCGTAAGTTGATTTGGATGTGCGTGCACACCGAAATCAACGCGTATCCATCGAAAAGTCCTGTATCGACCTGTTCTGACACTCGTAATAATTTTGTGTATGCTTATCGTTTCGTAATGAACTTGCACCATCGGATTCATAGCGTTACGCTGGTCCTGTGACCCAAGTTTGGTTTGATTCTAAGAACGTTGATGAAATCCTGTTTTTATGGGCCCCACGGTTCCACTTGACGGGCAATTTCGTGACCGGCTCATCAGAATCCAGTTTTGGACTTTCTATTGGGTTCATATTATTATTCTGGACTCATAGACACTAAGTTTGGTGAATTTAGAGAACTTTATCTCTGGCACATTTTTTGGTGCGAAGTGGGCCATATGTGGACCCCGCTTTGACCAGAAACTGTCAATTCTGCCCTTGTGTCCAAATTGGACTTATGGGTAGTCAATCCTAGTTGTTTCAAGTTTTCTGAGAGTAATGGTGATATTTATTTCAGCATCCGGAGGGGTACCTAGAGATTCCACTTATATCGGAGCAACTGACGGAGCTTAGAACCCAAGCAAGTGTATCTTGTCAACTTACAGTAAATCATGTGATATTAATTACTTGTGTTCTTTTTATATACTTATGTGTTGTACCTGTTCAACCTAGGACCGTGAGACATTGCTTAATATTCGAACAAGATTCGGATGTCGACCCCGTATGTGGAGTCGTGTAACGTCACTTAGAGAGTTAATACCATGATCACATTTTTATGTGCTTGCACTACTAGCACGACAGACCATTGGACACCTGACACTGATTACATGAGACAGAGTTTGTCTTAATGTATTTCTTAGTACCAGGATTCTGTGTAGGACTATAGGCTTCATGATGTTTACAGACATACCTATATACTTGTACTTATGACTCGTGGTGATAGATAGAGGTTTTGGCCATGCGTGTTACAATGTAATACGTGAGATTACATGGGAGGAGAGAGTCTCACCATACTACAAGCTGATTATATTTATGTTTATATATATATATATATATATATATATATATATATGTATATATATATATGTATACTACATTACTGGTGGTGCCTTAGACTCTGTCTTTGGCACATTTACTAGCCCTTCGAGATATTACATGCTGCTCTGGGCTCCCCGCAATAGAGCATGTAGTAGTTTCAGCCTGAGTATGAGTAATGCTCTCATTTGTATTTCACATAGCTGGTTACATAGCTTGCCCTGAGGATCTATTTTTATTTACTGTATTTTATTTGGCTTGAGTGTTTATTGTACCTTGCTATGTCCCCTGAGGACCTGGATCCGGATTATGTCCCCGGGTACAATAGCGGAGGATTACCCTTAGATATACGGGACAGGAGCTGACGTTGGAGCAGTACTAGCACTAGAAGACGAGGTTGTGCCAGAGAATTTCTCCTGAGTATTCTGTTACATACTTAGTTATTTATGCTTCCAGTTATTTCATATCTTGACTCATGGACTTATGTATTGACTTATTTTATCGGGTTATTTCCTGAGATACTACAAATATTGACTTAATGATGGACTATTTTCTTTATCTATTATCTTGATTAGTCTATCATATTTAGTTATTTTTCTTTCTGTGGATGAGATTAGAATTATTCTGTGATAGATGGTGTAGACTGCATTTTTATTACAGCTTAAGTGCACTCTAACGGGTCTATTAAATTGGATTTGCCTATTGGAGTTCTGCTACTGGCCATTGCCACATGGCTAGTCCCTCGGTATTTTGGGACTGGGGCGTGACAGCGACAGAGTTTTATTTCTTATTAAACCAAGATACTAAAGCTTTTCCTAAGAAATGACAAGTGCCCCTGGTACTTTTTTGATCAACTTTGCATCCAGTAAAATCAGTATCTGAATAACCAATCAGGTCAAAAGATGTGGTTTTGGGATACCATAAGCCTACAGAAGAGGTATCTTTAAGATATCGGAAGATACGCTTAACTACGCACAAATGTGATTCCTTAGGGTTAGCTTGATATCTAGCACATAAACAAACATTAAACATGATATCGGGGTGACTAGCAGTTAAGTAAAGTAAACTTCCAATTATACCTTGATACTTATGCTAGTCAATCGGTTTGCCACTTTTATCTAGATCAAGCTTTGTTGATGTAGCCATTTGAGTGCCAATAGGTTTGACATTGTCGAGATCGAATTTCTTTAGCAACTCCTTTGTGTACTTAGCTTGATTGATGAAGATTCCCTGTGAACTCTGCTTAATTTGTAATCCGAGGAAGAAGTTGAGTTCTCCCATCATGCTCATTTTGAGTTCACTCTGCATACACTTAGCAAACTCTTTGCAAAGTAATTCATTAGTAGCGCCAACTATGATATCGTCAATATATATTTGCACTAATAAGATTGTGTCATCATGTGCTTTTATAAACAGTATCGTGTCAACTTTTCCTTTTGAAAAACTATTTTCAAGTAAGAAGGAACTGAGGCGATCATACCAAGCACAAGGGGCTTATTTGAGTCCATACAGAGCCTTATGTAACTTGAAAACATGATTTAAAAATTTAAAATCTTCAAAGGCAGGGTGTCACGACCCACACTCGGATAATCGGGCACGAGTACGTGGTTACGCCCAACCTACGCCGCAGCATCAGCGGTAAAATAATGTCTGGGTCATTTCTAACTATCTAACATCTCAACAATATAATATGGTACATGTCAATCATCTCAACTCCAAATGGAGGAGCAATATGGTATCTCATATAAATAACTAATCTCAATCAAAAAAAAACTAAGGAAGAATAATGCACGAATGGAATAGCGAAGGAAAAAGTAAGATACAGTCCACAATCTGAAATAATAATACAAACTGTGAATCCACCAAAATAATGGTCTAATACAATCCAATACAAATATAATCTATACCTCCTCGGGCTCTGCAACTAAGTCCTCCTGGTCTATAGGAGTATCCTCTATAGGTACACCATCCTACGGCCCGTAGAATGTGGGACACTGCTATATAAGCCAGTCATCTAGAAAAATATATCCAGTCAGGATTTGAGCGAAGTACATACCTCTGAAAGCAGTTTCAATAACATAATCGAGCATATAAACAGATATAGAAATGAAATACAAGATCACTAAACATATGAATGATGAACAATATATATAAGGTAATGTACGAGAATATAGATCAACAATATGAATATCAACAATATGATTAAGTAACTACAATCTAAATAATGTGCCTCCGAATACAAGTTCATTATGTGATCGGGTTGGGTGAACATGATCAGGTAAGACGATTACAAGTGAGGTATGTAACCATAATGTACACAATATAACAATGGGACTTTGATCACATAATCAACTCCTACTATCCCACCCCCAACTAATACCGATGGATCCAATCACGACACGCTACGAACACGAAATATAACCACTGAACACGAGTAGTGGGTGTATACGAATATCATAACCATCGAACACGAACAGTGGATATACACGAATAAGCACACTGAACACGAGCAGTGTGTGAACACGAAATATAATCAATACCCAATATACATGATGAGATACATGTACACAAGTACCCCCTGAACACGATAGGGGATAACATCTCCTAACGGGATCTATATAGTACCAGTCCATAAAATCACTGCGTCAAGATCAAGTATACAATTCTAGAACATGCATATATACAATATTATGAATTGAAAACTATCAGAAAAATGTACTCGCTTGAAGTCCTGAGCAAGGTGTCTCTCGATGCCCAAGCTGGTGTCACACAACCTATATATGGTACATTGCATCAATACAAGGTTCAAGAATGAAAATAAGAGAAGTTGATGGAATTCTAGGTCGCTATTTCTAAGTCAAACCAATAAAATCTAGGTTGCAAGGGTCTAATTCTAAGTCACGAAGTCAATACACTATGAAGCTATGCTATACTAGCTAAGCCAAAAGTACAACAAGGCACTCAAAGAGTCGTATCCTAAGATACACAAGTTTTTGAATATGAAAATAGTATGTTATATATATATATATACAAGTCAAATATTATAATACTACATCAAAACAAGGAATATACGATACCTTGGCCTTGCACCAATGCGTATCGTACCTATCTCGATACCCAACTCAATACCTTGGGTATCGGCCCAATACCTTGGTAATACCTTGGTATCCCAAGGTAACCCAACACTTAATATAACTAAAACATATATGATACCCTAAGCTAATGTGCTAATACACCTATACATAAACTTTTAGCATTAGCTATATCAGTATCTAACTACTAAACAATAATACCACACTATATCTATACATAACTAACTACTACTATACACTCAATATCTTAATAACCTATAGTTACATATATACATAGTACATATAGCTAGACTATATACTAAGTATCAACATAAACAAGTATATATATAATCACTAACTACTTATACTAATTATAAAACTATCTATTACTAATTAGCTAATATAGAACAACTAAACTAATCAAATACCCAAACCCAATGAGAAACTATACTGACACTATACTGAAAACTGATTGAACAAAGAATACTACACTATCTATTAGCTAACTACCCAACACTAACTCAACTAAACACTTAACTAATCAACCATAACCCAACTAACAACTATCAGCTAACTGATACTTTGACCAAAAATACAAACCCAACTAAAAATTGAACTGAAACTGTGTATATCTGCACTGTGGAAAATCTGCACGGTTACTGTGCTACAGCACAGTGGATGATCTCCAACCCTGCTGAACACAGTGCTCGGCTCCTCTCTTTGCTGAGAACTATGCAGTTGGTTGTGCACTTCATATTTTTGTGCAGGAAAAATCTGTTGTGCATCTACCTGCCACTTCCCGGGTTGCTGCTACTGCTCTCTTCCTTATGAAGACTGGAACCAATGCTCGGCTGCAATTGGACTGAAACTTGCACACTTCAAATAAAACTATTACGGTGCAGTGAGAACTGTACAGTAAATTGAACCTAATTTCCTGCAGTTTCTGATACTGTGCAGTGATACGGTTACTGTGTATCGAGACTGCACTATGCTCGGGCTCTTCCTCCATGCCCGACTCCCCGCTGTTGCTGACTGAGCTGCAGAGACTTCTCCATGTTATGTGCTAAAATGGTGGCAGCACAGCACTGCTCTCCTCCTTCTCCCGACTGAGTATGCTGAATTGGTGGCAGCACAGCACTGCTCTCCTACATATTGTTGTGCATACTGAACTCATTGGTGGCAACATAGTGCTGCTCTCCTACATATTGTTGTGCATACTGAACTCATTGGTGGCAACACAGAACTGCTCTCCTATATATTGCTGTTCATATTGAACTCCCTTGCCTCACTCACTACCACACCTCTAACACCCATACACAGACACAACACAATGCACATACACTTAACGCAAGCACTACACCTATGTAGATACATATATACACAATACACAATCACACACACACACACACACACACACACACACACACATATATATATATATATATATATATATATATATATAAACAACTAGCTAGCTATATATATATATATATATATATATATATATACCTATCCACATATATATAAACACATATATAAAACCTACACATGTATATATACATATACATATAGATCTAAACATAACTATATACACTAGTATATACACACATAGACACACACATAGACACACACATATAACCAAACTCCAACACACTAATATATACATATATATATATATATCACTTAATTATCATATATACCTATAATTACACATGTACGTATAGGAAAAAGGACCAAACAATAAACACGTGGAGTGCACCGCACCCGTATCATACTATGTAAACCCCCTCACCCAAAATAGGTATTTTGTGTATATTTTATATTATTATATTTATTACAGATGTTGAATTTCTTTAGAGTATTCTCTTAGTTAATTAGAAAATAAATTTCTTGATATATTTAATTATATAAATATTTATTTAGAATCATTTTTAGGCTATTTTAGATTTTTGGAGATTTTTTTAAATTTTTTGGGTAATTAAAATCTAGGAAACGTAAATTTTTAGGACTTCCATGATTTATTATGAGACCATACTTGCATATTATTCCTACCAAATATTTATTTTAGGTTAAAATATTTAATTATATTTTTTGTAATTTATTTAGAATTTTAAGAAATTTATTTAGATTTTTGAAATTATTTAGGATTTATTTGGATATATATAGTCTTAATATTATATAGATGCTAATTTAGTGTTAATAGATATTAATAAGATTATATATATATTATTTGTATTATATTTAATTCTATTTAAGATTATAAATTATTGAGATAAACTCAAACTCTATTTTTAAATTAATTCAAATCCTGAGCCTACTAGGAAAGCAACTTCATGCATATCATATCCTTATTTAAACTGATTCTAATCCTATCCAAATTAGCCAATCCTAGTCGTATTCAATTAAGTAGTCTCCACTATTATAAATGCCTATTAGACTTATGGAATAAACTCATCTTTCATTTTTTTTTCCCCAAACTCCACTCTTTTTTGTCCAAAAATAGTCAAAATTTGTCATAAATTCAGCCTCATTTTCTAGTAGTTATGACGACTTAAAAAAAGATATCTCCTAGCTCCGGACTCCAAATGTGTTCCAATTTTTTCTTGTTAGAACCATATCAAGGTTAATTTTCTGAATATATAAATTATTTTAATAATTTAAGAACCTATTTTTTCAAAATATTCTGAAAGTGCCAGTTGTCCGAAATAAGACGCATTTTCGTATTTTCGATATTTTGGGAGATCCCGAACTCGAAATTATGAGCCGTTTAAAGTTTCAAAAATATGACATGATGAACTTACATAAAATTATTTTTCCATAATTTAATATGCAAGTTTAATCTACTATAAAATTTGTGCAACGTAGACATAAATAGGAAACCACCGAAAACTGTCATCTGTGCGCCCTTGTGGTCATAACTCTTTACCGACTTGTGATTTTGTGAAACTGTCGATTCTAGCATTCATGCAGCATTGAAATCTATAGGATTCCACACACAAATCTAGGATTTGAGTTGGTTGACTTTTTGGTCAACGGATTGCCTCGATTTGTGTGCCACGGATCACAAATCCATAAAGTTGACTTTCTTTGGATCAAAATTAGAGTTTAACAATAAAATCGGATTATATTAAGATAAAATACTATTTTAGGTTATTTTATTCAGAATTAAAATAAAATAAATGGAGGAACCTGTTCACCCACTTTTGTAACCTAACTTGTTAATTTATGTGATGGGTAGATCGGACGACGCCTTGAGTTGGGACTTTATTCTTTTTCAGACCAGGCAAGATACCTTGCCAAATTACTTATAGTACTTTGCATGCTTATCATATTTTTATATATTTATTATATATGTGTTTTCATTCAGTCATAATTATACACTATATATGTTGACACACACTTGACACATAGTATCATGGGAGGGGAGGACAATTAGTAGGCGTATGGGCTACCCAATCTAGTAAACCATAGTAACTAGCACGCACTACGGTAGTTGTGTCACGCTGGTCACTACCCTCGAGGTATGTCAATTTCTGGTGTCGCGATGGTCGCTACCCTCGAGGTATGACTGCTTCTGATGTTCATGGACGTGTGTGTGAGTTATGAGAATAGATAGAGTATCCTACACCTACCCATACGTCGAAATGGTTGTCCTCATTATGCATTTCATATAGATTGTCTACTACAGCATCCTTATATATTTTTTGTCTATTAGGCATATTTTACTGTATTCAATTGACATGCTTCTATGTATCTTGTTACGTTCCCCTGAGGACCCGGTCCCATTCCAAGTGTAGACAATCTTGACTATTTGCAGGAGCATGGATCAGGACTTGCTACTTCTCTCTCTCTCTCTCTCTCTTTCGAGGAGGTCTTCTCTTCGAGCTTCGTTGATCATTAGATGTTCTTATTTTGTTCCTCTTATATTCTAGTTTGGTAGTGGATCTGTCTCCACCCAGCTACTTGTTCTTATAAAGCATTTTATACTTGATTCAGTTATATAGTTGGTTGGTTATTTGATTCTGTGGATGAGATCTAGTTATGTCATGTGACTTATGACATAAATCTATACCACTTGTGAATTATTATTCATAATACAGTGTACGTATGTGATATGATTTCCATATATTGGAGTTGCCATATGCATATGGCTGGCATGCTTACGTATTCCTAGTCTTACGTATTTTAGGACTGGGGCGTGACACACTAGCTCTATAATACGCGTGCGATACGGCTCCAACACACAACCAAACTCATCTCGGAGGACACGAACAAGTCTAATACATTAATTATGAATAATATGTATAGTAATTAGAGTATCCATGTGTCTGTGTCATAATATGATATGCACAAGGCTCCGTGTCAGAGGAAAACCCCCAAAATTAACCCGTTTTGTCAAATTAACGAGATACGGCCTACACGTACCCAATTATGGACATAAAACTAGTCACAAACAAGCAATCAAATGTCAATTTGATTTATTATACCTAATGACAATCACTACATGTGTCAATCTCAGAATTCTCCCAAAATTGGCACCAAATTGGACATAACTTCCATCGTAGGTCTCCGATGAACCTAAAACTAATTTCTTTGGGTAGCCTATGCATGTGGGTTGGTTTTTCATGATTAAATCTCATATCTAGAGTCTATTAGAAGGGGGAAAACTAAAATATACATATTAAAAGATGGATTCCCAATGAAAAGTCTCCAAGTGCCAAGTAGCCCATCTCCTTGTAGATCTTGGCCTTCTTCTCCTTGTTCCTTGCTTTCTTCTTGTAGATCCTTAATGTAAAAGCCTCAATGAAGAATTAGGAAAGAGATTGGTGAAGAATTGGTGGATAATTGATGAGGGAATGGAGAGTATTGGAAGAAAAAAATTATAGATCTAAGAATTTGGGAATAAAATAAAATGAGAGAGCACTCTCTCTCCTCCTCTATGGGCCGGCCATGTAACCCCCTCTCCAAGCAATATAAAATATCCCAAATACCCCTTGGGGTCTCTCATGAAGAAATTAATTAGGGAGGAAAGGTTCTAGTCTAATAGTTTCTCTAATTAATCTAACCTCCTAATTCCATGGGCCTAATTTATGGGCTCAAACTAAACTCATCCAAAATATTGGTTCATGCATTCTAATAAATGGGTTAAGTCCACTACACAAGTCTAAAATAAATCTACAACTAGCAATCAATAATTAATACAATAATAAATAATCATGCATGCACAATATTTAAATACAATAAATAATCCTAAAATAAATTACCCATGTCAATTACCAAACTACTCTTGAGTGAAAAAGTGAGGGTGACACGGGGGATTGAGCTACAAATTTTTTTTCTTTTATAAAACTATTTAAAAATTTACTTTTATGATCCATTTGAAATAATTTAAAATTATAAAAATTTACAAAAGCACAAAGCATGCGAATAGACTCAAGTCTTACAACAGGAGTATATGTCTCGTCATAGTCAATGTCCTCTTCCTGATTATAGCCTTGAGCTATGAGACGTACTTTGTTACGTGTGACTTATCCATCCTCATTGAGTTTATTTTAGAATACCCATTTGGTGCCAATTATAGAGGAACCATTAGGTCTAGGAACTAATTCCCAAACTTGGTTTCTCTCGAATTGGTTCAATTCCTCTTGCATTGCCGAAATCCAAAACTTATCAGAAAAAGCTTCTATAATATTTTTAGGTTCCATTTGAGAAATAAATGCTACATCTGTAATAATATCTCTAGTTGAAAAATGAGTACTTACCCCTTTTGATACATCACCTACTACTAAGTCTTCTGGATGATCAGCCATGAACCTTATTTTCTTTGGCAGACTTTTCAGATATCTTGTACTGGTTTCAGTATCTTCATATGCTTTATTGGTTGTTACACCAACATCTTTATCATTACTGTCACTAGATATGTGATTGTTAAACTCATCAAAAGTAACTATAATAGATTCCTCAACAATCATAGATCTTTTATAATATTTACTCTTAGCAGCATATCCAAGAAATATACCTTCATAACATTTTGAGTCAAATTTAGCTAAGTTATCCTTCGTATTTAGAATAAAACATCTACAACCAAAAACTTTAAAATATAAAATATTAGGAGTTCTACCAAACCATATCTTATAGGGTGTCTTCTTCGATATAGGTCAAATTAGAACCATATTCAATACATGGCATGCTGTATTGACAACTTCTGTCCAAAAGTACTTAGGATTGGTTTAACATAACTCTGGCCATATCATCGAGAGTTCTATTATTCCGATCTACAACACCATTTTGTTGGAGAGTTCTAGGACAAGAAAATTCATGAGAATAACTATTGGAATTACAAAAATTTTTAAAATCAGTATTTTTGAATTCGCCATCATAATCACTTTAGAAACGAGTAATCATGAAGCATTTTTTGTTTTGAACCTTTTTTAAAAAGGAAACAAATTTAAAAAATGCATCACTTTTATTTATAAGAAAATACACCCAAGTATATCTAGAATAATCATCAACAATTACATATGCATATAGCTTCCCGCCAAGACTGACTATTCGGCTAGGTCCAAATAAATTCATGTGCAGTAATTGAAGCGGTCTAAAGATACTTACAATGTTTTTAGATTTGAAGAAAGATTCGGTTGCCTTGTTCTTTTCATAGTCCGCACATACCATATCTTTCTTGAATGTTATGTCCGACAAGCCCCTTACCAGTTTCTTTGATGATAATCTTGCAATGGTGTCCATGTTGACATATCCTAGGCATATATATCATAGCCTACTTTCATCTTTGTTAGCTAATAGACATCTGCCTGCATTGTTAGTATTTTCTAGCATATAGAAAACATAAATATCATCTTCTCTAGTACCTTCAAAAATAATATTTTCAGATGACCTCTCATATATAGAATATTTGTCTTTCACAAAATTAATACCATAACCATGGTCAGCCAAATGATTGATGCTTAGTAGATTATGTTTTAATTCAGTTACTAGACAAATATCTTTTATTACAGGATAAGGAGGAGTGACAATATTACCGTTACCTATAATATACCATTTTAGATTATTACCGAAGGAGACGTATCCTTCTTTCTTTATCGATAGAGTTGCAAATAGTGATGCATCACCAGTCATATGTCTTAAGAAACCACTATCGAGAATCTACTTGCTTTTAGCATGAGAGGGTTGGCCCACCTAATCAAAAGACATTAAGCAAACATTTACAGCGTCATGAGGATTTTCTTCTTCATCTTTGGAGTTGCTGGCTTCACTTTCATGCCATATGCTTGTATTTGCATATATTCGTAAATATAATCTTTTGCTTCGGCGTTCAGAATGATTTCTTTTCTTTGCAGCTGGACAATCCTTCTTTATGTGGCATGTCTTCTTACAGCCATAGCACACTAGATCTTCGCCGTTATTCTCTTGATAATTCTTATTCTTTTTGTTTTAAAACTTTAGGAATTTTCTGAAGTTTCTGACCATTAGTGCATGTTCCTCACCATCAGAATCATCGTCTTCAGTTTTGTCATTGGAGGCCGAAAGGGAAGGCATGCCAGGCTATATGACCTTTTTATGTTGTGCTTTGAAAGCTATAGTCTTCTCCTTTGGTGCTGATTCTTCAAGGTCCATGATATCCAACTCATGTGTCATCAGTTTATCTATGAGGGTCTCAATTGATATCATTGTGAGATTGTTTCCTTCTATGATTGTCGTTGATTTTGGGTTCTAGTTCTTTGTAAGTCCTCTTAGCACCTTACGAATCTTTTTATGATTAATGTAAACTTTTCCAAGAGAAACAAGAGGATTAATGATATCAAGGAAATGTGTAAATTTTTGTGTAATGGTCTCATTAGCCTTTATTTTGAATGCCTTATATTCTTGAGTGAGTCTACTGATCTTTGATTCCTTCACTTGTGAAGTTCCTTCATGAGTTACCTCAAGAAGTTTTCAGATCTCGTGTAAAATAGTGCAAGTAGATACTCTATTAAACTCAGTATTATCTAAGGCATAAAATAAAGTATTTACAGTTTTAGCATTAAGACTTGAGTATTTTTTTCTAGATCAGTATATTTGTCTTTGAATTTATCTACAAGAACACCATCTACAACAATTCTAACAGGCTTTTTATAGCCATCATTAACTATTGACCAAAGATCAAAGTCTAGTGATCTGAGATAAAAAGTCATACGTGTTTTCCAGTAAGTATAGTTGGTTCCATAAAATAGAGGAGGCATATTTATGGATTGGCATTCACCAGTGAAAATAGATTTCACAGTTGGCATGTGTAGTACTCTTAGGAATTAAAGCCTATAAAAGAGATAACCAGTTCTGATACCAATTAAAGGATCGATAGGCAACTCTAGAGGGGGATGAATAGAGTGTGTGTGAGTGCAGCAGAATATAATCACTAATTAAAATTTCTACTAAGCAAAGGCAGTTACTAACTATCAAATAATGTAGCAATATATAAATAGTTGCTAACTATGCAAGCAATAATAAAACAATAAGAGTAATCAGATGACACCGAGATTTTATCCTGATTTTCTCTGAGAGGACTAGTCCAGGCCCGAGAACTCTTGCTCAAAGTTAACTTCACTATCAGTAAAAATACAAGCTTTGATCCGAAGGGCTTGCGACTTCGTACAGACACGAGCCTTTGATTCAAAGAGCTCGATGACTTCAGACTTTCTGAGAAATAGCTTTGAATAGCCATGCTTGTACAACTTGAACACTTATAATCGAAACTGCACTGGCACTTAGAAGAATAATAGTTTTCTTGGTGATTGGGAAGGTTTAAAGCTCTTTAGTCTGTCACTACCATATTTTTTGACTAAGGGTATTTTGGTCTTTTCATAATTAATTAAATATTATGCATGTGAAATATTTATTTCTTGCATTATTTATTTATTGTTAGATGTTATATTTTATTTTAGACTTATGTTAGTAGACCTAACTAGTTAGAATAGACTCATAGACCAACATTATTTCTAGTTAGAATTGAGCCCAACAAGCAAAACTATTTCATTAAGCTAATAACTTAATTAGTTAAACCAATTGGATTAGAACCTTCATTCCTTAATTAAATTCTTCATGACAAGCCCCAAGGGGTATTATGACTTTTCATACTTGCTTGGAGGAGGGGTTTGGGCTGGACATAGGGGGAGAGGAGAGAGACTCTCTCTCTCTCTCTCTCTCTCTCTCTCTCTCTCTCTCTCTATTCATTCCATTTCAATTCTAGATCTAAAATTTCTCTCTTCCAAATTCCTCCATCCCTATACCAATACCTACCCAAATTCTCTTCCAATTCCTCCTGTACTCACCATTGGAGGCTATTAGAATAAGGAGGAGGCAAGGATCTACAAGGAGGTGAATAGTGCACAAGTAGAAGGCTCTTGACACTCAATTAGATACGTGCATTGAGAATCCATCTCCCAATAGGTATATTTCAGTTTTTACCTTCTAATTAGACTCTAAATCTATAGTTTAATCATTAGAAACCCTTCTATGTACTAAGGTTACCCATAGGAAGTAAAATTAGGTTCATAGGAGGTCTATGGAGAAAGTTATGATATATTTTGTGCCAATTTTGGGGAGATTCCGAGATTGGCACATCATGTATTTGTCAATAGGTCAATTAGACCAAATTGACATGTGTTTGATTGTGTGAGGCTAGTATCGTATCCAAAATTGGAAACGTGTAGGCCGTATCATGGCAATTTGGTGATACAGATTGATTTGGGGGTTTTTCCTTCGACACGGGGGTTTGAGCATGTCACGTTTTGACAAGGACACGTAGTTGAGTAGCTAGCATTTATATTGCTCTTAATTATGATATTATACTTGCTCGTGTCCTTCGGGATATGTTTCGTGGTGTGTTGGAGTCGTATCGCAAGCGTATCATAGATTGGTATGATACGGTGCAATGCACGCCAAGTGTTTGTATAATGGCTATGTTAGCTTCATATACTTTAATTAGTATTGTTCATAGTTAATTTGTATTGTTTAGAGTGTTTTGGATGTATACATAGATATATCTATGTAGTTATCCTAAGGTGAGTGATATATTGTATCTTTATTTATATAGAGAGATGTATATTAGGGGGGTTCACGGTCATAGTTAGTAGTGTGCTTGCATACACACTTGCACATAGTCGAGTAGGAGTCCCTTGAATGTAGTGTATGGACTGATAGATGGAAGTGGTTTTGAGTTGGTGGTTTGTATGTTCAGATGGAGCAAGAAGGGGGAACAGCATAGTATGCTAGAATATTCGAGTAAGTATAGACTGTGCACCTGTGTACACAGTCAAACACTGTCAGGAAAGCCAATCACTGTGACTGTAAGGATTAATAGATGGGGAAGAGTGGTGGACTTATGTGCAAATGCACGGAGCAGAAGTAGGTAATTAGAGATTGAGTTGTGCACTTGAAGTGCACAGCAGCAACAGCAGTTTTGAGGTGTTGCTAAGGGAGCAGCATCAACTCAGTTTGAGAGGAGAGTTCTATCAGATCTAAGGTTAGAGTTAGGTGTTGTGCTACATCATATGATCTATTATAGACTATTAGTTTAGTATTTTAGTTAGATGCCATAAATTAGAGTCAGGTGTTAGGATAGCTACTAGGTGTTAGCACGATATGCTATTATAAACTATTAAGTTGTTTAGTAATCAGTTGTATAAGTGTTACTGTGTGGTTAATGTAAGTTATATGATATGATATTTAGAGTATAAGTTAGATAGTTTATGAGATTTAGATACTTAAGTTAGTATGTATGTATATATGTATGTTTGTATATATATATATTGGTATATATATAGCTAGTTAGTTAAGGGTTACCTTGAGTTAGTATACAAGGTAATGTTAGGTATTGATTTATACATTGGGTATTGGGTATTAGGTATTGGTATCAAGAGAGCGTATAGCTAGTGTGATACCGTGTTGACTCAAAGCCAAGGTATCCATTAGTGTTAGTTTAGCTAGGGATACTATATATATTTATTTATTTTGTATATCTTATATAGTATTTTTATATATATTATTTTACGTATCTTACAATATGTTATAGTTTTGATACTCTAGTTACCTAATATAGCTAGTATAGCTTAGATACATAGTGTACGAATCCAATATTCTAGAGATGGACTCATACAACCTAGAAATAACTAGTTTGGCCAAGTTTGACTAGTTTAACCTAGAGTTGACCTAGTTTCACTATTTTGACTTAGACTTGACCTAATGACCTAGAAATGGACTAATTTAACTTATTTTCATTCAAAAAACTTATATTAATGTAATATTCCATATTTAGGTCTCTGAGGCACCGTTTCAGATATCTTTGATACTGTTCACCGGATTTCAGGCAAGTACATTCTCTGAGAGTTTTTCGTTTAGAAAATCCTCTATATTTCTTGTATTTAGTGTAGATATCCTTGATTTTCTGATACTTGGTTACACGGATTTGTATTTTTGTATTCCGTCAAGAGATGTTATTCCTGGTAGTTCCTGGCGTATTTTTTGTGCAAGTCCCGTAGTTCCTGTACAAGTGTGCACACTGATTCATGAGAAAATTAGCTCACTTCTCATGGAATCCCGTGTCATAACGTGCCATGGTTGGATCCACTATACCAGTCGGGGGTGGAGAGTAATTAGTGTAGATATTTGATCATACCCCGGAGTTCTTGATTTCCTTGTATAATGTTAATCATATATGGCACTTATGATTAACCAGGCCCATGGTTCTTAAGCAGTGCCCAAGCCGATCACATGTTGTCACTCGTACTCACTCACTTAGATAGTTGTATCTTTTTATTTTCATATATGATGTTCGTATCTCTTGTACATATTTCCCGTAATTTCTTATTCATGTATATTCCTGCCATGCTCTATTCATCTTGTATATGATTTTTATTTACTGATACATAGTTTTTATTATTTATTGGAACTACTTTTAGTGATGTACTTTGCTCCTTTTCTGACTGGATATATTTTTCCTAGATGACACAGATGAGTGGTATCCCACTCACTACGGGCCTCAGGACGTAGTTGGCTTAGAGCCAGAGATATTGGCTCAAGAGGGACTCATCCCGGTTGAAATAGACGACCCATTACCTGTAGCTCAATATATAGGTTTATTATACTGGATTTGTCTCCAGCATTTAACATTAGTATTCCTTTATTATATTTGATAACTCATCGGATATTATTTTGTCTTATGAGTTATATTTGACTATTCAGTTCTTTATATCATATTCATGCGATTGTTTCATCTTATAGATCTGTGATTGAGTATTTATATTTCATTGGTGGCATTATATATCTTGATGATCATTATTGTTAGATAGATAGTTTACCCAAACAACGTTCTACCATCGATACTGCGGCGTAGGCTGGACATACCCATGTCTCGTGCCCTTATATCGGGTACAGGTCATGACATATTTTTAGTGGTGGCCCATGCAGGTCTTCGAGGTCACAAATAGTGTGATTCATAGTGGTTGTTTGAATTGAGTGTTATTACGAGCCTGCTTCGGGATATAGGATATAGGCTATAGGCTGAGAATACTCAAGTACAACTAGGAAAAAACTATATTGTTCATTTCAATTATTCTTCCTTGATATTGATAAATTGAGCTTTAACTGTCCTTCTTTAAAAATATTATATCTTGTGCCATATTAATTCTTTTCTTTCGATTTGCCTTAGGATGCCGCCTATGACTCGATCACAGCATGGAAGAGGAGCTTATGAGGGATCTATGACTTTCCGAGAGCCTGTACCAGTCACTTCTCCGATGATTGGAGTATCAGCTGCGTTCGGGGGTCCACCCCCAGTACAGAGGGTTGTTCCGGCTGCGACTGAGGGACTTCCACCTCCACCTTCCGTGCCGACAGATACGATCCAGATGTTCCTACTATTTTGCGAGATGTTGGAGGCTTAGAGGGCCCAGTCAGAGGTTTACCAGAGGCAGACCGACATGTTACGGTAGTGTATTGAGAGTGCTCATCAGCTTTCCCGTGCTGCAGTAGAGAGAGAGGTTCCAGTCCAGCATCAAGTTGCTCCGTATGTTGCCCCGCTTTGGCCGGGTAGTATCCAGGACTTCAAGAAGCTGGAACCTTGGCTCTTTAAGGGGATCGAAGGTCTCGTCCATGCTGATGATTGGCTCAAGGATATCGAGCGTCTCATAAGGGTGTCCCGTCTTGCTGAGGATCTGAAGGTTGAGTCAGTGGGGCTTCAGCTGTTCGACATTGCCCGCACTTGGTTCAAGAATGAGCCACTTCTTGCTGATGCGGGACAATCTTGGAGGTGTTTAAGGACCTCTTCAAGAGGAAGTTCTTTGCTTGAGTAGACAGGTTGGACTTGGGGAGGTAGTTTGAGAGCCTTACTCTGGGAAGCATGTCTGTAGAGGAGTACGCCGCAGAGTTTGGAAGGTTGAGCTGATTTACAGGGTATTTGGTGAGGGAGCCAGAGGTTTGGGCTACCGCTTCCGTGAGGGTCTGAACTAGAAAGTGAAGATCCTTATTCCGTCTTTCTATCAGATGTATCCTGAGATACTTGCAGAGGCTTGCAAGGTTGAGTGGGAGTTGAGCTTGAAGTCCAAGAGATACCGTGATTCTTTATTGGGGGCTAGTAGCAGCGCAGGGCCTGCTAAGCATCCTTCTCTCCAATCTAGGCCTTTCCAGCAGCCACAGTAGTATATGACTCTATCTATGGCGCCGGTTCATCATGCACCATAACAGGAGTAGAGACACTCACAGTACGCTTTCTGCCACTACTGCAAAAAGCCCGGCCATATCTGGGAAGTTTGCAGGAGGAGGTTGGGAGTTTGTCTATATTATAGCACATAGGGGAACCAGATGAGAGATTATCCTATAACCCTTGTCGTGCAGCTTAGGGAGCATCTCCAGCTCAGAGAGCACATGTGAGACCACCTACAATACAGTCGAAGGGACCGCTGCTTCTGACCCAGCAGCAGCGTTATGCCCAGCACCAGCATTAGGGAGGTGCACCTCAGGGATGAGCGTTTGCTATGACGGTCGAGGAGGCCGAGGCCACCGGAGATATCGTTGCAGGTTCTGTTCTCCTTGATTCTTTTTCTACTTTAGCTTTGTTTGTTAGTGGTGCTTCTTCTAGTTTTGTATCTGTTTATTTTGCTTTGAAGCATCATTTGGTAACTAAGTCTTTGCTTAGGACTTGCAAGATCATGATCAGGGAAGGCATTATCCTGGTTAGTGATGTTTGCAAAGATTAAAGAGTTACTCTGGGAGGCCGGTAGCTGAGTGCATGTCTACATGTAATGCCACTTCCAAGCTATGATATTGTACTAGGGATGGATTGGTTGAGTAGGCACCATGCTAGTATAGATTATAGAGGAGGTAGAGTTTTGTTTAGCCCGCCAGGAGAGCCAGAGTTTGAGTTTGCTAGAGGAGCTTCGAAGCAGGGAGAAGGCATTATCTGTGGAGCTATGGTGGAAGACAAAGAGTTGTCGCATCTGTTGATAGCAAAGCTTTGGATGTTTTTCCTGAGGAGTTGCCAAGATTGCCGCCAGATCGAGATATTGAGTTCTCTATAGACTTGGTGTCCGGTGCAGAGCCAATTTTACAGTATGTCTATAGACTGAACAACAATAAGCTGGTAGAGCTGAAGAAGCAAGTGGATGAACTGCAGGATTAGGGGTTTATCAAATCCAGTTCTTTATCGTGGGGAGCCCCGGTATTGTTTGTACCGAAGAAAGATGGATTGGTGCGCATGTGCATAGATTATATGGCATTAAATAATCTCACCATCAAGAACAAATACCCGTTGCCATGGATTGACAACATGTTCGTTCAGTTGAGTGGCGCCAAGGTATTTTCCAAGATATACTTGATATTAGGCTACCACCAGGTGAAAGTAAAGCCGAAAGATATTCTGAAGACTGCTTTTAGGACTTGGTATGGCCAGTACGAGTTCATGGTGATATCGTTTGGGTTGACTAATGTCCCAGCGGTGTTTTAAATTTGATGAACAAGGTATTCCACCAGTACCTTGACAAGTTCATGGTGGTGTTCATCGATGACATTCTAATATACTCGAAGACACCAGAGCAGCACGAGGAGCATCTGCGGATTGTGTTGGATGTGCTGATAAAGGAGAAGCTATATGGGAATCTGTCCAAGTGTGAGTTCTTCCTGGATAAGGTAAAGTACTTAGGACATGTTGTGACTGGTGATGGGATTTCAATGGATCTGAAGAAGATCACAGTAGTGGTGTAAACCCCCCTCGACCAATCTAGGGTTTAATCTGAATTAAATCGAGAGACTATGATTAAATTGGATTTAATCAGGAATAAGGTACGTCAAATCTTATGCCTTATTACCCCTTACCGTAGCTACGAGATTGGAACACCACACCAGTAGTTATCTTCCTCCCCAGGTCACGAACATTTTGTAGATATGCCAGACTACCCCTCCTGACCATTGTGTAACCTTAGATACTCTTCATTGCATCACATCTTAGCTACGTGATATTCGGGTAAAGAGAACATCTAGGCACTGCATTTAATTAATTAAATTAAGGCCAATCTCACCTCAAATAGAACTTAACCAAGCCCACATACACTCTTCCTTTGGACCAGCCCCACCCCATAAAAGTCTGACAGGCCAAGTCCCTAGGCCAGGCCATCAATTCCCCATATAAATATACATGCTCCTTATATTAAACCCTAACTCATTATTCATCACCCTCCCTTCAAACCCTAGTCGATCTCCCCCACATCCAAACTGAGCCCTCACCCCCTCCGACTTCACAACCACCCCACCACCACATAAAGCTGCCACTACCATTGCTCGAGCGTTGCCTGACACCGCAGCACTTCCCTCAGGTCACCGGACCACCACCCTAACCGCCTGCAACTGCCATCACTGATCCCGCATTAAAACTCGACCCCCCCCCGTTCAAAACTCGACTGCCCCGGTTCTCGGCGATCCCCCTCCAACACCCTCGATCACCCCTGCCAGGCGGAGTGCCACCTTCTACGTGGTCGACAACCACCCCCGCACCGTCTTGGCCCTGCACTCGCCGCTGCCCAGAGCTGCTGCTGCTACTACGGCTACCACGATTGTTGTTCCAGCCGCTGTCGCCGCTGCCTTGCTCGTCGGCCACAGCTGGAGATCCACTACTCGACAGAGGACGACCAGCCAGCGAGGTGACCCTCGTCCAGCCTGCTAGGTATTCACCCTATCCCCTTCCCCCTAGTATCGTGTTCTTATATGATCGTCGTATCTTCGTGTCGAGAGATTTTAGTCTTTGACACAAATTTATTAACCCTAAACTATATATAGAATGGCAGGATAGTTAACAAAACTTAGAATTTGTTCAGTAACCAGCAATTACCTTAATCACGAGACCTGTCATCGAGGACCAGTATTTTATCTGAACATATGGTCATAAACCAAGTATAATGAACATAGAAACCAAGGACATGTGTTCGCACAGAGCAAAAATCATTGTCAACCCGTAACTCGATAAATATTGTCTCAAGGCACATGATAACCGAGGATAGAACACGTGTAAACCCTAAATACGTGCACACGTGACGCTGTATTCGAGCAGACATGAACTTGCAACAGTATTCAAGTATAGCGTTGTAGTCGTATGTATTTAATGTTTAGTGTCTGATGTCAGTATTTGTTATCTTATATTGTATGTCTAGGGTCTTTGGATCAGCCAGGAGACGCTACAGGAGCAAGCTATTGGCATTCACAGCTTCAGGACCCAGGCAAGATACCTTGCCATATTTACTGTTTAATTTAAATTATGCATATGTTGTATGATTCTTGTTGCTTTATTTCATATAACTGTGTGCGTCCGAGATTGACTCGGGTGCAGTCGACGGTTGCGTCGATAATTTGTATACTTGACCTAGTCCTTAGCAGACTCACCCTATTGGAGGATACGCTGATATCTTCCGAGACCTGACACTTTTTTTTACACGTTACACTGTGACATTCATATTGGGATACGAGTTCGCGTATTCGACTAGCTATCGGTGTGTGTGACATGCATCACGGATAGTACGTAATTTAGGATTGTATTAGTAGAGACTTGGCATATAGATGCGTGGTATGCACGTCGAGTATTCAGCTTGTGTATTCTATATTGGGCGGGGAGGACAACTAGTAGGCGTATGGGGTACACACATTGGAGCTGTGATTTCGGTGAAACCATGGATCCAATGACTTCTTTTACACTGATGCCGCGTTCTTCGGAGCGATATGGACGATATACTGTACTGATGCCACTCTCTTCGGAGTATGGACGTTATGCCTACACCTACCCATACGTACCAGCATTGTCCTCATATTGCATTCACTTAGATGGTTAGCACACCCTTGTTGTATTTATTTTATTCAGTATTTATATATGGCATATTTCTATGTATCTTGTTACGTCCCTCTGAGGACCTGGTACCTTTCCAGATTTGGACGAGGCATATTACCCCACAGTATACGGCCCAGGACAAGAGACGAGGTTCTCTACCACAGAGGAGCTAGAAGTACTACCTTCAGAGTTCCCGTGATAACTTGGTAGGCCTTCTGCCTAGGATTAGGAGCATCACTATCTAGTCAGCCAATGCCCTGGTCATTATCTTTTATCTATTATTTCCGTATTTTATTTCGTCATAGTAGTGGGTTTGTCCCCACCAGACATTCTTGGTTGTACTATAATATTTTGAGACTGGCGTTTATCTTCCAGCATTTCTTATTAGTACATTCTTGCTGTTTATATTATGGATGAGATTAGATTACTTGTGTTGATTTATATGGGACATGATAGTATTTAGGACAGCGTAGCACTCTTCGTTAGGATCCATTAAATTGGGATATCCTCGGAGATGTGACAGCTGGCTATTGCCACGTGGCCTGGTCCAATGTACTTTAGGACTGGGGCATGATATGGTTTTAGTGCTGGCCCATGCAGGTCGACTTTTTCGCTTGTGGTATGGTAACATGCCCAGCGAACCTGCAATAGGATAGAAATTTTTAGGTCTCATCCACTTTGATTTCGTCTTTGAATTTCCTTCGTATTACTTTTAAAATATCTGCATCATGTTTGTTTGATTCCGTACTCTTTTAATGAAATCCTATCTCTTGCAGCAAGAAGAACTTGCGCAGTGGACGAGGAGCACCCAGTGCCGTGGTGCCAGACAACACCACCCAAGGAGATGAGGTACCCCAGGGGCTACCTGGAGGGCAACCACCGCCACAGGCCCCGCTGATACATTGGCACAAGACTTCTCAGGATGATCCTACCTAGCAGCCCGAGGGACAGACTTCACAGACGATCCCCACACTATATTTTGAGGGCCAGACTTCAGGAGCTACACCGATGCCGCAAACCGAGAGGCCGACATCTGAGGAGACACCTACCGCTCAGCCAGAGGTTCCATTACCACCACCTACACCTTATACACCCCAGATGCCATAGCTAGATAGACAGCCACAGATGCTTCAGTTCTTCTAGACTATGATGCAAGCACAGTGGCATCAGACTGAGATGCTGAGACAGAGTTTGATGGCAGTACTAGAGAGGACACCTGTTACAGTACCAGTACCAGCACCTACACCAGCCCAGACAGGTGGCACTGTAAGATGGTTCCGACAGATGGGACCGGATACTTTCTCGGGCAATGAGACAGTAGAGCAGATCTCCGATTGGATCGCCAACACGAAGATGCTACTAGAGGCTTCACAACTACACCCAGACCTTTGGATGACCGCCGTGAGGGACCAACTAAAAGGCAACGCCTATCACTGGTGGGAATCTATTGAGCGCAGTGTAGGCAAGAACCAGACTTGGGAACAGTTCTTAGAGTACTTCAATACAAAGTATTTCCCAGCTACAGTCAAAAATGTCCTATACTCCCAGTTCCTACATCTAGAACAGGGGAATATGACTGTTGACGCCTATAACGCGGAGTTCAGCCGCCTTAGCAGGTTTGGTGCCGTCCTGATACCCAATGATCTAGAGAGGCTCAGAGATTCCATCATGGCCTCACTTTTGAGCTACAGAGGTATACCACCACACAGGCGAGGATCTCTTATAAGGAGGTTCTTCTAGAGGCGAGAATCCAGGAGGCCATCGTCAGAGGAGCTAGACGTTCCAGCACGACCACGCCAGCCAGAGTCCAACCCAGAGTAGGAGGACCGATCCGTCGTCCCGGAGCGCAGACACAACAGAGGATAGCACTATACCCACACCAGGAACTTCTGACTTGCCACTTCTGTGGTAAGAGAGGCCACTTCGAGAAGGACTGCCGAAAGAGACTGGGGACATGCATAATTTATGGAGCGAGCCAGCACCTTGTCAGAGATTGCCCACAGTGCAGAAAGGCAGCACTGCATACCGGGCAGAGGCCAGCAGCACCAGTTCCGAGGATACTACCCCCACCAAGAGGTCAGCGTCTGCCAGCACCTGGAGGATTTCAGAGGGGACCACCTTTGGCCCCACAGCAGGTACAGTTTGATCGGGCCCGACAGCAGACAGGAGGACAGAGGCACGGATATGCCTTTGTATTAGCAGCTATGGAGGAGAAAACAGAAAGGGAAGCTATCACAGGTACCATTTTAGTTGCATCATTACCTGCAACTGCATTATTTGATTCTGGAGCTACATTGTCGTTCATATCTAGTAGATTCGTAGCAATGCATAGAGTAGCGACTTCTCCCTTACCTAAGAGTTGGAAGATTCTTACCGGGGGAGGCATCATGCCGGTTACCAGTACTATCAGAACGTGTTCGGTAGTCGTATGTGGAAGAGAGATGAGAGCGCGGTTCTTGGTATTACCCATGCCATACTTTGATGTTTTGCTAGGCATGGACTGGTTAAGCCAGTATAATACCATACTGAACTGCTAAAAAGGTAGCGTCACGTTTAGACCGCCAGATCAACCGGAATTTGAGTACATGTGAGGAACCGTCGAACAAGGAGTAGGACAGATAGCTGGAGCCTGCATGGCTATGGAGATGGTACCCCCGCCAATAGTTGCAGAATTTAAGGATGTTTTTCCTGAAGAATTGCCAGGCTTACCACCAGATAGAGACGTAGAGTTCACTATTGAGCTAGTACCCGGAGCAGCACCAATATCTTCTAATGTATACCGATTGGCGAAGAAGGAGTTAGATGAGCTAAAGCTACAATTAGAGGAGTTGCAGAGCAAAGGATTTATCCGTCCTAGTGTATCACCATGGGGAGCACTAGCGTTGTTTGTACCCAAGAAGGATGGAACAGTACGTATGTGCATTGATTACAGAGCCCTTAATGCTTTGACTATCAAGAACAAATACCCCCTGCCATAAATTGATGATTTATTCGACCAGCTGACAGGAGTAGTATTGTTCACAAAGATCGACTTAAGATCGGGTTATCATCAAGTAAAGGTACGAAGAGAAGACATTCAAAAGATAGCATTTAGGACTCGTTATGGTCACTACGAGTTCTTAATGATGCCTTTTGGACTGACGAATGCGCCTGCTGTATTTATGAACATGATGAACAGAGTCTTCCACCAATACTTAGACCAGTTCGTGGTAGTCTTCATCGATGACATTTTGGTGTATTCAAAGAGCCACAAAGAGCACGAAAAGCATCTAAGACTAGTGTTAGAGACACTGAGGAGAGAGAGACTTTATGCTAAGCTGAGCAAGTGCGAGTTTCTTCTAGATTGTGTCACTTTCCTTGGACACGTCATCTCAGGAGATGGTATTTCAGTAGATCCGGTAAAGATTTCAGCCGTAGAGACATGGCCAACACCTACCAATGTCTCAGAGGTGAGAAGTTTCCTAGGAATTATCGGATATTATAGGAGGTTCGTGGAGAACTTCGCAAAGATCGCAGAGCCGCTGACCCGTTTGACTCGTAAGGAGCAGGAGTTTACTTGGACAGAGGAGTGTCAGACAGTATTCGATGAGCTGAAGAAGCATTTGACTACGCACCTATCTTGACCATACCATCTGGACCCGGATGATTCGTGATCTATAGCGATGCATCCGGGAAAGGATTAGGGTATGTCTTGATGTAGCATGGGAAGGTTGTAGCCTATGCTTCTAGACAGTTTAGAACCCATGAGAAGAACAATCTCACTCATGACTTGGAGCTTACAGCAGTGATATTTGCTTTGAAGCTTTGGAGACACTACCTATATGGAGAAAGAGTAGAGATATTCACAGATCATAAGAGCCTGAAGTACGTCTACACTCAGAAGGATCTGAATCAGAAGCAGAGACGTTGGCTCGAAGTGATGACAAACTTCAAGATTGAGCTGCAGTACCACCCGGGAAAGGCCAACGTAGTAGCTGACGCGTTGAGCAGAAGACCCATGGCATTCTTCTTGACTACCCAACAACATTTATTGAGAGATCTAGAGTAGATGGGTATAGAAGAAGTTATGCCCGGAGTAGACGGACAGTTGTCAAGTTTTCAGTTACAATCGATATTAGTAGAAAGGATCAAGGCTACGTTGCCGCCAGATGCCAGATTTCAGAGGCTTCGACAGAGGACAGAGGCTGGATTACAGACGGGACTGCGAATACATGAAGACAGAACTTTGAGATACGGAGATCGTCTCTATGTTCCAAATGGAGAACTTCGGTAGGAATTGATGACAGAAGCACATAGTTCAACCTACTCTATTCATCCAGGAGGCACAAAGATGTACAGAGACTTGAGACAGTACTACTGGTGGCATGGAATGAAGAAAGAGATAGCATGCTTTGTGGCCAAGTGCCTGGTGTGTCAGCAGGTCAAGGCTGAACATCAGAGATCTACAGGATTGCTTCAACCGCTCCCTATACCGGAGTAGAAATGAGAGCATATCACTATGGACCTTATTACGGGCTTTCCGATGAGTCCTAGTGGTCACAATGCAGTATGGGTAATTATAGATAGAATCACCAAGTTCGTATACTTTCTACCCTTCAGAGTTGGGAAATCCACTGAGGTCCTAGCAGATATATACATGAGGGAGGTTGTGCGACTACATGGGGTACCAGTTAGCATAGTATCGGACAGGGATACGAGGTTTACATCTTACATTTGGCAGAGTATACAAGGGAGTCTCGGTACCCGCCTGATGTTTAGCACATCGTACCACCCACAGACAGATGGCCAGTCAGAACGCACCATCCAGACCTTGGAAGATATGTTAAGAGTGTGTATGCTGGATTTTGGAGGATCTTGGGAGGACCACTTGCACCTGGTCAAATTTTTCTACAACAACAGCTATCAGGCAAGCATCCAGATGGCTCCCTATGAAGCGTTGTATGGAAGGAAATGTCGTTCCCCAGTATGTTGGAGCGATATAGGCGATAGACAGATCCTAGGGCCAGAATTGGTTGTTCGTACGGTGGAGAAGGTAAAGAAGATCCAAGGACACCTACGAGCAGCACAGGACAGACAGAAGCATTGGACGAATGCGCATCGACGACCCTTAGAGTTCCAGGTTGGAGATCACGTATTTCTAAAGATCTCACCTACTCGAGGGACTATCAGATTCAAAGGCAGAGGAAAGCTGAGTTTGAGGTACATCGGATCCTTCGATGTGTTAGAAAGCGTCGGAGAGGTTGCTTACAGGTTATCCTTGTCAAAGACGTTGGAAGGAGTCCATGACGTCTCCATGTATCACAACTGAGGAGGTATATACCGGATCTGAGTTATGTACTTGACCATTCAGATATCACAGTCGGCCCGAGCTTATCATATGAAGAAGAGCCCGTGGAGATTCTAGACAGAAGCGAGAAAGTACTGCGAGGTCAGACTATTTCCCTAGTCCGTATTGCATGGAGACATCATGCACCAAGAGAGTCGACTTGGAAACGCGAGGAGGATATGAGACAGCGCTATCCCCATCTCTTCGAAGGCATAGGTATGCAGTAGTTTTAATTTCAACCAGCAGTTTTCTACCATACGTATGTTTTAATTTCGAGGATGACATGCTTTAAGGAGAGTAGGTTGTAAACCCCCCTCGACCAATCTAGGGTTTAATCTGAATTAAATCGAGAGACTAGGATTAAATTGGATTTAATCAGGAATAAGGTACGTCAAATCTTATGCCTTATTACCCCTTACCATAGCTACGAGAATGGGACACCACACCAGTAGTTATCTTCCTCCCCAGGTCAAGAACATTTCGTAAACATGCCAGACTACCCCTCCTGAACATTGTGTAACCTTAGATACTCGTCATTGTGTCACATCTTAGCTACGCGATATTCAGGTAAAGAGAACGTCTAGGCACTGCATTTAATTAATTAAATTGAGGCCAATCTCACCTCAAACAGAACTTAACCAAGCCCACATACACTCTTCCTTTGGACCAGCCCCACCCCAACAAAGTCGGACAGGCCAAGTCCCTAGGCCAGCCCATCAATTCCCCATATAAATATACATGCTCCTTATGTTAAACCCTAACTCATTATTCATCACCCTTCCTTCAAACCCTAACCGATCTTCCCCACATCCAAACCGAGCCCTCACCCCCTCCGACTTCACAACCACCCCACCACCACCTAAAGCCGCCACTACCACTGCTCGAACGTCGCCTGACACCGCATCACTGCCCTCACTGATCCCGCATTAAAACCCGATCCCCTTCATTCAAAACCCGACTGCCCTAACCCTAACCGCCTGCAATCGCCATCACTGATTCCGTATTAAAACCCGATCCCCCCCGTTCAAAACCCGACTGCCCCGGTTCCCGGCGACCCCCTCCGACACCCTCGATCACCCCTGCCAGGCGGAGCACCACCTTCCCCGTGGTCGACAGCCACCCCTGCGCCGCCTTAGCCCTGCACTCGCCGCTGCCCAGAGCTGCTGCTGCTACTACGACTACCACAGTTGTTGTTCCAGCCGCTGCCGCCGCTGCCTTGCTCGCCGGCCACAGCCGGAGCTCCACTACTCGACGGAGGACGACCAGCCAGCGAGGCGACCCTCGTCTAACCTGCTAGGTATTCACCCTATACCCTTCCCCCTAGTATCATATTCTTATATGATCGTCGTATCGTCGTGTCGAGAGATTTTAGTCTTGGACACAAATTTATTAACCCTAAACTATATATAGAATGGCAGGATAGTTAACAAAACTTAGAATTTGTTCAGTAACCAGCAATTACCTTAATCACGAGACCTGTCATCGAGGACCAGTATTTTATCTGAACATATGGTCATAAACCAAGTATAATGAACATAGAAACCAAGGACATGTGTTCGCACAGAGCAAAAATCATTGTCAACCTGTAACTCGATAAATTATTGTCTCGAGGCACATGATAACCGAGGACAGAATATGTGTACACCCTAGCTACGTGCACACGTAATGCTGTATTCGAGCAGCCGTGAACTTGTGACAGTATTCAAGTATAGCGTTGTAGTCGTGTGTGTTTAATGTTTAGCGTCTGATGTGATTATTTGTTATATTATATTGTATGTCTAGGGTCTTTGGATCAGCCAGGAGACGCTACAGGAGCAGACTATTGGCATTCACAGCTTCAGGACCCAGGCAAGATACCTTGCCATATTTACTGTTTAATTTAAATTATGCATATGTTGTATGATTCTTGTTGCTTTATTTCATATGACTGTGTGCATCCGAGATTGACTCGGGTGCAGTCGACGGTTGCATCGATGATTTGTATACTTGACCTAGTCCTTAGCAGACTCACCCCATTGGAGGATACGCTGATATCTTCCGAGACCTGACACTTTTTTTTACACGTTACACTATGACTTTCATATTGGGATGCGAGTTCGCGTATTCGACTAGCTATCGATGCATATGACGTGCATCATGGATAGTGCGAAATTTAGGATTGTATTAGTAGAGACTTGGTATATAGATGTGTGGTATTCACGTCGAGTATTCGGCTTGTGTATTCTACATTGGGCGGGGAGGACAACTAGTAGGCGTATGGGGTACACACATTAGAGCTGTGATTTCGAAGAAACCACGGATCCAATGACTTCCTTTATACTGATGCCACGTTCTTCGGAGCGATATAGATGATATACTGTACTGATGACACTCTCTTCGGAGTATGGACGTTATGCCTACACCTACCCATACGTACCAGTGTTGTCCTCATATTGCATTCACTTAGATGGTTAGCACACCCTTGTTGTATTTATTTTATTCAGTATTTATATATGGCATATTTCTATGTATCTTGTTACGTCCCTCTGAGGACCTGGTACCTTTTCAGATTTGGACGAGGCATATTACCTCACAGTATACGGCCCAGGACAAGAGAAGAGGTTCGCTATCGTATAGGAGCTAGAGGTACTACCTTCAGAGTTCCTGTAATCACTTGGTAGGCCTTCTGCCTAGGATTAGGAGCATCACTATCTAGTCAGCCGATGCCCTGGTTATTATCTTTTATCTATCATTTCCGTATTTTATTTCTTCATAGTAGTGGGTTTGTCCCCACCAGACATTCTTGGTTGTACTATGATATTTTGAGACTGGCGTTTATCTTCCAGTATTTCTTATTAGTACATTCTTGCTGTTTATATTGTGGATGAGATTAGATTACTTGTGTTGATTTATATGGGACATGATAGTATTTAGGACAGCGTAGCACTCTTCGTTAGGATCCATTAAATTGGGATATCCTCGAAGATGTGACAGCTGGCTATTGCCACGTGGCCTGGTCCCGTGTACTTTGGGACTGGGGCGTGACAAGTGGATTCTTGGAAGACCCCGAGTTCAGTGGCAGAGATCAGGAGTTTCTTGGGACTGGCAGGCTACTAAAGGAAGTTTGTGCAAGATTTTTCGATGATTTTCGAGCCGATGACCAGACTCACCAGGAAGGACACGAATTTTTTTGGATAGAGGGGTGCCAGGTTGCTTTTGAAGAATTGAAGACAAAATTGATGTCTACTCCTATTTTTACGTTGCCATCAGGATCTAGAGGTTTCACTATCTATAGTGATGCATCAGAGAATGGGATGGGTTATATTCTTTAGAAAATGGAAAAGTGATTGCCTATATATCTAGGCAATTGCGTCCTCATGAGAAGAACTATCCTACCCATGATTTGGAGATGGCAGCCCTCATCTTTGCTTTAAAGTTGTGGAAATACTATCTGTATGGAGAGCGTGTGGAGATCTTCACAGACCACAAAATCTTGAAGTACATTTTCACTCAGAAGAAGTTGAATATGAGACAGTGTTGGTGACTGGAACTGATAAAGGATTTTGATACTTACAGTATCATCCGGGGAAAGCCAATGTAGTTGTCGATGTCTTGAGCAGGTATCTGATAGCTATATTTTTTATGTAGGAGCGATATTTGTTGGAGGATCTAGAAAGCTTGGGCATTGAGGTGATAGTTCCTGGGATTGTGATACAGATATGAGGTTTGCAGATATATTCCAATTTGATGGACAAAATCAAGGCAGCTCAGTATGAGGACATATCTCTGAGGAGCATTAGAGCACAGGTTTAAGCCAGATTGGAGGATGATTTCACCATTGCAGAGGATGGATCTTTGAGACATTAAACCAGATTATGTGTGCCTAGTGGAGAGCTGCGTGAGAAGGTATTGCAGGAAATGCATAGCTCTCAGTATTCTATGCATCCAGGTGCCAACAAGATGTATCGGGATATGCGAGAGAGTGTGTGGTAGTATGACATAAAAAAGGAGGTGGCACAGTTTATATCCAGATGCTTGGTGTACCAATAGGTGAAAGTCGAGAGGTAGAGGCCAATCGGATTACTTTAGCCATTATCCATTCTAGAGTGGAAGTAGGACCACGTTACTATAGATTTTGTATCCGGACTTCCATGATCTCTAGGAGGAAAAGACGCAATTTGGGTCATCATTGACAGGTTGACCAAGTCGGCCCATTTTTTGCCTTTCAAGGTGGATTTGTCTACGGAGAATCTGGCAGAGATGTATGTGAGACAGATCATCAGGATACATGGGGTTCCCGTCAGCATAGTCTTGGATCAGGATAGTCGTTTCACTTATCATTTCTGGAGGAGTTTGCAGGCGAGCTTGGGTACCCAGCTCAAGTTCAGTACTGTATATCACCTTCAGACGGATGGACAGTCAGAGAGGATCATTCAGACTCTCGAGGATATGCTATGACCTGGGTACAAGATTTTATGGGATCTTGGAAGGATTATCTATATTTGGTAGAGTTTACTTATAACAACAGCTACCAGGCCAGTATAGAGATGTCACCATTTGAGGCTCTGTACGGTCAGAGATGTCGCACTCCCTTGTCATGGGACGATATTGGAGAGAGAACTTTGCTAAGGCCATAGATTGTGGTGGGTACAGCAGAGAAGGTTAAGCTGATCAGGGATAGACTTCGTGTAGCGCAGGACAGACATCGGCATTAGACCGATAGCCACTGGAGACCTTTAGAGTTTGAGGTATAGTTTTAGATTCTTGTTTTGTGCTTAATATTGATTGTTTTTTATAGATTAAGTTCTTAAGGTTGTGTTTTGTTCTAGGTTGGAGGTCTGGTATTTCTGAGGATTTTTTTGACACGGGACATGATTCGCTTCGGTGGAGGCGGGAAGCTTAGTCCGCGATTCATCGGACCCTTCAGTATTCTCGAGAGGGTCGGTTTGTTGCCTACAGACTAGACTTACCACTTGCATTGGAGGGAGTTCATAACGTGTTTCACATATCTTAGTTGAGACGGTAAGTGACAGATCATAGTCACGTTTTGGACCACTCGGAGATAGAGGTGGGCCCTACTCTTAGCTATCCAGAGCAGCCAGTTAAGATTCTGGATCGCAGAGAGAATATGCTAAGGAACCAGACCATTCCTTTGGTATGCGTCGCATGGAGGCATCACTCTCCGGGTCAGTCTACCTAGGAGAGGGAGGATGAAATGTGAGAGCGTTACCCATATTTGTTTGTACCTTGAGGTATGTTCTTTCTTGTTCTTCTTTGTTTTTCTGGGGGTAGTTTCGTCTTTGAATTTTGATGACGAAATTATTTTAAGGGGGGTGGACTTGTCACTACCATATTTTTTGACTAAGGATATTTTGGTCTTTTTATAATTAATTAAATACTGTGCATGTGGAATATTTATTTCTTGTATTATTTATTCATTGTTAGATGTTATATTTTATTTTGGACTTGTGTTAGTGGACCTAACTAGTTAGAATAGACTCATAGAACAATATTATTTCTAGTTAGACTTGAGTCCAATAATCAAGCCCATTTTATTAAGTTAATGACTTAATTAGTTAAACCAATTAGATTAGAACCTTCTTTTCTTAATTAAATTCTTCATGACAAGACCCAAGGAATATTGTAGACTTTTTATAGTTGCTTGGAGGAGAGGTTTGGGCCGGCCATAGGGGGAGAAGGAAAGAGACTCTCTCTCTTTATTTATTCTATTTTAATTCTAGATCTAGAATTTTTCTCTTCCAAATTCCTTCATCCCTACCCAAACAAATTCCTCCTATACTCACTATTGGAGGCTATTGGAACAAGGAGGAGACAAGAATCTACAAGGAGGTAAAGAGTGCACAAGTAGAAGGCTCTTGACACTCAATTGGAGACTTGTAATTGGGAATCCATCTTCCAATAGGTACATTTTAGTTTTCACCTTCTAATTAGACTCTAAATCTGTAGTTTAATCATTATAAACTCTTCTATATACTAAGGCTACCCATAGGAAGTAGAATTAGGTTCATAGGAGGCATATGGAGAAAGTTATGATGTATTTTGTGCCAACTTTGGAGGAATTCCGAGATTGACACATCATGTGTATGTCAATAGGTAAATTAGACCAAATAGATATGTATTTGATTATGTGAGGCTAGTGTCATATCCAAAATTGGATACGTATAGGCCGTATTATGGCAATTTGGTGATACAGATTGATTTAAAAAAAATTCCTTCGATACGGAGGTTTGAGCATGTCTCATTTTGACACGGACACTTAGTTAAGTAGCTAGCATTTATATTGCTCTTAATTATGATATTAGACTTGCACGTGTCCTTGGGATACGTTTGGTGGTGTGTTGGAGTCGTATCGCAAGCGTATCATAGATTGGTGTGATATGGTATAATGCACGTCAAGTGTTTGTATAATGGCTATGTTAGCTTCATGTACTTTAATTAGTATTGTTCATAGCTAATTTATATTGTTTATAGTATTTTGGGTGTATACATAGATATATCTATGATAGTTATGAAGGACCGTGAGGCAACTCTAGAGGAGGGGTGAATGGAGTGCAGCGGAATAATCTACCCAATTTAAGATTATCAGAATGAAGGCAGTTGCTAACTAACAGTGTATATAAAGACAGTAAAGTAAAGCAGTAAAGTAAAGAGAGAAAGCAAACTCAAACACCAAGATGTATATTGGTTTCCCTCTGAGAGGACTAACCCAGTCCCGAGAACTCAAGCTCGGAGTTTCTCCACTATAAACACCAATAGTGAATCATAAGATTTGATCTGAAGGCTTGCCACTTCTTTACACCACGAATTTTGATCCTAAGTCTCGCAACATCATAGCTTTAAAGAGAGAGAGAGAGAGAGTAACTGATCGAACAAAGATCTTTACAACTTAGAAGACTTCTACACTGAGATCGTACTTGGAACTACAAAGGCTAGGGAGTTGCTCTTTAGATGGGAAGGTTAAGACTTATGGTTTGCTCACAATAGGATAGAAGACTTAAGAATAGTTGAGTTGGTTGAGTGAGTAAGAATGAGAATTCCAATCCTATTTATAGGTTGTAGGCAAATAGAATTCGATCAAAATTCGGTCAGGGTTTAATTCAAATTTCTAACCGTTGGGCCAAGAAATCAGGAGCTATTGAACTGGTTGATTTTATACCAAAAGGGTAACCGAGTTCGATCTCCTAGTTTGGTAGACTTTGTAAATATATATGGCCTGATTTGGTGGATAGGTTCTTTGGTTTATTTGAGTGGACTAGGTATATGGTTTATAGGTTCTTGGTTTTGCCAGTGTGACTCAGCGTACGTCAGTCCTATACTCAAATAAATAAAGATTATATTTGAATAGACACAATACAGATGACATGAAGTAGCAGTGTTGAGGCTTCAGATCCGATATATCAATGCATGGTTTAGTTAACTATCAAAATCAAGTTGACTGAGACCGGATGGGCCAATAATCTCCCACATTTTAATAATTGACAAACTATGAATGATACTGCAAGTCTTTGATATGCAAGGCTACCCCGTAACTGTGGAACAGTTGATATGCTGAAGACAACATCTGTCAAGTATCGCCTTGTATGCTAGTATCATGTATTCTCTCTCCCCCATTGTCTTTTGATCGAAATGGCATGTTCTCCCAAAATCGGTGAGATGACAAGAAAAACAAGAGAGTAAAGAGTATACAGGATAATATATAATGACAAAAAAAAATTTGCATTTAAACTTTTATTCATTTGAAAGAAAATATACAAAAGTGGATGTATAATGGAAACATTTTAGTAGAACATCTCAAAGTAAACTATTTAATATTCAAATCAATTGAGTAACTAGTTTTCATTTTTTTATCTTCATCATCTGGTTCAAGTATTCTGTTTGGATCAAAGAAGGCATCAGCTGGATCCAAATGTCGCTGAACATATGGATGATCAATACGAAATCCTTGTTGATTTAGATTTTAGAGAATCAAAAAAGGTCCGACTGGGTGCTTCGATAGGGTGTACTGAATGTCTATCAAAGTGTTGCCAAGAGCCTGAGTCTGAAGAGTTTAGCGATGATCAGTAGCATGATTGCGTATATCTTCTTGGTGGAAGAGATCACACAAAAGAGTAAAAATAGACTCTAAGGTTTGTGGTTGGTCATCAGCAGGAGGGACAAAATAAACAGGATGAGTATTGGAATTTGATGATGAGTTATAAGGTAAAAGCGTAGTTGTCTCAATTCTCCAATTCGATTGAGGTATAAAGGTTCCTCAAGATTTGGACAAGTATCCAAAGGAATATTGAAATAGCTGAAAATGGTTGGCAAGTATATGGCGTATAGTAGTGGACAACATTTCTTGCGACATTGAACCATTTGAAATAAGATGGTCAGTGGAACATTGAAGTTAATGCCAAAATGCTAGTGATATAAAGATAACATTTCTAGATAAGAGACATCACCAAAGTAAGTCTTCTTAGGTAGAAAAGTTGAAAAGATAATGCGATGCATTTCAAAGAAGTGACCATTCAAATATCTAGTATAAAATTTACCAGGTGGACATTCAAGAGGGTGAAAGGATATTCTTGAAAGAATCTAGGGTTAAGTCATAATCAAATTGAACTTGCGTGATGTTGACTAAGGGTTGTCCATCAGCAAAAATACAGAGGATTTCACCCAAGTCATCTGCATCAAATTCAATTGGAATGCCATAAAATCTAGATGAAATAGTGTCATATTCATATGTTAAGTTACAATAGAACATTTGAATAGCATTGGTGTAAATGTTGGTACGGGTTGGAACAAATTCTTCAAGTTGAAGTTTCTGAAAAGTAGGTAGATAGTCTTTGTGTTGAGAAATAAAATCAATAGGATGGCCAAAACAGATGTGTCTTTTGAAGAAATCAGTAAACCAATCATTTAAAATTTTGAGGCTTCGAAAAGTAAAACCATCAAATTCACCTATGTTTGGCATAATGGGACAGAAAAGAGAGTCGGAAAATAAATCTTGTTTCCTTTTAGGAACCATTGGGAGAGGATGTAGGAGAAAATGCTAAGGTTATTTGGGGAGGAGGAATTATTTTCGTTGGTCTGAATCAATGAGATATGAAATGATCAATATATAGAATAGTAAAAATTTAAATTAGGAAAAGAATTAAATAACATAGCATATTGTTGAATTAAACTAATCGAGTTCATTCCGAATTCTATTGGAATTTATTTCCAGAATCTCAATGTAACTTTAATCGATATTATGCCTTTCTTGACTTGATATAAATACAGAATAATAAGTGCTAAACTTAAATCGTACGTTTTTAAGAGTTTAAATTATCTCAGAGTAGCTGTAGAGGCCGGATCCCAGCTAGCGGTGGTCCAAAGACACTTAAATACCATGTCTCTTAAGATTATTTATACTTTTTTGACAGAAGGGTCCTTTCGGCTTGTATCCAAAAAATTTAAAACTTTAAAAAATATGACAAAAAATGTGTAAAGCATCTTATGATTCTTATATTTTATCAGAATCTAAAAGACCTAATTTTCGACGGATAAAGTTGAATCGATCTTCAGCTAAAGGTTTAGTAAAGCCCTTCAACCAATCAATGCACCCTCGTAGAGCAGCTTTTGCTAAAACTCTAGCAGTTTCTTGAAAACTTGCTATGAACCCTGTAGACCATCCCCATGGGGGCGGTGAAGGGAGAGCCCTAATTGGTAGAACAAAAACCATAACCCTCCACTTCTCCTCCCATCTTCCGCTCGCTAGGATAAAAGGTATCCCCCGATCGTATTTTCAAAGTTATCGTCTTGAATCGGGATCTTTTGGCTCAACTTTATCCCAGTTTTGCCGAGGGAGCAACCCCCTGTTTACCTTGAATTGGTCAAAATACGCGAACTTTCTTCTTTATTTAACAGTGAAAGCATGACTAATGAAAAACTGACTAACATCCTGCGAGTTATCTTAGATGGAACCTATCGTCCCTAGGAAAATAGTACTTTTCAAGAATAATGAAATCCTATGTCTTGGTCCAAGTGGGGATAGCATTTTCTTTCCCTTTCTTTTCTTTTTATTCCCTTCCCTATTTTTTTCATGATTGTGGTCTTCGGGCACGGGCCTTCATCTTTTTGGGTTATAGTAGATGGTTCTTTCTTAATCCCATCTCTACTCCAGAACTGGACATGAGAGTTTCTTCCAAAAGTGGAACAAATCTTAGAAGTGCGTTCGATTGGTTCAATATCGATGAACCTTGAAAGGAGAGATAATCGAATTCAATGTCTTTGCTTTTTGTTTTGAGCACCTCTCCTTCTAATATGAGTTATGGAGTTCTTTCTCTTGACCGAATCTGTAACCTTCATTAGCAGACTCATTTTCAGTGGTTTCCCTGATCAAACTAGAAGTTACCAAAAGGAGATGCACAGAGGAAGAGAACGAACTTCATATATATATCCCTTTTCTACTCAATCAAGAAACAAGATCGGATGTGGTGTCTGCTAGTTGATGTTCCGTGTCCACATACTGTAAACAAATATCTCCATTGGATTGATGATCCCTTAAAAAATGTTGACAAATTTCTATGTGCTTAGTGCGTGAATGGCATACTGGATTTTTGGTGAGATTAATGGTGCTAGTGTTATCACAGAAAATATAGATATTCTTATAGTGCAGATTAAAGTCTTCTAGGGTTTGCTTCATCCGCAAAATTTGAGCACAACAACGTCTTGCGACGATATACTCTACCTCAGTTGTTGATAATGCAACCGAATTTTATTTCTTGCTAAACCAGGAGACTAGAGACTTTCCTAAGAAATGACACGTGCCGCTGGTGCTTTTTCGATTGACTTTGCATCCAACAAAATCAGCATTCGAGTAACCTGCAAGGTCGAAGAACATGGTTTTGGGATACCATAAGCCTGCCAACAAAGTCCCTTTAGTATCTAAGGATACGCTTAACTGGGCATAAATGTGATTCCTTAGGATTAGCCTGATATCTAGCACAAAGACATACAAGAAACATAATGTCTGGGCGACTAGCAGTTAGATATAACAAACTACCAATCATACCTCGATACTTACGTATGTCTGTTGGTTTACTGCTTTCATCAAGGTGAAGCTTAGTGGATGTTGCCATTGGAGTTCCGATAGGCTTTGCATTGTCCATGTCGAACTTTTTAAGCAAATCCTTCGTGTACTTAGCCTGATGGATAAAAGTTCCTTATGAATCTTGCTTGATTTGCATCCTAGGAAGAAAGTCAGTTCTTCCATCATGCTCATCTCAAATTCACTCTGCATACACTTAGCAAACTTGTTACATAGCATCTCATTAGTAGATCCAAATATGATATCATCAACATATATTTGCACTAATAACAAAGAATCAGCAGAAGTTTTGATAAAAATGGTAGTATCAATTTTTCCTTTTGAAAAGCTGTTTCCAAGTAGAAAGAAGCTAAGACGTTCATACCAAGCACGAGGGGCTTGTTTGAGTCCGTATAGAGCCTTTCGTAACTTGAATACGTGGTCAAGGTATTTAAAATCTTTAAAACCAGGGGGTTGTTTAACAAAAACATCTTCTTTGATAATACCATTTAGAAAAGCACTTTTAACATCAATTTGAAAAAGTTTGAAGTTATAAAAACTAGCAAAAGTGTAAAGCATTCGGATAGATTCAAGTCTAGCAACATGAGCATAAGTCTCATCATAGTCGATACCTTCCTCTTGGTTGTATCCTTGAGCTACGAAACGTGCTTTGTTACGTGTAACTGAACCATCCTCATTTAATTTATTTCGGAAAACCTATTTAGTACCAATGATCGGATAATTATTAGGTTTAGGAACAAGTTCCCAAACTTGATTGCGTTCAAATTGGTTGAGTTTCTCTTGCATAGCAGAAATCCAAAATTTATTAGCAAAAGCTTCACCAGCATTTTTAGGTTATACTTGAGAAATAAAAGCAACATTTGCAATGATATCTCTATTTGAGGAACATGTACTTACACCTTTCGATATATCACATATTATCAAGTTCTCAGGATGATCTGTGGAGAACTTTAGTCTCCTTGGCAGACTTTTCGGATGACTTGTTCTGTTTGTATCTTCTGATCTCTTGTTGGTTGCGGGTTAACTACCTTCATCGTCGCTTTCATTTAGTGCTTGAGTGTTATGTTCATCAAATGTAACATTGATTGATTCTTCAACAGTCAATGAAATTTATTTGAATACTCTGAATTATTTACTTTTGGAGGCATAATCTAGAAAAATGCCTTCATCAACCTTGGAGTCAAATTTTTCTAGATTATCTTTAGTATTAAGAATAAAATATTTGCAGCCAAAAATTTCAAAATAACTAATTGTGGGGATTTTCCCAAACCAAAGTTCAAATGAGGTTTTCTGTGATATAGGTCGAATAAGCACCATATTCAAAATATGGCATGAAGTACTTACAGCTTCAGCCCAAAAGTATTTTGGAAGGTTATACTGATTTAACATGACTCTAGCTATATCGCCACGAGTTCTATTCTTTCGCTCAACAACACTATTTTCTTGTGGAGTTCTAGGACAAGAAAATTAATGAGAAAAATTATTTTTATTGCAAAATCTTTTGAAATCACTATTTTCTAATTTGCCTTCATGATCACTTCGGATATGAGTAATCATGAAACCTTTTTTGTTTTGAACCTTTTTGCAGAAAGTGACAAATTCAGAAAATATTTTATTTTTATTTGCAAAAAAATAAACCCATGTGTATCTAAAAAAACTATCAACAATAATATAAGATAAAGCTTACCGCCAAGACTGACGACTTTACTGGGTCCAAACCAGTCCATATGCAAGAGTTGTAGAGGTCTAGAGGTACTTACAGAGTTGATTGATTTAAATAAATATTTAGTAGCTTTATTCTTTTCACAGTCAACACATACCATATCTTTCTTGAAAGTAATCTCTGGTAAGTCTCTTACGAGTTTCTTTGAAGATAGTCTTGCAATAGTGTCCATGTTTGTGTGTCCTAGACGCATATGCCATAGCCAGCTGTTATCTTTGTTGGCGTATAGATATTTGTCTATATTGTCAGTGTCTTTTGCAAGATAGAAAATATATATGTTGTCTTCCTTAATCCCTTCAAAGATAACCTTACCAGTGGATCTTTCATAAATAGAATATTTATTTTTAACAAAGTTAATACCATAACCATGGTCAGCTAAATGACTGATACTGAGTAGGTTGTGTTTTAATTTTGTTACTAGACAAACATCTTTTATGACAAGATAGGGAGGAACACCTATATTACCATTACCAATAATGTATCCTCTGAGGTTATTGCCGAAGGAGACATAACCTTCTTTCTTCATCGATAGTGTTGCAAATAGGTTAGCATCACCAGGCATATGCCGTGAGCAACCACTATCGAGAATCTACTTGCTTCTACCATGAGAGGGTAGGTCCACCTACAAAATAAGTTGTAGATGTAACCCTTGGTACCCATTTCCTTGAGGGTACTGCTGTGTTAATTTTTGGTACCCATGCATAAACATCTATATCTACTAATTTCTTTGTTCTACAGAATCTAGATATATGTCCTTTCTTACCACAGTAATGACATATAGTTGTATGATTGATGCTTGGTGCAGCATGATAGTTATGATTGAGTGAAGCAGTTCCTTGTGGTCTATGTGGATAGAATGCATGATTGTGTTTGGCATTTTGTTGTGGTCTTCGTGGATATCTATAATAGAATGCATGATTGTGTTTGATATTTTGTTGTGCATGATGATTGCATGAACTGTTATGCATGTAGGTAGGAGCATAGTTGTGAGTGTTCTTTTGTCTTGCTACGTGTCTCATGTTAGGTTGGGTGAAGGTTTGCTCGACCTGTTTATCCAATCTACTCTCTATCTTTTTAAAGGTAGCATATACTTTATCATATTTAGCAGTGAGAGCATCTATTCTACGTGTAGCAATGGAATGCTTCTTTATTTTAGATTCCAATTCTTCCTTAAGTTTAGCATTCTCCTGAGAGCCTTTGTCAAGACTGGCAAGTGCCTCATAGAAGTTAAGCTTAAGTCTAGAATTCTCGTCTGAATCGTTTGGTGTATCCTTTACTTTACTTAGTAGAGATGTTAGTCTCTCTATTTCAGTTTAACATTCTTGAACATCTTTCTTAGCATGTTTGTACTTAAGTTTCCTAAAATTATCAAGCAAATCACTAAAAGTATTACCTAGTTCATCAAAAGTAAAATCATCATAAGAGTCATTATCAATTACCTGATCATCTAATCCCATGAAGCATTTGTTTGCTGCTTCTCGAGGATTCTCTTCTACGGATTCACTAGCTTTATTTTCGTGCCAAATACTAGTGTTTGCATATTTTCATAATGATGTTCTTCTAGATGAGTAATTGTGGCAATTTTTTTTTCTTAGGGTTGGACAATCTTGCTTTATATGCCATATCTTCTTACAGTTGTAGCATATAAGCTCTTCATCACTGTTGTCAGTTGGCTCCTTCTTCTTTGATTTCTCAATCTTTAGAAATTTCCTGAAGTTTCTTGTGGTCAGGGCAACTTCCTCATCTTGAGACTCATTGTCGTCGAAGTTGTAATTGGTGACCTTTTTGTGATGTGCCTTAAGAGCAATCGTCTTCTCCTTGGGAGTGGGTTCCTCAAATTCTTTGAGATCTAGCTCATGAGTCATCAGCTTGCCCATGAGCATCTCGAGGGTCATCGTGGTAAGATCATTCCTTTCTATGATTGCGGTGGCCTTGGAATTCCAGTTCTTGGTGAGTCCCCGGAGTACCTTATGAATCTTCTCATGATTGTTGTACTCCTTGCCGAGTGATAATAGAGGGTTGACGATGTCGAGGAATCTCGTGAATATTTGAGTGATCGTCTCATTTTGCTTAATCTTGAATGCTTCATACTCTTGTGTTAAATGACTTATTTTTTATTGCTTCACTTGGGAGGTTCCTTCATAAGTGAATCAAGAAGTTTAGATACTTCGTGCGAAGTTCCGCAAATGGAGACCCTGTTAAATTTAATTTTGTCTACAGCACAAAATAGAGCTTTAATAGCTTTAGCATCAAGACTAGCTTATTTCTTTTCGGTGTCTGTGTACTTATCATGAGGCTTCTCTACAAGGTTACCATCTATGACTATTCTAGGTGGCTTCTTGTATCCTTCTACTACTACAGCCGAAAGGTCAAAATCAAGTAACTTTAGGTAGAAGCTCATACGTGTCTTCCAGTATGTGTAGTTAGTACCGTCAAATAGGGGTAGACTATTTGTGGACTGGCCTTCACCATTGTTGTTGTGGATAGATCTAACAGTTGCCATAAGTCTCTTAGGATGTTAAGCCAAATATCAAGAGAACTAGCTCTGATACCAATTGAATAACTGTGAGGCAACTCCAAAGGGGGGGTGAATAGAGTACAACGGAATAATTTACCCAATTTAAGATTATCAGAAAGTGTATATAAAGACAGTAAAGTAAAGAAGTAAAGTAGAGAGAGAAAGCAAACACAAATACAAAGATGTATACTGGTTTTCCTCTGAGAGGACTAGTCCAGTCCCGAGAACTCAAGCTCAGAGTTTCTCCACTATAATCACCAATAGTGAATCACATGCTTTGATCCGAAGGCTTGCCACTTCTTTACACCACGAGTTTTGATCCAAAGTCTCGCAACTTCACAGATTTAGAAAGAGAGTAACTGGTCGAACAAATCTCTTTACAACTCAGAAGACTTCTAGACCTAGATTGCACTTGGCACTAGGAAGGCTAGGGAGTTGCTCTTTAGATGGGAAGGTTAAGGCTTAGGGGTTTGCTCACAATAAGATAGAAGACTTAAGAATAGTTGAGTTGGTTGAGTGAGTAAGAATGAGAATTCCAATCATATTTATAGGTTGTAGGCAAACAGAATTTGGTCAGAATTCGGTCAGGGTTTAATTCAAATTTCCTACCATTGGGCTAAGAAATCAGGAGCTATTGAACTGATTGATTTCATACCAAAAGGGTAACCGAGTTCGTTCCGAGTTTGGCACGAGTTCGGTCTCCTAGTATGGTAGACTTTGTAAATGAATATAGCATGATTGGTGGATAAGTTCTTTGGTTTATTTGAGTGGACTAGGCATCTGGTTTATAGGTTCTTGGTTTTGCCAGTGCAACTCAGCGTACATCAGTCCTAGACTCAAATAAATAAAGATTATATTTGAATAGACGTAATACAGACAACATGCAGTAGCAGTGTTGAGGCTTCAGAAGCGACATATCAATGTATGATTTAGTTAACTATCAAAATTAAGTTGACTGAGACCGGATGGGCCAACAAGTTATCCTAAGGTGAGTGATATATTGTATCTCTATTTATATAGAGAGATGTATACTAGGGGGGTCACTATCATAGTTAGTAGTGTGCTTGCACACACACTTGCATATGTCGAGTAGGAGTCCCTTGATTGTAGTGTATGGACTGATAAATGGAAGTGGCCTTGAGTTGGTGGTTTGTGTGTTCATATGGAGCAAGAATGGGGAACAACACAGTGTGCTAGAACAGTCGGTCAAGTCTAGACTGTGCACATGTGTGCACAGTCAAACAATATCGGGCAAGCCAGTCACTGTGACTGTAAGGACTGATAGATGGGGAAGAGTGGTGGACTGATGTACAAATGCATAGAACAACAGCAGGCAATTAGAGATCGAGTTGTGCACTTGAAGTGCACAGCAGCAGCAGCAGTTTTGAGGTATTGCTAAGGGAGCAGCATCAACTCAGTTTGAGGGGAGAGTTCTGTCAGATCTGAGGTTAGAGTTAGGTGTTGTGCTATATCATGTGATCTATTATAGACTGTTAGTTTAGTATTTGAGTTAGATGCCATAAGTCAGATTCAGATGTTAGGATAGCTACTAGGTGTTAGCATGATATGCTATTACAAACTGTTAAGTTGTTTAGTAATCAGTTGTGTAAGTGTTACTATTTAGTTAATATAAGTTATATGATATGATATTTAGAGTATAAGTTAGTTAGTTTATGAGATATAGATACTTAAGTTAGTATGTATGTATATATATTGGTATATATTTAGCTAGTTAGTTAAGGGTTACCCTGAGTTAGTATACAAGGTAATGTTAGGTATTGATTTATACATTGGGTATTGGGTATAGCTAGTGTGATACCGTGTTGGCTCAAAGCCAAGGTATCCATTACTATTAGTTTAGCTTGGGATACTATCTATATATTCATTTTGTATATCTTATATAGTATTTTCATATATATTATTTTACGTATCTTACGATATGGTATAGTATTGATACTATAGTTAACTAATATAGCTAGTATAGCTTAGATACATAGTGTATGGACCCAATATCCAAGAGATGGACTCATACAACCTAGAAATAGCTAGTTTGACCAAGTTTAATCTAGAGTTGACCTAGTTTGACTATTTTGACTTAAACTTGACCTAATGACCTAGAAATAGATAAGTTTAACTTATTTTTATTCCAAAACCTTATATTGATGTAATATTCCATATTTAGGTCTCCGAGACACCGTTCCGGACTTCTCTGATACTGTTCACCGGATTTCAGGCAAGTACATTCTCTGAAAAATTTTTGTTTATGATATCCTCTGTGTTTCTTGTATTTAGTGTAGATATCCTTGATTTTCTGACACTTGGTTACATGGATTGGTATTCCTGGATTCCGTCATGAGATGTTATTCTTGGTAGTTCCTGGCGTATTTCTTGTGCAAGTCCTATAGTTCATGTACAAGTATGGATACTGATTCGTGAGAAGATTAGCTCCCTTCTTATGGAATCCCGTGTCATAATGTGCCATGGTTGGATCCATTATATCAGTCGGGGGATGTAGAAGCATGAAAAATATGCCGGATAGCTCTACGCAGCATGGTGATGCAGGGCAGCGTAAACAGAGGACCTCAGAGCCATCAAGCGTGCAAACGGAGTTCTTTTCGCTGAGCACGGCGTAAGATATGAACTCAAGGACCATCCGCGTACATACAGTATGTCCAGGACGCTTCAGCGTAAGGAGGGTGCTACATCGCCTCTATGGCGTAAAACTTATCCGCCTTCAATGCAGCATTTAAGCGTACGAGGAACGCTTCGTATTTTCCGAAATGAACCTGGCAAATCATGCAGTGAACCTGACGTCTGACTCCTGACAAAAAGTACTGCACGGCTACCCAGACGACGGCTGGAATAATGGCAGACCCTTCGGGACACGCCTCTGCATTTAATGCACAGGATGATGGCGGATCTCTGCATTTAATGTAGGGGATTTGATTAAAATATCACCGAACCATCATTTACTGACATCTCCCTGGCGTAAACTGCTTTTACGCATACAAGGGGATAAGCTGCCTTGTTTTATAAAGGCAGACGTGAACCGCTTACGCTCCGCAGAAGACAGACAGGCTGCCACGTCAAAAGCTGCCCTTCGTACAGGGCTCGAGGCACGTCTCTGCACCTAATGCTCAGAACGGTGGCAGGTCTTCGAGACACGCCTCTGCAATTAATGCGCGGGATGATGGCGGATCTATGCATTTAATGCAAGAGATTTGATTATATCTCCAAAAGCTGTAATTCTGGCTAAGACGTCCACATCAGCGCTCTGGCACGCTACGCGGCAGCTTCTATGCCCCATTCGGCTTCTATGCCTGTTCGGCTTCTACGTCCCATTCGGCTTCTATGCCTACTTGGCTTCTACGCCATGGTGACAGACATTGGCTTCTACGCCAACCTCTTCTACACGAGGGATACCTACCTACGTGGCTTCTACGCCGTGTTCTTCGCAGCAGTTATACGCGTTTGTCCCTTAGTTGGACACGCGTCACACGCTCATACAAAATATCATCTATACGCAGGCAGTGGTTATTTTAACCATCGTGTAAAAGGGTACTGTACTTTCCACTACTCGGTTTCTACACCAACTGAGTGGTCACTGTCATTAAAACTTTATAAATAGAGACCTCTATCAACAGAGGAACAGGTCGAAGAAATTGGTCAAAAAGATCAAGAGGTCGAACTTCGGAAAGATCGAGCAAAGATCGAAAACCGAAGATCGGTCAAAGAGTCCTCGAGAGAGAAGAATCCGTAGCTCGGGCAAAGAGTAGTGATCGACGACTTTGGCATCGTGCATCCACCCTCTTTTGCAACCTTCGAAGCTGCTTTCCGTCTTCCACGGCACTTCTTCACCATCGTGTGGTACAAGGGCTAAAGTGATCAACTGCAGATCAGACACCTATAGCAATATTTACCCAGATTTAAAAATTGTACTCGGCATCCTCGTATAGGATTAATTGTACAAGCTTGTTTGTAAACCAAAGAAACGGGTTTCGTATAAACCTCGTCTTATATTTTATCTTTCGTTTATCACCATAAACAAGATGGCGACTCTGCTGGAGACATCTTTCTCTTCTGATGAGGAAGCGATTGCTCAACACGATGTGGTATCCGTGGGATCCGTAAAGAAGACACTGATCGTCCAGTTCGACCAGTCTGCCTACGAAGATATGCTTCGAGCTGGGGGTAGCTCCCACTCTCTCTCTATACAAGGCAACAGGAAGCTGCGTAAGGTCTGGATGCCCAAGACATCCCCTGTCGTTCCTGCCGACTCTTCGATCTCTTCGATCTCTCCGACCAATAAGGTTGTAGCATTGCTCCCTCCGCGCCCTGCACGTAAAATTCAGTCTCCCGTCTCTGGCGGAATAGACAAAACTTCTGGCAATGTCTTAGTGCCAACCCAGAAGTATCCATCGTGCCCTGCGCGTAAAATTCAGTCTCCCGTCTCTGGCAAAATAGACAAAACTTCTGGCAATGCCCTAGTGCCAACCCAGAAGTATCCATCGCACCCTGTACATAAAATTCAGTCTCCCGTCTTTGGCGGTATAGACAAAACTTCTGGCAATGCCTCAGTGCTAACCCAGAAGTCCACTTCGCGCTCTGCGCGTAAGACTGTATCTGCCCTCCGCGGAGAAACAGATGATCCATGCGATCTACGCAAGGGAAAGCAGGTAGTAGACTGCCCAAATTCTCGGCCTTTATGCCAGCAAGGGAAAAACCTGCCCGCCCTCCGGATTACGCGAGGAACTAATGGCCGACTGAGGGCCTCCTCGGCTCTACGCCAGCTGGAGCACACCGCCAAATTATGCCAGAAGCAGCCTCTCAACGTAAAAAAGGCTCAATATACGGAAAGACACCCTCCTCGAGGATTGTCCGCTGACCAGATGGCCAACCTGTTATATACGGGTGGCACAGGGAAAACTGGGGTTCCCAACATCCGCATGCCCACTGCGGTGAACAGAAGGAACAATCAATCTTCTTCTTCTTCTGTAAATCCTCCTGACCTGCGTACATATCTGATCCAGAAATGCAAGGATAGGGGATCTTCCAATATATCTATTACGCCTCCTAGGGAGCGCCATTGTAATAGTCATAGGATTGTGGTTAATTATTGCTGCTCTGAAGCAAGATGGTCAGTTTTCGACCGGTTGAGCTACTCTCCGTCTTCCCAAGAAGAAGAGCCCACACATGCATCGGTGAACATGGCTTCACGCATACCTAGAGGTCGATCGAGCTCAAGACGTCATCCCTCTAGAACTCCAAGCCGAAGGAGGTTCAACCAGCTCCTTAGAAACACTGAAGCTGGGGTGTTCTAAAACACCCATTCGAGGTCATGACAACCGACTTCGTACTCTTCTGATTCCGACGCTGGGGGTCGCCAGTCCCCTGAATCAGATGCTGAAAGTATAGAGTTAACTTCTACAGCGACCTATACTAATCCTTCAATGACACCCAGGGAGATGGAAGTTTATGCCATTGGAGATGACGCGAGGAAGCTTCGCCGTCAGGGAGCGCAGAACAACGCATCTCTGTACTGGAGACATCTCTGAAGCAGATGCAATCCATGATGGAGAACATGCACCAGATGATGCTGACCCAACACGCAACTGCTATGGCTCAAGCATCGGTCCCTCCAACTCAGATACGTGTGGGGGTAGACTTACCACCATCCAACACGATCCAAGAGCCTGCTCTAGATCAGGAGTCAGCAGGTCCTCCTCTTCCTCAGTCGGAGAATGTATTACCTCCTGTTGGAGTCGCGATACAACCGATTCCGCACCACTCCATGGTCTCGCTACCGGCTGAAAACCCGATACAAGCAGTATGGGAGTTGAAAGCCCAATTTGATGCCTTGAAGCACAAAGACCAGCTTAAGAAATTGGGAATCAACCAGCCTTACCCGGCTATCTGGGAAGAGGTCCCTTTTCCTCCGAGATACAAACCTCAGACCATGGCTTTGTTCGAAGGAAAAACGTCACCAAGTCAGTACATGAACAACTTCAGTTTGATGACGGTGCTATTACAAGGGAATGACGCCCTCCTCACTCGGGTGTTCAAGGGCTGTCTCTCGGGAGTGGCCTATCAGTGGTACTGTAGCCTGGCGGACAACTGCATTTCGTCCTTCGAAGACTTCAAGGCTTTATTCTTCAAACGATTCTACGAAGGAGGGATGAACATGTCTATGTCCTCTCTCATCGAAGTAAAGCAGAAGGAAAAAGAGGACGTTCGCACTTTCATCGAACATTTTTGCCAAGCCACTTTGCAAATGCCTCCCGGAGTTCCAGACTCGGCGTTGGTGGACATTTGCAGGAAGAACCTTCTTCCCGTAATCTCGGTGTTCACAGGACCATATCAGTTCCATGATTGGCCCTCATTCATCATCTCAGCGGTAGCCGCCGAAGACAACAGTCGGAAGGCGCGTGACAATAGCATCATGATCTCTACCTCTGACAGAGGTAAGATGTCATCTCCCAACAACGACCATCCTTGTGGTTCCAAAGGGAAGGAAGCCATGACGATCAATACGGCCAGGCAAAAGACTGCGGCTACCACGCAGACGAGACCTGGGACTTCCAGGCCCATTGAAGTCTACTCTTTCGACGACGACGATATTCCGAGCATATTCAAGTGTCTCGTCAAGAGCGGCAAGATTACCCTCCCTGAGGAGAAACGGCCCCAAGAAGTCGGCAGTACTAATAACCCCAAGTACTGCATCTTCCACAGATACGTATACCACCCTACAAAGGCATGTTATGTAATGAAGAGGAAGATCCAGGAGTTGATCGATGTTAAGGCCATCACTCTGCGCAACAGCGAGAAGACGGTCACGGCCAACATAATCTCCCTGTAATTTGGCAATCTGCCTCCCCAAGAAGTCCCGGACGGTGTGACACCTATTTCCCGGACAACGATGAACATTGTCAATCTCCCTCCAGCTAGGGGTCAAAATCATGACCTGGTACCCCTAACCACCCGGCGGGGCGAGATTATGTGGGTTCATCCAGATTTGGTGTCGGAACTCGAGGAAGAGACTAATGCTACTAAGGCTAAGTCTAGGAAGAACTCCGAGTGCAAACCATGCCATATGGTTGCCACTCCTTCGACATCAGACGAAGACGAGGTATTGGCTGCAACCCGTTCAGGGAAAGCTTACCTCAAGGACTACGGAGCGAGTCAGAAAGATGCATCGGCAGACGCTTCAGCTGCCAAACCTTCAGAACCAGAGCCCGCCGTACCAGAGGCCGGTCCTTCGAGACCAACTTCGGCGGACAAGGGGAAGCAAAAGGAAGTGCGCTTCGACAAACCTTTGAAAAATATTCAAAACAAAGGTTTAGAGAAGCCATACAACTTTGACATCCTGGCCCAATTAGCCAATACACCAGCCAGGTTGTCCATCTTCGAGCTACTCAGGCTCTCTCAGGACACTCGTCAAGCCCTGAGTGAAGCATTGATGCAGGCGGATGCATACTTGACCCAGCTCAAGTCCCCTGACGAAGAACCCATGGCATGTCCTCAATGCCACAGTGTGATGGAGGTGGTCCCGAATATCACTTTTACTCAAGATGACATGCTGTTAAAACATAACAGGCATGACAGACCCCTCTATTACACCGGATACATCGGTTCCATGGAGGTCGACCGGATTCACATAGATCCGGGATCATCAATCAGCATCATTCCTCATAGTCTGCTTAGACCACTGAGGATTCCCACCAGCGAATTGGCTTACACCACCACCATAATCGTGGGTTTCAACGCTCGGAGAAGTAAGCCGTTGGGGAAAATTCGCTTGAGGATCCAGATTGGCAACCTCAGATCGGTGGCTACATGCTATGTCATCGATTCAGAGGTATCCTACAATATTCTGCTGGGTAGACCTTGGATCCACAACCGCAACATCGTTCCTTCGACTCTACATCAATGCTTTAAATATGTAGATACTCAAGGAACAGTACAAACGGAGGTTGCTGACCTGAACCCGTTTAAAGGAGTAGAATCCTACTACTTTGATGCCGTGTTGTACTCTCAAGACTACACGAAAGAAACGTCAGTCGAAGCAGAGAAGGAATCCCACCGGGAGCCAGAAGAACCCTCTGCCGAACGACCGCTGGCAATCAAAGTGAAAGGGCGAACTACTCGTCCAAAAGCCATGGAGCCTATGGCTATCCACCTGAAAAAAACCAGGTCGGGAAGAGGAGGGCATTCTCTAGTGATCACTTTGAACCAGAAGCCTCCACCCTTGGTCATCAACCTTCGGCGCAACAGGCAGCCGATTGATGTAAGTGCCACCAGGAATACAGTTTCTGATGATAATAAAGGACCTCTTTTTCAGTATATCGACGCTCAAATTCCAAATCAGGAATCCTCTCCCCATGATGCTATAGAGCCTATAGCACAAAAATTCTTGGCAGCTATAGATTCCTATCATCCGTACATGTGGGAAGTAGCATCATCATCCAATGTCGTCACGACATATGGACCACATGAGGATTCTATCTTCATTGTTCCGCCTGCCCACAACAGTCAGCATTCAATAGTCTTCGGCCGCATACGCAACGAACCAACTATACAAGAAGATTCCTTCGATGACGATGCTGGTAAAATAGGTACAGCCCGCAAGCTTTGAAGATCATGCAAAGTATGGGTTATGACTTGAAGCTGGAACCAGGTCTCAACTACGGGAAAGGCAGATGGACACCGCTGCTCGGCAATCCCCACTATCAATAAACTCGTTTCGGGTTAGGGTATGCCGCCTCCCTTGTAACTTCCGAGTCGAACGAGGATATCTTTTCCTCCTTTCAAGACGGCTCGTCACCCTCCGACTCATCTGAGGCTCTCGAACGAACATTATCAGTGAATATGGTAGTGGCAGATTTCTTCGAAGCAGACGAACAAGAAACTGAGCCGTTTGAGAATGACTCTTGGGCTCAACAAATGGATACACAATGGGAATTCCGGTTCGAGCAGAGAGAACCTCCCACTGAAGACGAAGTTATCCAGATCAATATTGGGGATGAACTTTCACCAAAGCCGATATTTATCAGTAACAATCTTTCCCCAGCTGAAAGGGAAGAAGTTATTCAACTGATAAAAGAATACATCGACGTCTTTGCGTAGAATTATGAGGATATGCCAGGACTTGATCCAAAGGTGGCTACCCATAAACTCAACATATTGCCCAATTCAAAGCCTGTGAAGCAGCACCAATGCCGGTTCCGCCCGGATATGATGGACGCCATTGAAGCTGAAATCAAGAAGTTGATAGCCTGCAATTTCATCCGGGAGGAACAACATCCCAACTGGGTCGCCAATGTTGTCCCGGTCATGAAGAAAAATGGGAAAGTATGCGTCTGCATCGATTACCGAGATCTGAACGCAGCCTGCCCCAAGGACGAGTTTCCTCTTCCTATCACAGACGTCATGACTGACAATACATGTGGTTTCAAACGTATGTCTTTCATGGACGGATTTTCAGGATATAATCAAATCAAGATGCATCCTGAAGACGAGAAGCATACTGCCCCGGACGCCATTGGGGGTATATTGCTATACGGTCATGCCCTTCGGATTGAAGAATACCGGAGCTACATACCAACGGGCTATGAGTAACATATTCCATGAGCATTTACGCAAGACAGTGGAATGTTACGTGGACGACATAGCTGTCAAAAGCCGCCTCAAGGATAATAACATCCAAGACTTGAAGACAGTATTTGAGTTGATGTGCCAACATCAGCTCAAAATGAATCCTACAAAGTCCTTTCTGGGTGTATCTAGTAGCAAATTCCTAGGATTTGTCATTACCGCCAAAGGCATTCAAGTGGACCCTGATAAAGTCAAGGCCATCTTAGAAATACGACTGCCCCGTAATCTGAGGGAACTCAGGGGATTTTAAGGTCGTCTGGCTTATATCCGGAGATTCATATCCAACCTCTCTGGGAGATGTCAGCCCTTCTCCCGTCACATGAAGAAAGGTGTATCCTTCGTATGGGACGAAGCCTGTCAGCAAGCGTTTAATGATATAAAATGCTACCTCACTCACCCGCCAGTTCTGGTACCTCCCGTCATAGGAAGACCATTCTTCCTATACGTTCGAGCGATGGACCATTCCCTGGGAGCTCTTCTCGCACAGAAGAACGATGTGGGACATGAGCAGGCTATCTACTATCTAAGTAGAATGATGATCGAAGCTGAGCACCGGTACAATCTAGTGGAGAAGGAATACTTGGCCCTAATGATCGTTATTCAGAAAATGCGGCACTATGTCACAGGCCAGGCTATTCATATCATCTCCAGGATCAATCCTCTTCGGGTACTGATGAACAAGCCAAGTGTTCTCAACTCCCGACTCGCGACTTAGGCGATGTTATTGACACCATATGACATGGTGTACGTCCCTCAGAAGTCCATCAAAGGCCAAGCATTGGCTGACTTTCTAGCTGCCCATCCGATCCCGGGGGCCTCCAAATTATACGAGGACATTCCCGACGAAGTTGCAGAATGTAATTCCGCAATGGAAAGTGACGCATGGCAACTATTCTTCGATGGCGCCTCCAGGACTGGTCCCAGGGGAAACGTAGTTTCAGGAGTAGGAATTGTCCTGGTTACTCCTGACAAACTCGTCATCTACCGAGCATACTCTCTTAGCGAGCCCTGCTCCAACAATGTCGCGGAGTATAACGCTCTAATAATCGGGCTCCAAGTCGCTAAAGAGCTGGGGGTCGAATCTCTGGAAGCTTTCGGTGATTCTCTGCTGATCGTCAATCAAGTCAGAGGAATATATGAAGTCCGGAATCCAGACCTCATCCCCTATCACCAAGCAACGGTCGAGATAGCCATGATATTCAAAGGATTCTTCCTAGAACATGTACCTCGATCTCAGAATCTGGAAGCTGATGCCCTAGCCAGTCTAGCTGCTGATTTAGCTACTCCTATAAGAAGGCAGAATTCGATAATCCTTCTTAACAGAGATTTATCCTGTGTGAAGAACAACTTTCACATAGAACGCAGCTACGCTGTGAACACCGATCCTCCCACAAGAGACTGGAGAAGTTCCTTTATAGATTTTGTGGCATACGGAATCTTACCGGAGGACCCCAAAGAAGCAGTATCCGTCAAGAGACGATCCTTACGCTTCTACTTTGATGCATCCTCACAGTGTCTATATCGCCGGACCTACGATGGACTGCTACTGAGATGCCTCGCTGACAGCGAGGCGCAGCAGATTATTCGTAAAGCTCATGACGGCGTATGCGGAGCACATCAACCCGGTCCTAAGCTACAGGATCGCATCAGGAGAATGGGCTATTACTGGCCCACTATGATCGCAGATGCAATCAAGTATGCCAGATAATGCAGAGCCTGTCAGGTTCATGCAGACTTCATACATCAACCGTCTGAACATCTACATCCTACGGTTGCATCCTGGCCTTTCGAAGCATGGGGTATGGATATCATTGGTCCTATCCACCCGTCTTCTTCCAGAGGTCACCGGTTCATACTGGCCATCACGGATTACTTCTCCAAATGGGCAGAGGCGATCCCTCTTGCTGAGGTGAAGACATCTAATATGATCAGCTTCATCAAGCATCACGTCATTTATCGCTTCGGGATCCCCCGAAGGATAATTCACGACAATGGGCCTCAGTTCATCAGCCATGCGTTTCACCGATTTTACGATAAGAATCGGATACAAAATATCGCCTCTACGGCATATTATCCAGCTGCTAATGGTTTGGCGGAAGCCTTCAACAAAACCATTATCAAGCTCTTGAAGAAGTTCGTCTCTTCAAACAAGAGAGATTGGAACGAGAAGCTGGAAGAATGTCTCTGGGCATACCGCACAACGGTCCGAGCACCGACAGGTTGCACCCCATTCTCATTGGTCTACAGGAGTGAAGCAGTTCTTTCCATCGAAATTCAAATTTCGTCACTCAGAATAGCAGTCGCTAATAAGATGAACCAGGAAAAGAATGACCTACTAAGGCTTCAAGAGCTAGAATGATTAGACGAGAGACGCCTTCAAGCTCAGCAACGCATCGCGTTCTACCAGGCACGCATTTTCAGAGCTTTTAATCATAAAGTAAAGGAAAGAGTGTTCAACGTTGGCGAGCTAGTTTTGGCTGTGAGAAGGCCAATGATCATTACTCACAAGAGTAAGGGCAAATTCTAGCCCAAATGGGAAGGCCCTTATGTGATCGAGACGACGTTCTCGAACGGCGCTTACAAGTTAGCCCAGCCTAACGGAGACCTGCTAATGGCTCCTATCAACGGCAAATTCCTGAAAAGGTACTATGCTTAATCTCCTCTGCTCAAATGGAGTACGGTAAAGACCTCATTCTGATAAAACTACTTCCAAAACGAAACTAGTTAGGTCATATTCTATCATGTCCAATAACCTCTGAATAGATATGATCGACTAATTTGGAACTGCAAGACCTATCACGTCCATATTACCTCTGATAGTGTTTTGCATACAAACTTTAGTCAAAGCATATTCTATCATGTCCATATAACCTCTGAATAGATATGTCCTACTAAAGCGTATTATATCATGTCCGTATGACCTCTGAATAGATATGCCCTGCTAAAGTTTACCGAGAGTATATCACGTCCATACTACCTCTGATATCACTTTCACCCAAACCTGTCATTTATATTCCAAAATGATGGGTCCACAAAGTCAAAAAAGAGTCTCTTTATTAATTCCCAGAAAAGAGCAAAATTATATTTTGCAAAGCAAGAAGGTACATCATTTGGGAGGAGCGGTCAGGTCGCGAATCTGCTGCGCCAGTGCGGCCATCTTCTCAGCCCTGGAATCCAAGACATCAGCGCGGGCCAGTTCCAGCCGTGCCTCGTCATTAATCAGGAGGGACAGTTCGGCTCTAGCCCGAAGGAGACCAGCGCGGGCGACTCCTGCCCTCGCCAAGTTCTGTTGTGCTATGACCAGACGGCCATTCACCACACCTAGACCTTCCGACGACTGAGACGCCCACTCCTTTGCCTGAGCAAGCTTCGCCTCTAGTTTATGGACCCTTGCTGCATTCCCGTCATGCTCGGCCTGGCACTTCGTTTGAAGAGCAGTAGTCTCCTCCAAGACGACTTTTCCTTCATCCATCTTCTGCTGATTCGCCTGGATGAATTTATTCAGGCCTTCCATCTTCTCAACGAGATGCGCAGTCAAGGATTCGTATCTAGCCTGGACCATAGCTTCAACGCTGCCTCGAGCTAGCTGCAGATATTCGTTAATGGGTTGCTCCAAACCATTAACCATCGCCTCCAGGGTGTCAGCTAACCCAGTATCGCCAAAGTCCCTGACCGCCTCTATCAAAAACTGGGAGGACTTCTTTAGACGCTCAAAGTTTAGATTCTTCTCCAACACCAGTGATATCAGCATTTTCAAGGTGGTGTAGAAGATACTGGTATATTGCTCAGACAGCAGGGCTAGGTCCGAATGCATGCTGGGAGTGGCTACGATGTTATCGAACCTCGCTCCAGGGACGACCGTAATCGATGTGGCCACAGTCGTCGTCTCAACAGGTGGCACGACGAAAGAAGATGCGCCAACAACAGTCGAAGTCATCGGCATACTCGAAGGAGGCGATGTCGCAATGACAGGTTCATCCTCCTCTTGAGGTACCAGAATCTCGTCGACAAGCGAGCCGGCACCCGAAGATGTTTTCTCTTCAGAATCAGCCACCTCCGTGTCACCGCCAGGACCTGACACAGAGCCGAATGACGCATATACATTGCCCTCCCCGAAGAGGTCTTCCCCTAAAAAGAAGACAAAAGGAAGTTAATATCAACATAAATGTTAATTTTCCTGAAGAAGAGGCGTGAAGACGATATTTACCCATGGCCGACGGCATATATGTCGCATCTGTAGCCAGTACAGCTAAATTATTTCTTAGTGATGCTAAGCAAGCTGTCATACCTGGAGAAGGGGGCCTGCTAACTGACGCTGGCAAATAGTCTTCCAAGTCCTCGTCAAATTCCAACCGAGGCTCATCGGCTGGAATCTCGCTAGAGGCGCTGACAGGCACGACAGGGGTCTCTCCCGATGTTGATCCGGATAAAGGTATACGGAATCTTATTATACTCAGCCCCGGAGGCGACTTCGTTCCACTACCTGAAGCAGTAGCAGCGACAGCAGCCTCCAGCTGAGATTCTCCGACACCGCCGGCCAAAACTGTAGAAGGTCCCTCTCTAAAAGGCGAGGAACCTCCAATCAAAGAATTATCCCCAACATGGGGAGAAGCAGGCTCACTTCCAAGAGCCTCAATACCAGGAATCCGAGAGGACGAGTAACCATCTTCTTCTTCCTCTTACGAGGGGAAGTCTTCTTCGGAGCAGGAGCCCTTCGCTTCCCAGATATTACCAAAGCCCCTGCAGGCGGAGGTACTTCACCCCTCGGTACCGATACAAGAGGCTCATCCGGAGTAACGGACTTTTCACCCTCGTCAGAAGAAACCGAGGGGACTTCGACTCTTCCCCCAGGCTTGGAAGAGGGCACCCTAAAACTTCCATGCATATCAAAATCACGATGGAAGGTGTTGGTTGCCACATAGAACTGGGCATACGTTTGGAGGATGCGCAACTCCATAGAGAGTGCGGTGACGGGCACAGTAAAACTTGCCCCGGTGCAGCCTATGATAAAATATCGCCATCCCCTCGCTCCATCAATGAGTCCACCTTTGGATCTGAAGCTAGTGACGACGTTGCCCACGTGCAACTGATCATACCCAAACTGCCTGGCGAACCGACTAGGCAGGTAGGGTTCAAAGAAGCACTGGTCTTCGCTTCTGTACAGCAAGTAGGAAGGTCTAATGCAGACCAACCAATTAAAGGCTTCAGGAGAAAGAATGGTCTTCTCTCTACCTGAATCCTCAAGCCTAATCCCCGATTGATTGCGATGTACAGGGGGGACAGTGCAAAAGAGCTTCCAGCTATGGCCGCAATTCAGCACCCGCCGGCAGTCTAAAACTGTGAGCACGTTCCAGGAGGATTTCTTGTAATTCAGAAAGAAACTACCCCCCAAGCTACTGCCGGAACCTGGAGACATCACCCGGGGGTTATGGAGAATTAACCATCCTATCAAATATAGGTATGGTAATTCCACCCGGGGAAAGCTTTCACGCCGAGCTTCATCGGCGAGCAGCGCCTCAGTCATCGCCCTCAGGCCAGCTTGTATGCGGCACACCATGGCAGGGAGCAAGCCCAGTCTCGCCCCGAACACCAGACGCACTACAGACCATAAGGTGTTGCGGTGAATACGATCCGCAGATGCGATGCCAGGCACCACCAGTCGGCTCAGCCATATAGAAAGGAAGCCAGCCAGTTGAACTTCCTTGGACAGAGGCCTGCGGTAATGCCTCAGATAACTGTAGGCCTTAGTACCTGCAGGATATCTTCCTATCCCTTCGTCGAGGATCTGATCTGGAGCCCTAGCGTCCTCCATAAGATCATCAACTACCTGAGCAGTAAGCACGCTCAGAGGATTCACAGGCTGATCCTTGCCTTCCAATACCTTCTCCGGCTGAGCAGTCCTGGCCCGGTGAAAAAAGAGCTAGGACATCCATTTACTGGTGTGAGCCAAATCTGAAGGCTCACCATAGAAGGCGGTGCAAGCAAGGTAGTGGCACATCAGCTCCTGGTACACTTCCACTACCCGAGGGTCTGAATCCCCCAGCTCCCGGTTCGTAGAAACATACTCTTCATATGGAGTATCCCCCATCGGCAGTCTCGAGATCTCTGCCATCTCATGGAGGGCCAATTCCAACTCCCCCACTGGAGTGGCGAAAGTCCCGGTGAGCGAAATATATCGCTCCATCAGTGCCAAAAATAGGTTGGGGTTAGGAGGCAACCCAACACTGGTGGCACTCACAGCTGCAAACAGACCGATGCTCTCCAACTCGATCTAAAAATGCTTCAGGGCCCAATCAACTAAGCGAGCCTATCGAAGATTTGTTGGGGTCATCCACCCATTGCACCGAGGATTCACCTTGGGGTATATTTCTCCGCGCCCCATGAAATCATTACAGAAGGTCGGCAATTGCACCGGCTGGAGCACCAAGCTGTCTTCACTCGGGACACTGCCTGGGTATAATCCCCTGAACGGGGTTACAGGGCCAGAAGGGCGACTGACAAATAGGCCAGATCCTTTCTGGTAGAAGATCTTCCCTGGCCTGCCGTGAAGATCGAAAGTCAGCGTCCACAACATCCTCCTGGGATGGGTGGCATGGAAGAAAGCCGAGATGGGATAATCTCTCAGCATCTTGGGCAGACGCAAGACCAAGCCCCCGGCAGGGAAAACCCAAAGTTCTTTCTTGGGCTTCGTCTGGGACAGCTTATCAATCATGTCCCCGAAGAGAAAAGCCGACTTTATATACTGGTCCCCGTCTACGTATGTCAGGGGCTCTCCATTAATCATGTTCAGCAGCGTTCGCTCGCCCTGACCCGATATCAAAAATTCCATCCCTTCGGGATATTGGGGCCCGGAGATAGGAAATGTAACGTGCGACAGATCCTCCAGATAGCTGGAGTGCAGCATCCCGGCAGCAGAACCCATCACATCGGCTAGCGGAGACTCATGCAAGTTAACTGCAAGGGTGCAAGAAAATACGTCAGTTTCTATACTAGAAATTACAGTCTTGCAGCATATGCCAAGAGCCAACAGTCTGTGCTTTATGCCAAGACTGTAAAAAACTTGATCGTTACGCTGGAATCCATTTTCAAAAGCGTAAGATTCAGGTTGGCAGTATACAGTCTGTGCTTTACGCCAGACTGACAAAATTCGAGTTTATGCCAGGATCTTCATCCACGAGCGTACGACTCAAATTTCGTAGTATACACCAAGTTCTCGACGGTCAAAGCTTTTAAGCCCGACTGCAAAAATATGGAGCTTTTACGCTGGCACATTAGAAATGTGGGCGTAAAAGATGAAACGTCCATGTGCATCATCTTCCTCAAAGAGGCTATTACCACAGAAGACGACCTAGCGCGGTCACGTACAACGTGTGCGAAGTATTTTTTAGTCGTTCTTTTCGTCCCAAAAACTCTACCTCTCCGGCCGGGTGCGCTACTCGTCGGCGGGACGCTTCGCTCAGAAGGAAGCTCGCCTTGCCCGACAGAAGTTGCTCTCGCTTGAGCAGAAGAACGAGAAAAAGAATCGACCTTCTTTCCCTTAAAGGAGGAGGTTTGCTTCGAGGCCATTACTGAAAACTTTGAAGACTCAGAGAAGAACTCAAACAGTCGAAGGCTTTCTTTCACAGAAGACGGATGAAAAGTTTTTCTCTCAGAAACTTGGGGTATATATAGAGTTCGGATGGACTCCTCAAAACCTGAACCAAATCTCCTAATTAATATTCGGTTATGACCGGGTACTACGTCATCCTATTACTCAGAGAAGGCGTTCGAAAAGTTTTTGTGCAAAGCAGATCCGTGGTTTCTGCGCTAAGGAGCTTTCTACGCTCGACAGCTACAGATCTACGGTTTTACGCTCACAGGCTATAAGTCTATGGTTTTACGCCCGGATGCCTTTGTGCTCGGTAAGATTTTATGCTCGAGAGGCTACAAACCTATGACTTCACGCTCAGCAGCTACAAATCTATGATCTCACGCTCAGTGGCGTTTAGTTTACGCTCAAAGGCAACATATCCACAATTTCACGCTCGAAAGATTTCCTTTTCACAGGCTACAGATCTACAGTTCTACGCTAAGGAGATTTCTAAGCTCGACAGCTACAAATCTACGGTTTTACATTCGGAGGCTACAAGTCTACGGTTTTACGCCCGGATGCCTTTGTGCTCGGTAAGCTTTTATGCTCGAGAGGCTACAAACCTACGACTTCACGCTCAGGAACTATAAGTCTACGATTTCACGCTCGGTGGCATTTAGTTTATGCTCACGAGGCTACAAACTTACTATCTTATGTTATGACTCTCTGCACATCTGAAAGATACGCAGGCCAGAGTACGCGTACATCTGAATGATTCTCAAGGTAGTCGATTGCGAGAGTTCACACAGAAGATACTCCTTCTTGACTAGAAGATATCCCAAGTACCCGAAGCATACAGAGTTCAACATTGAAAATTACTCTTCTTCATGGGACGATTCGAAGTCCATCCAGACTCCAGTCTGAATATTTCATCTACAGTTCAAGATGGAGACTCAGTTTGACAGCCATTTCTTGCCCTAATTCTAAGGGACTTTCGAGAAATCATTCTTGAAGATGAGGTCTGAACAGGAATTCTGTTTATCAGAAGCAACAGTTCAGAATTCTACGCGGTTCCTCATTCCTAACAGTAGGACAATTCGAACACTTGAATGCTGAGCGGCTTTCTACGCATCCCTAGCTATGCGTAAAAGACAGGACAGGACCTAGCACTCTTTCTGAAACAGAGTCGGCGTAAAGAATCAGACATGTCGAAGCTACACATATTCAGACTTTACAGCAACATATGGCAAAACGATCATATACAGAGAAGAAAGACGACTTTATTAAAGATTAAAATCACGATTACATATGAGGGAAATCCAGTCTACAAGGGTTTTCTTCATTCTAGTGATTACATATGAGAGAAATCCTGTCTACAAAGGACTTCCTCGTCGTCGTCTGAAGATCGCACCCAAAATCTATTCTGCCAGGTTCTTGCATGGGCGTCAATTCTTCATCCATCTTCTCCAGTAGTCAGTCGGTTGCCGCAAACCGACTGACATATTGTCAGGGTGGGAGGATACAAAACTGGGCATAGAGCCATCCTCCAACAGAAGAAAAGCAGAGTAAATCTGCTTTCCTATATCCAACGCCATGACAGATCGAGTTGAGGTATTAAACCCAACTCGATCCCGGAGAGAGCTAGTCTATCTGCTCTCGTCCCCGGAGGTAACGGGAGAAGGCACCGCTTGCAAGCAGCGTGGTGAAATATGACCCTTCCTCTCTCCGAAAGAACTGCCATATGAAGTTGCTGATCATCCAGAGCAAGGGAGGCTATGATATTCTTCCATGATCCATCGTTGCAGATGACACTTGTTCGAAGATGCCGTCTTTTTTGGCTCCTTACATGCTGGAAGAACATGATCTCCTTCTTCCTCAGGTCGACCCGACGAACTTCGGTGATCATCTCTGCGTGGTGAAGGAAACGTGGGAAGAACAGGTTAACTCCTCAGCCTTTTTATAGGCGAAAGAGATCACACCAACTCCCAATAACTCCGCCATAAAGTCAGCCTGGAAAGAACGTGTCAGGCTTGACCATTTCAGGCTCCATTCAGAAATGTTTTGAGTTACGAGGAACGGTTCATGCTTCATTCAAAGCATTTCAAATTACGAGGAATTTGAAAGCTTTGAAGGGGGGCTTGTAGAAGCATAAAAAATACGCCGGATAGCTCTACGCAGCATGGTGATGCAGGGCAGCATAAACAGAGGACCTCAGAGCCATCAAGCATGCAAACGGAGTTCTTTCCGCTGAGCACGGCGCAAGATATGAACTCAAGGACCATCCGTGTACATGCAGTATGTCCAGGACGCTTCAGCGTAAGGAGGGTGCTACATTGCCTCTATGGCGTAAAACTCATCCGCCTTCAATGCAGCATTTAAGCGTACGAGGAACGCTTCGTATTCCTCGAAATGAACCTGTCAAATCACGCAGTGAACCTGACGTCTGACTCCTGACAAAAAGTACTGCACGGCTACCCAGACGACGGCTGGAATAATGGCAGACCCTTCGGGATACGCCTCTGTATTTAATGCACAGGATGATGGCGGATCTCTGCATTTAATACAGGAGATTTGATTAAAATATCACCGAACCATCGTTTACTGACATCTCCCCAGCGTAAACTGCTTTTACGCATACAAGGGGATAGGCTGCCTTATTTTATACAGGCAGACGTGAACCGCTAACGCTCCGCAGAAGACAGACATGCTGCCACGTCAAAAGCTGCCCTTCGTACAGGGCTCGAGGCACGTCTCTGCACCTAATGCTCAGAACAGTGGCAGGCCTTCGAGACACGCATCTGTAATTAATGCGCGGGATAATGGCGGATCTATGCATTTAATGCAAGAGATTTGATTATATCTCCAAAAGCCGTAAATCCGGCTAAGACGTCCACATCAGCGCTCTAGCACGCTACTCGGCGGCTTCTACGCCCCATTCAGCTTCTATGTATGTTCGGCTTCTACGCCCCATTCGGCTTCTATGCCTACTTGGCTTCTACGCCATGGTGACAGACATTGGCTTCTACGCCAACCTCTTCTACACGAGGGATACCTACCTACGTGGCTTCTACACCGTGATCTTCGCAGCAGTTATACGCGTTTGTCCCTTAGTTGGACACGCGTCACACGCTCATACAAAAGATCATCTATACGCAGGTAGTGGTTATTTTAACCATCGTGTAAAAGGGTGTTGTACTTTCCACTACTCGATTTCTACACCGACTGAGTGGTCACTGTCACTAAAACTCTATAAATAGAGACCTCTATCAACAGAGGAACAGGTCGAAGAAATTGGTCAAAAAGATCAAGAGGTCAAACTTTGGAAAGATCGAGCAAAGATCGAAAACCGAAGATCGGTCAAAGAGTCCTCGAGAGAGAAGAATCCGGAGCTCGGGCAAAGAGTAGTGATCGACGACTTTGGCATCGTGCATCCACCCTCTTTTGCAACCTTCGAAGCTGCTTTCCGTCTTCCACGGCACTTCTTCACCATCGTGTGGTCCAAGGGCTAAAGTGATCGACTGCAGATCAGACACCTATAGCAATATTTACCCAGATTTAAAAATTATACTCGGCATCCTCGTATAGGATTAATTGTACAAGCTTGTTTGTAAACCAAAGAAACAGGTTTCGTATAAACCTCGTCTTACATTTTATCTTTCGTTTATCACCATAAATAGGGGCAGGGAGTATTTCGTGTAGATATATGATCATACCTCATAGTTCTTGATTTCCTTATATAGTGTTAATCATAAACGGCACGTATGATTAACCAAACCCATGGTTCTTGAGCAGTACCCAAGCCGATCATATGTTGTAACTCGTACTCACTCACTTAGATAGTTGTATCTCTTTATTTCCATATATGATGTTCGTATCTCTTGTACGTATTTCATACAATTCCTTATTCCTGTATATTTAAGCCATGCTCTATTCATCTTGTATATGCTTTCTATTTACTGATACATAGTTTTTATCATTTATTGAAATTATTTTTAGAGAAGTATTTTACTCCTTTCCTAACTGGATATATTTTTTCCAAACGACACTGAGGAGTGGTATCCCACTCACTACGGGCCTCAGGACATAGTTGGATTAGAGCTAGAGACATTGGCTCAAAAGGGACTCATCCCGATTGAGACAGATGACCTATTACCTGTATCTCAGTAGATATGTTTATTATATTGGATTTGTCTCCAGCATTTGACATTAGTATTCCTTTATTATATTTGATGACTCGTTGGATATTATTTTGTCTTGTGAGTTGTATTTGACTCTTCAGTTCTTTATATCATATTCGTGCGATTATTCCATCTTATAGATATGTGGTTGAGTATTTATATTTCATTAGTGGTATTATATATCTTGATGATCATTATTGCTAGATAGATAGTTTAACCAAAGAGCGTTCTATCGTCGATACTGAGGCATAGGCTGGACGTGCCCACGTCTCGTGCCCTTATATCGGGTGCGGGTCGTGACAAATGAATAGAGAAGATGAAGAATGAATGAGTTAAATGAATTGATTGTTGAATAAAATGGAAATTTCTTCTCTATTTATAGGATTTTCTAAAACAGAATTCGGTCAGAACTCGGATACCCAACGTTCAAAAATTTAAACGTTGGAGTCATGAGAATAGGTCTAGAACACTGAATCATGAATCGGTTTTGGTCAACCGAGTTCGGACAGAACTCAGACCGAGTTCGATTTTCCAAACTCTAATAGGTTCTTGGTCATGTTTGGGTTAGATTTGGGTTGTGTATGAGTGGGTCTTTGGGCTAGTATGAGTTCAGATTTATTTTAGATATATGTAGGCTTATTTGAGTAGACTTTGGATAGGTATTCAACTAGTGCCAAAGTGTGATCTGACTCACATAAGTCCTAGACTTAATAAAGATAAAAATTATATTAAAAAAAGTAAGAACAATAGAATCAACCAAACGCCAAAGAATAGTCTTTTGCTGAAGGTGCAGTCTTCTGTTACAAGTATCGATTCAAAGTTTTAAGTTAATTATCAAAATTAGTTTGACTGAGATAATATGGTTCAACAGTTAACCTTATTGTTAACTTGAACCCCATGTTGTGGTCTCATGATAATTTCTCCTTAGATGTCGTACACAAGTACGTGTACGCTAGGTATGAACCCACATTGTTACTTGAAAGTTCAATCTAGGTTCATCCAAGCGTGGATGCAATAAATCAATAATATCTTATCAAGGTATTGTTCGCTATTAAAATTGATAGTTTTAATAACAAATCGAAGAAAGTACAAAGAGATTCTAGACAGACAATTTAAGTATAGATTTTTGATTATGGGGTGTGACGATGGACAAAGAGCGCTATGGCGGCTCCTTTACTCCGTTGATGATCCGACATAGGGTGAGAAAGCTTATGTTCTCTCTTTGCTCGTATCGGTATGCTCTCTCTCTCTCTTTCTCTCTCTCTCTCTCTGTGTGTTGGGCGACCCCTCTCTGTCTGTCCTTTTTTTGGCATGCCACCCGGGTATACATAGTCATCCTTGGGTGCGCATATATTGGGCCGCATGGATGCTAGAGGGTGCCACTTGTGCCTCCTGAATAGGGTGCAGTTGTAACCGTGAACAGGCCAAGCTGCCACGTGGGCGCTTGTTGAGATTTTATATTATTGAAGATCTGGGTGGTTCTCATCCTTTGTAAGCGTGACTTGGTCAGCTTGACACATAGTCCGCACTTGGTTGGAGAGAATCACTCTTGTTCTAACAGCAAGATTTGGTCTTCATGGAGTCTGAAACATATGTGGCCAGAGACTCATGGGACGCATGGAGTCTGGGACGCTTGGGGCCAAAGATGCATGAAACTCATGGATCCTGGGACGCATGGGGCCAGGAACGCATAGAACGTATGGAGTCTAGGACGCACAGGACCAAAGACGCATGGGACTATATGGAGTCTGGGATATACGGGGCCAATGACGCATGGAACGCATGAAGTCTGGGATGCACGGGGCCAGAGACGTATGGAACACATGGAGTCTGGGATACACGGGGCTAGAGACGTATGGGGCTGCATAGAGTCTGGGATGTATGGGGCCAGTTGTGTTGTACACGTTGTGCTGCACATCCGTCGAGAGTGAAGTTATGTGCTGACGTGAGACTTATGTCGTTTAGTGTGTTCACATCTTTTGAAGAATTCAGAAAATCTTTTTTGTCAGAATTTTGTATTAGAGACGTTCATGTTGCTAGGATGATGTGCCAGGTCTATCTGCGGTCAAAGCTGCTTCGACTGATTGTGACGCATGGATGTCGTCTTTCTGGGCCGTATGGTAACTCTGAGGCCTGGTTTTTACTTTGGGGCACACGGCTGTTGGATGCATAGATGCATATTTTTTATGCTTCTACAGGACCACCTTCAAAGTTTTTAAACTGACAAGATTGAAATACTATGAATAAGAAGCATAAAGGAAAAAAGCAATTTTGGTCGCATGGATATTGTCGCATGGACATTGGGACCGCTTGGTCGTGGGCCGTATGGTTGTGTGCTTCCAGGATGTCACTTCTGCATTAATTGCAGGATTTATTTTGATCCTGGAGCGGATCTCCAACCGCCTTTTGTGTGCGGATCAACCTTTTCGTAAGTTTAAACGTCGGTTCGTGTGACCGAAATGATTCAGAAAAATATCGAATGATGAACCTCGATGACGTATTACAATATCGCCTAGAGGCACTCAGCCATGCAGCCTGCATTAACTGAAAAGTTTTTTTTGTGTTCCCCGTTTAGGGGAAAATAATAAAAAGAAACTTTTCCCTTTTGTTGAAATTATCCGTATAAACTTCGGATATTGCACTAGAGGTAATATGGACGTAGTACAATATCACCGTCTGTCTAGGATGTCCCACTGGGGGACTTAGGTGGACCTATTATTTGTTGCACACATTGAGTGCAAATAATAAGTTCAAAAACAATCCCTATCAGAGGTAATATGGACACGATAGATTTTGTGGACCCATTACTTCTTGCGCACCTAAATGCAAGTAATAGATTTGGAACAATCCCTGCCAGAGGTAATATGGACGTGACAGATTTTTTGGACTTAACACCGCTGGAGTACCTTGGTAAGTACGGATGATAAGTGGAGATGATAACCAATATTATAGGTAATATGGACGTAATGATCGATATCCAAGACCCGGGAGGTTTGCTCAGAGGTAATATAGATATAGCAAACTCAGTCGGGGAGGAATGTAAGGACAGTAGTTCAGAGATAATATGGACGTGAACCAATGTCCAAGAAACTAACTGAGGAGTAATTTAGTTGGTGTGGTCTCTCCGAGAATGAAGATAGACCTGACGGTTGCTCCACTAGGGAGATCGTCAGGACGATATCTCTGAGATAATGTGAACTTGGCTAGCGTCTAACGAGATTGGTTTAAGTGGTTACTGCGGGAGTGTGCAAGTGGACCTGAGGACTGCTCCACTAGGAAGACGTTGAGGATCCATCATTTGTTGCGTATCTAGGACTCCTGGATACAGATAATGGCTTTTACAAGAATTTATAAAGAAGGCGACATGTTGTACATATGCCCTTGCTGGGGATGAAGAACCAAGAGTGTAAAGACTGTATATCTTGATTGCCCAGCTAAGGATAAGGGGAGTATAAGTCTATCTTAGATGTAGTACTTTTTTAGGAACTTGTCGTTGATAAGCATCACGAGCAAGTTGTCGTTAGGTTTGCGAGCCTGTAGGCGCCGTTGGAGAATACCGATTCTACGACGAATAGATATTCCCATTTGGGTTAGAATTTGTCGGTCGTCTTGTGGGTGATAACCATTCTCCTCCTTACGGTTAGGACAAGATCATCCACTTGGTAGGTCCTCTTCTTCATTTATTTATTGAAGGCTTCCGAGAGACACACTTGGTATAGCTCAATGCGTTGTTGAGCTAAGAGATATTTTTCGTCGAGTGCTTCTAACTCTTGTAGCCGTTGACGATGATTATCGTCGACGGTTAATTGGAGGGAGAGAGCTACTCGGAGTGAAGGGATTTGGATCTCGAGCGGGAGGACCGCTTCGATTCCGTACGCCAGATAGAAAGGCATATTGCCAGTAGCTGTCCGGACCATTGTACGGTAGGCCTAGAGATATTCACCCAGCTTCTCATTCCAGTCGCATTTGTTGGATGATATAAACTTTTTAAGCAGCTTTATGATGGTCTTATTGAAGGCTTCTGCCAGACCATTTTTTGCCAGATTATAGGTAGTTGACGCTACATTCTGAATCTAGTTTTTATCGCAAAATCGGTAGAACGTGTGATTTGTGAACTGTGGACCGTAGTCATGGATGATCCTTTATGGCAAGTCAAAGCGGTATATGACGTAATGCTTGACGAAGCTGATCACGTTTGATGTCTTGACTTTAATAAGTGGTAAGACTTATGTCCACTTGGAGAAGTAGTCTATGATAGCCAAGATGAACCGATGTCCCTTAGACGAAGGCGGACTGATCGGCCTTATGATATCCATGCCCCAGGCTTCAAATGACTAGGACGACACGGTCGGGTATAGAAAATTTGAGGGTTGGTGGATGAAGTCGGCATGGATTTGGCATGCTTGGTACTTTCTTGCTTAGTCAACGATATCTACTACCATTTTCGGCCAATAGTAATCCATTCTATAGAGGCGATCATGTATCTTGGGCCCTAGCTGATGGGCACAGCAAACCCCATCATGGGCCTCACGAAGAGCCTGCTTCATTTATGCATTCGATAGGCGTCATAGCAGAAAATCGTCGTAGGAACAGCAATACAGCATTTTGGTAGTCGTATCATAATAGAACCGAAGGGAACGTCTTCTGACCGTAATGGCTTCTTTTGGGTTCTCGGAGAGAATTCCATAGACTGTGTAGTCGATGAATGGAAGTCTCCAGTCTTGTGAGTCATAGCTCGTCTCTGCTAAGTAGCTCAGGCACTGATAGAGGTTATTCTTTGGGAAGACCAGCTCTTGACCGATCACGGTGATCCGTACATAAGTATTGACCGAAACAGCTATAGAGGCTTCAAGTTTGACTAAGGTATCCATCTCGAGGTTTCACAGTCGAGGGACGTGCTCTATGAAGAACCCATCAAAGGTGGTGATTAATCCAAGTATGACTTGGTGGTAGGGAATCAAGTCCTCGTTTCAGACTTCGTACTCGCCTCGGACTTGGTTGATTATCAGTTTGGAATCGCAGTAGGCTTCCAGGTGGTAGACTCCCACTTGTTTGGAGAGTTAGAGTCCAATGATGAGAGCGATGTACTCTGCCATATTGTTGGAGCATGGCTCAGTGAGGGAGTAGGCACGATTGATAACCAGATCATATGGAGAGATCAATAATATCCCGACTCCAACGACGATGCCGTCTTTAGGCCCTATTTTCGAAGCACCGTCGAAGAACATTTGCCAAACGGCTTCTGCGTTTAACACGGTGTTGGATTCTGTGACTTCGTCGGGGATCTCCTCATAGAGTTTTGAAGTTTCTGGCACCGGGTGGGCTGCAAGAAAATCTGCCAACGCCTGACCTTTGACCGCCTTTTGCAGGATGAAGACCATTTCATATGGTGACAGCAGTACTGCCTATGTGGCTAGGCGAGAGTTGAGCACTCCAGGTTTTTTCATGAGGATCCTGAGGGGATTAAGTTGCGAGATCATGTGGATGGTTTATCCTGCCACGTAATGTCGGGTTTTCTGGATGGCGAAGTATAGAACGAGGCACTCCTTCTCGATGGAGTTGTACCTATGCTCTGCATTAGCCAACATCCTACTGAGATAGTAGATGGCATGCTCGTGACCCGCGTCGCTTGTCTGGGCTAGCAGAGCGCCGAGGGAGTGATCCATTGCTCGCACATATAGCAGGAAGGGTTTTCCTACCACGGGGGCCACCAATACTGGAGGATTTATAAGGTACTCCTTGATGTCATCGAAAGTGCGTTGGCATTCTTTATTCCAGACAAATGAGACTCCCTTCTTCATAAGCTGGGTGAACGGCCGACAACGTCCAAGAGGTTTGATATAAACCTCATGATGTAGGCAAGCCTTCCTTGAAGGCCACGAAGTTCTCTGAGGTTCTTCGGTGGGCGTATTTCAAGGATCGCTTTGGTATTATCAGGGTCTACTTGGATACCCTTCAAAGTTAGGATGAAACCCAGGAATTTACTACTGGAGACTCCTAGGAAAGATTTGGTAGGGTTCATCTTGAGTTACGTACGCATAAGGTCGAACACAGTCTTCAAGTCCCTGTAGTAATTATTTTTGGAGCAACTCTTGACGGCGATGTCATCAACGTAACACTCGACCGTCTTGCATAGATGCTCATAGAAGATGGTGCTCATAGCCTATTGGTATATAGCACCCATGTTCTTTAGACCGAAGGGTATGACTGTGTAGCAGTATACTCCTATCGGTGTTCGAAACAATGTATGCTTCTCGTCTTCAAGAGATATCTTGATTTGATTGTAGCCTGAGAATCTGTCCATGAAGAGCATACGCTTGAAGCCAAAGGTACTATTGTTGATCATTATATCTGTAATCGGAAGGGGAAACTCATCATTAGAGTAGGCCGCATTCTGATCACAGAAGTCAATACATATACGGATCTTCCCGTTCTTTTTAACGATGGGCACGATGTTAGCTATCCAATCTGGATGTTGTTCTTCGCGAACGAAGCCACTAGCTATCAGTTGTTGACTTCAACTTCGATGGCGTTCATAATGTCCGACCAGAACCGCCGTTGCTACTGCTTGACAAGCTTAGCGTTCGATGAGATATTGAGCTTGTGGACAGTAATTTATGGGTCCAGTCCCGGCAAGATATAGCAGGGATTCTCAATCCTTATCAGTCAGACTCTTGCTGACGAAGATAGGTTTAGGGGAGGATTTGTCACCCAGATTGACTTGTACGACTTCGTCCTCGGAAGAAGGTTCTCGTTGTTCGAACCACATCTCCCATTGTGCGTCTAGGCATTGGGCCCACGGTTCTACTTTATAGAGTTTTGGTAGATCCTTGTCGTCTTCCTCAGGGTCAGCTGAGACCATATTGGTAGACAACGTTTGCTTGAGCATCTCCCCGATACTGACGTCGGAGTCCCAAGAGGAAGACTCTGAAGAGTGAGAGTGTAACATATCTTCTTCATTCGAGCCTTTGGGGGTTATGGAGGCATAACATACCCTAAGCTATTCTTGGTAGTAATTCTCGGATTTGCCTGTCAGAGTAGTGAAGCATACAGGCAGTCGTCGACCTTTGCTATAATTCAAACATCGGTTGCTTTTAAGATCATACCCCATCTTCCGGATGAGGTGTTTGTCTTGACCACTGAACTGGTAGAGTTGTATTTTGTCGGTATCAGGTTCGGGCTATTGTTCCTCCTGGATGATGGACCGGGGGCATTCAACCATGCCGAAGAGGATGGGTTTATCTCCCCTCCTTCTTATTGGAACCGTAAAGTAGAAATGTTGTCTATGGAGGATATGATTTACTACATAGGTAGTAGTCACCTGTGTCTGCAGGCGTATGCCAAGACCGTGCTTCATGGAATACAGTATACTTATGTGTGCAGCTTCAGAGTAGTTCAAAGATAGCCCTTTATTTACAAAATAAGGTATCTCTTCTTCAGAAATTACATCGTCCAAAGAAGGGACATTTGCGTGAGCAACTACGTACTACTCCAGCTCATAATTCCGGAGGTCTACCTCCAACGCGAGCGATGACTTTGGAGGTTCCCTGTGCAGCTTTACTACCAGAGGCTTGGATGTTGTAGGAGGCAGCGAGGCATCCTTCGGAGGTTCACTCGGTCTGTGAAGACGAACAACTAGAGGTTCAGACATGGTGGATGGTACCGGACCTTCCTTCGGAGGTTGATTCATTCTACGAAGGCGGACGGCCAAAGGTTCGGGTGCCTTCCTGTATAGTTTTACGACAAGGGAAGAGATTGTTTTGGGAGCACGAGCCTTTAGACACTCTTAAGGGCTCTTCTGGTGTTTCCCCAGCCTCTGTCTTATTGTCGGTGTCATTTCCACCTTCATCTTAGTAGACCTGTTTGTACAGGATCGAGTCAGAGTAATAAGCTTTGATCCCTTTGAACAGATCGACATCAGCAAACTTTATTTTGACTGTACGATGTTCGTCGACGTACTTCAGGCACTGGTGCAGGGTCGATGACATAATTATATGTTCATGTATCCATGGGCGACCAAGCAAGACATTATAGGATACATCTACACCAATGACGTAGCAAATGACCTCTATTTTTAAGTCACTGATCTGGCATTTTAGGTAAATCTTGCCCAGAGGGTAGCTCCTTCTTGCATTGAAGCCAGTGATGGCAGTATTGGTAGCTGTCAGGCGATGTATCGGAATGCCCAAGGTCTGAAGCAGACCCCGCAAAATGATACTGATTGACGAACCGGGATCGATGTGCATCCGGTCCACCCTGATGGCACCAATGTACCATGTGCAATACAGGGGACGATCGTGTCGGTTATTCTTTAGCAATATGTCCTGTTGTGAGAATGTAATATTGGGTATTGCCTCCATGATATTACTGCAGTAGGGACAAGCAGCTAGATCTTCAGCTGGCGGGTTGACCTACGCCAGGTAGGTATTGGCATTTTGTAATACCTAGCTAAGAGCAGCCCGGGTGTCTTTAGAGAGTCGGAGAAGCTCGAATAAAGACAACTTCGCTAGAGTGTTGGTGAGCTAGGCCAAGATCTCGAAGTTATAGGGATTTTCCAGTCCCTGAGCTGGATCTTTGCGTAGCAACTTGTCAAAGTGAGTATCTTTCTTCTTAGACTTGTCCGCTGCTGGAAGCTGGGATAAACGTAGATATGATGTTGTGGGTGCGACTTTGGGAAGCACACCATTATCAGGGGTGTCATACTCTCGTTGGTACGCTAGGCCTAACCTTGTTGTTCTTGCTGTAGCTTCCTTAGATGGGAGAGAAACCATGTAGCAGGACTTGGACTTCTTGCCCTTGGACTTGGTGGCAGATGATGTTGTCTGCTGCATCAATTCTGGAGCAAGATTAGGGTGAACTTCATGACCTCCCCACGTGGCATGGTGAGAGGTATCAGCCTGACCGTTTGGTCATGAGCTGGAGGAAGATTGACGACCTCCAGCGTTGCCTTGGGAATTAGGATTATCCTGTCCTGGGCTTTTGTAGCGAAGAAGTTACCGAACTAGAGCTTAGCGACAACCGTCTTATCATCAATGTCCAAAGTGAGGGCCTTGGTGTCGAGTAGATATTGGATGTACCACTTCAGCTTGTAGCAGTCCTGCGTCGCATGATGGACGTAACGATGGTAATGGCAGTACTTTGGATTATTCTCTTCGGTTGCCTTAATAGGACATTTGACTTCGGGGAGCCGAAGCCTACCAACCTTCATCAGTACGTCGAAGATGGGCATGACATCATCATCTTCGAAGGAGTAGGTCTCTTTGGGCTTTGGAACCTCAGCCAGCTTTTGCTCGGGCTTCTTGGTTAAGTTGGCCACCAAGGCCTGCTTCCCTTTTCCATCGTGGTTGTTGTTGCCATTGTTGTTGTTGTTATTAGGAGGCTTTTCCCTATTTTCAGCGACAGGAATCTGTATTCCCAAGAGTCGGGCATCTTTGACCTTTTTCTCAGTGCTAATAGCGCTTATAATGAACGTCGTCCAGTCTTAAACTAACTGTCACCCATCGAGAGGCTGAATGCTGAAAGAAAGTTTCAACGGCACATGTCCATCAGTGTTGACTCGGGATTGCCTGGGGGTAACCTCAGCACTGCTTGTCAGAAATGCTCGATATAATTTTGAGCGAGTTCCCTTTCTCCTTGGGTGACATCCATTAGAGATGACATCGTCATATTGGTTCCTCCATCATAGAATATTTTAAGAAAAAGACTCTTGAGGTTGTCAAACGACGAGATACAGTTATCTTGTAGGCTACAAAACCAGTCAAATGCTATCCCGGTCAATGTCCCCACAAAGAGCTTGGTGAGGAGTGCGTCACTGCGAGGTAGGTGCTCTGTTGCAGTCTCGAAGTAGCTCATGTATTGATGGGGGAAAGTCTTTTCGTCGAATGGGTTCAAGTTGAAGGGCTTGTACTTGGGTGGATATGGCAAATCCCTCTACTCGTGAAGGTATGGTTATCATATTTTGAGCTTGCGCAGTGAGTCCCGGCTGTCCATGGAATCTAAGGAAGCCCGAAGTTTTTAGACTTTCCTTATTTCTTCTCTGGCTTCGTCTTCGACGGAAGGGACAGATGAGTCAAGAAGGGGATAATTTTAGTCTATGGGCAGAGCGGTTGCATCGGAGTCCGCATTGGTCCCAGGGTCCAAGCTTGCTTGTCCATAAGCCCTTACTGGTTGGGAAACCATGTTTGCTTTAATTTTTAGCATTGCCTGAGTCAGGGCTTGCATCGATGAACTAATCATCTGCATCATGGCCTCAAGAGCCTCGAGGCATTGTCGATCGTTGGGGCCTTCGTGGTTATCCTATACCATGTATACAGTCCTTACATGGGGAGAGATGGACGGGGCAGTTGACGTCGCACTTTTCTCTCAAATTCTTGTCGAGAGTGGTCATTAGGTAGCGTCGGCTCCTCCTCGAATTCAAAGATAATACTACCCCCAGCGTGGGAGGCTACGTCATTTTGACGAGGGTGTCTACCCTCGGGGACATCGGAATTTGTTTCTTGGGAATCCCCGCTTTCTCAAAACGCCGGGTTGTTCTATAGGTCCGGGGGATCACTACCCCCAGCTTATGCAACCCCTAGGGGTCCTAGGGAAGAACTACCCCCAACTGCTGATAGCTTTTTCTTCGAGTGGGTACCTTGGAAAACACCTTCCGCAGTTCCCGCTGCTGGTCCTCTTGGTAGTCGCCTTCTCGATGCGTTGGTTGAGAGTGACGGACTGGAGGTGCTGGGCTTCCTTCCTCGTACGGTGGAAGGGTTCTTCTGAGTAGAGTAACATGAGACGAATGGTAGCTCCTCCTACTCTGGTATTTGTACCTGATTTTTGGGTTGTTGCAAGCTTGGTGCCTTCGGATGCAGTCATTGGAATGTCGACTGTATGTTTGTTGGCACTGCTGCTTTAGCACAGCAGCAGTTAATGGGGATGTTGGCACAGGGGTATCCTGGAGGGGACACCTAACATGTTGTGGTTGCTTTTCTCGCTTTGTATTTGTGGTTGATCACGTTGCACAAATCAAGCGAGGATTGATCTACCTTTACACCCTTGTTATGAGCCCGGGTAGACCGAGCACATGGATGTGTAGGTATTTCTTTTGCCCCTTGATCTAGGGTTCGCACAAGAACTTTTCTTATATCATCAGTAGAAGACTTTTGAGACTGACCCTGTACGAGGCGGTCTTATATAACTTTCCACCAGAGGCCCGCATAACGGGTAGCAGTGCTCGCTGACGGTCAGCCAAATGGACAGTTGCTTGAGCTTGGCGAGCTCGTACTTCCTTAGACTTCTTCGACTTAGCACGCGCAGGCGCATAGTACGAAGAGTCCAAGTTTTGGTTTTTCTCGAAGCGGCTCATGGGAGCACGGTCGAACGAGATTTTGTCAAAGACAGAGCTTCTGGGGCTGTCAGAGATGCCTATGGCTGAACTGGAAGCCGCATATTATTTTTTTCTCTGTATACTTTATTATGGCCTCATAGACTGTGCATCAACCCCGAAACTCTTGGCATCGTATTATTTTCCTCTGCCAGAGTTTGGGTGTTGAGCATTCTCCTTTTCAGGCAAGGAGGCCACATGAGCGGGGACAGCCAGAGTGGACGCATGTTGTGCGTCTTCAGTATCAGAGAGAGACAGGGAGCGCATGCTCTATATTTGGGTGAGGCACAGCGGCCTTCGTAACCCACGTCATATAGGTCTTCTGGTGTTGAGCACCCTTCATGTTGGAAGGGGCTGCCACATAAGAAGTGGACGCATGATGTGTGGTCCCTACGACAGAGAGAGATGGGGAGTGCATGCTCCGCAGTTGGGTGAGGCACAGCGACCTTTGCAACCCACGTCCTGCGGGTCTTCTTAGGCTTTGTTAGCCTTGGAGAAGGACTAGTGCTTCCTTCCGAGAGCATCTCCTCGAAAGCCTGCTGGTCGAAGCAGACTGCGAGCATTCTTTGAGTTGATCCGAGCTTGGCTACGTCAGATTGTGTCACAACTTTCTCATCATAGGAGAAAGGTATCCCCAGCAGAGTCGCCATCTTGTTCGATATTAAAATTAATTACTTCAATAACAAACCAAAGAAAGTACAAAGAGGTCCTAGAAAGACAATCTAAGTACAAATTTTTGATTTTGGGGTGTAATGATTGACAAGGAGCGCTATGGCGGCTCCTTTACTCCGTTGATGATCCAACGCAGGGTGAGGAAGCTTATGTTCGCTCTTTGCTCGTCTCGGTATTCTCTCTCTCTCTGTGTGTGTTGGGCGTCCCCTCTCTGTTTGTCCTTTTTTTGGCATGCAGCCGGGTATATATAGTCATCCTTAGGCACACATATGTTGGACAGCATGGATGCTAGAGGATGGTATGTGTGCCTCCTAAATATGGTGCAGCTATAACCGTGAGCAGGCCAAACTACCACATGGGCGCTTGTTAAGATTTCCCGTTGCTGAAGATCTGGGCAGTTCTTATCCTTTGTGGGTGTGACTTGGTCAGCTTGAAACATAGTCCGTACTTGGTTAGAGGGAATCACTTTTGTCGTGACAGCAAGATTTGGTCTTCATGGAGTCTGAAACACATGTGGCCAGAGACGCATGGGACGCCTAGAGTCTGGGAAGTCTAGGGCCAGAGACGCATGGAGCCTGTGATGCATGAGGCCAGGGACGTATAGGACGCATGGAGTTTGGGATGCACAGGACCAGAGATGCATGGGGCCGCATGGAGTCTGGAATGCATGGGGCCAGAGACGCATGAGATACATGGTGTTTATGACACATGGGACCAGAGATGCATGGGGTCGCATAGAGTCTAGGATGCACGGGGCCAGAGACGTATGGGACACATGGAGTCTGGGATGCACGGGGACGCATGGGGCCTTATGGAGCCTGGGACGCATGGGGCCAGTTGTGTTGTACACGTGGTGCTGCACATCCATCGAGAGTGAAGTTATGTGCTGATGTGAGACTTTTGTCGTTTAGTGTGTTAACGTCTTTGGAGGCATTCAGAAAATCCTTTTTGTCAGGATTTTGTGTTAGAGACATTCATGTTGCTAGGATGACGTGTCAGGTCCATCTGCGTCCAAAGCTGCTTCGGCTCATTGGGACGCATGGATGTCGCCTTTTTGGGCCGTAGAATGACTCTGCGGCCTAGTTTTTACTTTGGGGTGTACGGCTGTTGGATGCATGGATGCATATTTTTTATGCTTCTACAGGTATGGTTACTGGTCAACTACCATATTCGTGCCAATGAGAGTAATCGCATAGCATGTATATATTACATAGCTTATAGCAAGTGGCACGTCGGCACACAAGTAATCAGGCAGCACACTCGGTGCATACATGTGTATCAATACGGATACAAGTAGTCAGGTCAGGTACACGTAGTAGACCCAAATTAGGTCGTATGGATCTCTTATAATCAGGTAAATCATGTTAGAGGCATAATCAATGATATCATGGCCATTTATCACATAGTCTCATTGTACTACATGTTCTGTCAAGATATCTCAGGGACTAGTCACTTATTCATGAAAGTTATGTTAATTTAATCATCAAGCTCATTGGCCATTCACCACTTATAGGGTCAAGACAAACATTCAAGTAGTCAAGAGGAAACAACAATTCCTAACAAGTTAATTAAACACGCACGTAGGGTCAAGTAGGCACACAATAGATCAGGCAAGGGCCGCGCACAATCCGACAATAATAACAATATGGCACATAAATAATTAAAACAAGAAAACATAGTCTAGCGTACAATAGCTATTCAGGAAAACAATAATGGGTTTATAAAGAGAAGAAAAGCAATATAGGCGCACTTTAGAAGAAGTACGCGGCAGGGAGAAAAGTGTTAAAAGACAAAACACAAAAAAACTAAGAGAAAAGCACGACAGTCGAGATCAAGAAAACCAAGAATACGAGAACCAAGAATACGAAAATCGAGGACCCAAAAATCGAGAAGCTCCAAAGTTTATGCTCGTCCACCAAGAAAAGTGTGAGCCTCAGAAATATATGCCAATCAAAAGCTTGGCGCACTTTCCTTGGTGAAGGAAAAACCCTCTCACAAAATAATGCCCACAACAAGGAAATTAAATCCTGGCGTACTTTTGCAAGGAATTTTGATTGAGCCAATAACACGCACCAAAAGTACGCCCGATAGTTCCCTTAAGAAAGTACGCTCAGGAGATACTCAAAGATTTCCTAGCGTACTTTTCTAAGAAAAGAGAGTACAGTACAAAAGCACGCACGATGGTGTATGTAATGCCCCGATCCGCAGAAAGGTATTACGGTAGAATTATAGATGGATCAGATCGATGGAATACAAGTGGTGCAGGAAAATCGAGATGCTTGGTGTGATGATGTTGTATTTCTTAACTTGGCCGAATGGGATATCTTATGTGACATGGTTCGAATGTATGATTATGCCAAGTTAGCAGACAATGCATCGCGTCGGACATCCTTGAGGGATCGTAGGAGAATGTGGGATCGTGGCATAGAAATAATATTTATATAAGTGAGTGGATCTGCCTCATCTCCTTTACTACTTTATGCCCTAATAAAATGAATGCTAGTGTTTCTTTGTTGTATGTAATAACTGTATGATGCTTTAGTCCATACAATAATAATAATTCCTTATGTTCAATGCTGCTAAAATTAATGAAATATATGAATAATAAACTGCTAGTACTATTAATACAAGAATGCTATAAAGTAAATCTACCATAAGAAAGAAGTAATATTATAAAATCTACTTCACATGCTGGTAACACTAAGAATAGAACATTGAATATCGATACAAGTATAAGTGCATCAGTGCACAGTAACTATGAAGAAAATACTTCATATGCGAGTATAATTGTGATTTGGTATCAACGGGCCATGAGAAGGTCTCTAAGTTGGGACCTACGGTTCACCAACCATTATGAGAATAAACCAAACAAGAAGGATCAATAATGCGAGCCTTTACTTACATTTCTTTACCATGCAATTTATGCTTAGATTTTATTTGCATAGTCGTTGCATGGTCAGGGACAACTTGTGCACAAGGTTTGGTAAGTTTCCTCGAACGAGATGCAACGGGGCACAGGGATCATTCGTCCTAGGAGAAAACATAGTGCTTTGGTTGCACTGGGTATAAACAAGACATTTATTGGGGATCGCAACCTCATGAATGTCACTTCGTACGCCCTTTGAAGTCCTATATGGCATGTCCCTCGTGGTGCGAAAGCATATCACCAATGACCTTCATGTAGTTAGGCTGCATACTAATGAGAATATTTATGCAGGCTTAACATTATCTCGGTAAGAATGATTCGTATTAAGTATGTTGTGGTTAATCCTTGTTTTGCAGGGATACGACGAGTGGGTTATTGGTAAGAATTGTCGTTAGGCGATATGTACATATTTTACATATATTCAATCTATCATACTGTTTCCAAAGTATGTTTCATTATGCTACTGAATACTCTGATCATTGAAATGAACATAGTTCCTAATAAAAAGATCCCTAAATTAATATGCATATTCTTTACATGAATACTTAGTTTGGTTTAGATTAGTGGGCTAGTTTCTTCTCACCAGTACGCGATATATACTGACCCACGTTTGTGGGCATCCCCAGGTACGAAGCATTGGGGAGTGACTGGAACGGTTCTGATACATCGAGGCATTGTTGGGGTACGCAGAGCTCTTCTTCCATTAGAGGCATCTTCTGTTATAAAGGGCATAATGTATGGAACAGTGTAATTCAGTTGTATCAGTAAGAGTGTAAGCCAGGACGGTAAATATCAAGGTAAGCCAAATTGGCCAAGTATCAGTTGTATTTGAGAGCTTTGTAAATCTTTGGTAAGCCATGTACTCAATTATCATATTCAATAAAGAGAAGATTTTTATTATATTCATTGTGACTTCAATTTGTCTACTTAAATTCACTGTGATATCATTATTTCTGAGATATACCATGCCTTATCTATCTTCTTGCCTTGTACAAGTGCAATCTAGGCTTGTACGGCAACACGTCCGTGGCTACTTTTGGTTCTTCAGAATCGGGGCGACAAAATTGGTATCAGAGCACGGTTTATGCATCCTTAGACTCGGCAAGTTCTAAATCAAAGTTGCTTCTACGATTACTCAATGATACCTCTGCGGATATTCAAAGTTGTGCTAGTGACTATTCAAAGTCTCTTCCGCGATTAGTCATAGTCGCCTCAGTGCATATTCAAAGTTGCCTTCTGCGAGTATTCAAAGTCGCTTATGCGATTATTAAATTTGTATCTGTGATCATTCTGTGTTGCTTTCGCTATTGTTAGAAAGTGTTTCCGCAATCGGAAATATTTGACCGCTTGGTTACACTCACTGAATGTTCCATACAATGAGCCTAAATATTAGGATACCCTAGTTTTTGTGATTCTTGATTTGTAAATGATACCAAGAACCCAACAATGATTCGATGCCATAGATAACTTACTTGTGATTAATTTTTGTATGTAGAAATAAAAGAAATCAATATGTGTGTTGTAATCAAGAAAAATTATGCATGAGAAATTTTAATAGAAAAAATCAACAGTAAAGTTGAGTTGATTCATGTACGATGGCGGGATGGTGTTTTATATCTGAGTATGATAATCATGTTATAGCATGCAATGCTACCATGTGAAGGTAGTGCGTGATGGATGTTGGATCTGTGTAAGAACGATGTGATAGTCAGGAACTGGCTTTATTTTGAGTGGTATATGCCTCTACCCTCTTAGTGATGCATGTGCAGTGACCCTTCCATAAGTGATAGTGTTGAGCCTACAAGTAAGAATAGGGTTGTGTCGAGACTTAGTCGGGAATGATGCCTTATTGTATGCGGTGCGATTGTTCCTTGGGTATTTCGGATTGTGTATCAATATCAGACCCTTGATAGTTGGATTTGAGTTGTCAACATTAGACCCTCGATAGTTTAAAGGTTACATGGGGTAGCAAGAAAGTGATAAGGTATGAGATGGATGCCTTAGCTGGGAACAACGAGTTGGATTATATGGTTAGATGGTGGCTTAAATAAGCTGGATGAAAGTTTTAAATTTTAGCATCGACGATTGAATATTACTATCGATAAACAAGTTGGATCGTATATCCGGGGTGATTGGTTGGAACTGATTGGGAATCACAAGCAGGATATTATGTTAGTTACCTGAGTTTGGAAGTTCTTCAAAATCAATTAAAGATGGACCGAGTATGTGAAAAACTATTTCCTTTGACCTTAGGTGTATAGCATTTACTACTTGCCTATATTAAAAAGGGTAGCAGCCGTGAAGTGGGAATACTTGAACCCAATGATTGACGAATAATATTTAATCAACATATAAACTTATGGAATTGCAAGTAACTAATCGATGACCATTATTATCTGGTAATATATGGAAGTTCGTCAAGAGGCCTCGATGGATGAAATACTAATAAAGTTTGAGGTCTAGCACGATGGGTAAATAATATCGACAAAAAATTTTGTCGCATCAGTAACAGTTGGTTGGCAGAAACCTTAGTTGCTTGGGTAACAGTTGATTGGCGGATATAATTGATCAAATTATTAATATGGGGTGATCCCTAGCTTGGTTGGTTTACCAATATACCGAGTACATAAATAATATCGAAGGTACTTAAGTGAGAAAAAATTATATAAGACATTGATGAGGTGATGCAATTAAGTTGATAGATAATACGAATGAAAGTTGACCCTATCAAAATAAAGTTGGCAAAAGTACGTTCGATAGAATAAATCGGAAGAAAGATATTTTTAATATATTGGTTGGGTGATGTTGTCGGTTATGAATTATTTGGGTGATATTGTACACACGAATACGTAATATGAATGAAAAGGAATTAAGAGCAAGGATCATGAACAATATACTAGTAAAGGTGATCGATCGAAATTTGATTTTGGGTTAGTTGCCTTGTCCCATAGATAAATCAAACGTACGGGAATTCAAGAATGATATATTGGTACAACTAGAGGATGACTGTGAAATCATAAATGAAATAATATGTTGGAGCAAATCAAAATTTGAATGTTGGTGATTTACTTGATAGATATAGAATTTGAGCGTGTAGTTCTAAATTGACCTTGTCTGTTGGGATAAGCCTAGAATAAATCTTTAATTGAGGTAGACCCTTAAGAGATTGACTGTGGGTAAATAGATTTGACCTAGACTGTTGGATGTCCCTTATTTATGGGTAGGTCAATGGTAGTGCATTTGTGGTTCGAGCTGATAATAAGATTGGGTAGAAGTCCCTTAGACTTGTCAGACTTCAGTTGGCCATAAGAATAGAGATGAGTATGGTCCCTATCAGCTGCCTAGAATGAGATGAGTTGCTTATGAATACTAGGTTTAGCTATCGGTATAGCTAACCATAAAGACTTGACCAAAAAGTTATGTTGGTTGTCAAAGACCTATATGATGATCCTATTAATATTGCATGGGTAATGTAACATCGTGTGAGACTCAAATAGTATATATTATGAGTCGGCCTATGTTTAGTCAGTGTTTGGATAGTTTGTTGTGATATTTGGGTATGAGTATTTCAGGATAGCAGGTCGTGTCAGACTAGTTAAACTGTTTGATAGATAAGTTTGGGAATTGATGGTTACTCGAGTTGGATTTGATTGCTTCGACTAGAATAAAAATTAATAGTGGGTTCGATTGGATGGATTATCTTGGAATGGTTTCTTATGAATCAAGTTGGAATGAGAAATAAATCATAATAAAAGATAGAAATGTCGCTTGAGAATTTTGACGGAAAATTTATACGTTGGGAAGAGAAACTTGATATGTGATGTGGCTAATGCGACTATTGTACGGGACGAATTATGGTCATTAAACTATAATAAAATGTTGTGGCTCGGGCAATGACATGACCAAAGGGAACTCTGGATTCATGAGAATTTTGAAGCTATCAATATTGGGAAAAAGATTGCTAGAAGTTGAATGAAAGAAATTACAATATTGAGAAAACTGTCAGAACGATTATAAATACACTTGGGTCATAATAAAGAGACGACGGATGATATTCTTAATATAATTAATCAAAGTTGGATTGATCAAAACAAGGTGACGACAGGTAAAAATTATTCATAAGAGGTAGGAATAACGGGATTGACATTAAAAGAAGGAATATTACAATTCAGAATTAATAAAAAATTTGTTATGGTCGGTTTGTCCAAAATGATTAAAGTATCGTGCTTAGGTTAATGGCCTAATCTGGACAGTCCCTAAGGATTTTTATATTTTTGGCAGAATCGGAAGATAGCGATTATGACAATTGGTTATACGAAGGAACACTATGAATGTGATAAAAAAATTGTGCATATGATGGACCGAGAGGATGTTGGCAAGGTATTGAGGAGTATTTAGACCAAAACTTGATTACAACATGTTAAAAAGATATTGACAAGATTGATCGAATAAGTGTCGCAAGAAATTATAGTTATGAAAAATCTATGTTAAAGAACATCTTTGCCGAAAGTATTAAATGATCAGTAATGAGGAATAGAATTACCACAATAGCCATTTGGTTTCTCGAACCATTAGCATTGGTTGAGTGTATTATATTTTGGGGGCGCCTGAAATATATGTATGATCCAGGTGGAGTGGTGAACAAAATTCAAATGGAGCTGTAGGAGAGTATTGATGAATAAAAGAACATAAAAAAATCATTTGGGAAGAAAAGAGATAGTTGGAATACATAAGTATACGAGTTCCATGAATGGGCAATATTGACAAGAGATGGAAATGGGGTATTGAGCTATAGCTGGCATTGAATATTTTTGTGGGATGACTTAAGTGATATGGTTAATTAAATTATTTATTTAAGTTTCGAGGATAAAACTTTTTCTGAGTGGTATATTATGTAATATCCCGATCCATAGAAAGGCATTATGCTAGAATTATAGATGGATCAGACCGATAGAATATAAGTGGTACGGGAAAATCGAGATGCTTGGTATGATGATGTTGTAGTTCTTAACTTGGCCGAATTGGATATCTTATGCAACATGGTTCAAATGTATGATTATGCCAAGTTAGAAGATCGTGCATCGGGTCGAACATTCTTGAGGGGTCGTAGGCGAATGTGGGATCGTGGCATAGAAATAATATTTATATAAGTTAGTGGATATGTCCCTTCTCCTCTACTCCTTCATGTCCTAATAAAATGAATGTTAGTATTTCTTTGTTGTATGTAATAACTGTATGATTCTCTAGTCCACACAATGATAATGATGCCTTATGTTCAATGCTGCTAAAATTAATAAAATACATGAATAACGAACTGCTAGTACTATTGATACAATAATGCTATAAAGTAAATCTACCATGAGAAAGAAGTAATATTATGAAATCTACTTCACATGCTGGTAACACTGAGAATAGAACATTGAATATCGATACAGGTATTATTGCATCAGTGCACAGTAACTATGAAGAAAATACTTCATATGCGAGTATAATTGTGGTTTAGAACCATCGGGCCAAGAGAAGGTCTGTAAGTTGGGACCTACAGGTCACTAACAGTTATGAGAATGATCAATAATGCGAGGCTTTACTGACATTTCTTTACCATGTAATTTATGCTTAGATTTTATTTGCATAGTCGTTGCATGGTCAGGGACAACTTGTGCACAAGGTTTGGTAAGTTTTCTCGAACGAGATGCACCGGGGCACCGAGATCGTTCGGCCTAGAAGAAAATATAGTGCTTTGGTAGCAGTGGGTATAAACGAGACATTCATTGGGGATTGCAACCACATGAATGGCGCTTCGTACGCCCTTCGAAGTCCTATATGGCATGTCTCTCGTGGTGGGAAAGCATATCACCAATGACCTTCATGTAGTTAGGCTGCATACTAACGAGAATATTTATGCAGGCTTAACATTATCTTGATAAGAATGATTCGTATTATGTATGTTGTGGCTAATCCTTGTTTTGTAGGGATACGACGAGTAGGCTGTTAGTAGGAATCACCGTTAGGTGATATGTACATATTTTATATATATTCAATCTATACTGTTTCCAAAGTATGTTTTATTATGCTGCTGAATACTCTGATCATTGAAATGAACCTAGTTCATAATAGAAAGATTATTAAGTTAATATGCATGCTCTATAGATATGAGCTAGTTTTTGCTCACCAGTACGTGATATGTACTGACCCACATTTGTGGGCATCCCCAGGTACTCAGCATTGGGGATTGACTGGAATGGTTCCGAGATATCGAAGCATTGTTGGGACGCGTAGAGCTCTTCTACCATTAGAGGCTTCTTCTGTTATAAAGGGCATAATATATGGAACAGTGTAATTCAGTTGTATCAGTGAGAGTGTAAGCCAGGACGACAAATATCAATGTATGCCAAATTGGCCAAGTATCAGTTGTATTTGAGAGCTTTGTAAATCTTTGGTAAGCCATGTACTCAATTATCATATTCAATAAAGATAAGCTTTTCATTATATTCATTGTGACTTCAATTTGTCTGCTTAAATTTGCTGCGATATCATTATTTCTGATATATACCATGCCTTATTTATCTTCTTGTCTTGTACAAGTGCAATCTAGGCTTGTACGACATCACGGCCATAGCTACTTTCGGTTCTTTGGAATCAGGACATGATAGTTTATGCCCAAAAGTGCGACCGGGTATGGACTGCGCATATCTACGTGAGTTAGGGGTTTTCGTATGTACTTTTATTCGCAATATTCTTCTTCTCGGGTCAGCCTCATGATTAGCAAGCAAAAAATATTCTAGCTCATAAAACCAATGTTAAAACTCTAAATTAAATAAAATAAAAGCCAAAGTGAAGTAAAATCACATGCTCTACAACATGAGCCAATTAGTTTTTGAAATTACTAAGTTTTGGGAGATCATTCCCTAAGGAAACCAAGTAGAACCCATAAACATAAAACTTAGATCTATACTAATCTAGCCATCAAACCCGAAAATAACAAGTTATAAAGATGTAAAGGAATATAATATATACATAATAGACTAATAATATGCAAAAAATTATATAAACAAAAAAATGCATGATCCATGTTTCTTCATGAGAGCAAGGTATACTTGCCTATGAAGAAAGAAGAGAAAGGAAGAGTGTGAATGAGGAAAGAGAAAAAGAGAACATATATAGGTTTAGGGTTGGATGCTTGGCCATTGGATCAAGTCATGGTCCATCCTAGCTGCATAATCAGACAATGAACCCAACACAACCACGGCACACAGGTCGGTCTAGACTACCGGGCGGTCAACTAAGCAAGCCAAATACGCTTAGAAAAATGTACGCCAGGAACGAGGAGTGACAGGTGAGTTTGCACTCGATGGTTTCTTCGGTGAGTTCAATCTTTTCCTTTCTAGTTTGATTCAATTCTCTTACGATCTCTTCCCTATTTTGGTTTCATTTCAAACTAGGGATCAATAGTTGAGATTATCGATCATTGATAAATGACTATTGATCCTCGATTTTCTATTGGATTCAGATCGATGATTTCAAAAATACACTCAAATCCGATCAGGTGAATATTTTCAGTGTTCGAACCTCTCTTGATTCGTTGTTTGATCGTAGATCACCGAGAATTGATACAAACCAAAACTTGGACTGAGCTCGAGAACATGATCAGTAATTAGACTCGATCAAGAGGTTCAGTGGTAAATTCGAATCCAGATCGATTTATAAGTGTTTTAATCCCTCTTTTCTTGATTCCGTCAATTTTAATGGATTAGAATTCGAGTTTGCATCTAAACTGTTGTTTTCTTATTCCGCGCCCTAAGTGTTCGACATAATGACAAAACTAGGTTTTGAGCCGTGTCTTGACTCGTGAAGGACAGTGTCCGATATGGTTGCACTCGAGAACGGTCGAACTATTTCAGGTTTGTTCTAATATTCTTTTCCCTATTCAAAACCTTGTAGCAGTTTCTATTTTGGCACAAATTCATGTCTGCAGTTTGACGCAGACACTTGTGTCATATCCTGATCGAGGCAGATCTCGAGTAGGGTGACACGGCGACGTGTGTGTATTGGATTGTAGTCACTGTGTCCGATTTGGACACCAATACTATAAGAATCAACGAGGGAAATCAAAATTCAAATCAAATGAATGGTAGGTCGGGTTCGTGGAGTAGTGGTTCGGGTTCATCAGGAGCGGGGCTGGGTTAATTCTATAGATAGTTTAGTTTTTCCTCTGTTCTCTTTCCCTTTCCTTTTTCCTTTCTCTCTTCATCTTCGGGATAAGTAAATATTGGGTTACAGTTTAAGTATAGGCCTAATATTAGGATTGGGCCTAAATCAAAATTAAAACAATTAAAGGGAATTAAAAGAATACAATTTAGTTGGATCTTGGGCCAGTTGAGAATGAAGTGTTGGCTGAATAGTATTAATTCATAATAAAATTTGAGGTTATAAATTGTGGGCCCTCTGAAAAAAAATGAAGAAGAATTTATTGGATTTCAGGTTTTGGGAATTGAAATATGAATTTCTAGTAATGGATTTTTGTATTATTGAATATGTTTGGACTAGGAGCCATCCCTACAAATTGGACTTAAGGTAAGTATATTTACTTCTATTGAGTACCATTACCTTACAATTGATATCATGTTCTTTTTTATATTATATTATTTTATCGTTATTATTGACACAAGATTGTACACGTGGTTCGTGTCTTATTGTGTCATGTCTTGTTCATTTTACCGTGATTGATCTTGTGTCGTGTCTAGTATGAGAAAAAATGCTAGTGGCATGATGTCATCTTGCTTGTACGTTCAAACATGCGTGATTGTCTTATTTTCGGATTCATGTACATTCAATTACGTATGATTGTCTTATTTTTTGATTCATGTACATTCAATCATATATAGTTATCTTATTCTCGGCTATCTATATATTCAATCACCATGGTTGTCCTATTTACCTTTACATTTGGTTTGTCTTTCATGGTTTCATGTATTATTTTTATCATGTTGTATTCTGACTTGAGGTTTTCTTTGCAGTATTTTCTTACATAGCTTTGTATGAGTTTTGTGTAACTCCTTAGTTGTATTTGTACTCTTCTACAATCCTGACTGTATGTTGACATATTAGGTAGTCGAGAACGCACTTGGATCGGAAGATTACTTTGGAGGATTTAGTTAGATTTTATGTCTAAAGTGATGTATTGATCAGGCATGTATGATATTGATTACTTTACACCGGATTTGTCTCCGAATTATGATTTATATATTGTACGAAAAATATACTAGTGGATGTGATGATCGTGGGTGCATGTGTCGGGTTTATTTCTTGTTTAGTTTTTATGGTTGAGCAAGACTGATAATTATGAACATGTGGCAATTATTGAGGTTTAGAACAGTTGAATACCACCGATATTGCGGTGTAGACTGGGCGCGCTTACAACCCATACCCATATCGCAGGTACGGGACGTGACACATTTTTTATTGTAGCCCATGCAGGTCTCTCCATCCAATAGTACTTAGGACCTGTCACTACCATATTTTCTAGAAAAGGGTATTTTAGTAATTTTATATTTAATTAAATATTGTGCGTGATAATAATTATTTGTTGTATTATTTAATTATTGTTATATGTTAGTTATTTATTTTGAACTTGTGTTAATGGACCTAACTAGTTTAGTTTAGACTCATGAACCAACATGTATTAATTGATAGATTTTAGCCCATTTAGAAAGCCCATTGTTAAGGAGATGGATTAAATTAATTAAACCATTAGACTAGAAGCTTTCCTCCTTAATTATTTCTTCATGAGAGGCCCCAAGGGGTATATTGGATAATTCATAGTAGCTTGAGGAAGGGGAAAGGGGGGCTGGCCTATTTAGAGGGGGGGAATTATTTCTCTCTCCTCTTTTCATTTAGAAACTAGATCTAGAAATTCTCTCAACCAAATTCCTTCATTCGCACTTCATTTCTCTACCATATTTTATTCTATTTCCTTCCCAAGTTATCATTAGAGGCTAGTAGAGCAAGGATATAGAAGGAGGAAGCAAGGATCTACAAAGAGGAGCAAGGATCTACAAGTTGGAGGCCAATTTTATCATATTTGGAGGTTTTATTGGGAATCCATCTCCCAATAGGTACAATTCAATTTTTCTCCTTAATTTAGGTTCTAAATCTGAGATTTAACCATGAGAAATTAACCCATATGCATAGTCTACCCATAGGATTTCATTGTGTTCATAGGAGGCCTATTGTGAAAGTTATGGTACTTTTTGTGTCAATTTTGGGGAAATTCCTAGATTGATATTTGTTGTGTGTGTCAATTGGTCCTATAGATCAATTTGGCATATGCTTGTATGTTTGGAGTTAGTGTCATGTCCATAATTGAGTACGTGTAGGTCGTATCCCAACAATTTGGTGATACGTGTTGATTTGGAGGCTTTTCCTCCGACACGGGACTTTGTACATATCATATTTTGACACGGACACGTAGATTTGCATTTGACTCTTCGTATTGTTCATAAATAATATATATGACTTGTTCGTGTTCTTCGGGGTACGTTTGGATATGTGGTGGACTCGTATCGCAAGCGTATCCTAGATCTAGTGGGATACAGGGTGATACGTTCCATGTGTGTGCAATTTAATTATAGATATAGATCTTGTGTTCTTATTTCAAGAAGAATGTAATTGTGTGTGTGTGTGTGTATATATATATATATATATATATATATATATATATATATATATATATATATATATATATATATATATATATATATATATATATATAATGTGGTATATATATTTATGTAATGTTGTATCTTAGATCCATGTATCTATGTATGTACTATAAGTGTATATATTGTTAGGTGGCTATTCTTCTACTTGTAAGTATAATTATATATATTAGTATGTATAGATATGCATATGTTCAATAGATAATTATATGTTGTTATATTCCTATTTATATAATTTGTGTTACATATTATTGTATGATTATGTATAGGTAAACATATATGTATAGTTATATATATACATAATACTATGTATGTGTGTATGTTACCATGTATTTATTATATACATTTTTTATTTGATGGTAGCTATGTATATATATATGATACTACATTGTAATATGTAATATTATGTAAATATATGTATATCTTATAAGTATAAGCTATATGTATATGTAATTAGATATGGTGTTATGTATATACATATGTTACTACATATATATGTATATGAGGAGTATGAGTGCATGTATATTCATATGTAATAGTTGCATGTATTAGGTGTAAGTATATATTATATATATATATATATATATAATGGTTTTTAGGCGATAGCAGCGAAGTCGCAACAGCAGCAGCAGCCGCTGTAGCAGTCAACAGCAACAAAGGCGACAGCCGCAACAGCGTCACAACAGAGCAGCACAGCAGCAGTAGCGTTCAACAGCAGTGGCGACAGCAGTTTAGCGACGGCAGAAATCTGTCGCCAAAGCAGCAGCAGCAGGAACATTCAGCAGCAGCAGCGACAGCAGATTAGCAACGGAGCAGAACCGTCACTAAATTGGCAGCGTATCAAAGTATCGGAGATTCAGCGATATATATATATATATATATATATATATATATATATATATATATATATATTTGGTATTTAATATATAAGTAAATATATTCATAAATTGCTAATTGCATTATAGTATAAGTATAAATTAGTATAGCATATGTATATTACGGGTAGTTAGTATAAACAAGTTTGGGGTATTACCTTGAGATACCAAGGTAAGTACCAAGGTAATTGAGAATACCCAAGATATTGGGTTTGTGTATCAAGATTATAGGTTTATGTTGTGATACCAAATTGGTTCAAAACCAAGGTACCTATTGATGTTTGTCTTTAAGATTTTATTTAATAATATTATTTTAGCTTTTGTATGTGATATTTTACCTATGGACTTACGTATCCAGAGATACGGTATCCTAGTATTTTAAGATGGTTTTGCGACATAGACTTTAGTATTTGAACAAATATCTGTGTTAGACTTGTGCAACCTAGAAATAGGTAGTTGACCATAGTTTGACCATAGTTGACCTTAGAGTTGACTTAGTTTGACTTTTGACTTAGAATTGACTTGTTAACCTAGAAGTTGACTAGTTTAACTTATTTTCTTTCTGGAATCCTGTATTGATGTTGTATTCTATATCTAGGTCTTCGAGCCACCATATCTGACATCTGTGAGACTATTCATTGGACTTCAGGCGAGTACATTCTCTGATAGTTTCTTATTTATGATATCCTCTATGTTCTTTGTATCTAGTGTAGATATCCATATTTCTTGACATGATGGTTACACGAATTGGTATATCCAGATCTCGTTATTAGATCTTACTCCTTGTATATGGTGTATCTTGTACAAGTCTTGTTTCATTGATTATCTTGTGCATATACAGACACTGATTCTCGGGGAGATTTGCTACCTTCCTAGAGAATCTCGTACCATAGCATACCATGGTTGGATCTACTATACCAGTCGGGGTGGGGAGTATTATAGTGTAGATATGTGATCATACCTTTCTGTGCAAGTATTATTTTCCTATGAGTGTTGGTCATGCACCGCACGTATGACTAACCAGGCCATTATTCCTGTGCAAGTTCCCAAGCCGATCACATGTTAAAGCTAGTACTCACTCACTTAGTCATTAGTATTCTTGATCATTATCATATTGTTCATTATTGTATTTATTCCAGTATTTTCTTATTGTATATCTCTTGTATCTATTGTTGCATCTTGTATATTCACATCTATTTATTGTTACATAGTTTATATCATTGATTAGAACTGCTGTTAGAGATGTACTCTGCTCCTTTTCTCACTGGATATATTTTTCCCAGATGACACTGAGGACTGGTACCCTACACACTATGGACCTCAGGATGTTGTGGGTTTAGAGTCAGAGACCCTGGTTCAGGAGGAACTTATCCCAACTGAGACAGATGACCCAAGTTTAGTAGTTTCTTAGTATTCTTTTGTACTGGATTTCTCTCCAGCTTATTTGTTAGTACTTCTTTCAGACTCAATGATGTATCATTTTTGACTCATGAGTTGTATATGACTATTCTATTCTTTATCATATTCGTGCTCGTTCCATCTTAGATCTATGATTGAGTATATTATTATTATTGGTAGTTTATTATATTGATAGATAAATTACCCAGACAGCATCTACCGCCGATTCTGTAGCGTAGGCTGGGCGTTGTTTCTGACTTGTACCCTTACACCGGGTATGGATCGTGATATATTTTTAGTGGTGGCCCATGCAGGTCGAGCTTTGCAAGTTGTGCGATATCGTCGTAGTGCAACGACTTAGTTGTACTACTGCAAGCCTGATTTAGGATATAGGATATAGGCTATAGGCTGAGAATACTCAATCACACCTAGAAAAATTCTTTTGATTCAACTATTCTCCTTTGATATTTGATACTTGATCTCTTAAACTATCATTTCCTTGAGTATTTTACATCATGTGCCATATTGATTCTTTCTTTCGCTTTGTCTCAGGATGCCGCCTAAGACTAGATCGCAGCAGGGAAGAGCAGTTTCTGAGGTTCTGCGATATCCCGAGGGCCTGCACCAGTCACTTCTCCGGTAATTGGAGTGTTAGCTGCTTTCGGAGGTCCACCACCTACTCAGAGGACTGTGCCAGCTGTATCTGAGGGGCTTCCACCTCCACCTCCTGTGCCAGCAGAGGCGACACAGATGTTTACACTATTTCATGAGATGCTCGAGGTACAGAGGGCTCAGTCAGAGGCACATCAGAGGCAGACCGACGTTTTACGGCAGGGCATCGAGAGTGATCATCAGCTTGCTCGTGCCGTAGTCGAGAGAGAAGTTCTGGTCCAGCAGCAGGTTGTTCCTCAGGTTGCTCAGCTTCGGCCAGGCAACATTCAGGACTTCAAGAAGCTGGAACCTAGGGTTTTCAAGGGGACGAAGGGTATCGTCTATGCTGATGATTGGATCGAGGACATTGAGCGTCTTATGAGGGTGTCCCGTCTTTCTGAGGATCTGAAGGTTGAGGCGGTAGGACTTCAACTGTTCGACGTCGTTCGTACTTGGTTCAGGAATGAGCCGATTCTTGTTGACGCGGGACAGTCTTGGGAGGTATTCAAGGACCTTTTCAAGAAGAAGTTTTTCGCTCGGGCAGACAGGCTAGACTTGGGGAGGCAGTTCGAGAGTCTCATTTAGGGGAGCATGTCTGTAGAGGAGTATGCTGCAGAGTTTGGTAAGTTGAGCCGTTTTGCAGAGTATTTGGTGAGAGAGTCAAAGGTTCGGGCTATTCATTTCTGTGAGGGTCTAAACTGGAAAGTAAAAATCCTCATTCCATCTTTTTATGAGACATACTCGGAGATACTTGCTGAGGCACGCAAGGTAGAGCAGGAGTTGGATTTGAAGCCCAAGAGAGACCGTGATTCTTTCTTGGAGGCAAACAGCAGTATAGTATCTGCAAAATGTCCTCATTTCTAGTACAGGCCTTTCCAGCAGCCACAATAGCACTAAACTCTAGCTAGGGTGCCTTTTCACCAGGTACCACAGTAGCAGAGACAGTTACAGCAATCTTCCTGCCACTTTTGTAAGAAGCCAGGCCACATCTGGAAAGTTTGCAGGAAGAGGTTGGGAGTTTGTTTGTACTGTGGTACTGAAGGGCATCAGATGAGAGAGTGTCCTCGTCGTGCAGTTCAGGGAACAGCTTCAGCTCTGAGGGCACAAACGAGACCACCTGCAGTACAGCCGAGGGGACCGCTTTCGACACAGCAGCAGCGTTATATCCAGCATCAGCAGCAGGGAGGTATACGGCAGGGACGAGTGTTTGCTATGACCGTCGAGGAGGACGAACCCACCGGAGATATCCTCGCAGGTTATATTCTTCTTGATTCTATTCCAGCTTTAGCTTTATTTGATAGTGGTGCTTCCCATAGTTTTGTATCTGTTTCTTTTGCTCTGAAGCATGGTTTGGTAGCTGAGTCTTTGCTTAGGACTTGCAAGATCATGACCGGGGGAGGCATTATCCTGGTTAATGATATTTTCAAGGATCGGAGAGTTACTCTGAGAGGTCGGGAGTTGAGTGTGTGTCTACTTGTAATGGCACTTTCGAGCTACGACATTGTACTCAAGATGGATTGGCTGAGTAGGCACCGTGCTAGAATAGATTATAGAGGAGGTAGAGTTTTGTTTGGTCCGCCAGGAGAGCCAGAGTTCGAGTTTACTAGAGGAGCTGCAGAGCAGGGAGAAGATTTATTTGTGGAGCTATGGTGGAAGATAAGGAGTTGTCACATCCATTGATAACTGAGTTCTTGGATGGGTTTCCTGAAGAATTGCCAGGATTGCCGCCAGATCGAGATGTTGAATTCTTTATAGACATGGTGCCAGGTGCAGAACCAATTTCGTAACATGTCTATAGATTAAACAACAGTGAGATGGTCGAGCTAAAAAAGCAGGTGGACGAATTACAGGATAAGAGGTTTATCAGATCGAGTTCTTCACCGTGGACAGCCCCAGTATTGTTTGTACCGAAGAAGGATGGATCGGTGCGCATGTGCATTGATTACAGAACTTTGAATAATCTCACTATCAAGAATAAGTATCCTTTGCCACGGATTGATGATCTGTTCAATCAGTTGAGTGGTGCCAAGGTGTTTTCTAAGATAGATTTGAGATCATGCTACCACCAGGTGAAGGTGAAGCCGGAGGACATACCGAAGACTGTTTTTAGAACTCGGTATGGTCAGTACGAGTTTATGGTGATGCCGTTTGGATTGACTAATGCACCGACGGTATTTATGAACTTGATGAACAAGGTGTTCCATCAGTACCTTGACAAGTTTATGGTGGTGTTCATCGACGACATACTCATATACTCGAAGACACTGGAGGAGCACGAGAAGCATTTGAGGATTGTGTTGGATGTGCTGAGGAAGGAGAAGGTGTATGGGAAGTTGTCCAAGTGTGAGTTCTTCCTGGACAAGGTAGAATTCTTGGGGCATATTGTGACTGGTGATGGTATTTCAGTAGATTCGAAGAAGATCGCAGCAGTAGAATCTTGGAAGACTCCGAGTTCGGTAGCAGAGATCAGGAGTTTCTTGGGATTGGCAGGCTACTATAGGAAGTTTGTGCAGGATTTTTTGAGGATTACCGAGCCGATGACCAAACTCACCAGGAAGGATGTAGAGTTTGTTTGGACGGAGGATTATCAGATTGCTTTTGAGGAATTGAAGAAGAGGTTGACGTCTGCTACTATTTTGACGTTGCCATCAGGGTCTGGAGGTTTCACTATTTATAGTGATGCATTGGGGAAAGGTTTGGGTTGTGTTCTTCAGCAGAATAGGAAAGTGATTGCCTATGCATCCAGATTGCGTCCTCATGAAAAGAACTATCCTACCCATAATTTAGAGTTGGCAGCAGTCATCTTCGCTCTGAAGTTGTGGAAACATTATTTGTACGGAGAGCGTGTGGAGATCTTCACAGACCACAAAAGCTTGAAGTACATTTTCATGCAAGAGGAGTTGAACATGAGGCAGCGTCAGTGGTTGGAGCTGATGAAGAATTTTGATATATCTTTGCAGTATCATCCTGGGAAAGCTAATGTAGTTGCCGATGCTTTGAGTAGGTATCTGGTAGCTATGTTCTTGACGCAGGATCGATATTTGTTGGAGGACTTGGAGAGTTTAGGTATCGAGATGATAGTTCCTGGTTGTGCTATGCAAATATGGGGATTGCAGATACATTCAGATTTGATGGATAGGATCAAGACAGCCCACTATGAGGATGTATCTCTGAGGAGCATCAGAGCTCAGGTGAGAGCGGGATTGGAGGATGATTTTACCATTGCTTAGGATGGATCTTTGAGGCATGGAGTTAGATTGTATGTGCCTAGTGGGGAGCTGCATGAGAAGGTATTACAGGAAGCACATCGCTCTCAGTATTTTATGCATCCAGGTGCCAACAAGATGTATCGGGATATACGAGAGTGTGTGTGGTGGTATGGCATGAAGAGGGAAGTGGCACAGTTTGTATCCAGATGCTTAGTGTGCCAGCAGGTGAAAGCCGAGAGGCAGAGGCCAGGAGGTTTACTTCAGCCATTACCCACTCCAGAGTGGAAGTGGGAGCACATTACTATGGATTTTGTGTCCGGACTTCCACGATCTTCTGGAGGGAAAGACGCGATTTGGGTCATCATTGATAGGTTAACCAAGTCAGCCCACTTTTTGCCTTTCAAGGTGGGTTTGTCTACGGAGAAGCTGGCAGAGATGTATGTGAGGCAGATCGTTATGATACATGGAGTTCCCGTCAGCATAGTCTCGAATCGGGATAGTCATTTCACTTCTCATTTCTGGAGGAGTTTGCCGGAGAGTTTGGACACTCAGCTCAAGTTCAGTACTATATATCATCCCCAGATAGATGGGCAGTCAGAGAGGACTCTTCAGACTCTCAAGAATATGTTTCACACTTGTGTACTAGATTTCGGGGGTTCTTGGGAGGACCATCTCCATTTGGTAGAGTTTACTTACAACAACAGTTACCAGGCTAGTATAGAGATGTCACCTTTTGAAGCTATGTACGGTCGAAGGTATCGTACTCTCTTATCATGGGATGATGTTGGAGAAAGAGTTTTGCTTGGGCCAGAGATGGTTGTGGATGCAGCGAAGAAGGTTCGGTTGATCAGAGACAGACTTCGTGTGGTGCAGGACAGACAACGGCATTGGGCCGATAGCCACCGGAGACCTTTGGAGTTCGAGGTATAGTTTAGATTTTTGTTTTGTGCTTGTTATTGGTTGTTTGTTATAGATTAAGTTCTTAAGGTTGTATTTTATTCTAGGTGGGTGGTTTGGTATTTCTGAGGATTTCTTCGACACGAGGCACGATTCGCTTCGGTGGAGGCGGGATGCTTAGTCCGCGATTCATCGGACCTTTCACTATTCTAGAGAGGGTCGGTACAGTTGCTTATAGGCTAGACTTGCCACCTATATTGGAGGGAGTACACAACGTATTTCATGTGTCACGGTTGAGACGGTACGTGGTAGATCCTAGTCATGTATTGGATCACTCAGAGATAGAGGTGGGCCCTACTCTTACCTATCCAGAGTAGCCAGTTGAGATTCTGGATCAGAGAGAGAAGGTGATGAGGAACCAGACTATTCCTTTGGTGCGCGTTGCATAGAGGCATCACTCTCCGGGGGAGTCTACCTGGGAGAGAGAGGATGAAATGCGTCAGCGTTATCCATATTTGTTTGTGCCTTGAGGTATGTTCTTTCCTTATTATGTTATGTTCTTTCATAGTTAATTCTGTTCTTAGTTCTGTTCTTTTGTTATGATCTATTATTTTCTAGGGGTAGTTTTCGTCTTTGAATTTCGAGGACGAAATTATTTTAAGGAGGGTAGACTTGTCACTACCACATTTTCTAGGAAATAATATTTTAGTAATTTTATATTTAATTAAATATTGTGCTTGATAATAATTATTTATTATATTATTTAATTATTGTTATATGTTAGTTATTTATCTTGGACTTGTATTAGTGGACCAGACTAGCTTAGTTTAGACTCATGGACTAACATGTATTAATTGATAGATTTTAGCCCATTTAGAAAGCCCATTGTTAAGGAGATGGATTAAATTAATTAAACCATTAGACTAGAAGCTTTCCTCCTTAATTATTTCTTCATGAGAGGCCCCAAGGGGTATATTGGACAATTCATAGTAGCTTGAGGAAGGGAAAAGGGGGGCCGGCCTATTTAGAGGGGGGGAATTATTTTTCTCTCATCTTTTCATTTGGAAACTAGATCTAGAAATTTTCTCAACCAAATTTCTTCATTCCCACTTCATTTTCCTTCCAAATTTCATCCAATTTTCTTCCTAAATCACCATTGGAGGCTAGTGGAGCAAGGATCTAGAAGGAAAAAGCAAGGATCTACAAAGAGGAGCAAGGATCTACAAGTTGGAGGCCAATTTCATCGCATTTGGAGGTTTCATTGGAAATCCATCTCCCAATAGGTAGAATTCAATTTTTTTCCCTTAATTTAGGTTCTAAATCTGAGATTTAACCATGATAAATCAACCCATATGCATAGGCTACCCATAGGATTTGGTTTTGTGTTTATAGGAGACCTATTGTGAAAGTTATGATACTTTTTTTGTTAATTTTAGGGGAATTCCTATATTGACATTTGTTGTATGTGTCTATTGATCCTATAGATCAATTTAGCATGTGCTTGTGTGTTTGGGGCTAGTATTGTGTCCACAATTGTGTACGTGTAGGTCGTATCCCAATAATTTGGTGATACGTATTGAATTGGGGGTTTTCCCTCTGACACGGGACTTTGTACATGTCATATTTTAACACAGACACGTAGATTTGTATTTGACTCTTCGTATTGTTCATAAATAATATATATGACTTGTTCGTGTCCTTCGGGGTACGTTTGGATGTGTGCTGGACTCGTGTCACAAGCGTATCCTAGATCTAGTAGGATACCGGGTGATACGTCCCATGTGTGTGCAATTTAATTATAGATCTATGATCTTGTGTTCTTATTTCAAGGAGAATATAATTGTGTGTGTGTGTGTATATATTTATATATATATATATATATATATATATATATATATATATATATATATATATATATATATATAATGTGGTATATATATATATTTATGTAATATTGTGTCTTAGATCCATGTATCTATGTATGTACTATAAGTGTATATATTGTTAGGTGGCTATTCTTCTACTTGTAAGTATAATTATATATATTAGTATATATAGATATGCATATGTTCTGTCATGCCCCAGTCCCAAAATACGTAGGACTAGGAACACATAAGCATGTCAGCCACATGTATATGGCAACTCCAATATATGGAAACCATAACACATGTGTACACTGTATTATGAACAACAATTCATAAGTGGTATATAATTATCACAAGTCACAGGGCATAACTAAATCTCATCCACAGAAATCATAAATAAATAATAACCAATATCTATGAAACTAGATCTCAATATAAAGTATCTAAAGATGATAGTCGGATGGAAATAAATCCACTGCCGAACTAGAATATAAAATAAACAAAACAATGTACAACAACTAATAATCACGAGGCTCGAAGAGAAGACCTCCTCGGAACATAAGCAACAAGTCTGGATCTGCGCTCCTGCGAATACTCATGAACATCTACACCTGGAAAGGGACCAGGTCCTTAGAGGGACATAACAAGATACATAGAAGCATGCCATAAAGTAAATACTGAATAAATAAAGGGGGAGTGCTAACCATCTAAGTGAATGCAATTTAAGGACAACCTTTATACGTATGGGTAGGTGTAGGCATAACGTCCATACTCCAAAGAGCGTGGCATCTGCATAATATAATGTCCATATCGCTCCATAGAACGTGGAATATGAATAGTATATCGTCCATATCGCTCCGTAGAACGTAGAATCTGAAGAGTATATCGTCCATATTGCTCCATAGAATATGGAATCTGAATAAAGGAAGGGGGTGTCCCATACGACTACCAGTCATCCTCCCCGCCCAATGCAAATGTACAAGTCGCGAGCAGGACGTGGACATCTCGTACAATATTGCAAGTCTCTATAGAAATAAACAACTAAGCTAAATACCGTCACACGTACTGCTCACACCGATGGCCAGTCGAGTATGAAGCACGCGTCCCTACATGAACTCACTCTGTAACGTGCAATGATATGTGTCAAGGCCTGGGGAGTCATACCGATAACTCCACAACTTTAGGTGGGTCTACTAGACACTAGGTCAGACACAAGTCCTAACGTCAACGCCTTCGTTGACTGCACCCGAGTCTTTCTCGGACGCGCACAGTTATATAAGATTAAAACCAATAATCATACAACTAAATAATAACTGAATTTAAACAGTACAACAAGGCAAGGTATAATTGCCTGGCAAAAAAGCTGCATAGTGCCAATAGCCTGCTCCTGAAGTCGCACAGAACGATCCAATATCCTATATACATATAATATAATACAATACAACATCAGCCATTACACTAGCACATACACAACCTTAAATACACTAAACTCTGAGGGTACGCTAGGTATGACACTGGTCAACTAGGGTCAAGTGTGTGTCTAGTTGCACGGGTGTCGCGTCTGTAATTGCTGTGCAAAACAGACAGTCAAAATAATACGGGCTCGCCAGTACGTCAGTGTACATAATGGCAGTCTTCTAACACTTCACATGGTCCCAGGTCAATGCAACTACGGGATATCCGTATTTACACTCGGGTCACCTAGTTCATATATAAATCTACATATTATTATCTAGCATATATCATTAATACTTATAATATATATGTACACCAATTAAATACATATACAATATATATATATATATATATGTGTGTGTGTGTGTGTGTGTGTGTGTGTGTGTGTGTGTGTATGTAAACTAATTGAATTTATACTACATATTTATATTAAACATATACTAGGGAATATATATACTATACGTATATATACCAATTATACATACTAACATATACTAAATACCTATACTAATATATACACTAAGTACATACATATACCTATTTGAATACATATACACATACGTACATAAAATTACGGAGGAGGGGACAGGTATGAACCTTGGCGGCATGTACTAGATCGACGATGACGATGATAACGACGATGACGATGGCTACGATGATGGCGATATTTACGACTACGGCGACGATGATGATGGTATTGATAATGAAGGCTGCCGAAGTCTGGCCAGGGGGAGGTCCGATGAGTCGAAGGGAAGACAGGGAGCAGGGAGGAGGAAGCTCGGAAGGAAGGAGAAGAGGTGGTGGCGGTGCTGATGGTTACTCCGGTCGTCAATGGCAGAGGCCGGTCGGGTCAGGCTGAGGAGGACAGTGGTGGTGGATGGTGGTTGACAGGGCGGAGTCTCAGGCGAGTCGAATGAGGGGAGATCGACGGTGGCATCGAGGGATGTCAAGAACGGAGGAGAACGGTGGGGTGTAGATGCAGAAGGAGCGTGGAGTGATGGTCGAGGGTCATGGTCGTGTGCTCCGACGGTGAGGGGAGTCGTCGAGTTCTGGTCCGGCGAGGACGGCGGCTCATGGAAGGAGGTAGGTCGACGGAGGTCGGGATGGCCGAGGACGAGGCGGTGCTGTCAGCGGTGTCTCGATGGAGTTGTGTCGAGGGAGTGAGGTCTGACCGGGCCTCAGGCGTGGTCTCGGTTATGTTGATGGCGGTGGATAGGAGGTCGCTGCTTACAAGACGGTCGTAGTGGTGGGAAGTGATGACATAGGTAGATCTCAGGCGGTGGAGGAGGACGTCGGGGTGATGGGAGGAGTGGTTGTCGGCTGGGAACGGTGCAGTCAGGTTCAGCGGGGTCGGGATGGCCAGAGGGGATGGTCGCTGTCGTAGGTGGAGGACTCGGTGGAGGATGGCTGTTCAGCGGGGATGGCAGTGTTCAGGCGAGGGAGGTTGGCTGCCCTCGGGGATCAGGTTCGCCGGCGGTTAGGAGCTGCTCCGGCGGGTGGTCACGGCTTGGGGGGGATGATGAATAGTAAAGGGGGTCGGTTGGGTTAGGTATTGGTATTGGGATTATGTGGATGAAATAAAACTAAGGAGAAAAATTGTATAAATAGGTAGAAAAAGTAGGGTTTGATGTTGACCCAGGGGGGGTGGGCTTGGTCAACATCCTTGGGATTGGGCCTTGGCTTGACATGGGGATGTTTGGAGGGCTAGGATTGTATGGTTTCAAAATGGAGGACCAAGGTTCAATAAGGGGGCGATGTTGTGCGTTGCACATTCTGAAATTCATGGAGAAAATTCATGTGAAGGAAAAAATGGGTTTCTTCTTGTATTGTCCAATGGTGTGAACACCTTATTGCATTTTTGCATAAAAATGCCCAACAATTAGAAAATTGCACAAAGATAAAATTTGAATTAAATTAATTAAAATTAATGTGCACGGTGTTCTTGAATTAATTAGAAATAATGGGGCTAAAATTAGGTGGGACACAAGTATTATGGACATAGAGGACTCAGAGTAAAATTTTATCATAAATTGGGTTACACGAAATGGGTCAAGATTGTGTCTCCAATTTCGATTGGAACGCACAAGGATACAAAGTCGTATTTATTAGAATTAAATATAAACTTTCGCGATGAATATTGTGCGACTAAAATGTAGCACAAGAGAGCATAATTATAAGTTATACTAAGGTCAGAATGGAAGGTGGGCATGTCTAGGACAAGGGTGTGAAATTTGTAGGAAGGCAATGGCTAGTGAGGTGCTCCAATTATTGAAGCAAAGGTAAGGTGCACTAAGTTATTTAATTAACGTAAAATTAAATAAAATATCATGTCCTATTTCCAATTGGATACAAACTTGCCCTAGTTTCTCTATCTATGTCAAGTAGGCCTAATTTTGGGTGAAAGGGATTTACAATCTACCCAACTTAAAATAATTTCGTCCTCGAAATTAAACTAAGGTATAATTTGTCAATCCTTCACGTACATACGGCAAGTCAATCGCAATCTCTTTGCGATAATTAAAAATCTAATCAAATCCATCGTAATCACTTTTAAATTAACCATTGTTTAAATCAAATTTTAACATATCGTACTGTCTTCTCGAATTTTTTTTTAATCAACATCCAAATCTAATTCAAATCTATATGACATCCCACATCAAAATTTACATCGTAATCTCCAACTATCACAATCTCCTCTAGAAAACAATCCTCATCAAATATTGTTTCTATTTTTCAACTTAGAGATTTTGTACTCTTCCAATTTTAAATTCAATTTATATCCTCAATATTTTAAATAGGTAATCCAACAATCAAAATTTTACTTTTAATTCAATCATCAAATTTGGAATTCAATCCATCCATGTTCATGCTTAGAGTTCTATTTATTTTTCTCAAGATTTAAATCGATGATTCAACCTCCCATTTCTCAAAATTTAAATCATGTGCTCAAAGTATAAATATTTGGTTCGTCATATCAAGGTTTTTTAAAATTTATCAAATCATCATCATCTTAATCCTTCTTTTAAAATTTCTCAAAATTAAAATGGCTTGAATCTCCCAATCTAATCTTACTTGATCACAATCTAAAAGTATTTCATCGCAAGTTAACAATGCAATTTCTACCAAACTTAGAATTTACCCATCTATCACATAAGACTATACATTTAAGGAGATATTCCTCAAATTATTTAATCATGTTATTCAATCCTCGAAACTTTAACACCAATATATCACATATGATATGCCCTTAATTACAAAAAAATAATCATCAAGTAATATGATTGGCCTAGGGGGTATATCTAGTACTATCTGTATATCAAGCTTATACTAAGCATGAGGTTTCGTCTTTCTGAAATAAGATAAGACGAAAAACAATAATAAAGATTTCAAGGGGGAGATAATGGGATAGAAGTATGGGGATCAAGGCGTTTAAAGAATTCAAATAGAAATTATCAAGGCATTTGTGGATTGAAATCCTATTTTGGTAGGTTCTTATTCACATGCTCATATCAGTACAGTTATGTAATCGATATGATATGCTCAGATATGTCTAAGGGCAAGTACATTCGTTTACTAGTCAACTATATATCTCAATCCACGTAAAGTAGTCATGCGAAGAGCGAACCAAGCGCACTAAGGTTAGCTAGACCTTAATACACTAATTCTGAAATGTATTAGTGTGTCAACCCAATAATACATATATCATGATCAAGCTCGATAGAAGAGTAAGCTTGCAAAACTAGGCTATAATAGCAGCATAAGTCAAGGTAGTTTAGAAAATACAAATACGTTGGATTATGATGAAAGATGGTACAAAATAATTCAAGTTCACAAAAAAAAGATAAGACTCTACAATCTCTATAGATGTCATACTAACTCCTTGTTTAAGTCGCTAGTCGACCAAATAGGGGTATGGGCCTCTAAGTTCTATAGTCTGAATAAACATTATCTTCTTATGCAAGTCCACAGTTAATGTCATTCAGTTATACTTCATTAATGGGTCCCGAGGACTATGTGATACTATGTTGTGAGGCATACTACCCAACTTAAAATAATAAACTAATACTGCAACTGCCTTAAAGGAGATTCTACAAAATAACTTAGTCCTTGTAAAAGAAGTAGAAACTATTGTTAGGGTATACGAGGGAAAGATCTTGGTACTGATTAGGTTATCCTATTGCATTATATAGGTAATGGTCATCTTAAGTCTTAGTCATAGTGCTTATAGAACAAGTGTCAATAGTAAGAATGGAAAAGTTATTGGCCTTCAAGGGGAAAGCGGATATAACTCGTATCGAGGTGGGGGTAAAAATTACATGATTCAAAACTAAAGGATAATCATCAAGTCACAATCTACAAGAATAACTCAAAACTATCATGCTCTAATTACCAAGCACAACAAATTTTAGAATTTAAGATTAGCAAACTATAATCCTACCACACTATATATCCTAACATAGAATAAAATTACTTGGCCTACAATTATAAGAGTTATGTGGCACGAGTTGAAAGATGAAGAAAAGAAGAACATAATTTAGTCGTCGCACAATTAGCGAACGTTAAGGTTACAGAGGAATAAGATATGAAATTAAAATAGAGGGACTCTAGATAATATCATGGTTTTCTAAGGGGAAGGTGGTATGCTAATATCTGTGTTCGAGGTTTGTTCGAGGAAAATGTTTTATTCATTCCTCTTGGCTTCCTAAGGTACTGTTTGCTAGTATCAGGACAAGAACCTAAATTTATAGTTCTATAATACTATCTCACTATAAAAGCTAGGTTAGTCCTAATATTCAACCTTGGATTTTTGTTGGTTCCTCAATGCTAGGGTTAAACAATATGGTTAAATTTATAACTCACTCTAGTTGTGTCTATACTACTCTCAAGTCATCCCTAATTATCAAGGGATAATGGTAAATTAATCTATAGGTAAGGGGCGCTAGGGTTTATTAAGTATTCTAACTTAGTGATGTGTCAATACTCTAGTTGTATTCTTAATAGGAACATTACCCTAATTATCATCTAACAACAAGGATTCCTATATTCTAGCAGAAGGCTATACTCAAAGAACTATTAGGGAAGCACATGAATCAATCAGGATACAATTATTTAAATAGAACAGACTGGAAGGAAGATGAGTCATAGTCAATTGTGGATGAGATCCTATACTCTAATCCTAGGTGTAGGCTTGCTTAGTACAGTAACGTAACAAAGACAATATGCTCTCAACCTGCATGGGCCACCACTAAAAATATGTCACATCCCAGTCCCAAAATACGTAGGACTAGGAACACGTAAGCATGCCAGCCGCATGTATATGGCAACTCCAATATATGGAAACCATAACACATGCGTATGCTATATTATGAACAACAATTCGCAAGTGGTATATAATTATCACAAGTCACAGGGCATAACTAAATCTCATCCACAGAAATTATAAATAAATAAATAACCAATATCTATGAAACTAGATCTCAATATAAAGTATCTAAAGATGATAGTCGGATGGAAACAAATCCACTGCCGAACTAGAATTTAAAATAAACAAAACAATGTACAACAACTAATAATCACGAGGCTCGAAGAGAAAACCTCCTCGAAACATAAGCAACAAGCCCGGATCTGCGCTCCTGCGAATACTCATGAACATCTACACCTAGAAAGGGACCAGGTCCTCAGAGGGACATAACAAGATATATAGAAGCATGCCATAAAGTAAATACTGAATAAATAAAGGGGGTGTGCTAACCATCTAAGTGAATGCAATTTGAGGATAATCTTTGTACGTATGGGTAGGTGTAGGCATAACGTCCATACTCAGAAGAACGTGGCATCTGCATAGTATAACGTCCATATCGCTCCATAGAACGTGGAATCTGAAGAGTATATCGTCCATATCGCTCCATAGAACGTGGAATCTGAATAAAGGAAGTGGGTGTCCCATACGCCTACTAGTCATTCTTCCCGCCCAATGCAAATGTACAAGTCACGAGCACGACGTGGACATCTCGTACTATAATACAAGTCTCTATAGAAATAAACAACTAAGCTAAATATTGTCACACGTGCTGCTCACACCGATGGCCAGTCGAGTATGAAGCATGCGTCACTACATGAACTCACTCTGTGACGTGCAATGATATGTGTCAAGGCCTGGGGAGTCATACCGATAACTCCACAACTTTAGGTGGGTCTACTAGACACTAGGTCAGACACAAGTCCTAACGTCAACGCCTTCGTTGACTGCACCCGAGCCTTTCTCGGACGCGCACAGTTATATAAGATTAAAACCAATAATCATACAACTAAATAATAACTGAATTTAAACAGTACAACAAGGCAAGGTATACTTGTCTGGCAAAAAAGCTTCATAGTGCCAATAGCCTGCTCCTGAAGTTGCACAAAATGATCCAATACCCTATATACATATAATATAATACAATATAACATCAGCCATTACACTAGCACATACACAACCTTAAATACACTGAACTCAGAGGGTACGCTAGGTATGACACTAGTCAACTAGGGTCAAGTGTGCGTCTAGTTGTATGGGTGTTGCGTCTGTAATTGCTGTACAAAATAGATAGTCAAAATGATATGGGCTCGCCAGTACGTCAGTGTATATAATGGCAGTCTTCTAACACTTCACATGGTCCCAGGTCAATGCAACTACGGGGTATCCGTATTTACACTCGGGTCACCTGGTTCATATATAAATCTACATATTATTATCTAGCATATATCATTAATACTTATAATATATATGTACACCAATTAAATACATATACAATATATATATATATATATATATATATATATATATATATATATATATATATGTGTGTGTGTGTGTGTATGTAAACTAATTGAATTTATACTATATATTTATATTAAACATATACTAGGGAATACATATACTATACGTATATATACCAATTATATATACTAACATATACTAAATACCTATACTAATACATACACTAAGTACATATATATACCTATTTGAATACATATACACATACGTACATAAAATTACGGAGGAGGGGACAGGTACGAACCTTGGCGGCATGTACTAGATCGACGATGACGATGATAACGACGATGACGATGGCTACGATGATGGCGATGATTACGACTACAGCGACGATGATGATGGTATTGATAATGAAGGCTGCCGGAGTCCGGCCAGGGGGAGGTCCGACGAGTCAAGGGGAAGACAGAGAGCAGGAAGGAGGAAGCTCGAGAGGAAGAAGAAGAGGTGGTTGTGCTGCTGATGGTTACTCCGGTCATCAATGGCAGAGGTCGGTCGGGTCAGGCTGAGGAGGACAGTGGTGGTGGATGGTGGTTGACAGGGCGGAGTCTCAGGCGAGTCGAATGAGGGAAGATCGATGGTGGTGTCGAGGGATGTCGGGAACGAAGGAGAACGACGGGGTATAGTTGCAGAGGGAGCATGGAGTGATAGTCGAGGGGTCATGGTCGTATGCTCCGGCAGTGAGGGGAGTCGTCGGGTTCTGGTCTGGCGAGGACGGCGGCTCATAGAAGTAGGCAGGCCGACAGAGGTCGGGATGGCCGAGGATAAGGCTGTGCTGTCAGCGGTGTCTCGGCGGAGTTGTGTCGAGGGAGTGAGGTCTGGCCGGGCCTCAGGCGTGGTCTCGGTTATGTTGATGGTGGTGGATGGGAGGTCGCTGCTTATAGGGCGGTCATGGTGGTGGGAAGTAATGATAGGGGTGGATCTCAGGCGGTGGAGGAGGATGTTGTGGTGATGGGAGGAGTGGTGGTCGGCTGGGAACGGTGCAGTCTAGTTCAGCGGGGTCGGGATGGCCGGAGGGGATGGCCGCTGTCGTGGGTGGAGGACTCGGCAGAGGACGGCTGTTCAGCGGGGATGGAAGTGTTCAGGCGAGGAAGGTTGGCTGCGCTCGGGGATCATGTTCGTTGGCGGTTGGGAACTGCTCTGGCGGGTGGTCACGGCTTAGGGGAGATGATGAATAGTAAAGGGGGTCGACTGGGTTAGGTATTGGTATTGGGTTTATGTGGATGAAATAAAACCAAGGAGAAAAATTGTATAAATAGGTAGAAAAAGTAGGGTTTGATATTGACCTAGGGGGGTTGGGCTTGGTTAACATCCTTGGAATTGGGCCTTGGCTTGACATGGGGATGTTTGGAGGGCTAGGATTGCATGGTTTCAAAATAGAGGACCAAGGTTCAATTAGGGGGCGATGTTGTGCGTTGCACATTCCGAAATTCATGGAGAAAATTTATGTGAAGGGAAAAATAGGTTTCTTCATATATTGTCCAATGGTGTGGACTCCTTATTGCATTTTTGCATAAAAACGTCCAACAATTGGAAAATTACACAAAGATGGAAATTGGATTGAATTAATTAAAATTAATGCGCATGGTGTTCTTGAATTAATTAGAAATACATGGGTCTAAAATTAGGTGGGACACAAGTATCATGGACATAGAGGACTCAGAGTAAAATTTTATCATAAATTGGGTTGCACGAAATGGGTCAAGATTGTGTCTCCAATTTCAATTGGAACGCACAAGGATACAAAGTCATATTTATTAGAATTAAATATAAACGTCCGCGACGAATATTGTGCGACTAAAATATAGCACAAGAAAGCATAATTATAAGTTACACCAATGTCAGAATGGAAGGTGGGGCACGTGGGTAGGGTGGACGGCGGAGGATGAGAGGGAAAGGGGAGGTCGTTGTGGTTATGGAGGCGGCGGTGTTGGTGTTATTGGTGGTGAGGGTGATGTAGGTGGTGGCGGTGGTGAGCTATGGTGGTGAGGGTGATGTACGTGGTGGCGATGGTGAGCTGTGGTGGTGAGGGTGATGTAGGTGGTGGCAATAGTGAGCTGTGGAGGTGAGGAGGAAGGAGGAGTGAAGAGGAAGAATATGTAACAAATGATGAGGGAAAGAGAGCATTGGAATTAGGACCGGCTCCTAGGTATTTTTAGGGATGTGTGTGTGGTCGTGAAGGAATTGAGTGGTTGGGATAGGTTATGGTTTGAATGGAAGGCTAGGATTAAAGGGGAAAGGATGATGATGCATAGTACCATGCAAAGTGAGGGAGGAAGAGTTAGAACCGGTCACGCATGACAAAGTGGGTTTTCTTTATTTGCTCCAATTAATAGAAGGTGGACACTTGGCTAGTTATTTGCACAAAAGTTTTCAATAGTTTAGGACTTGCACAAAGAGAAAAAGTGGATTAGATGTAGAAAAATACCATATTTGGTGTGTTATAGAGGAGAAAATTTGTGTGTAGTATTTTGTATGAACCATGAGGGTATGAGTGGGAGTTTGGGTTGGTGTTGGGTCTAGTTTTAGGTTAGGTTGAGTCATTGTAAGAAATTATTTAAAATAAGTGTCAATGGTGTTCTTTAATTAATTGAAAGTGCATAGGATTTGAATTGGATGGGACACAAGTGTCATGGACGTAGTAGACTCGGAATAGATTATTAATATATATTAGGTTGCAAGGAACTGATCGAGGTCGTGTCTCCAATTTCGATTGGAACGAACATGGGTATAAAGTCTAGGTTTAAAATTAGATATTTTATGATGAATTTTGTGAAATTAAAATAAAGCACAAGAGAGTGTAATTATGAGTGACCCAAGGGTCAGGATTGGAGATGGGCTTGTCTAGGTCAAGGATGTAAAAGTTTTTGGAAGGCAAATGCTAGTGCATTGCTCTAAATAATTAAGAAATGCCAAGGTACAACGAGAGAATAAAATAAATAGATAAATTTACAACTCTAGTTAATTAATCCAAAATAATTATAAATTGATCCCTAATCTCTCACTAAGCTAAGTATACATTAAAATTGGGTGTGGGGGTTTACAATGATATACTTCCTAATCAACAAGTACACCACCAATAACACATAGAACACCTCTAAAATATCAAATATGGTATAAATAACATATGTAATAACTATCATAATATAATATGAAGAATTTGGCATGTTATGACTATAAATACATTGAGATACCCAACCTACACCATCGTATCATGGGGTATCATGATACAGACTCTCTATGTCCATTTGTGGACACATATACTCTCTTAAATCATGCATCATACTCCAAAATCATCTATGATACATTTCTACGAACACCTAGTGGTCCAAATTTGGATTCTCCCCAATTTGGCCACAAAAGTCATTGTAAATTTCACAATAGGCATCAAAAGAACCTAATTCTTCTTTCTATGGGTAGTTCTTAGCCAAGGGAAGGTCCATATGGGTCTTATACACTATTTAGAATGGAAATGATTAGAAGAATATGGATTTTACCTCTTTGGAGATGGATTCCCAATGTAGCACACCACAAGGACATAATGGAAAGGATACACACCTCCTTCTAGGAAGCTCTCTCTTCCAATGGTGCTCTTTGCTCTCCAAGCTTCTTAGAATAGGTTTAAAGTAATGAAATAAGGGTGGATTTGGTAGAAAAAAAATTTGAAATGAAGTAGATTTGGAGAAAAATGAAGGTAAACTAATTTAAAAGGGAATGACAAGTAATAAAGAGGGGGGAGAGAGAGAGTCCCCCCTTATTTTTAGGGCCAGCCACCCCATTCTCTATTATATTCCATAGCACAAAGTTCTACTTTACCTTCCTAATTAGTCATGAAGAATATTTACTAAAGAGGGTTTAACTAAAGGAAGGTTCTAATTTAATAAAAAGGGATTATTAATTCATTCTCCCTATTAATGAGTCAACCAAAACTAATAAATTGGGTGCACTAATTGGGCCATGTCAAGTCTAGTTGGGTTCACCTAGGTTCACTAACAATTAGTCTAACTAATGACTAATCTACTAACTATTCAACTATATTAAACATATATATAATATAATAATACCAAATATTATGAAATATAAATATAACCATACTAATTAATATGAAATGACAAAAATACCTCTCTCCAAAAAAATGGTAGTTACAGTTTTAATCTATTAAAACTTGGTATCTTTAAAAACCAGTTGTTCCATGTGGTAGAGAATACAATTTCAGATGATTTTGACTTTTGTTTCACTTGATTTAGAGTTAAAATAAAGATTTTATCAAGAAAATAAGTTTTCAAGTTTGTAAAACTTTTCTATGAAGTTCTTATTATTCTTGGACGGTGGAGATTCATACGGAGCGCGCGGAGTTCATGCGGCACGCTCTCTTGCCGCATACCCTTCACAGAATGTGCCTATGTTTTTAGGCGCATGACTGTTTTGCATAAGCGTTCTAAAGCTATGCCCCTGGCTAACTGGACGCATGAAGTGTCATCCGGCCAGATTGTCATGTGGCTTGGAACACTATACGCCTCCCTCTATTGTATGTCTTTTCATGAATTTTCATACCCATATTTTTATGCTTCTGACACGCATTTATGGCAGACAGTGCATGTTCCCAATGTGGCACACTTCCCAAGGCATAGACCTTTTTCGTGATCATGTGGCACGACTTGCATGCGGCAGTCAGTGTATGCGACAACTGTTCTCTGTGGCGGTTGAACTTTTTTATGAGGCCCGCTTATCATGCGGCCTATTTTCATGTGGCATCCCCTCATGCATGTGTTTCTCATGCGCGCATGTTACCCTAGTTGACCCTATGTGCACATTTTGCTATTTTGCTTGATTTTAAAGTTTTATTGGATTTTGTGATTCCATGTGTTGATCCTAGTAATTGCAAGTATAAATGGACTAAGTGTGACCATATGCTAGACCCGAATATGTGTTAAACTAGACTATGTAGTGAATGACTAAACCGACTATGCGCATGACCCGATCTAAGTGTTGTAGTATGATAAAAACTCATGTGATTAACTGATAATTTAGTAACTTGACTCGACTACTTGTATTTGTACTGACACACTTATTACATGTTATGTGTTCCTACGTGCTAAGTGTTCCCACGTGTTATATGCTACATGTTTCGATTTTGTACCGAGGTACTCCTATCCAACACGACATGTGATATTATATAATTTTCCAACACGGGCATGATAGTTGACCACTAACCAAAGCATGGTTAGGAATTGTTTGATTATTGCATCACGCTCGGATGAATCCAGATTGAGCTATCAAGCAAAAAAGTGAGTCTGTATCTAGTGTAGCCGTACTGCGATACGAGATATAGGAGGAATGATCAAGTAACTATGCCATGTAATTTCAGTTAACCATAGGGTTAACTGGAAAACTAAAACTTGTAGAGCATTGAGAGACACAGAATCCTGAGATCGTGCATGACAGTCACCCTCAGATATCCATTTGAGTGCAAGGTTGGCCCCTATGGATATTGTTTAAAATTTGCACTAATGGATTTTAATATCCGACTACTATATTGTACCATGTGTTCTATACGTTCTTAGAATGGTAGCCTTACAAGGGACCGGTGCATATACTATGTGCTATACGACGATTATCTTGGCTCAGCTAGCCCTGCTAGTACATGGCACAACCTGAGAATTCCTATTATATGAATTATAATCCTAGGATAACCTAGACTCCACCTAGAAAGCCGTAGAATTGATTGGCCGATCATGTAACTAAGCATAATTGTGTATTATATCTTTTGTTAGCAGTTTAGGAACTTAGACTGTCATGGTGTGATGGATCAACCATTGTCCTTGTTTGGTTGTAGGGTTAGGCTATTGTGCTACGATAGGCTATAGGCCGAGACTACAACGTAGAATCCTATATATTGACCTGAATTAGAAGATGTATGTTGTCTCGATGTGGTACGGTACTTCTTGTCCTTGTTTGGTTGTAGGAGTGTCGTACTGCCTCAAAGATGGCATATACGCCTATGGTTTTTGTTCAGGCATTATATATTGATTTGGGTTTTGTTTCTTCATTCATGCTTCCTTGCGGTACTTATTATTTGGGGTCTAACTCCACTGGTTTTGTATGGCCAGGTTTAGAACCAGAGCTTGAGGATCCAACTTATCTTCCCTGATCAATGGCACGCACCAGACGGATGGTCGCTGAGGGACACGAGTGGGTATCTTTTCTACCACTCCAATTTTTATTTTGTTTACTTTTCAGAGTTTAGCCACCGGCACTTGTTAGCCGACATATCTGGACATTAGCTTTCTTTATATTATTTTAATTAATCAGGCTGTAGTTGATCACGGTCATGTACTTTTGTAACTCAACTAGCTTCTCATTTTGTACAGCTAGTTCCCAGAACATTTTAACAGAGCATTTAGGATATATTTCTGCTTTATCATACATATTTTATGTTTACTGTTTCTTGTTTGATTGATTGAGACATAGATGCTATGTGTGATCCTAAGTAACTTGATTGTAATATGTACCACTTGTCTAGTTACAGTTGTGATCATCGTACGACATTTCATACCCTGTATGAAGTAGATGGCCATGTCCATCTCTGAATTTCGGTGCTGGGGTATGACAATCACGCATATTACTAGCACCATCATATCCTTGACCACGTATATTTTGTATATCCAAATTGTGTAAAGCAAGTACTTGAGATATATTTTCCTTCAGAGTCAATGCAGCAGTATCTAGAACACGAACAGTCTCAAAAAAATGCTCTTTCACAAAATTATGATTATCAACAAATCTTAAAACTATAGCCATTTGCTCTTTATTGGACTTATCCCTTACTTCGTCAACAAGAATACAAAACTTTTCCTTCCCAACTTCTATACGGATCTTAGTTCTCACTCTATCAGCAAGAATGCCCAACAACTCCTTTTGAATATCTGGTGAAGCATGTTGACCCATCTGGTCTCAGTTAACCTAATTTCGATAATTTACTTAAAACTCAGAATCGATACTTGTACAGCAGACTGCGCCATCAGCTAAAGACTGTTCTTTGATGTTTGATTGTTTTACATTTTCTTATGTATCTTTATCTTTATTGAGTCTAGAACTTATGTGAGTCGGATCGTACTTTGGCACTAGTTGAATGCCTATCCAAAGTCCACTCCAATAAGCCTACATATACCTAAATAAACCTGAACTTATACTAGACCAAAGACCCACTCAAATACAACCCAAACTAACCTAAACCTAACCAAGAACCTACTGGAATTTGGGAAACCGGACTCGGTCTGAGTTCTGTCCGAACTCTATCCGAACTCGTTTACTAAAATTGATTCCTGATTCTGTTGGCTAGACCTATTCTCAAGGCTCTAAGGTTTAATTTTTTTGAACGTTGGATATCCGAGTTCTGGCCGAATTCTGTTTTAGAAAAACCTATAAATAGAGAAGAGATTTACATTCCTATTCATTCAATCTTACTTATTTAATCTTTATCTTCCATATTCATTATAAGAGCTTCAAACCTTCCAAACACCAAGACAACTCCCATTCTTCTAAGTGTCAGTACGATTTCGATTAGAAGTGTTCGAGTTGTACAAGATTATCTTTTCAAAGCTATTTTCTCAGGAAATCTGAAGTCCTCGAGCTCTTCGGATCAAAGGCTCGTGACTGTACGAAGTCTCAAGCCCTTCTAATCAAAGCTTGTGTTTTCACTAATAGTGAAGTTAAACTCCGAGCAAGAGTTCTCGGGACTAGACTACTCCTCTCAGAGAAAAACCAGTATAAAATTTTGGTGTTTGCATTTGCTCTTCTTAACTTATTTATAGTGCTTATGTTATACTTGTTATATTGCTGCATTATTCGTAGTTGGTTTCTGCCTTAGATTTTAAATTGGTAATTATATTATGTTGCACACACATACACTTTATTTACCCTTCCCATCCCCTCTCTAGAGTTGACTTACGGTCCTATAATTGGTATCAGAGCAAGTTTCTTTTTCATAGGCTTTAATTCCTAAGAGCTTTACACGTGGCAACTGTTAAATCTAATTTCACAGGTGAAGGCCAATCCACAAATAGACCTCCTCTACACATATGGCTTTTTTATCTCAGATCACTAAACTTTGACCTTTAGTCAATATTTGAGGATGGCTACAAAAAGCCGATGAGAATTATGGTAGATGGTGTTCTTATAGATAAGCCCAAAGACAAATGCACTGATCTAGAAAAAAATATTCTAGTATTAATGCTAGAGCTGTAAATGCTTTATTTTGTGCCTTAGATAGTACTAAGTTCAATAGAGTGTCTACTTGCACTACTCACACAAGATCTAAAAACTTCTTGAGGTAACTCATGAAGGAACTTCACAAGTGAAGGAATCAAAGTTCAGTAGACTCACTCAAAAATATGAGGCATTCAAAATGAAGCCTAATGAGACCATTACACAAATATTTACACGTTTTCTTAATATTATTAATCCTCTTGCTTCTCTTGGAAAGTTTTATCTAATCATGAAAAGATTCATAAAGTGAAGCCAGCGACTCCGAAGATGATGAAGAAAATCCTCGTGACACTGCAAATATTTACTTAATGGCTTTTGATCAGGTATCTACTAATCCCTTATATGAAGATTTTACTTTTGATGAACTGTCAGATGCATTTATTGAACTTCTTGATGATCATAGGAAAGTTCTTGATAAATACAAGCATGCTAAGAAGGAAACAAAGATGTATAAGCTTAAAGTTGATAGATTATCTTCTTTGTTAAATAAGATTATAGAAGCACCATCCACTAGTAACACAGAAGATACATCTACAGTAACATTGAGGTTGCATGATATTTTGGAAACTGTTGAAAATATTTTAAAAAAGAATGCAAAACTGAATGAGCTGTATGAAGCTGAGAAGAAGAAGTATAATCTAACTGCACAAAGGATAGATGCACTCACGACTAAATATAAAGAAGTGTATGACACCTCTAAAATGTTAGAGTTCAGATTGGAAAAGCAGATAATGTAACCTACTACTCAGTCTAACACTAGACACAAGGTGACTCATCATAAAATACTACCGAAGAAAGCAAGTAAATCACTATGCTACAAGAATATTCCTATTTACTGTGATAACACTAGCACTATTAACTTGACAAAAAATCCAATAAGTCACTCACGCACTAAACACATAGAAATTAGATATTATTTTCTAAGAGATCATCAATTACAAGGTAATATATGCTTAGAATTTGTTGACACAGAACATCAACTTGCTGACATATTCGTTAAATCCTTAACTGAATATTGGTTTAACTTTATACATCGAGAATTAAAAATTTTGGACTATAAAATTATATAATTTACTTATATTAATATTGTATTCAATGTTCGTTATCTGTAAAGATAATTTTTGTTATAAGCCTAAAGGGCCCTTCTGTCACACAGGCGTAAATAGCCTCAAGCGAAACGCTATTTAAGTGTCTTCGAACCACCGCTAGCTGGGATTCGGACCCTATAGCTAACCTAAGATATTCATTACTTTTTTGGACAAAGAGTAATTAATAATATGAGTAATTATATTATTTTCAAATCTCAAGTTGGAGATGTCTACTCTTCCAAAGTTGGAGATGTCTCCTAATGAAGGTGACTTTGATGATCTTATCTTTCGTTCAATTGATTATTCCTTAGTGGTTCAGTAATTTTTATGATAAGCTATTTGTGTTGGAAGCTCATTGAATTTTACTATATTTCCAACTTACTTATCCACCTTTCAGACACTTGGCCTAGAAGATCTTGTCACCTCCACTTATCCTATTTATTTGAACGCAATTTGTATGTTCTATTACAACTTGTCTGTCACAGAGGGTACCGTAAGATCACAAGTCGGTAGAGTAGATATTAAATTTGATGATGATGATTTATGGATGATACTTCATGTTCCAAATGAAGGAGAAGCCTTATGCAACATCAACAAATATTAATTTTCTAAAAATATGATTCTTGACTTATTTATGGACTATATGTGTTCACCCAATATTCATCCTTCTGGCAAACTTAAGCCAAAACACATGAATGACAAGTTTTATGATTTGTACCGCATGGTTTCTCTGTTAGTCTATCTAAGCAATCATCCACAGATGAACTTACATATTTAGAGATGTCTGCTCTCTATCACTTGCATTTTGGAAGACAATTTAGTTTACCAAAAACTATCATTGCATCCATGGAAAAATGTTGCAAAAAACTGCGTAACCTACTTTACGCAATGTACTTGCCCTTAATATTTGAGTATTTGAGGTTCTTTTGGATGATTGTCCACATATGGCTGAACCTGCTTATCTTCATAAGCATCGCAGACTTGACCCTCCTACTCCTGCACATCCTATTGACACATCTCTTGGTCACCCGACTACTCTACCTCCTCTACATACATTAGTTGTTACTCTTGAGAGCCTCCAGACTATGCTTCAGGATCGCTTCAGACTAGAGATGATCGTTATCATTCTCAGGATTTTTGTACTACTATCTAGCTCCGGGCTATGTCCAACTCCCTGATGGACATGCGCTGCAGTTTTGTACATTATTCTAGCGAACCTATTGCTATGGTTCATGATTCTACTCTGACTGGCTACCGCATCGACGATAGAGATGCGCAGAGATACTTTGACCTAGCTGCTGCTCATTATGATACCAACCGATCTGCTGAGACAGTGAACCCTCGAGGAGAGATGATGATGATGATCAGCAGTGATGCGAAGATCTTATGCTTAGATTTAGTTTTATGCTTAGTGATATGATGTTGTTATTTAGTTGACTTTATTAGATTTTATTTTGGTCTTAGTACCGTTTGCATGATGTACTTCAGTATTTTAGTAGTATTTAAGTAGAATTTGGTTATGAACTTTAGTTTGAGTAAGTTTTTGGGTATGACTTCAGTTTATTTGCAATAAAAACTAGTTGTTAGTTTGATATTCAATTTATTTGCAACGAAAACTACTTATTCGTTTGCTTTACTATTGGTTGATACATGTTATTATCTTAATATATTATATGTGTTTTACTTTTCCTGTTTATTTTACGAAAACTTAACTACATTTTGATGAAGTGACAACAGGGAAGAAAATACTGATACTATTTTTTTTGCTATCTCCTTGGTCGTAATCGCTCTTATTGCGGGGGCCATTGTCATCATTACAGGGGAGCAATTGCTACATCAATCAATCAAAAACCTGTATCAGTCACAATGTTTGTCAATTATCAAAATGGAGAAGATTGTTGACCCATCTGGTCTCAGTCAACCTAATTTCAATAATTTACTTAAAATTCCGAATAGATACTTGCAACATCAGACTGTACCATCCGCAAAAGACTGTTCTTTGATGTTTGATTGTTTTTCATTTTCTTATGTATTTTTATCTTTATTAAGTTTAGGACTTATGTGAGTCGGATCGCACTTTGGCACTAGTTGAATACCTATCCAAAGTCCACTCAAATAAGTCTACCTATACCTAAACAAACCTGAACTTATACTATACCAAAGATCCACTCAAACATAACCCAAACTAACCCAACCTAACCAGGAACCTGCCAAAATTTGGGAAATCGAACTCGATCCTAATGTCACTACCATATTTTCTAGGAAAGAATATTTTAGTAATTTTATATTTAATTAAATATTGTGCATGTTAAATAATTATTTGTTGTATTATTTAATTGTTGTTAGATGTTAGTTATTTATTTTGGACTTGTATTAGTGGACCTAACTAGTTTAGTTAGACTCATGTACCAACATATATTAATTGTTAGAATTGAGCCCAACTAGAAAGTCCATGGATTAGGAGGATAATTAATTTAATTAAACCATTAGACTAGAAGCTTCATTCCTTAATTATTTTTTCATGAGAGACTCCAAGGGGTATAATGGATATTACATAGTGACTTAAGGAAGGGGTAAAGGGGGCCGGCCTATTAAAGAAGAGGGGGGAAGTCTCTATCTCTCTCTCTCCTCTTTTTATTTGAAAACTAGATCTAGAATTTCTCTCAACCAAATTCCTTCATTCCACATCATTTTCCTACCAAATTTTATCCCAATTTCTTCCCAAATCACCATTGGAGACTAGTGGAGCAAGGATCTAGAAGGAGGAAGCAAGGATCTACAAAAAGGAGCAAGGATCTACAAGTTGGTGGCCAATTTTATCACATTTGGAGATTTTATTGGGAATCCATCTTCTAATAGGTACAATTCAGTTTTTCTCATTAATTTAGGTTCTAAATCTGATATTTAACCATGAGAAATTAACCCATATGCATAGACTACCCAAAGGATTTGGTTTTGTGTGCATAGGAGGCCTATTGAGAAAGTTATGGTACTTTTGTATCAATTTTGGAAGAATTCTGAAATTGATATTTGTTGTGTGTGTCAATTGGTCTTATAGATCAATTTGGCATGTTCTTGTATGTTTGGGGCTAGTGTTATATCCACAATTGGGTACGTGTAGGTCGTATCCCAATAATTTGGTGATACGTGTTGATTTGGGGGTTTTTCCTCTGACACGAAACTTTGTGTATGTCACATTTTGACACGGATATGTAGATTTGTGTTTGACTCTTCGTATTGTTCATAAATAATATATTAGACTTGCTCATATCTTTCGGGGTACGTTTGGATGTGTGGTGGACTCGTGTCGCAAGTGTATCCTAGATCTAGTGGAATACGGGTGTGATACGCTCCATGTGTTGTGCAATTTATTTCTAGATCTATTTTTCTAATTGTTCTTAGTCATTGTGATGTGTGTGTGTGTGTGTGTGTGTGTGTATATATATATATATATATACTTGTATGTATATACTTGTATGTATGTTATATATATATATATATATATATATATATATATATATATATATATATATATATATATATATATATATATATATATATATACATACAATTATATATATATATATATATATATATATATATATATATATATATATATATATATATATATATATATATATATATATATATATATACGTGTATGTATATATACGTGTATGTATATGTGAAGTTATATATATATATATATATATATATATATATATATATATATATATATATATATATATATATATGTTACTATATATATGTATGTCATGTTATATGTATTTATTGTGTACATATATATGTATATGGAGTAGTATGTGTATATATAGTTATATAAGTCGTAGTTATATATATTAGTATATATATATACTATGTGTTATATATATATATATATATATATATATATATATATATATATATATATATATATATATATATATTGGTGTTATATATATATGTAAGAGAGGGGAGAACAGGGGGCTTTGGCGACAGATTTAGCGACAGCAGCAACATAACAACAACAACAGTAGCAGCAGCAGAAATAGCAACAGCAGCCGCAGCAGAATAGCAACAGCAGCAGCAGTAGCGACGGCTGCAACAACGACAGCAATAGTTCAGCTTTGGCGATAGCAGCAGGAAGCTGTCACAAAAATAGCAGTGGTATCAGCACCTTTCAGCGACAGTCGGCAGGGTTTTAATGACAGTTATGCGATTTTGAATAGATATTATATTTGTTTATTTATAATATATATATATATATATATATATATATATATATATATATATATATATATGTATATATATATATATATGTATGTATGTATGTATATATATATATTCTTAATTGCTAATTATATTTTAGTATACTATATTTATAATATTTAGTTGTTAGCATATATTATTTATGGGTAGTTAGTATAAACTAGGTTTTGGATATTGCCTTGAGATACCAAGGTAAGTATCAAGGTATTTGGGGATACCCAAGGTATTGGGTTTGGATATCAAGATTTAGGTTTAGTGTTACGATATCAAGTTGGTTCGAAACCAAGGTATCCATTTAGCTTTGTAATTAGGATTTTATATATATTTAATATTGTTGATATGTATATGTGATGCTTTATCTTTTTTTTTTACGTATCCTGAGATACGGTATCCTAACATTCTAAGATGTAGCTAGTATGACCTAGATTCTTAGTATTTGAACCCGATATCTTTGAGGTAGACTCATGGAACCTAGAAATAGGTTGTTTGACATAGTTTGACCATAGTTTGACCAATTTGACTTAGAGTGACCTAGTTTGACTTTTGATTTGGAAATGGCTTGTTGACCTAGAAGTTGACTAGTTTAACTTATTTTCTTTCTAAAATCTTGTATTGATGTTATATTATATATCTAGGTCTTCGAGGCACCGTATCAGACATTTGTGAGACTATTCACCGGACTTCTGGCGAGTACATTCTCTAATAGTTTCTCATTTATGATATCCTCTATGTTCGTTGTATCTAGTATAGATATCATTGTTCTTTTGACACAATGGTTATACGGATTGGTATATCCGGATCTCGTCATGAGATATTATTCATTGGTATATGGTGTATCTTGTGCAAGTCTTGTTTCATTGATTATCTTATATATGTACAGACACTGATTCTCGGGAAGACTAGCTATCTTCTTAGGGAATTTCGTGCCATAGCGTACCAAGGTTGGATCTATTATACCAGTCGAGGGTTGTCACGTCCCAGTCCCAAAATACGTAGGACTAGGACACGTAAGCATGCCAGCCGTATGGATATGGTAACTCCAATATATGGAAACCAAAATCCATACGTATGCTGTAATATGAATATCAAATCCATAAGTGGTATAAATCTATTACAAGTCACAGGGCATAATCTAAATCTCATCCGCAGCAAAAGTAAATAAATAGATAACCAATATCTAAAGATGATAGTTGGATGGAAATAAATCCACTGCCAACTAGAATATATAAGTGCAACACAATATAAGAATATTACTAGCAATCACAAGGCTCGAAGAGAAGACCTCCTCGAAATATATGTAACCAGTCCTGATCTGCGCTCCTGCGAATACTCATGAACATCTACACCTGAAAAGGGACCAGGTCCTTAGAGGGAGATAACAAGATACATAGAAGCATGCCATAAAGTAAATACTGAATAAATAAAGGGGTGCGCTAACCATCTAAGTGAATGCAATTTGAGGACAACATTGGTACGTATGGAAAGTGTAGGCTAGACATATGCTGACGTAATTCACCAATCGTCATGACTGGCTAGTATATGCCACATATGCCCCCATACAAGGGCGCTATACAATAACGTCCAGCTCCAAAGAGCATGGCAGCAGTATAGTATATCGTCCATATCGCTCCGAAGAATATGGCAGTAGTATAGTATATATCGCCCATATCACTCCGTCGAGTGTGGCAGCAGTATAAAGGAAGTGGGTGTCCCATACGCCTACTAGTCATCCTCCCCACCCAATGTAGATATACAAGTCGTGAACATGACATGGACATCTCGTACTATAATGCAAGTCTTTATAAAAATAAACACTAAGCTAAATACCGTCACACGTGTTGCTCACACCGATGGCCAGTCTAGTATGAGGCACGTGTCCCTACATGAACTCACTCTGTGACGTGCAATGATACGTGTCAAGGCCTGGAAGTCATACCAATAACTCTACAACTTTAGGTGGGTCTACTAGACACTAGGTCAGACACAAGTCCTAACGTCAACGCCTTCGTTGACTGCACCCGAGTCTCTCTCGGACGTGCACAGTTATATAATATAAACATGCAACTAATAATACAGAATTTAAACAGTACAACAAGTCAAGATGATGTTGATAACTACGATGATGACAATGATGATGACAATGATGACGATGATGGCAATGGTGATGATGACGATGGTGAAGATGATGGTGATGATCTTGATGGTGATTACATGATGGTGATGACGAGGATGATGATGTAGATGATGGTGATGACGAGGATGGTGATGTGGATGATGGTGATTAGGGTTAGTGTTGGTGATGATGATGAGATGGTAATGATGGGAGGATGATGATGTGGATGATGGTAAACGACGATGATGACGATGATGATGGCAACGATGTGGATGACGATGACGAAGTTAACAACGATGATAACGACGATGGCGATGGTGATGATGACGACGATGTCAATGATGATGATGACGATGATGAGGGTTACGATGGAGGTGATGATGATGCTAATGGCGATGAGGGTGACAATGATGATGATAATGGTGATTGTGTTATTGATTTATGATGGTGATAGGTTGATGAAGATGATGGGCTGCCGGAGTTTATTGTTCCGACCATGCTCAGGCGGCCGAGGAGGAGCAGGGAGAAAGAAGGACAGGGAAGAGGAGGCGGCACTCAGGTGAGAGGCTCGCTGGTCGATGCAGGTGGTGCTGGTGGTGTTGGCCGGGTCTTGCTCAGGCGAAGGGAGAGAAGATAAAGTCGGGGAATGAGAGGTCGATGACATGGCAATGGTGGTGGTGGTGTTGGTTCGTGCAGCGGTGGCTGGGATGCTGTGAACGATGGTGGTGGTGGTGTAGAGTGGTGGTGGTTGAAGTCAGGAAGGAGGTCGGGAAGTAGGGAAGAAGTCGGAGGGGGTGGAGATGCTGCTCGGGGTGTTCTCAGGCCAGGGGCTCGTCGAGTTGCACGGTGGGGGGTGTTCAGACGAGAGAAGGAAGAGAGGGAGAGATGGTGCTGCTGTATCGAGCTTGTCGACCAGGCGGAGGAGCTCCGATCGGGACTGGTGAGTGCAGAAGACTGCGGCGGGTGGTCGGGTTCCATGCGAGCGGAAAGGTGCAGTTGCTGGCGAGGAGGGAGCTGTGGCTCTGTGGCTGTGAGGGCGGCGTTCAGCGGTTCAGGTCGACTTCAACCACTGGGTGCTCCAGTTGTCGAGGTACGGCCAGGCGCAGGCGAACCAGAGGTTGGGTTAGGGTTGAGGTCCAGAGGGAGAAGATGAATAGGGTTGGGTTAGGGTTGAGATGGTGAAGGGTTAATGGTGGTGATGCAAAAAACAATCATAGAGATGGAGAGTTTTGCATGAGGGGGAGGAGATGGCTACCTAGGGATTAGGGCCGGCCAAGTACATATGGGGATGGGGTTTGCTTTGAAAAAAGGGTTTGAGAAATTATTTATATATACATATAGGAAAGGGTGTTGTGTGGTGGGGATGGCTCCATTTAAAATGGATGGCCATGATTCAACATGGAGAAAATTACAAACCAAAAAGGAGAAGAGAGAGAGGGTTGTACGGTCAAAGGGGAGAGGGTTAATTTTTTCATGGGTCTTGACCAATAGGATGGTGACACATCATTGCATTTTTGTAATTAAGTCCCCAACAATTGAAAAATTACAGAAAAAAGGGTTTCGGGATTTAATGAGGGAAAATACCATATTTGGTGTGATGTATTGGATGAAAAGGGTGTGTGGTGTTTAATATGAGGCTTGAGGGTGTAAATGGGGGTTTGGTTTGGTGTTGGATCTAGTTTTGGGTCAAGTTGGGTCCTCACATCAATTTAATTAAAATTAATGTAATGGGTGTTCTAAAATTAATTGGAAGTACATAGGATAAAATTTAGGTGGGATAGAAGTGTCATGGACATAGAAAGCTCAGAGTAGACTATTATCATAAATTGGGTTGCACGAAACGGGTCAAAATTGTATCTCCAATTTTGATTGGAACGCACAAGGATACAAAATTGGAATTATATAGAATTTAAAATAAACGTCCACGACGAATATTGTGCGACTAAATTGTGGCACAAGAGAGCATAATTATAAGTTACACAAAGGTCAGAATGAAAGGTGGGCACGACTAGGACAAGGTTGTAAAATTTGTAGGAAGGCAATGGCTAGTAGGTGCTCTAATTATCGAAGCAACGGTAAGGTGCACTATATGATATAAATATTGTATAATTAAATAAAATGCCGTGTTCTATTTCCAATTGGATTCTAATTAGCCCTAATCTCTCTATCTAAGCCAAGTAGGCCTAATTTTGGGTGAGGGGGTTTACAATCTACCCAACTTAAAACAATTTTGTCCTTCAAATTAAAATAAGGCATAATTGGTTAATTCCTTCGCATTCGTACATAAGGCAAGTCAATTGCAATCTCTTCCTAAATTTAAACATTTTCAATTCCATCGCAATAACTTTCAAATTAAATTAACCATTGGTTAGATCGAACTTCAACGCATCGCACTATCTTCTCGATTTTCAAATTAAATAATCTACATCCAAATCTAATTTAAATTTATATGACATCCTACATCAAAATTTACATCTCAATCTCCAATTATCATAATCTCCTTTAGAAATCAATTATAACCACATATTATTTCTATTTTCAACTTATGAATTTCGTACTCTTCAAATTTTAAATTAAATTTACATCCTCAATATTTCAAATAGGTGATCCAACAATCAAAAATTTAATTTTTAATTCAAATCATCAAATTTGGAATTCAATCCGTCGATGTTCATGTTAGAATTCTATTTATTTTTCTCAAGATTTAAATTAATGATTCAACCTTCAATACTCTAATTTTAAATCCTGCTCAAATTATAATTATTTGGGTCGCCATATCAAGGTTTTAAGAATTTATTAAATACTCGTCCTCTAACTCCTTTTTCTAAAATTTTCCACATTTAAAATGACTTAATCTCTCAATCGACTCTTACTTGATCACAGAAATTCCTCTCAAGTTAACAATGCAACTTCTACCCAACTTAGAATTTATCCATCTATCACATAAGGCTCTTACATTTAAGAAAACTTATTCCTCAAATTTACTTAGTCACGTTACTCAATCCTCAAAAAATTTAACACCAAATATATCATATATGATATACCCTTAATCAGTTATAAAAGATAGTCGTCTAGTAATGTGATTGGCCTATGGGGTATATCTAGTACTCTCTGTATATCAAACTTATACCAAGCACGAGGTTTCATCTTTCCGAAATAAGGGAAGATGGAGAGAAATAATAAAGAATTCAAGGTGGGGGTAATAGAATACAAGTATGGGGATCAAGGCGTTTAAAGAATTCAATGGGAATTGTCAAGGCAGTTGTGGATTAAAATCCTATTTTGATCATTTCTATTCACGTGCTCATATCAGTACAGTTATGTAACTGATACAATATGCTCAGACACATCTAGAGGGCAAGTACATTCGTCTACTAGTCAACTATATATCTTAATCAACGTAAAGTAGTCATGCGAAGAGCGAACCAAGCGCACCAAGGTTAGCTAGACTTTAATACACTGATTCTGAAATGTATTAGTGTGTATACCCAATAATACATGTATCATGATCAAGCTTAATAGAAGAGTAAGCTTGCAAAACTAGGCTATACTAGCAGCATAAGTCAAGGTAGTTTAGAAAATATATATACGCTGGATTGTGATGAAAGAAGGTAAAAATATAATTCAAGTTCACAAGAAAAATAAGACTCTATAGTCTCTACAGTTTTCATACTAACTCCTTGTATAAGTCGCTAGTCGACCAAATAGAGGTATGGACTCCTAAGTTCTACAGTTTGAATAAACAATATCTTCTTATGCTAGTATACAGTTAATGTCATTCAGTTACACTTCATCAATGGGTCAAGAGGACTATATAACACTAGGTTATGAGGCATATTATCCAACTCAAAACAATTAAACTAATACTGTGACAGTCTCAAGAAAAATCTACAAAATAACCTTGTTCTTATAAATAAAGTATAAACTCTTATTGGGGTACATGCGGAAAAGATCTTGGTACTTATTAGGGTATCCTATTGCATTATATAGGTAATGGTCATCTTAAGTCTTAGTCGTAGTGCTCATAGAACAAGTGTCAATGATACAAATGAAAAAGTTACTGGCCTTCAGGGGAAAGAGGAGATAACTCGTATCGAGGTGGGGGTACAAATTACGTGATTCCAAACTAAAGGATAATTATCAAGTCACAATCTACAAGGATAACTCAAAACTATCATGCTCTAACTACCAAGCACAAAATTTCAAAATTCAAGAGTAACAACTATAATCCTAGCAAGTTGTATATCCTAACATAAAATAAAATCACTTGGCCTAAAATTAGAAAGGTTAGGTGGCACGAATTGAAAGATAAAGAATAGAAGAATATAATTAGTCGTCGCACAAACAGCGAGCGTTAAGGTTTCAGAGGAACAAGATATAAAATTATAATAGAGAGACTCTTGATAATCTCATGGGTTTCTAAGGGGGAAGGTGGTAGCTAATCTCTGTGTTTGAGGTATGATCAAGAAAAATGTTATATTCATTCCTCTTGGCTTCCTAAGGCACTGTTTGCTAATATCAAGACAAGAATCTAAATTTATAGTTCTATAATACTATCTCACTATAAAAGTTAAGTTTCGTCCTATTATTCAACCTTGGATTTCTATTGGTTCCTCAATACTAGGGTCAAACAATATGGTCAGATTTATAGCTAGCCCTAGTATTGCCTATACTACTCTTAAGTCATTTCCAATTATCAAGGGATAATGGTCACTCAATCTACAGGTAAGGGATGCTAGGGTTCATTAAGTATTCTAACTCAGTAATGTGTCATTATCCTAGTTGTACTCTTAATAGGAAGGTTAACCTACTTATTATCTAACAGCAGGAACTTCTATATTCTAGGTGAAGGCTATACTCAAGGAACTATTAGGGAAGCACATGAATCAAGCAGAATGTAGCTATTCAAATAGAACAGATTGGAAGGAAGGTGAATCATAGTCAATTGTGGATGAGATCCTATACTCAATTCCTAGGTGCAGGCTTGCTAGGTACAGTAACGTAACCGAGACAATATGCTCTTGACCTGTATGGGCCACCACTAAAAATATGTCATGCCCCAGTCCCAAAATACGTAGGACTAGGACACGTAAATATGTCAGCCGTATGGATATGGTAACTCCAATATATGGAAACCAAAATCCATACGTACGCTGTAATATGAATATCAAATCCACAAGTGGTATAAATCTATCATAAGTCACGGGGCATAATCTAAATCTCATCCACAGCAAAAGTAAATAAATAGATAACCAATATCTAAAGATGATAGTTGGATGAAAACAAATCCACTGCCAACTAGAATATATAAGTGCAACACAACAACCATAATATAAGAATATTACTAGCAATCACAAGGCTCGAAGAGAAGACCTCCTCGAAATATATGTAACCAGTCCTGATTTGCGCTCCTGCGAATACTCATGAACATCTATACCTGGAAAGGGACCAGGTCCTTAGAGGGACATAACAAGATACATAGAAGTATGCCATAAAGTAAATACTGAATAAATAAAGGGGTGCGCTAACCATCTAAGTGAATGCAATTTGAGGACAATATTGGTACGTATGGAAAGTGTAGGCTAGACATATGCTGACGTAATTCACCAATCGTCATGACTGGCTAGTATATGCCACATATGCCCCCATACAAGGGCGCTATATAATAACGTCTAGCTCTAAAGAGCATGGCAGCAGTATAGTATATCGTCCATATCGCTCCAAAGAACGTGGCAGCAGTATAGTATATCATCCATATCGCTCCGAAGAACATGACAGCAGTATAGTATATCGTCCATATCGCTCCGAAGAACGTGGCAGCAGTATAGTATATATCGTCCATATCACTCCGTCGAGTGTGGCAGCAATGTAAAGGAAGTGGGTGTCCCATACGCCTACTAGTCGTCCTCCCCGCCCGATGTAGATATACAAGTCGTGAATACGACGTGGACATCTCGTACTATAATGCAAGTCTCTATAGAAATAAACACTAAGCTAAATACCGTCACACGTATTGCTCACACCGATGGCCAGTCTAGTATGAGGCATGCGTCTCTACATGAACTCACTCTGTGACGTGCAATAATACGTGTCAAGGCCTGGGAGTCATACCGATAACTCCACAACTTTAGGTAGGTCTACTAGACACTAGGTCAGACACAAGTCCTAACGTCAATGCCTTCGTTGACTGCACCCGAGTCTCTCTCGGACGCGCACAGTTATATAATATAAATATGCAACTAATAATACAGAATTTAAATAATACAACAAGACAAGGTATACTTTCCTGGCAAGAAAGCTGCGTAGTACCAATAATCTGCTCCTGAAGTCACGCAGAATAATCCGATATGTCCTTGGCGGGCACGCACGGGATCGACGATAATGGCGATGTGGTTGACGACGATGACAATAACGTTGATGATGACGACGATAACGCCAACGATGATGTTGATAACGATGATGATGACAACGATGAAGATGATGGCAATGGTGATGATGACGATGGTGAAGATGATGGTGATGATTATGATGGTGATTACATTATGGTGATGACGAGGATGATGATGTGGATGATGGTGATGACGAGGATGGTGACGTGGATGATGGTGATTAGGGTTGGTGTTCGTGATGATGATGAGATGGTGATGATGGGAGGAGGATGATGTGGATGATGGTAAACGACGATGATGGCGATGATGATGGCAACGATGTGGATGACGATGACAAAGTTAATGATGATGATGACGACGATGGCGATGGTGATGATGACGACGATGTCAATAATGATGATGACGACGATGAGGGTTACGATGGAGGTGATGATGATGCTAATGGCAACGAGGGTGACGATGATGATGATGATGGTGATTGTGTTGCTGAATTATGATAGTGATAGGTTGATGAAGATGATGGGCTACCAGAGTTTGCTGTTCCACCATGCTCAGGCGGCCGAGGAGGAGCAGGGAGAAAGGAGGACAGGGAAGAGAAGACGGCACTCAGGTGAGAGGCTCACTGGTCGATGCAGGTGGTGTTGGTGGTGTTGGCCGGGTCTTGCTCAGGCGAAGGGGGAGAAGATGAAGTCGGGGAAGGAGAGGTCGAAGAGATGGCAATGGTGGTGGTGGTGTTGGTTCGTGCAGCGGTGGCTGGGATGCTGTGAACAGTGGTGGTGGTGGTGGTGGTGGTGGTGTAGAGTGGCGGTGGTTGAAGTCAGGGAGGAGGTCGGGAAGCAGGGAAGAAGTCAGAGGGGGTGGAGATGCTGCTCGGGGTATTCTCAGGCCAGGGGCTCGTCGAGTTGCACGGCGGGGGGGTGTTCAGTCGAGAGGAGGAAGAGAGGGAGAGATGGTGTTGCTGTGTCGAGCTTGTCGACCAGGCGGAGGAGCTCCGGTCGGGACTGGCGAGTGCAGGAGACTGCGGCGGGTGGTCGGGTTCCATGAGAGAGGAAAGGTGCAGTTGGTTGCGAGGAGAGAGCGGTGGCTCTGGGGCTGTGGGGGCGGCGTTCAGCGGTTCAGGTCGACTTCGACCACTGGGTGCTCCAGTTGCCGACGTACGACCAGGTGCAGGCAAACCAGAGGCCGGGTTAGGGTTGAGGTCCAGAGGGAGAAGATGAATAGGGTTGGGTTAGGGTTGAGATGATGAAGGGTTAATGGTGGTAATACAAAAATAATCATGGAGAGAAAGAGTTTTGCATGAGGGAGAGGAGATGGCTACCTAGGGATTAGGGCCGGCCAAGTACATATGGGGATGGGGTTTGCTTTGAAAAAATGTGTCACGACCCGCACCCGATATAGGGGTACGAGAGCATGGATACGTCCAGCCTACGCCGCAGCCTCGGCGGTAGAACGCTGTCTAGGTCATGTAACTATGTAATCAATCTTACATGAATACCCAACTCCATAAGGAGACGTGGATATCATAAAATAATACTGGATACTCAATCACATAAACTAAGCACGATGAGATATCAAGGCAAGCAAAGAAATATAAGACAAGTCTAATGACAAAATAGTCATACCTGCAGTCAGCAACATCCAATCCCCAAGTGTGTCAGAAATAAGTCCACTAAGGTCACAGTCTGGAAAATATTTTCCAGTCAGGAAGGAGAAAAATACATCTCTAAATAGCAATTTTGTATTAATGATATAAACTATGTAGCAGTATATAGATGGAAATATACAAGATGCATGTATATGTACGAGAAATGTACAATAAAAGAAATACTGGAAATACTGTAACTAAATGCAGGAAAAGAAACAATATGTCAATGAGCAAGAATCCTATGACTAAGTGTGTGAGTACTAGCTTTAACATGTGATCGACTTGGGACTAGTAAACTCATTACATTGGTTAGCGATCATCCTTGAGGTCAGGCTAATCCGTAGGAATAGCTATGATGCGAGTAATAGTCAGGCTAACCATATGTAACAGTGATAAGGCATATAAATGGTCAGGCCGCACCCGACGTGAGATGTGGGGTGAGCTATGATGCATGTAGAGTTGGGTATGATCACATATCTACACTAAAATACTCCCCACCCCCGACTGGTATAGTAGATCCAATCATGGTACGCTATGGCACGGGATTCCCTAGGGAGGTAGCAATTCTTCCCGGAAATCAGTGTCTGTACATGTACAAGATATCAATAAAGCAAGACTTGTACAAGCTACACCATGAACAAGGAATAACATCTCATGACGAGATCCGTATATACCAATCTGTGTAACCATTGTGTCAAGAGCATGGATATTTACACTAGATACAGTGAACATAGGGGATATCATAAATAAGAAACTAATCAGAGAATGTACTCGCCTTGGGTCCTTAGCTGGTAATGTCAATGTCCTGTTCCAGAGTATCGCCTGGATGAACCAACAGTCCTATATACATATAAATGTAACCTCGCATTAGATGCTACACTAACACAACACAAGTGTATAACTCAGGGGCTATGCCAGGTATAATACTGGTCAACTAGGGTCATCTAGTAGACAGACATCTATAACACATTATACCTATTTAACTAACATATATACTTACTATACATATATATACACCAAATTGAATACACATACAATATATATACCAATTAATCATATATTGTATATATACTAGTTGAACCATACGTATATTCATATATATGCAAAAATACATTTTTAAAAATATACATATATATTGTCAACATCATTATTAAAATATACTAATATTAATTCACCAAATTAAATTTATACTATATATATATATATACAGATATACCAATAAAAATACAATACTATATACTTGCATATGAGTACATATATATATACCAAATTAAAAATACAATACTAACATATATGAGGAATACATAAATACTAATACATGAATTTAATTTGTACTAGTATATACTTTTTATTAAATAGATATTATATATATAAAAAAACCAATATATATATATTGAGAATATATATAGTATATACAAAATATATATATATATATATATATATATATATATATATATATATATATATATATATATATATATATATATATATATATATATATATATATATATATACATATACCAAATTAATTTTATATACTAGAATACGTATTATATATATAAATCATATTAAATATATACATGTACATATACATATACATTTTATTATTAATTATACACATTAATTACATTAATTATACCAATACATTACATTAATACATAGAGAAGGAGGGAAGAGGGGGAAAGCCTCACAGTGGTGGTGGTGCCGGAGTTGGGAGTTGGTCGGGGAGGATGTGGGCTTGACGCCGGGGTCGCAGCATGGAGCCGGGAGCAGCACAGCCGGGCAGGGGAGGCTGCAGCTCAGAGTTTGGCCGGAGAGGTGGGTCGATGTAGGGAGTCGGGTCGAGGCTGCCGGAGGGATGAGAGGGAGGAATGCAGTGGGAGGAGCTCGGCCGGGTGAGTAGCTGAGCTGCGCCGGAGGGATGCAGTGGGACGGAGGGGAGACTCGGATGCCGGGTGTCGGAGTGATGCAGGGAGTCGATGGGGTGGCCGGCCGGAGCAGTGGGTGCTGGAGAAGGGAGGAGCTCGGGTCGGAGTTAGCGCCGGCGTGGAGGGGCTATCGGGTTGCCGACGGAGATGAGCGGCGGTACTCGACCGAGCTGGGGTCGGGATCGGAGCTCGGGGATGTGGCTGGAAGTCGGGGTCCGGGGAACAGTAGCTGTGGGGAGAGATTGATGCAGGGAACAGTGAAACTGGGGTTGGGTTTTCCCCCCCTTTACATTAAATTCAAAAAAACAAGGAGAAGGAGAAGAAGGAAGAAGGAAGAAGGAAGAAGGAAGAAGAAAAAGAAAAAGGAAATGGGGAAATGGAAGCCTACGGTTGAGTGTGGGGGGCTTGTGAGGAGGTGGGCTTCCCTAGGTTTTTGGGGATTAGGGCTAGGTGATAGGACATTAAATAGGGAGAGAGGGTGTGTGAATGAAGGGTGAGGATTGACCCATTTAATGAATGGCCAAGATTAGACATGAATGAATTCTTCATGTGGGAATGAGGGTGTTGACTAGTCAATGTTGGGCTTCTCCATTTAGTTGAACCAATGGGGTGTTGACACCAAATACAAATTTGCAAATTAGCCCCCTTAAATTTGGGTATTTGCACAGATGCATAAAATGATAAAAATTTGGCGGGCGATTCGGTGTTTGGCATTTTGCAGGGTGAGGGGGCAATGTGTGCTTGGTATGGGCTTAATTAATCGGGTACTGGGATTAAATTAGGATTTACGGAGTCAGTTAAAATGGTATCCTCAAATTAATTAGAAATAAATGTAATTTGTGTTCTAAAATTAATTAGGAGCACATGGGGCCAAAATCAGGTCGGGTCACCAATACCATTAATGAAGAAGACTCAGAACAGAATATTACCCTAATTTGGGCCACACGAAAAATAGGTCAAGATTGCCTCCAATTTCGATTGGAACGCACAACGATACAAAGTTGGAATTTATTCCGAAATTAAATAGACGTCCGCGACGAATATTGTGCGGCTAAAATAAAGCTCAAGAGATCATAATTATGAGTTGCAAAAATATCAGAATGGAAGGCAGGCACGTCTAGGGCAAGGTTGTAAAATTTGTTGGAAGGCAAAAGCTAGGGTAGTGCTCCAAATATTGAAGCAAAGGCAAGGCGCAATAATTAATTAAATTACCGTAGTTAATTACAACCTCCAATAAATTAATTCTAAAAAAAACAATTAACCACATAATCCCATAATTCAGACAGGTGTTCATCTACTGGCTTCTAGGTCAAGTCTACCAGCTCAAACATAATGAATACTGTATATAATAATATATTTAATTATACATCTCACAAAATTATTTAATTTAAATACACGAAACATTAAATACAGAAAAAGTCAAAATTACCCCTGTTTTCAGAATGTGGTAGTGACAAGTCTACCCTCCTTAAAAGAATTTCGTCCTCGAAATTTAAAGTCCTCATAGTAGTGTTTATTCATTATTTTATTTTCCATCAATAGTTAATTCATCAACCACAAAATCAGGTAGTAATCCACCTTGCCATTTCACAATCAAAAATTCTGAAATTACTGTATTCCTGCAATATCCTCTAAAATAAAAATCAGTTTCCATTTTCTCACAATTTCCTCTGAATTTGATTTAAAATTTTGCACTCAGAATTTGACATCCCATCCTCTAATTCACTTAATGCACATTAAGACTCCCATTTAAAACACAATCCATAAATCCAACCCTTCAATTCAATTAATCCACTATATTCATAAAATTGGAATTATCATCCGAAAAGTTTGAATTTAAACACCAATCTGTTAATGATTTTTTTTTTACTCCTCAATTTAAATCCACCCAATGCATATTAAAAATCTAAATCCTCATCCCGAGAATCGAATTCGACACTATCCATTAATGATTTTATTTCCTGATTTCCCTTTTCCTCAGAATACTCAACAATGCGATACTTACGGAATCTTCAAATGCAACATTCATAATATAAAATTTTAAATTACTATCTTGCAATCGAATAGATATAATGATGATTTCCCAAATTTTCTCAAATTTTAATAACCAATTCTATCATATCATAACCTTCCTAAAAATTAATAAATCCTCAATTTTTGCCAGGTTAATTTCTTAACTCTCCATTTAAGTTAATGTTTATCCTCGAATTTTAATCATACCTCAATCTTCGTAAAATTAATGATCCATCAATTCTGTTATATTAACTCCTTAACTCTTTATTTAAAAGAATGCTTATCCTTAAATTTAATCATCTTGCCCCTTTTTGTCAAGTCATAACCTTGTCATAGATCTTTGCTATGGTCAAAACTCCAATGATCATGGTTTAAGAAAATTCTACCTACAGTCATGCAATCTAAGAAAATATATAGGTCATGTGTCTTGTCATGGTATTGCAGTCTCTGTCAGGGTGTACTACTAGCTACATTCTAATAAGAAAAATCACGAATACAAACCACGGTACTAGGGAACCAATCAATCAGAAGACGAAAACAACATGAGAAAAAGAAGGAACCTGCCAACATATTTTTTTTTTGCGGTATCTCCTATCTCTAACATACACTTAACTCTGGCATATTCACTAACTAATTCCTATTCCTGTACACTGATACCCATATCAACTAATCATTAATCCACAAGATCCATGAATACATCCATATTGCACACACCTGTCTATTAATACCAAATCTGATACCAAGAACCTCTAACACAATTATAGGTCAATTGATACATGTAAAGTTTGATACCTCTATCTCTTTAGGTACCCCTGTTCTACTATAGTACACCCACTGCTAGTTCTCGTTCCTACTACAATTGTCCATACTATTTGTTCTTATCACTCAAGTGCACACCAAGTGTAACACACCATACTAAGTACTGCTCTTTCCAATACAACTTTAGATGGACACCCAAGTCAGTCTACGGTGCCATCTCAATCATGCTCAAGTCAACAGATCCTTACACATGTATATCATCTATTAATATATATATATTTCTCATCCACCATAAAATTAATCCTCAAAATAATCGTCAAGGTTTAACTTCTCGAACAAATTTAAAATAAAATGCATATATTTCCTCAATAGTCAAATACTCAATATCGAAATCAAATTTAATCGCTCCTAAAATCTTTATAGCCTTGACCATGTTTATTGAATCAAAATTTGAACCCTCAAAAATTTAATGACATAAATCTCAACTCCTCAATAATTCTCAATATTAAAATTCATTTCCACTCTTTATTTTATAAATCCACAAATATACATATAAGTGCTCACGGTCTCACTCGAGGTGCACTCAATACCTCTATTGTCCACAACTGCCAACTGGGTACTAAAATTGTACTGCCCGAATTAATTGTACTATTACTCCCAATGATTTAAGTTATCATCACACGTATTTTCTTCCATGATTTTCAATCTATGTCAACTGGTATATCATCTAATTATCATCACGTAGAGTGCTTACTGTTATTAACGTCATTCTCGACTGATCCTCGATATAGACTTATTAGCACTCTTGGTATTATATCACTAGCTTCATTAATGGATCATCTCATCAAGCTCATTAGAACTCATGATTACCTGTACCTTCTATAACACTCATGTTTCTTTACTCTCATGGGCAAGTATATGGTTCTCATCTCAATTGATGTATATGTATTTCCCTTTAACCTTTTATAGCCTGTTAAACTAATCCGTGATACGCTTCACTATTTTCATTACCAATTCCGATATTTCTCTTCTCATGACATCTCATTAACTCTTTATGCATATACAGTTCCTTACCTTTAACACTCCCGATATCAATTATCAAATTGAACATCATGCTCCATTAATCCTTAACACAATTTCTGGATACTAAATTGTTTACATAGATCACTCAAGTGCATAATCATGATTATCCAGGACGGGTATACTGGCTCTGATACTAACTTTGGGAACTATCACTGATACTCTATACTCTCCTTCTACTCACAGTCTCAAATGACACTTATCCTAGAACCATTGTTACAAGGTACTATGCTATGGGTTAACTCTAGATTAAGGTCTACTGCTCACATGTCCAACTAGGAAACACTTACAACTCACTAGCAACACTCAGTCAATACTAATACTCAAGGCACCGCCATAATTATAAGACATTAATTATCATACTTAACAAGGAATCCTCAAAGAATAGGAGCTCAAAAAGACTGGATTGAGGACTGAAGGTGTTTCTACTGCTAGCAACAAAAGAAACGATGGAAAAAGTCCTGTATAACAGAAATAAATAAGTGTTGAGATGATACTTTTAAGAACAAATTTTAAGATACAACCTGATAATCATACACGTCGGTCAGAAATCATGACGCTGAGAATCCTCGCCATGCCAGTAAGCATAGGTGCGATAAACGACAGGTTCCGTAACTAAAGTATGCAACCCTATAATCATGACATCTAGAATTTTCGCCACGCCAACCGGTACGGCTGCGATAAACTCTAGGTTCCATGACCAAAGTAGACGTTTTACCTTTCTCACTGTTCTCATCAATATATGTCATCAGATGATATCGTAATGTTTAGTCCTTAAAATTCATCTCGTTAAGAAATCAACTTAACCATAACACCAAGAATTTAAATTTAACAACTGGTCAACAAGAATCAAACTCAATGTCAACGAGTGAGGACGGACGAAAACAAGGCGAAGGATTTAAAATTAGAAATTATAATAAGATTCTCAAGGGGTCGTCCCAGGAATCTCTCAAGAATTTATGATTGAGTATCCTCTCTCATCCTAGTATCCTATGTCCTATATTCTATAGCAGGCACGCAGTAGTACAACTATGACATCGCACTACCACGACATCGCACAACTTGTGAAGTCGACCTGTATGGGCCACCACTAAAAATGTGTCACGACCCGCACCCGATATAGGGGTACGAGAGCGTGGGTACGTCCAGCCTACGCCGCAGCCTCGGCGGTAGAACGCTGTCTAGGTCATGTAACTATCTAATCAATCTCACATGAATACCCAACTCCATAAGGAGACGTGGATATCATAAAATAATGCTGGATACTCAATCACATAAACTAAGCACGATGAGATATCAAGGCAAGCAAAGAAATACAAGATAAGTCTAACGACAAAATAGTCATACCTGCAGTCAGCAACATCCAATCCCCAAGTGTGTCAGAAATAAGTCCACTAAGGTCACAGTCTGGAAAATATTTTTCAGTCAGGAAGGAGCAAAGTACATCTCTAAATAGCAGTTCTGTATTAATATTATAAACTATATAGCAGTATATAGATGGAAATATACAAGATGCATGTATATGTACGAGAAATGTACAATAAAAGAAATACTGGAAATACTGTAAGTAAATGCAGGAAAAGAAACAATATGTCAATGAGCAAGAATCCTATGACTAAGTGTGTGAGTACTAGCTTTAACATGTGATCGGCTTGGGACTAGTAAACTCATTACATTGGTTAGCGATCATCCTTGAGGTCAGGCTAATCCGTAGGAATAGCTATGATGCGAGTAATAGTCAGGCTAACCATATGTAACAGTGATGAGGCATGTAAATGGTCAGGCCGCACCCGACGTGAGATGTGGGGTGAGCTATGATGCATGTAGAGTTGGGTATGATCACATATCTACACTAAAATACTCCCCACCCCCGACTGGTATAGTAGATCCAATCATGGTACGCTATGGCACGGGATTCCCTAGGGAGGTAGCAATTCTCCCCGGAAATCAGTGTCTGTACATGTACAAGATATCAATGAAGCAAGACTTGTACAAGCTACACCATGAACAAGGAATAACATCTCATGATGAGATCCGTATATACCAATCCGTGTAACCATCGTATCAAGAGCATGGATATTTACACTAGATACAGTGAACATAGGGGATATCATAAATAAGAAACTAATCAGAGAATGTACTCGCCTTGGGTCCTTAGCTGGTAATGTCAATGTCCTGTTCCAGAGTATCGCCTGGATGAACCAACAGTCCTATAGACATATAAATGTAACCTCGCATTAGATGCTACACTAACACAACACAAGTGTATAACTCAGGGGCTATGCCAGGTATAATACTGGTCAACTAGGGTCATCTAGTAGACAGACATCTATAACACATTATACCTATTTAACTAACATATATACTTACTATACATATATATACACCAAATTGAATACACATACAATATATATACCAATTAATCATATATTGTATATATATATATATATATATATATATATATATATATATATATATATACTAGTTGAACCATACGTATACTCATATATATGCAAAAATACATTTTTAAAAATATACATATATATTGTCAACATCATTATTAAAATATACTAATATTAATTCACCAAATTAAATTTATACTATATATATACAGATATACCAATAAAAATATAATACTATATACTTGCATATGAGTACATACATATATACCAAATTAAAAATACAATACTAACATATATGAGGAATACATAAATACTAATACATGAATTTAATTTGTACTAGTATATACTTTTTATTAAATAGATATTATATATAAAAAAAACCAATATATATATATATTGAGAATATATATAGTATATACAAAATATATATATATATATATATATATATATATATATATATATATATATATATATATATATATATATATATACATATACCAAATTAATTTTATATACTAGAATACGTATTATATATATAAATCATATTAAATATATACATGTACATATACATATACATTTTATCATTAATTATACACATTAATTACATTAATTATACCAATACATTACATTAATACATAGAGAAGGAGGGAAGAGGGGGAAAGCCTCACAGTGGTGGTGGTGCCGGAGTTGGGAGTTGGTCGGGGAGGATGTGGGCTTGACGTCGGGGTCGCAGCATGGAGCCGGGAGCAGCACAGCCGGGCAGGGGAGGCTGTAGCTCAGAGTTTGGCCGGAGAGGTGGGTCGATGCAGGGAGTCAGGTCGAGGCTGCCGGAGGGATGAGAGGGAGGAATGCAGTGGGAGGAGCTCGGCCGGGTGAGTGGCTGAGCTGCGCCGGAGGGATGCAGTGGGACGGAGGGGAGACTCGGATGCCGGGTGTCGGAGTGATGCAGGGAGTCGATGGGGTGGCCGGCCGGAGCAGTGGGTGCTGGAGAAGGGAGGAGCTCGGGTCGGAGTTGGCGCCGGCGTGGAGGGGCTGTCGGGTTGCCGACGGAGATGAGCGGATGTACTCGACCGAGCCGGGGTCAGGATCGGAGCTCGGGGATGTGGCTAGAAATCGGGGTCCGGGGAGCAGTAGCTTGTGGGGAGAGATTGATGCAGGGAACAGTGAAACTGGGGTTGGGTTTTCCCCCCCTTTACATTAAATTCAAAAAAATAAGGAGAAGGAGAAGAAGGAAGAAGAAGAAGAAAAAAGAAATGGGGAAATGGAAGCCTACAGTTGAGTGTGGGGGGCTTGTGAGGAGGTGGGCTTCCCTAGGTTTTTGGGGACTAGGGCTAGGTGATAGGACATTAAATAGGGAGAGAGGGTGTGTGAATGAAGGGTAAGGATTGACCCATTTAATGAATGGCCAAGATTAGACATGAATGAATTCTTCATGTGGGAATGAGGGTGTTGACTAGTCAATGTTGGGCTTCTCTATTTAGTTGAACCAATGGGGTGTTGACACCAAATGCAAATTTACAAATTAGCCCCCTTAAATTTGGGTATTTGCACAGATGCATAAAATAATGAAAATTTGGCGGGCGATTCGGTGTTTGACGTTTTGCAGGGTGAGGGGGCATTGTGTGCTTGGTATGGGCTTAATTAATCGGGTATTGGGATTAAATTAGGATTTATGGAGTCAGTTAAAATGGTATCCTCAAATTAATTAGAAATAAATGTAATTTGTGTTCTAAAATTAATTAGGTGCACATGGGGCCAAAATCAGGTCGGGTCACCAATACCATTAATGAAGAAGACTCAGAACAGAATATTACCCTAATTTGGGCTGCACGAAAAATAGGTCAAGATTGCCTCCAATTTTGATTGGAACGCACAACGATACAAAGTTAAAATTTATTCAGAAATTAAATAGACGTTCGCGACGAATATTATGCGGCTAAAATGAAGCTCAAGAGATCATAATTATGAGTTGCAAAAATATCAGAATGGAAGGCAGGCACGTCTAGGGCAAGGTTGTAAAATTTGTTGGAAGGCAAAACCTAGGGTAGTGCTCCAAATATCGAAGCAAAGGCAAGGCGCAATAATTAAATAAATTATGGTAGTTAATTACAACCTCCAATAAATTAATTCTAAAAAAACAATTAACCACATAATCCCATAATTCAGACAAGTGTTCATCTACTGGCTTCTAGGTCAAGTCTACCAGCTCAAACATAATGAACACTGTGTATAATAATATATTTTATTATACATCTCACGAAATTATTTAATTTAAATACACGAAACATTAAATACAGAAAAAGTTAAAATTACCCCTGTTTTCAGAATGTGGTAGTGACAAAAGGGTTTGAGGAATTATTTATATATACATATAGGAAAGGGTGTTGTGTGGTGGGGATGGCTCCATTTAAAATGGATGGCCATAATTCAACATGGAGAAAATTACAAACCAAAAAGGAGAAGAGAGAGAGGGTTGTACGATCAAAGGGGAGAGGGTCAATTTTTTCATGGGTCTTGACCAATAGGATGGTGACACATCATTGTATTTTTGTAATTAAGTCCCCAACAATTGAAAAATTACAGAAAAAGTAGGTTTTGGGATTTAATGAGGGAAAATACCATATTTGGTGTGATGTATTGGATGAAAAGGGTGTGTGGTGTTTAATATGAGGCTTGAGGGTGTAAATGGGGGTTTGGTTTGGTGTTGGATCTAATTTTGGGTCAAGTTGGGTCCTTACATCAATTTAATTAAAATTAATGTAATGGGTGTTCTAAAATTAATTGGAAGTACATAGGATAAAATTTAGGTGGGATAGAAGTGTCATGGGCATAGAAGACTCAGAGTAAAAAATTATCATAATTTGGGTTGCACGAAATGGGTCAAGATTGTGTCTCCAATTTTGATTGGAACGCACAAGGATACAAAATTAGAATTATATAGAATTTAAAATAAACGTCCGCGACGAATATTGTGCGACTAAATTGTGGCACAAGAGAGCATAATTATAAGTTACACAAAGGTCAGAATGAAAGGCGGGCACGACTAGGACAAGGTTGTAAAATTTGTAGGAAGGCAATGGCTAGTGAGGTGCTCTAATTATCGAAGCAACGGTAAGGTGCACTATGTGATATAAATATTATATAATTAAATAAAATATCGTGTTCTATTTTTAATTGGATTCTAATTAGCCCTAATCTCTCTATCTAAGCCAAGTAGGCCTAATTTTGGGTGAGAAAGTTTACAAGGGTAGAGAGTATTTTAGTGCAGATATGTGATCATACCCTCCTTGTATCAAGTCTTGCTCTTGAATAGTGTTAATCATACACCGCACGTATGATTAGTCACGCCATAAATCTTGTATCATGTTCCCAAGCCGATCACATGTTAAAGCTAGTACTCACACACTTAGTCATTAGTATTCTTATTTGTTATCATATTGTTCATTATTGTATTTATTCCAGTATTTTTTTATTGTATATCTCTTGTATCTATTGTGCATCTTGTATATTCACATATATTTACTGTTACATAGTTTTTATCATTGATTAGAACTGCTGTTAGAGATGTACTCTGCTCCTTTCCTGACTGGATATATTTTTCCCAAATGATATTGAGGAGTGGTACCATACACGTTATGGACCTCAGGATGTTGTGGGTTTAGAGTCTGAGACCCTGGTTCAGGAGGGACTTATCTCAACTGAGACAGATGACCTGGGTTTAGTAGCTTCTTAGTATTCTTTGTACTGGATTTGTCTCCAGCTTATTGTTTAGTATTACTTCTGACTCATTGATGTTATTATTTTAGACTCATGAGTTGTATGTGACTATTCTATTCTTTATCATATTAGTGCTCGTTTCCATCTTAGATCTGTGATTGAGTATATTGTTATTGTTGGTGGTTCATTATAATGCTAGATAGATTACCCAGACAGTGTTCTACCGCCGATTCTGCAGCGTAGACTGGGCGTTGTTCCCGACTTGCATCCCTACATCGAGTGCGGGTCGTGACACCGAGTTCTGTCTGAACTCTGCCCAAACTCGGTTGACCAAAATTGATTCATGATTATATTGGCTAGACATAATCTCAAGGCTCTAACGTTTAAATTTTTGAACGTTGGATATCCGATTTTTGATCGAATTATGTTTTAGAAAAACCTATAAATAGAGAAGAGATTTTTATTTCTATTCATTAAATCCTACGTATTCAATCTTCATCTTCTCATAAAATTTGAAGTCGTCGGCTCTTTGGATCAAAGACTCGTGTCTGTACAAAGTCGCAAGCCCTTCGGATCAAATATTGTGTTTTAACTGATAGTGAAGTTAAACTCCGAGCAAGAGTTCTCGGGACTGGACTAGTCCTCTCAGAGGGCAACCAGTATAAAATCTCGGTTGTGTGTTTGCTCTTCTTAACTTATTTGTACTGCTTATTTTATAATTTTTATATTGTTGTATTATCTGTAATTCGTTTCTTTCTTAGATTTTAAATTGGTGATTATATTCCACTGCACACACATACACTCTATTCACCCTTCCCCTAGAGTTGTCTTACGGTCCTACAAAGCATACTTTGTATATTCTGGAACTTTTTCAAGGACTGTATCTACAACATTGACATTAAATTTTGCATTTTTACCAGTTCAATTAAATTTCCACGGTTTCTCGAACCAGGAGACTCCTCATGACCTCTAAAAGCATAAGCTTGACGCTCTCAATGGTAGTCTTAAGCCGTAACATTTTCTTTTGAATATTTTCACAACTTTGAGCGTTCATTACTATGTTAATGTGTTGAGCTGGATCTGTCAAATCTTGTATACCTCTAAGAGCATTGTTGTGTGGTGAAGTGGCTCTACAACATGTTTCAAAAAGACACAATTCTCTCCATCATTTACCCTCTTCCAGCTTTTGAACCCTTGAACTATGAATGCCACCCGATTTGATGTATTGCCTTGAAAGAGAAAGCATGAAAAACAAAATGCCAAGTCTTTTGAAGGAGAATACTCTAACCATGAAAATTGTTGGAACCAAGAGTATTTGAATCTCCAAAATTGGTTGTCGAATTGAGTTCATGGATATTCATAAAGTTCAGGTTGATATGGCCCGGCTTTAATATAAGCTCTTCTAATATCGTCACATTGATTAACATGTTGTTTTCAAATTGGAATACTCTGTTCTGGATCCCTTTCAATAGAAACAGAATCAAAATCACGTGTTTGAGAATTCAGAGGAGGTGGTTGTACATTTGGAACCGCGGTTTCTTTATTAGAAGCATTAGGCGTATGACTTGTTGGCGCTTCAACAGCTCCTAATCTTTGAAAAAAATAAAGTTATAGGTCTCAATCTCTTCTTTAAAGGTTGATGATGTTCCATAAAATATGATTAATTACGTATTAAAACCTAAAATATAATAAAGAAACTTTTTGTTAATATGAAAAGAATTTTGTAAACAATTAGAAATTGTTTGTGAATTTGAAAAAACTTTCTGTGGGTTCATCAAAAAATAATAAAGTAACTGATAATATATATAAATTAAATTATTAAATTAAATTAAAGTTTAACAAGAATAAAGAATTGTACCCTTTTGTTAGTTGGTGCCTGGTGGTCTCCTCTTGTGAAACCCCAAATTCACAAGCAAATCCTAATTTATTTTCTTCAATTGCTGGTGGAGCCCAAATGTGTCGGTTGTTAGCTTGTAATTGCTGGTGAAATTTTTTGACGAGAGAGAGAGAGAGAGAGAGAGAGAGACAGAGGAGAATAACATTTTTTTCTTTACAATAAAAAAATTATGACTTTATTACATGTGGATGTCGACCTTCCAAAAGCTTCAAGTTATCGAGACATTATTTCTTTGCAATTGCATCATCTTGGCCCTGAACCTTGAGCTCGTAGATCTCATCTGATATCAATGCAATAATATTGATTATTTGAATATTACAATTCCTTAAAACTAAAAAATGAAGAGCCCACCATTTTTAGGGGAGAGGCGGACGGCTACTTTTTCTCTTCTCTGTTGCTACGTAACCTAGTGAGTAGTGAGCACAACTCAAAATGAGGCAGTTGTTATTCTGTTGTTGCTCGGTTACTCTTGCTCAGCATAAGTTATTGGGGTGGGCAGGCTATTGCGAATGGGCTGCCAAATGCCAATGTCATATATCCAAAAAAAATCAAATTTTTTTTCATTTTTTTTTGGCCAGGCTACAGCCCACCCTTCCCACTCTGGGCTCCGCCTATGAATAGGAGACCAGCCACGACTTGGTTAGATAGAAAACTGAATTGTCCCCATAAATGGAGGAACTACAATAGGAGTAACTCATGAATGTGTGCACTCAGTTATGAGAACTGAACAATCAGTAGTGAGGTAGCTACGTAGCGGCGCTAACAGCAATGGCGCTACAATATGCGGAGCCAGCACCACGACACAACCATACACGGATCTACCACCGTGCGCAAGATACAAATTCCAAAAAATGGTAATAAAAACAAATGTTAGTTGTGGGATTTGAAAATAGACCTCTTAAAAAAAACTACCACGCGTACCACTCGAGCTAACATACCATTATATACAAATCAATAAATGAAGAATCAAATACATAAAATAAAACAGGACTAACCCAAACAGGGAATATGGAAGCTAGCTTTGCATTCCATCCATCCTCGAATTGAATGTGAGGTTTTCCTTTCCTATTTTGATTGGAAAAGAAGTTTTAGTATGTTTTCATAGCTACATTTTTTTCCTTCTGAGTTACTATTATACTTTAAAAGTACAAGTAGTGATTTGTTTATTTTTCAGTCCCATGATAGACGTAAAAATTAGCCAGCATCTTCTGCATGAGCATCGTCTCTCTTGTTAAGACCTTAACTATATAACCTAAATTGGAACAGTTTATTTGATTGCATTCATCAAAAAATAATTAAATAAAATAAAAAATGGACTGCTGACTACGTACAACTTTATAAACAGGGTTCCATCTGTCTGTAGCTTTGTAGTTGCCACACTGCCCCTGGCATATCCAAAATTTGTACATATTAGATCTTTTTATCAATCTCTTATCAATAATTCTAGACAGACCGCTTGTAAACCCGAACATTAGCCCGAATCTTATGTGGCACCGACGTGGCTTCTCTTTGAACAAATGCATTTAATTGGACAAGACATAAAGGCTGACAGATTGAATAGTTAGAGAGAGGGTAATTTGGTATTCTTCCATGGAAGAAGCAAAGATGTTCATGCCTCTCTCTCACTCACAGAGCCTAACAATTCCTTCTTGCTAAAGAAACAAAGACTTTCCCTCTCCGTCAGACACAGGGATGATCGAAGAGAAAAACCCTAAAAATTAGAGAGTGAAAATCAGATTTTGAAGTAAGTTCTTAAACTCCCTAACTAGATCTTTGCCATTTCTTCATCTCTTGCAAATCTCTCTTTCATCTCAAATTTCCATTATGCAATTCTCTGTCCTTTTCTTTTTCCTGACATTTTCTTTTTTATCTCACACACTTAAATATACAGCAGAAAAATATGTATATAGGAAAAAAAATTGAATATTAGTTGCATATTTTCTTTGTCATCTTTATTCTTTTTTTTATCAATTTTATTTAGTGATTATCTTTGGTCAATCATTTAGTGGAATAATATGCTCTTCCTTACTTTTTGCTCATCTTATTTTTTACTTATCAATATTATTGTTCTTAATCTCCTTCATGAAATATTTTCTTATATACAGGTATGGAGTTTGGTTACACAGATAATGTTGAAATTGGAGACAATGTCAAGTGAGGAAGTTGAAGTTTGGGATGATGTAACAAACCAAGGCGAAAATGAGTTAGTTCATCTAAAACTTGGAATGAAATTTGATACAGTAGATGAAATATATGAATTATATAGAAAATATGCTCAACAAAAGGGATTTTCAATTAAGAACCGGTCATCAAAGAAGGATAATGGAGTACTAAGATATGTATGTTTTGCTTGTTGTCGAGAGGGGAAGCATAAAACTAAATCAGAAACTCCGTTGCAGCCCGAACCAACCTCTAAAATTGGGTGCAAGGCTAAACTAACAACAAGATTGGACCTGGATGAAAAAGGGAGGATTAGTGCTCTTGTTCTTGACCACAACCACGAGACAAGCCCAAGTAAATCTCAATTTTGGAGATGCAATAAAAAAATTAGTAACCATGTGGAAAAAAAAACCTTACTAAATGACAAAGCAAGAATTAGAATGCACAAAAACTACTATACATTAGTGGTTGAAGTAGGTGGATATGAAAATGTTACATTTGAGGACAAAGATTGCAGAAATTTAGTTGAGAAAGAGAGAGATTTAAAACTTGGGGAAGGCAATGTCATGGCAATTCAAAGTTATTTTTCAAAGATGCAAAAGTAGAACACGGATTTCTTCTTTAACATAGACGTGGACAAAGAAGGTCATTTGAAGAATATTTTTTGGGCAGATGGCAGGTGCAGGAAAGCCTATAAAGAATTTGGTGAAGTCATCACGTTTGACACAACATACTTGACAAACAAGTATGACATGCCATTCGTTCCATTTGTTGGGGTGAATCATCACGGGCAATCGACTCTATTTGGATATGGATTGGTTTCAAATGAGGATACCAAAACATTTGTTTGGTTGTTCAGAACACTGCTTGACTGCATTAGAGGATGTGCTCCAAGAAGTATAATAACCGACCATGATAATTCTATGAAAAGTACAGTTGAGATAGTTTTCCCGGTTTCTAAACATCGATGGTGTTTGTGGCATATTATGAAAAAAATTCCAGAAAAGTTAAGAAGCTATAATGAATATGAAAAAGAAAAAATTCAAGTTGAAAAGAGTCGTCTATGATACACACAGTCTAGTGGAATTTGAACAATAATGGAGTGAGATGCTCGAGAAGAATAAAAACTTGAAGCAAAGTGATTGGTTGAGTATATTATATGCAGAGAAACATCAATGGGTGCCTTGTTTTGTGAAGACCACTTTTTGGGCAGGGATGTCGACTACTCAACGAAGTGAAAGCATGAATGTATTCTTTGATAGGTATGTTCATTCAAAAACATCACTGAAACTATTTGTTCAACAATATGAAAATGCATTAAGGTACAAAATGGAAAAAGAAATCAAGTCAGATGCTAAGTCATTTTCAAAAACCATTCCAACCACAACTCCTTAAGAGATGGAGAAGCAAGCTCAAAGTGTTTACATTATCGCAAAGTTTAAAGAGTTAATAGGAAAGATATTTTGTGAAGTAATTGGTGTTCAAGAGGATAACCCAATTAAAATGTATGACGTACAAGAGGATGTCTGGATACCAAAATAGACACTTGATGAAACTTCTCCTGAAATTAAAACTGGAAAAGTTATGAGAAAAGTTACCTTCAAGGTTTTATTTCAAAAAGATGATTGTCAACTTGAGTGTACTTGTCATAGGTTTGAGTTTCGAGGAATATTTTGCAAGCATGCGATTTGGGTGTTACTACGTAATGATATAACATTACTCCTGGAAAGGTACATTCTAAGTAGATGGAGAAAATATGTGAGGCGATCACATACAAAGATTCCAATCAATTCTGATGGTTGGCAACTCACTCCCGACCAAATGTGGTATAATGAGTTATGTAATTTGTTTATCGAGCTTGTAGATGCAGCATCACCAATTGATGAAGAGTGTAGTGATATTAAGAAGTGGATAGACAAAAAGTTGAAGGCAATGAATGAAAAGAGATCAAGTAATGGAAGTAGTTCCAGATTGACTATTGAAGCAAAAAATGATTGTTAACTGAATGAAACTGAAAAGGTACTTGATCCACCTATAACAAAAATAAAAGGCCGTCCCAGAGGAAAATGATTGGACCTTCAAGGTACAAGAAAAAAGGGAAAAGTGGACAAGAAAATATAAAGGTATGATACTGATTTTTTACATAGCATTCATATTTGTTTATGTTATGTTTTTAATGTTTGTTTATTTTATTATATGATGGTATTACTACTAATGTCCAATGTCCTTCATAGGTGAACGACGAAATTCCGACACAAGAAAGCATGGTAAATACAGTTCAGTCATCGGGAGTTAATCGAGTGCCAAATACCATTCTTTATTATGATAAACACCACCAATTTTTGGTAGGAATATATAAATGCATTACATTGTTATTGTATTGTTGTTTATGATGTAGAAGTCTTGTAACTGTACATGAATATATGGTGTTCTTGCAACAGGTTGCACAACTAACAAGAGATAGACACGCAGTGAATATTGCGTCTGTATATGGAGCACCTCAACTTTGGGGAAGTTCACATTTCGTGAATGCGATGCCTTCAAATGGGCTAACTTAGGGACAAGGAGAAGTGAACATTTTGATTATGCAAAATAAAGCAATTTTTTATTTCAGGAGACCTCTTTAATGTGAGGGTTCTTTCAAAGGCAAAGGAATGAAGTTAGTTTTTTTTGTTATTTTTGAACAGGAGAAAATCTAGTTAAATAGACAATTATGACTATTTTGAAGATATGTTTAAGACTTTTGTACACATGTTCTGTTCTATGAATCACTACTAGAATAAATCAAATTAGCGACGTCTAAAAACATCGCTAAATGACATAAAAATGTCGCTAAAAAGTTTTAGCGACGTTCCAGTGAAGTCGTATTTTAGCTAGTCGCTGACAGAAAAAATATCGCAAAATGTCACTATAGCGACGTTTATTAGCGACGTCTAGACATCGCTAATTTTTTTTAACTAGCGACGTTTAGCAACGTTACGTCGCTAAATCAGTGACATTTGTGGCTAAACGTCGCTATTTTTTTCTGTTTAGAGACGTTTTGCTGACCTGGTAAATAATGTCATTTTAGCAACGTTTAGCGACATAATTAATGACGTTCTAATACAATTAGCGACGTATTTAACGACGTATACAAACGTTGTTAAACGTCGCTAAATTGCAAAAAAAATTAAAAAAATTTGAAAGAAATGTATGCTTGCAATTTGTCATAAAATTAGTCATATATCCTTGCAATATCACAGTTCGTAAAAATAGACAGACCCGGAGCAACCCTCCGTTGAATTTTCTGGGTTCATCAACCCCTTCGGTGGAACAATCAACACCGATAAATTCACATACATTTAATATGAATAATAAAGTAAAATTTGAAGAAAATGACACATTGGAATTACAAACCGAGTCTCAAAAAAATCTCGTCGTAAAGAATGCAATAAATATCCATACAACTGAGTGCAAGAAATAAAGTCGAAAAGCCTCAATAAATGTATAATATTCATAAATGACCAAATATCATGGGTCAAAACACAAACAACCAGTAAACTATCCTAACTCGGACTACTACGGATCTGAAGGAGGAGGATCACCGGCACACATCAGGGATAAGAACAACTCATACTATTCCCGTAAAATTGACACCGATGTCGATGTAGAAGGCAGTGACGTCGATGGAGTCGATGTCGATGAAGGCACACCAGGAGGACGTATCTGCTCCAACGATGCTAGTCGATGGTTATATAAATCCATGGTAGATAACAACCTAGTACTGCTAGCAGCTATTGAATCATGCATCATCATCAGCCTCTCGCCTATGGACATCTGTGATGCTTGTAGCTCCCTCACGCTGCGCTCTGTCGATGATCTAAGATCAGTAACGCCACACTCTGTCCCCTCGGTCATATCCCTGAGCTACATGATACTGCACTCGAATGTATCAAATCGTACGATAAGCATCACATCGTCCGACTGCGGCTGAGACAGTGGCTGCTCCTCCATCCTTCGAAGCAACTCATCACGGAGAGACGCAATCTGATGGTCAATGGTCTCTTGGACTGGGGCAGACGCCTACGAGGGCTGTTGGGAATGCGCCCTTGCAGCAGAGGCCCTAGAGTACTGCGTCGCAACAATGGCGCCATAGGATCCCGTACCGTAGTATGTACCCCTCTCAAGACCACCAGCGACGGTCACCCACAGCTCGTTCGCCGATGGAGCTGGAGAGGGCTACGAGGAAGTGCCAGCCTCTCCCACTGTAAGTGCACTAGCAATCGTCCGCTCACGGAGCCTAAGATACTCGGCCTAGAAAAGTATGGATACTTGATAATTGCTAATGTCTAAGGTACTTATTACTAACTACATGGATATTTATTTGCATATTTTCTAAGTTATATTAAAATTAACACAAAGTAAAGTAATACTTACATAGGTCTGCGAGGCCCTCTCATCAATGAGGTTTTTGCCCTTCTGATGGGTGGCCAGAAAGACGAACACCATGTTGGCGTCCTCACCCCTCTGTACCTGTTAAAAATATATTATTTAGTACTAAAATTAAATATTTTATCCTACTACCATTTTATCTTACTTGCATTAAAATAATATATCTAAAAAAAATATATAGCAAATGACGGAAGTATTCCGTCTTCGAAATTGAGCCACCACACCACTTTGCTGCCTTCTTCTTAGCCGCCTTGGCCTTCTCAGACATTTTCTTGTACCTTGGATCTTCTAATCTAGCCCTCATTGCAGTCCACTACTCAGGCGTGATCCAACCTTGGATCGGTTTTCCTTCACGATCACGAGCATTCTGGTCATCCAAAGCATCATGGATCAGTTTGGCGGCGACGGCAAAAAATATCTGCTCGATCAACTCGGTCCGGTGCGGTAGATAGAAATACGTTTGCTACAAGAAGTAATTTAATAAGTTATATAATATGCATAAATTAGATGACTGACATTAAAATCAAATATACTTTTACCTTGAAGTGCGCAAACTAGAACGCATTCCTCTCGTCCGGAGCATCAGAGTAGTTGATCTAAGGGCCACCATAGTTGTACCTCAGAAAGTGGCTCAGGCATCTCTATACTGACGAGGGACAATATCTATACAAAGATAATTATATTCATAAAAAAGTGAATATATGATGAATAAAGAAATACACGATATATATGATGATAAACCAATTAATTGACTTACTTTGTACCGTCGGCCCAAATCTTCGTCTTCGTCTCGTCCGGAGGTGCGCATGGAGGATCTCGCTAATGCTGGGACGGCGTTGGCTCAACCTCCGCCATCTGCTCATCTGTCTCCATGGTTTCGTCAGCAGGAGGAACGCTGGACGAGGGAGTAGTCTCAGGCCTGGAACTACTCGTCCCAAGAGTGCTGCCACGTAACGTCGACGCAGTCTAAGATGTGACTGGTCGATATACTGGAGTACTTGGCGACGAGGATCCAGAACCAGCAGTAGGCAGTACCAGAGGAGCATTCTGTCTACCTCGGGACCTGCAGAACGCTTTGCGTCGTCATGTCATACATAATAACAACATATGGTGATAGAACAAATAAACAGATATATAGTACATTGTACAATCAAATGGTATACATATCTTATAGTATTAATAGAATTGTACAGTAAATAACTAGTAGTGTCACAAGTCTAAATGGATAGTACATTCTACAGTCAAAATGTAATACATGTCACAAGTCAAAATGAATTTATTTTATTTTCAATCATCTTCAAAAAATTTATCTTCTGTGTCTTCCTCGTCCTCCTCTTCCTCTTCCTCCGCAACTTCACTTTTATCTACTTCGTCTTTATCTTCATCTTTGGATAATTCTACCTCTTTTACATTATTAGTCATGTAATAAGTAACTTTCGTTGAGTCCACATCTACAATATTTGTTACAAAAGGTAGTTCATCCTCCTGATAAGCCATTTCGTCAACGTCAAAGGTATTTCTAGCTTTAGTCTTGCATATTGTCCACCAGTCCGACCTCGCAGTTCCCCATCTAGGATAAGTTATTAAGTACACGAGCTGAGCCTGACTTGATAGGATAAATGGTTCGTAGCCTTGATATCTACGCTTGTAGTTTATATCCACAAGACCATGCTTGTCAATTTTTCAACATTGGTCTTAAATCGAATCGAACCATTCACACTTGAATAACACGATCTTAGCATGTTCTGTGCCATAATTATATGTCAACTCCACAATCTCTCGTAAGATGCCAAAAAAATTATTGTCTGGATCGACGTCTTTGTAGTTCAAAGATTTGATACACAAACAACTGTTTTTCGTGGAATCAAGATCCAGGAAGCAGTCTCTGATCGGAGTATTTTTTGACTTGATCCTAAACTCATTCACACAGTAACTTGGCCATATTTTGACGGCAGTAATTGGCCCTTGGCTAGAGTTCTAATAGATTCAGTCTTGGGTGTTATTAGACGATCGACCTAAATACCAAAGAAGCGATAGTAAGTTATTTATTGTGCAAGTGCATACAGAAAAAATAATTACCGAGCTCCTTACATATGCACTCAACCAAGAAGGAAAATAATGTCTCATTTCTTGTTCTACTTCTTCGTCTGTTATATAAGGTCTAACCGACCTCAGCTCATCATTATATGTGCTAAAAAATAACAAAGCAATCGCCGATTAGTAGGATAATATTAGCTTATACTATTACGTTGAGGTGACGTAAACATGGACGTATTAATTACTTACCCCTCTAGCTTCTCCACTTTATTCTCGTCGCAATTGAGTAATATATACAATTGAGCAGCCCTTAGCTCGTCGTCATTCAAATATCTTTTCTTCATTTTTCCCGAAGGCTTTTCGGACGCATTGAATACTTTCAGTATTGCATCATTAGATTCCTGATATCTGTCATCGTTTCTCGGAGCTCTCGTTCTATTAATAGCAATATGAGGTTTGAAATACGTCGAGCAAAAGTTTGTAATATCCTTGAGAACATAAGCTTCACAAATAGAACCCTCAACTCGTGCCTTATTTTTTACCTTTCTCTTTAGGTGATTCAGATGCCGCTCGAACGGGTACATCCACCGATAACCGACAAGCACACCAACACGTGCCGCATAGGAAAGATGAATTGGCAAATGCTCCATGGAGTCGAAGAATCCAGGAGGAAACACCTTCTCGAGTTTGCACAGTGTTACCGAAATATCCTTCTCTTGCTTTTCTAGAGGATCGACGAGCAACTTAGTAGAACAAAGATCTCTGAAGAATATGCTGAGCTCTGTCAATGGATCCCAGATGACCTGCGGTAAAAATTTCTGAAATGCAATTAAAATTAACCTCTCCATGAATATGTGACAATCGTGGCTCTTCATACCCGTCAGTTTGTTCTCCTTGAGGTCGAAGCATCTTTTCAAGTTCGACACGTACCCGTCTGAAAATTTTAGGCCCTGAATCCACCTACAAAGTCTCTATTTATCATCTTTCTCCAGTGAGAAAATTGCCTTAGGCTGCTTTAACTTTTTATTCCCCTCCTCTATCAAATGCAACGCGGGATGTCTTCATATTTCTTCCAAGTCCAATCTGGCATTCGGATTGTCTTTCGTCTTCCTATTTACGTCTATTACAGGATTAATTATGTTGTCAAACTCATTCTTCTCGATATGCATGACATCAAGGTTATGTCTGATCAGATTGGTGCTCCAATATGACAGATCCCATAATATACTCATCTTCGTCCAGTTATGAGTGCGATCAAATCCGTCACACTTGTACCCCTTAACAGGCACTTCGATAGAACTTGGTAAATATTTTACCTTTTTTCTATATCGTGTATCCGTGCCACCTTGGCGGTGGATTGGCCTTATCCATAATGCCGGCACGAAAAGCATTCATGTTCCTCCGGTACGGATGATCCTTCGGCAAAAATTGTCGATGACAATCGAAGAAGAACGGTTTGCTTCCGTGTTTCAAACGGAAAGCCTTAGTACGGTCCATGCAATATGGACATGAGAGACGGCCATGAGTGCTCCATCCCGATAACATTCCATAGGCCGAAAAGTCGTTGATGGTCCACATAAGTGTTGTCCTCATCTGAAAATTCTACTTTCTAGAAATATCGTACGTGTTGGCACCTACTTCCTACAGTTGATTCAACTCATCTATCAATGATTGTAAATACACAATTGTTTGATAATAAACGAAATAAATGAAAACAGGTTTATACGAAACCCTTTCTTTGGTTTACAAACAAGAAGTACAATTAATCCTATACGAGGATGTTAAGTACAAAATTTAATCTGGGTAAATATTGCTATAGGAGTCTAATCTGCGGTCGATCACTTTGTCCCTTGGACCACACGATGATGAAGAAGTGCTGTAGAAGAAGTAGAAGCTTCAAAGATTGCAAGAAGGAGTGGATGCTCGATGCCAAAGTCGTCAATCACTACTCCCTGTCTGTGCTCCTCTCTCTTTGATTTTTCGACTCTCTCTAAAAAAAATTCGACCTCTGACCTCCATGGACGGAGGTCTCCATTTATAGGCGTAGAAACTGAACAGCGGAGAGAACCGCACTTTTTACGCGACGGTTATCATAACTGCTACCCACGTATAAATAATCTTCTGAATAAGCGTGTGACGCGTGTCCCATTAAGAGATAATGAGTATAACTGCTGCGAAGATCACGGCATGCAAGCCACGTAGGTAACTGCCCCTCGCGTAGAGATGATTGGCGTAGAAGCCAAATAACTGTCTCATTGGCGTAAAAATCAAATAGCTGTTCTGATGACGTAAAAGCCAAGTAGGCGCAGAAGCCCAATAACTGAGATATAGGCGTAGAAGCCTGGTACTGCATGGATAGGTAGATAGCGTAAAGAGCTAGCCAGGTATCCTCTTTTGACTGAGGTTTTGAGCGTATTCTGGACCAAATAGCCTTATCACGCACCAATGCAAATATAGCCTGAGTTGGCATATTCCGAGGAGATAGCATACAGCGTACTCCTATAGTTGAAAGTAGCCAGGTCGGCGTATTTCAAGGAGATAGCGTACAGCGTGCTCCTATAGCTGAAAATAGCCTGATGGCGTAACATGCAGAGATGATGACGTGGACGTATTAGCCATAATTATGGCTTACCCGGTCTTTGAAAGTAGAACCAAATCTCATGTATTAAATGCAGAGATCTGCCCCCATCACGCGCATTAACTGCAGAGACGTACCTCGAGCTCTGTGCGAAGAGCAGCTTTTGACGTGGCGGTTCGTTTTGTCTCCTGCTGAGCGTAAAAGCTCACATCTGCCTGTGTAAAACTAGGCAGCATATTCCCTTGAATGCGTAAAAGCAATTTGTATCAAGGAAATATCACTAAACGACAATCTGGAGCTCTGTGCCGAATCATCATTACAGCCGTCGTCTGGATAGTCGTGCAGTACTTTTTGTCAGGAGTCAGGTTCACTGCATGATCTGACAGGTTCGTTCGAGGAATACGAAGAGTTCCTCGTACAACTTCCCACTGCATTAAAAGCGAGCAGGTTTTACGCCAAAGTGGTGATATAACAACCTTTTTACGCTAGAGCAGTCTGGAAATACTGCATTACGCGGGTTGTTTTGGAGCTATATTTTACGCTGTACTAGTGATGAAGCTCTGATGTACGCTGATGGCTCTGAAGTCATGTCTTACGCCACACATCACTGAAACTCTGCTTTACTCGAGTTTTATGCATACTGCGTATAACTCTGCAGCGTATTTTTCGTGCTTCTACAAGACCCCCTTCAAAGTTTTCAAATTTCTCGTAATTTGAAACACTTTGAATGAAGCATAAAACGGTCAAGTTTGACTCGTTCCTCGAGGCTGATTTCTCGGCAAATTTTTGGTAATTTGTTGGGATTCGGTGTGTTCTCCTCTGCCTATAAAAAGGCGAATGGGTTAATCTATTTTTTCCACACTCCCTTTACCACACAGAAATGGTTGACGAGTTCTGTCATGCTGACTTGAGGAAGAAGAAGAAGATCATGTTCTTCTCGTTCATAAGGAGCCGTAAAAAGAGGCGTCTTCGAGCAAATGTCCTCTGCAACGATGGATCATGAAAGGATATCATAGCCTCCTTTGCTCGGGATCATCAGCAATTTCATATGGCGATTCGTCCAGGAGAGAGGAAGGGTCGTATTAGACCACACAGCTTGCAAGCTGTATTTTCTCCCCTCATGGTGGTGGACGAGGGTAGACAGTCTGGCCCTGTCTTCCAGTATTGAGTTGGGTCTAAAACCTCAACTCAATCTGTCATGGCGTATGGAGGGTGGGCTCTTGAATAATTTAGACAAGCCCAGTTTTGTATCCTTCCGCCATTAATCATTTTCTTGTTAATCGGCCGCGGAAGCCGATTGACTGATGTAGAAGACGGAGAAAGATCTCCACCAATATGAGAACCTGGCAGAACAGATTCTCGGCGTGATCTTTAAATGAAGATGAGAAACTCTTTGTAGAAAAAGAATTTCCATCATATGTAATCATGAAGATGAAAAATCATTTGTAAACTGGATTTCCATCATATGTAATCATGATTAATAAGATTGTCTTCTTTTACGCATCTGATGATTTGCCATATTTGCTGTGATGAAGTCTGAATAGTGTGCAGCTTCGACACGTCTGAATAACTTTACGCCGACTCTGATAAAAGAGTATCTGATCTCGTTCCATATTTTACGCGTAACTGAGGACGCGTAGAAAAGTGCTTTAGCATTTAAGTCGAATATCCGAACTGTCCTGCTATTTTGAACGAGGAGTTGCGTAGAATTCTGAACTATCACTTCTTTTAAGAAGAATTCTTGTTCAGACAGGCCATACTTGAACTTTTGTAAAAGATTCTGACTGGACTTTGAATGGACTTCCAATAGACCCAAGAAGGAGAGCCATCTTCAATGCTGAACTCTGTGTGTTTTGGGCACTTAGAATATTTTGTAGCTAAGAAGGAGCATTTCTGCGTAAATCCTTGCAGTTGGCCATCTATAGTTGTTGAGCGTAGAATCGTAGATTTGTAGCCTCCGAGCGTAAAAAAGCTTCCGAGCTTGAAATCATAGATTTGTAGCCTCTGAATGTAAAACCGTAGGTTTGTAGCCTCTCGAGCATAAAAGCTACTGAGCATAAAAGCATCCGGGCGTAAAATCGTAGGTTTATAGCTTCTGAACGTAAAATCGTAGACTTGTAGCCTCTCGAGCGTGAAAGCTCCTGAGCGTGAAATCATAGATTTGTAGCCTCTGAGCGTAAAGTCGTAGGTTTGTAGCCTCTCGAGCGTAAAAAGCTACCGAGCATGAAAGCATCCGGGCGTAAAACCATAGACTTATAGTCTCTGAGCGTAAAACCGTAGATTTGTGGTCTCTTGAGCGTAAAAACTCCTGAGCGTAAAATCATATATCTGCTCTTTGTGCGTAAACTTTGGATCCACTGACTGTCCGTCTTCTTCTTTTTAAATGATAGGCTGACGTGGTCCCCGAATCATAACCGACTATTAAATATCGGATTTGGTTAGGAATTCGAAGAGTTATCTGAACTCTATAAATATCCCAGGGCCTTCAGAGAGAGACTTTTTATCTGTCTTCGCGAAACCCTAGCTTTTCAAGAACTCTTCTTCTTCGTCTCTTTCTTGAGAACTCAGAATCGCCATGGCTCCGAAAAAATCTTCCACCGTTAAGGGAAAGAAGGCTGCCTCTTCTTCTCGCTCTGAACGAAGTGTCCCACCGTCAAGCTGTGCGCCAGGCGTCATAGGTGTCACGCCCCGGTCCCGCAGGACCGTTCGTCCTCGCTTTGGTCCCTACGGAACCGATCGTCCTCGCACGGGCGTGATGCCGTGCAAGCCTAAAGTGCGCTTGCACAAGGCCAAAGCTTTGAAACAAGGGCAAGTAAGCTATTCAATATCTGAAGCAGCGGCACATAACATTGCAGAAAAGTGAAGAACACAATGGCATATGAAAATAGGCTCTTTTATTGATATTCACAAATGTTACAAGCGGCACATGGCCGAGGTTACAATTCGCTCAAGCACTCTTCTCTCGATTACAATGATACCGTTCCATACATTATGTCCCTTTATACAAAGCAACTCAAAGCAGGCACAACTCGATGCGGCTCCAGGCATCGACTCCAGATTTCCGGTTCCTTGGGATGAGGCACGGCTATCGCTTCCTCGGACGAACGGGCACCTGAGAACAAGCAGACTGTTGGTGGGTCAGCACTTTATGCAAGTACTGGTGAGATAAAATAACTGAACAGAAGCTACACCCCCTGAAACCCACACTAAGTAATCATGTGGCAAAACATTACATTACTAGTGATCTTGCTAGTTTTACCTAAGTTCATTTCATGCAGTTCAGAACTATAGTCAGATTACATCTTTGAAAACATAACTTGAAAACAGTTTGCATATCGAAACTATAAGCATACAAATCGGGACAGTGCTCTATCGTGTAGTGCGCAGCATGTATTGTGCAACACAAGTCTAACTCTTAGGGGCAAAGCTTATCTAGCATACGGATCATATCGAATCGAGGCAACGTATCAAGTGGACTATCATTTAATCAAGCACACAAATAGAACTATCAATCAGAGGTCGGTCCCCGAGAAACTCAGGATCGGTAGCGGTAAACCAGCTAACCAATGACTCCTTTATCTGATGCTATTAGCAGCTGTGACTCATGGTTGCAACATCACTGCCGTAGCAGCCGTAACCAAGGTTCAGCTCTGCACTAATAGCCATTGTCCGACCGATGCGAATGCATGCAACACTATCAGATAAACTCTATGATGCACATCTTAATGAGCAAACAGGCTTATGTATAAACTCATATTCTTACCCCATAGCCGAACGGTTATCCCTGCAGCAGACACACAAGTTAGCCATAATATATTCACATGCGTAAACTTATGAATCCATCTTCTGGTGTCACAGTGATAGGTATGCAAGAAGGTAAACCTAGCATGCGCCCTATCTATATGACGGTCCTGAGAAACTCATTGATGGACAACAACACCCCCTAGATCCTTTCGGAACGGAACATCAGGGTGCTCTCACAATCCCTTTCGGACCGACCGATTCCCAGTGCCCCAGGAATCGACCGAGAGACTATTACCTTGTGCACAAGTTGTCCGAGACCAATGCAAGACAAGCAACATTCACATTCACATTCACATTCACAAGCACATAACAATCTAATAGCCACACCCCCCTGGAACCCGAAGGCACGGAACATCAGGGCAGACTATTAGACTATACTCTTCTTCTTATTCAAGCAAACACATCTTTTCACATATCTAATAGCACACCCCCTGGAACCCGAAGGCACGGAACATCAGGGTGCACTATTAGTCTATGCATATACGAATCAAAGGCAGCAGTTCGATATAGCAAAACAGACAAGCGAAACATACTTTTTGACAAGCACGATTGATTCTTATTTAACATGCAAAAACTATCTCTTTCTTTCTTAGCACATTCAGGGAACATATTTCAGGCATTTCGTTTACTTATCTTCTTAGCATGGCAAAGGTTCGTTCGATAGCTGTGTCGGTGTTTCTAAGCATATTACATTTCTTATTCTCTTTAGCATAGCAATGGTTCTATCTTATTCTGACAAGTATTCATATTCTCTTAGTTAGGCAGCAGATTCGTTTTGATGACAAGCTATGTGAGTTCTCTTATTAGCATACTGAGTCGGTTCTATCATTCTCTTACAAAAACATTCTTCTTAAGCAAACAAGCATTCAAAAACTCAGATTCATTATTAAGTCGTGCAAGAATCAGAGAATGCAGTTCTGCCCACTCACCTTGATTAATCGGTCGGGAACTCTCCGAGAAGACTTCCGTTCGAGCAAGCAAGTCGATCCCACTTGTACATAGCGCCGACGCGGAGCGGGACACTACATACTTACCCACCAACAAAGAGTTTCGTCCTCGAAACTCAAGGAGAAACTCACGAAAACATAAAGCAGCGATAGTCCTCATCCCTCGCCATCCCAAATCCAAAACTCAGCAATCCATAATCACAAATCACAAATTACATCTCAAGCAAATGAAAACAAATCCAGAAACTTTTGCCGGCATTTTCGAGAATATTTACGGACTCATTGTATGGAACGTTCACTGCATCTCACATCAGGCACATCTCAGAGTTGGAAGCAACGAAATGGGCAAAGAATCGAGTCGCTCTGATACCATTATGTCACGCCCCGGTCCTGCAGGGCCGTTCGTCCTCGCTTTGGTCCCTACGGAACCGATCATCCTCGTACGGGCGTGATGCCGTGCAAGCCTAAAGTGCGCTTGCACAAGGCCAAAGCTTTGAAACAAGGGCAAGTAAGCTATTCAATATCTGAAGCAGCGGCACATAACATTGCAGAAAAGTGAAGAACACAATGGCATATGAAAATAGGCTCTTTTATTGATATTCACAAATGTTACAAGCGGCACATGGCCGAGGTTACAATTCGCTCAAGCACTCTTCTCTCGATTACAATGATACCGTTCCATACATTATGTCCCTTTATACAAAGCAACTCAAAGCAGGCACAACTCGATGCGGCTCCAGGCATCGACTCCAGATTTCTGGTTCCTTGGGATGAGGCACGGCTATCGCTTCCTCGGATGAACGGGCACCTGAGAACAAGCAGACTGTTGGTGGGTCAGCACTTTATGCAAGTACTGGTGAGATAAAACAACTGAACAGAAGCTACACCCCCTGAAACCCACACTAAGTAATCATGTGGCAAAACACTACATTACTAGTGATCTTGCTAGTTTTACCTAAGTTCATTTCATGCAGTTCAGAACTATAGTCAGATTACATCTTTGAAAACATAACTTGAAAACAGTTTGCATATCGAAACTATAAGCATACAAATCGGGACAGTGCTCTATCGTGTAGTGCGCAGCATGTATTGTGCAACACAAGTCTAACTCTTAGGGGCAAAGCTTATCTAGCATACGGATCATATCGAATCGAGGCAACGTATCAAGTGGACTATCATTTAATCAAGCACACAAATAGAACTATCAATCAGAGGTCGGTCCCCGAGAAACTCAGGATCGGTAGCGGTAAACCAGCTAACCAATGACTCCTTTATCTGATGCTATTAGCAGCTGTGACTCATGGTTGCAACATCACTGCCGTAGCAGCCGTAACCAAGGTTCAGCTCTGCACTAATAGCCATTGTCCGACCGATGCGAATGCATGCAACACTATCAGATAAATTCTATGATGCACATCTTAATGAGCAAACAGGCTTATGTATAAACTCATATTCTTACCCCATAGCCGAACGGTTATCCCTGCAGCAGACACACAAGTTAGCCATAATATATTCACATGCGTAAACTTATGAATCCATCTTCTGGTGTCACAGTGATAGGTATGCAAGAAGGTAAACCTAGCATGCGCCCTATCTATATGACGGTCCTGAGAAACTCATTGATGGACAACAACACCCCCTAGATCCTTTCGGAACGGAACATCAGGGTGCTCTCACAATCCCTTTCGGACCGACCGATTCCCAGTGCCCCAGGAATCGACCGAGAGACTATTACCTTGTGCACAAGTTGTCCGAGACCAATGCAAGACAAGCAACATTCACATTCACATTCACAAGCACATAACAATCTAATAGCCACACCCCCCTGGAACCCGAAGGCACGGAACATCAGGGCAGACTATTAGACTATACTCTTCTTCTTATTCAAGCAAACACATCTTTTCACATATCTAATAGCACACCCCCCTGGAACCCGAAGGAACGGAACATCAGGGTGCACTATTAGTCTATGCATATACGAATCAAAGGCAGCAGTTCGATATAGCAAAACAGACAAGCGAAACATACTTTTTGACAAGCACGATTGATTCTTATTTAACATGCAAAAACTATCTCTTTCTTTCTTAGCACATTCAGGGAACATATTTCAGGCATTTCGTTTACTTATCTTCTTAGCATATCAAAGGTTCGTTCGATAGCTGTGTCGGTGTTTCTAAGCATATTACATTTCTTATTCTCTTTAGCATAGCAATGGTTCTATCTTATTCTGACAAGTATTCATATTCTCTTAGTTAGGCAGCAGATTCGTTTTGATGACAAGCTATGTGAGTTCTCTTATTAGCATACTGAGTCGGTTCTATCATTCTCTTACAAAAACATTCTTCTTAAGCAAACAAGCATTCAAAAACTCAGATTCATTATTAAGTCGTGCAAGAATCAGAGAATGCAGTTCTGCCCACTCACCTTGATTAATCGGTCGGGAACTCTCCGAGAAGACTTCCGTTCGAGCAAGCAAGTCGATCCCACTTGTACATAGCGCCGACGCGGAGCGGGACACTACATACTTACCCACCAACAAAGAGTTTCGTCCTCGAAACTCAAGGAGAAACTCACGAAAACATAAAGCAGCGATAGTCCTCATCCCTCGCCATCCCAAATCCAAAACTCAGCAATCCATAATCACAAATCACAAATTACATCTCAAGCAAATGAAAACAAATCCAGAAACTTTTGTCGACATTTTCGAGAATATTTACGGACTCATTGTATGGAACGTTCACTGCATCTCACATCAGGCACATCTCAGAGTTGGAAGCAACGGAATGGGCAAAGAATCGAGTCGCTCTGATACCATTATGTCACGCCCCGGTCCTGCAGGGCCGTTAGTCCTCGCTTTGGTCCCTACGGAACTGATCATCCTCGCACGGGCGTGATGCCGTGCAAGCCTAAAGTGCGCTTGCACAAGGCCAAAGCTTTGAAACAAGGGCAAGTAAGCTATTCAATATCTGAAGCAGCGGCACATAACATTGCAGAAAAGTGAAGAACACAATGGCATATGAAAATAGGCTCTTTTATTGATATTCACAAATGTTACAAGCGGCACATGGCCGAGGTTACAATTCGCTCAAGCACTCTTCTCTCGATTACAATGATACCGTTCCATACATTATGTCCCTTTATACAAAGCAACTCAAAGCAGGCACAACTCGATGCGGCTCCAGGCATCGACTCCAGATTTCTGGTTCCTTAGGATGAGGCACGGCTATCGCTTCCTCGGATGAACGGGCACCTGAGAACAAGCAGACTGTTGGTGGGTCAGCACTTTATGCAAGTACTGGTGAGATAAAACAACTGAACAGAAGCTACACCCCCTGAAACCCACACTAAGTAATCATGTGGCAAAACATTACATTACTAGTGATCTTGCTAGTTTTACCTAAGTTCATTTCATGCAGTTCAGAACTATAGTCAGATTACATCTTTGAAAACATAACTTGAAAACAGTTTGCATATCGAAACTATAAGCATACAAATCGGGACAGTGCTCTATCGTGTAGTGCGCAGCATGTATTGTGCAACACAAGTCTAACTCTTAGGGGCAAAGCTTATCTAGCATACGGATCATATCGAATCGAGGCAACGTATCAAGTGGACTATCATTTAATCAAGCACACAAATAGAACTATCAATCAGAGGTCGGTCCCCGAGAAACTCAGGATCGGTAGCGGTAAACCAGCTAACCAATGACTCCTTTATCTGATGCTATTAGCAGCTGTGACTCATGGTTGCAACATCACTGTCGTAGCAGCCGTAACCAAGGTTTAGCTCTGCACTAATAGCCATTGTCCGACCGATGCGAATGCATGCAACACTATCAGATAAACTCTATGATGCACATCTTAATGAGCAAACAGGCTTATGTATAAACTCATATTCTTACCCCATAGCCGAACGGTTATCCCTGCAGCAGACACACAAGTTAGCCATAATATATTCACATGCGTAAACTTATGAATCCATCTTCTGGTGTCACAGTGATAGGTATGCAAGAAGGTAAACCTAGCATGCGCCCTATCTATATGACGGTCCTAAGAAACTCATTGATGGACAACAACACCCCCCTAGATCCTTTCGGAACGGAATATCAGGGTGCTCTCACAATCCCTTCCGGACCGACCGATTCCCAGTGCCCCAGGAATCGACCGAGAGACTATTACCTTGTGCACAAGTTGTCCGAGACCAATGCAAGACAAGCAACATTCACATTCACATTCACATTCACAAGCACATAACAATCTAATAGCCACACCCCCCTGGAACCCGAAGGCACGGAACATCAGGGCGGACTATTAGACTATACTCTTCTTCTTATTCAAGCAAACACATCTTTTCACATATCTAATAGCACACCCCCTGGAACCCGAAGGCACGGAACATCAGGGTGCACTATTAGTCTATGCATATACGAATCAAAGGCAGCAGTTCGATATAGCAAAACAGACAAGCGAAACATACTTTTTGACAAGCACGATTGATTCTTATTTAACATGCAAAAACTATCTCTTTCTTTCTTAGCACATTCAAGGAACATATTTCAGGCATTTCGTTTACTTATCTTCTTAGCATGGCAAAGGTTCGTTCGATAGCTGTGTCGGTGTTTCTAAGCATATTACATTTCTTATTCTCTTTAGCATAGCAATGGTTCTATCTTATTCTGACAAGTATTCATATTCTCTTAGTTAGGCAGCAGATTCGTTTTGATGACAAGCTATGTGAGTTCTCTTATTAGCATACTGAGTCGGTTCTATCATTCTCTTACGAAAACATTCTTCTTAAGCAAACAAGCATTCAAAAACTCAGATTCATTATTAAGTCGTGCAAGAATCAGAGAATGCAGTTCTGCCCACTCACCTTGATTAATCGGTCGGGAACTCTCCGAGAAGATTTCCGTTCGAGCAAGCAAGTCGATCCCACTTGTACATAGCGCCGACGCGGAGCGGGGCACTACAATAGGTAAAGCTTTTGGGACGAAAAAACAAAGAAAAACTCTTCGCACACGTTGTACGTGAACGCGCTAGGTCATCTTTTGTGCTGAGAGCCTCTTCGAGGAAGATGATGCACAGAGATGTTCTATCATTTACGCCCACATTCCTAATGTGTCAGCGTAAAAACTCTATATTTTTGCAGTCTGGCGTAAAAGCTTTGACTCTCAAAATTTGGTGTATACTACAAACTTTGAGTGTTACGCTCTGGATGAAAATTTCGGCGTAACAATTCAAATTTTGGCAGTCTGGCGTAAAAACACAGACTGTCAGATTTTTGTGTATACTGCCAATCTTGAATTTTACGCCTCGGAGATAGGTTCCAGCGTAAAAAACTCAAATTTTTACAGTCTTGGCGTAAAAGCACAGACTGTTAATCTTTAGCGTAAGCTGCAAGACTGTAATGTCTAGTGTAGAAACTGACTTGTTCTTCTTGCATTTTGTAGTGGACTTGCAGATTCATCCATTAGCTGAGGTGATGGGTTCTGCTGCTGGGATGCTGAACTCCAATTACCTGGAAGATTTGTCCCACGTGACATTCCCTATTTCTGGAACCCAGTATCCTGAAGAAAGGGAAATTCTGATATCGTCTCAAGGAGAACGAATGCTGTTGAGTATGATCAACGGGGAGCCCCTGACGTATATAGATGGAGCCAAATATATAAAATCAGCTTTCCTATTCGGGGATATGATTGATAAACAATCCCAGACGAAGCCAAAGAAAGAAAACTGGGTTTTTACTGCTGCAGAACCTGGCCCGTGTGGGTGTCATCCACGCAGGTTTTATACATGCTCGGTCTGAACTGTCTGCCTTGAACAATGAGGAGGCAAGGTTGGAGCGGGCTCGCACTAACGTCTTGAACTCCAGGAATGAGAGAATGGCCTCTCTGGCGCGACAGATTCGCGACTTAACTGCTCCTCCAAAATGATGTACCTTTTACTTTTATATGTAACTTGATCTTTCTAGAGATAATAAAGAGACTTTATCTGACTTTGGTGACCCATCATTTTTTGAATATAAATGATAGGTTAGGGTGAAAGTGATATCAGAGGTAAAATGGACGTGATATACTTTCGGTAAGCTTCAGCTGGACATATCTATTCAGAGGTTATATGGACATGATAGAATATGATCCAACTAAATTTGTATACAAAACACTATCAGAGGTAATATGGACGTGATAGATTTTGAAGTTCCAAATTAGTTGAACATATCTATTCAGAGGTTATATGGACATAATAGAATATGCTCCAACTAGTTTCTTTGGACGTAATGTTGTCAGAATGAGATCTTCACCATACTCCATTTGAGTGAAGGAGATTAAGCGTAGTACCTCTTCAGGAATTTGCCGTTGATAGGAGCCATTAACAAGTCTCCATTAGGCTTGGCTAATCTGTAAGCGTCATTTGAGAACGTCGTCTCGATCACATAAGGGCCTTCCCATTTGGGCTGGAATTTACTCTTACTCTTGTGAGTAATGATCATTGGCCTTTTCATCGCTAAAACTAGCTCGCCAACTTTGAACACCCTTTCCTTTACTTTTTGATTAAAAGCTCTGAAAATGCGTACCTGGTAGAACGCAATGCGCTGTTGAGCTAAAAGGCGTTTCTCGTCTAATCCTTCTAGCTCTTGAAGCCGTAGTCGATCATTATTTTCCTGAGTCAACTCATTAGATACTGCTATTCTGAGTGACGGAATTTGGATTTCAATGGGTAGAACTGCTTCACTCCCGTAGACCAATGAGAATGGGGTACAACCCGTCGGTGCTTGTACCGTTGTGCGGTGTAACGCCCCGCTCCTCGTCGGCGTTATGTATCAAGGTGAGTGGGCAGAACTTCGTTCTCTGATTCTTGCATGCCTTAATAATAACCTGAGTTTTTGCTTGCAATGTTTTCATAAGAGAATGATAGAACCTGCCTTGCATGTTAATGAACGAACTCACCTAGCTTGTTTTTGAAACAATGTCTGCTTAACGAGAATCCTGAATCGCCTGCTTAGAGTGCATGAACATGTTCACTATCGTCTATGCTTCGAGAGAACCATACTGTGCCTGAACGTGTTCAAGTGATAAGTCGGATTGCCCCGCAACAACGAGTGTATTCTGATGGTTCGTCCCGTCTGCATAATAGAGTTTATTTGATAGTGTTCCATGCATTCGCACGCGGTCGGACAATGGCTATTAGTGGAGAGCTGAGCTGCATGTGTCACGGCTGCTACAGAGATAGTGGAAAGCAACCATGAGCCACAGCTGCCTCTAGCATCAGATAAAGAGTCATTGGTATGCTGTTCCACCAGCTGCCGATCCCGAGATACTCGGGGACCGTCCTGCATATAGCTAAGTCATTGTGTTGGCTTGGATAGATGACTACCCCTAAGATTGTGCATTGTGTGTCTAGCTTTGCATCTGACCCTGGAGTCCTACGAGACACGCTGCGCACACCCTGGAACATGAACGGCTTGCTTGCTTGCATATTCAATATGAAACTCTGTTTCCAAACATGTTTCCAAAGCAATGTAATATGACTCTGCTAGAACTGCATGAAACAAACCTAGGTAAAACTAGAAAGATCACTAGTAATATAATGTTTTATAACATGATTACTTAGTGTTGGTTTGAGTGAATGCTTGTTTCTGTTCAGTTGTTTTATCTCACCAGTACTTGTACAAAGTGCTGACCCACCAACAGTTTACTTGCTCGCAGGTACTGGATCGTCCGAGGGAGCGATAGGCGTGCCACAGTCCCGAAGACCCAGAAATCTTTGTTTCGATTGTTGCCCCGAGAATGCTATCGTATAAAGGGGCATAATGTATGGAACGAATGTGTGCCTTTGCTAAAGGAAACCCAAGTTGCCTCGATTGTCCCGAACGCTCAGTTGGCTAAATGCATTGCATTGCAACAAGTTCTTTTCCGCTGCTTACTCGATTGATGCGATGATAGCCAACTATCAACTTAAACGATTGGCCTTGCACGGGCGCAACCCCAGGCCCGTGCGGCATCACGTCCCCGAAAGCTCGAACGGGCCATTCGATTAGCTCCCCTTCCTCCCTCGCGCCCGCGGGACGGGCGCGGTGATTCGCGTCCGGCGCGCCGAGGCACGGTGATTCGTGCCCGGTTCGTTAAATTCCGGCCGTACGGGGCGGGGCAGGGCGGAGCGGCGGCCCGGGGGGGACCGGGGCGTGACATGCGGTATGCCCAGAGACATTCTCCCAGCCTCTCATTCCAATCTCTTTTGTTCGAAGAAACGAATTTCTTCAAGAGTTTGATGATGGTTTTGTTGAAGGCTTCCGCCAAACCATTAGCAGCCGGATAATATGCCGTAGAGGCCATATTTTATATCCGATTTTTATCGCAAAATCGATGAAACGCTTGGTTGATGAATTGAGGTCCGTTGTCATGGATTATCCTTCGGGGTATCCCGAAGCGATAAATGACATGATGCTTGATAAAATTGATCACGTTGGATGTTTTTACCTCAGCAAGAGGGATCGCCTCTGCCCATTTGGAGAAATAATCCGTGATGGCCAATATGAACCGATGACCTCTGGAAGAAGACGGGTGAATAGGACCAATGATATCCATACCACATGCTTCAAAAGGCCAGGATGCAACCGTAGGATGTAAATGTTCAGAAGGTTGATGTATAAAATCTGCATGAACCTGACAGGCTTTGCATTGTCTTGAATATTTTATTGCATCTGTGATCATAGTAGGCCAGTAGTAGCCCATCCTCCTGATACGATCCTATAGCTTAGGACCGGGTTGATGTGCTCCGCATACGCCGTTGTGAGCTTCACGGGTAATCTGCTGTGCCTCATCATCGGAGAGACATCGTAATAGCAGTCCATCGTAGGTTCGACGATATAGGCATTGTGAAGACACATCAAAATAGAAGCGTAATGATCGTCTTTTGATGGATACTGCTTCTTTAGGATCCTCCGGTAAGATTCCGTATGTCACAAAATCTATAAAAGGACTTCTCCAGTCTCTCTTGGGAGGATCTGTGTTCACAGCGTAGCTGCGTTCTATGTGAAAGTTGTTTTTCACACAGAATAAATCTCTGTTAAGAAGGATCACCGAATTCTGCCTTCTTATAGGAATAGCTAAATCTGCAGCTAGACTGGCTAGGGCATCAGCTTCCAAGTTCTGAGATCGAGGCACATGCTCTAGGAAGAACCCTTTGAAAGATAATGCAATCTCGATCGTTGCTTGGTGATAAGGAATAAGGTCTGGATTGCGGACTTCATATATTCCTCTGACTTGATTGACAATCAGCAGAGAATCACCGAAAGCTTCCAGATATTCGACGTCCAATTCTTTAGCGGCTTGGAGTCCGATGAGTAGGGCATTATATTCTGCCACGTTATTAGAGAAGGGCTCGCTAAGAGAATATGCTCGATAGATGACGAGTTTGTCAGGAGTGACCAGGATAATTCCTACTCCTAAAACCACATTCCCCCTGGGACCAGTCCTGTAGGCACCATCGAAGAATAGCTGCCATGTATCACTTTCCATTGCGGAATTACATTCTGCAACTTCGTCGGGAATGTCCTCGTATAATCTGGAGGTTTCCGGAATCGGATGAGCAGCTAGGAAATCAGCCAATGCTTGGCCTTTGATGGACTTCTGAGGGACATACACCATATCATATGGTGTTAATAACATTGCCCAAGTCGCGAGTCGGGAATTAAGAACACTTGGTTTGTTCATTAATACCCGAAGAGGATTGATCCTGGAGATTATATGAATAGCCTGGCCTGTGACGTAATATCGTATTTTCTGAATGGCGAACATTGGGGCCAAGCATTCTTTTTCCACTGGATTGTACCGGTGTTTAGCTCCGACCATTATCCTGCTTAAATAGTAGATAGCATGTTCATGACCCTCATCGTTCTTCTGTGCGAGGAGAGCTCCCAGAGAATGATCTATTGCTCGAACATACAGTAAAAATGGTCTCCCTATGACGGTAGGCACCAGAACTGGAGGATTAGTGAGGTAGCGTTTGATATCATCAAACGCTTGCTGACAGGCTTCGAATTGGGTAGTATATTGAGTTTATGAGTAGCCACTTTTGGATCAAGTCCTGGCATGTCCTCATAATTCCATGCAAAGACGTCGATTTTATCAGCTCGATCATCTCTTCCCTTTCTGCTGGGGAAAGATTGTTACTGATAAATATCGACTTTGGTGAAATTTTATCCCCAACGTCAATTTGGATAACTTTATCTTCAGTGGGCGGTTCTCTCTGCTCGAACCGGAGTTCCCATTGCGTATCCATTTGCTGAGCCCAAGAGTCATTCTCAAACGGTTCAGATTCTTGTTCGTCTGCTTCGAGGGAATCTGTTAATACCGTATTTGCTGATAATACTCGTGGGAGTTCAATATATGAGCTAGAAGACGATGAGCCATCTTGAGAAGAGAAAAAGATATCCTCATTTGGCTCAGAAGTTGCAAGGGAAGTGGCGTACCCTAACCCAAAACGGGTTCGTTGATAGTAGGGATCATCATGCAACGGCATTCGCCTGCCTTTCCCGTAGTTAAGACCTGGTTCTAGCTTCAAGTCATAACCCATACTTTGCATGATCTTCAAAGCTTGTGGGCTATATCTGTGAACCTGCATTTTTCCAGCATCGTCATCATGAGAATCTTCTTGTACAGTCGGTTCATTGCGCATGCGACCGAAGACTATTGGATGCTGACTGTTGCGAGTAGGCGGGACAATAAAGAGAATCCTCATGTGGTCCATATGTCGTGATGACATTAGATGGTGATGCTACTTTCCACACATACGGATGATAGGAATCTATAGCTTTCAAGAATCTTTGTGCTATAGGTTCTACATCGTTATGGGGAGAGGATTCCCGATTTGGAATATGAGCGTCAATGTACTGGAAAAGAGGATCTTTATTATCGTCAGAAACTACGTCTCTGGTTATATTTACATCAGTTGGCTGCTTGTTACGCCGAAGGTTGATGACCAAAGGTGGAGGCTTCAGGTTCAAAGTGATCACTAGAGGATCACCTCCTTGTCCTGACTTGGTTTTGTTCAAATGGATAACCATGGGTTCCATGACTTTCGGACGAGCAGTTCGCCCTTTCACCTTGATTGACAGGGGTTGTTCGGTAGAGGGTTCTTCTGGCTCCCGGTGGGATTCCTCCTCTGTCTTGCCTGACACCTCCTTCATATAGTCTTGGGTATACAACATGGCATCGGAGTAGTAGGATTCTTCTCCTTTAAACGGATTAAGATCAGCAAACTCCGTTTGTACTGTTCCTTGGGCATCTACATATTTGAAGCATTGATGTAGAGTCGAAGGAACGATGTTGTGATCATGGATCCATGGTCTGCCCAGCAGAATGTTGTAGGACACCTCTGAATCAATGACATAGCATGTAGCCACTGATCTAAGGTCGCCAATCTGGATCCTCAGACGAATCTTCCCTAACGGCTTACTTTTCCTGGCGTTGAAGCCTACGATTGTAGTGGTGGTGTAAGCCAATTCGCTGGTAGGAATCCTTAGCGGTCTGAGCAGACTATGAGGAATGATGCTGATTGATGATCCCGGATCTATGTGGATCCGGTCAACCTCCATGGAACCGACGTATCCGGTGTAATAGAGGGGTCTGTCATGCTTGTTGTGTTTCAACAGCATGTCATCTTGAGTGAAAGTGATATTCGGGACCACCTCCATCACACTATGGCATTGGGGACATGCCACAGGTTCTTCATCAGGGGACTTGAGCTGGGTCAAGTATGCATCCGCCTGCATTAATGCTTCACTCAGGGCTTGACGAGTGTCTTTGGAGAGCCTGAGTAGTTCAAAAATAGACAATCTGGCTGGTGTATTAGCCAATTGGGCCAGGATGTCGAAGTTATATGGCTTCTCCAAACCTTTGTTTTGAATATTCTTCAAAGGTTTATCAAAGCGCACTTCTTTTTGCTTGCCCTTGTCTGCCGAAGTTGGTCTAGAAGGACCTGCCTCTGGTACAACAGGTTCAGGTTCTGGAAGTTTGGCAGCTGAAGTGTCTGCCGATGCATCTTCCTGACTTTCTCCATAGTCCTTGAGGTAGGCTTTCCCTGAACGGGTTCCGGTAGCCAAGACCTCTTCTTCTGATATCGAGGATATTGCAACCATATGACATGGTCTACGCTTCGAGTTCTTTTTAGACTTAGCCTTAGCAGCTTGAGTCTCTTCCTCGATCTCTGATACCAAATCTGGATGAACTCACATAATCTCGTCGGGTCATGATTTTGACCCCTTGCTGGAGGGAGATTAACAATATTCATCGTTGTCCTGGAAATAGGTACGACACCGTCTGGAACTTCTTGAGGAGGCAAATTGCCAAATTGGAGAGAGATCATGTTGGCGGTGACCGTCTTCTCGCTATTGCGCAGAGTGATGGCCTTAGCGTCGATCAACTCCTGGATTTTCCTCTTTAGTACATAACATGCCTTTGTGGGGTGATGTATGTACCTATGGAAAATGCAGTACTTGGGATTATTGGTACTGCCGACTTCATTAGGCCGCTTTACTTCTGGGAGGGTAATCTTGCCGCTTTTGACTAGACACTCGAATATGCTCGAAATATCGTCGTCGTCAAAAGAATACACTTCAATGGGCCTGGAAGTCCCAGGTTTCGTCTGTGTGGTTGCCGCAGTCTTTTGCCTGGACGTATTGATCGTCAGAGCTTCTTTTCCTTTGGAACCACGAGGATGGTCGTTGTTGGAGGATGACCTCTTGCCTCTATCAGAGGCAGATATCATAATTCCATTATCACGCGCCTTCCGACTGTTGTCTTCAGCGGCTACCGCTGAGATGATAAATGAGGGCCAATCATGGAACTGATATGGTCATGTGAACACCGAGATCACTGGAAGAAGATTCTTCCTGCAAATGTCCACCAATGCCGAGTCTGGAACTCCGGGAGGCATTTGCAAAGTGGCTTGACGAAAACGTTCGATGAAAGTGCGAACGTTCTCTTTCTCTTTCTGCTTTACTTCGATGAGAGAGGACATAGACATGTCCATCCCTCCTTCGTAGAATCGCGCGAAGAACAAAGTTTTGAAATCTTCAAAGGAAGTAATGCAGTTGTCCGCAAGACTACGGTACCACTGATAAGCCACCCCCAAGAGACAACCTTTGAACACTCGAGTGAGAAGGGCGTCATTCCCTTGCAATAACACCGTCATCATGCTGAAGTAGTTCATGTACTGGCTCGGCGATGTCTTTCCCTCAAACAAAGCCATAGCCTGTGGTTTGTATTTAGGAGGAAATGGGATCTCATCCCAGATAGCTGGGTAAGGCTGGTTGATTCCCAATTTCTTGAGCTGATCCTTATGCTTCAAGGCATCAAATTGGGCTTTTAATTTTTGTACTGCCTGCATCGGATCTTCAGCCGGTAGAGGGACCGCGGAGTGGTGAGAGATCGGTTGTATCGTAACTCCGACAGGAGGCAATACATTCTCCGAGTTAGGAAGTGGAGGAGCTGCTGACTCTTGATTTAGAACAGGCTCCTGATTCGCATTGGATGGTGGTAAGTCCACCCCCACACGTATTTGAGTCGGAGGAACCGATGCTTGAGCTATAGCAGCTGTGTGTTGAGTCAGCATCATCTGGTGCACATTCTCCATCATGGACTGTATCTCTTTCAGAGATGTCTCCAACACAGCGATGCGTTGCTCAGTACTTCCTGATGGGGAAGCCTTTTCGCGTTCATCTTCAATGGCATAGACTCTCATTTCTCTGGATGTCCTTGAAGTATAGGTCTCTGTAGAGATTGATTCTATACTTTCAGCATCTGATTCGGGAAACTGGCGACCCCCAGTGTCGGAATCGGAAGAATACGAAGTCGGTTGTCGTGACCTCGAACGGGTGTTTTGGAATACCCCAGCTTCAATGTTCTCAAGGAGTCTGTCGAATCTCCTTTGGCTTGGAGTTCTAGAGGGATGACGTCTTGAATTTGACCTTTCTCTAGGAATGTGTGATGCCATGTTAACTGATGCATATGTAGGCTCTTCTTCCTGGAAAGACAAAGAGTAGTTCAACCGGTCGAAAACCGACCGTTTTGCTTCAGAACAGCAATAATTAACTACAATTTTATGGCTATTACAACAGTGCTCCCTAGGGGGCGTAATAGACATGTTGGAAGATCCTCTATCTTTGCGCTTCTGGATCAGAAATTCACGCAAGTCGGGGGGATTAACAGAAGAAGAAGAAAAAGGCTTGTTCCTCCTGTTTACATCAATTAGAATGCGGATATTGGGAACCATAACTCTCTCCCTACCACCCGTATACAGCAGTTCAGTCATGTGAGTAGTACATGATCCATGAGGAGCGTATCTATCCGCAAATTGGGTCTTCTTTACGCTGAGGGGCTTAACCTGGCGTAGTCTAGAATTTTGCTCAGGCTGGCGTAAAACTGAGGAAGTCCTCAATTGGCCGTCAGCTTCTCGCGTAATCTGGAGAGCGGACAGATCTTTCTCTTGATGGCGTAAAAGTCGAGAGGTCGGGAAATCTGCCATTTGTTTTCCCTTGCGTAGATTGCAGGGACCATCTGCTTTTCCACGGAGGGAAGATACATTTTTACGCGCGGAACGCGTTTGAAATTTCTGAGTAGGCGCTGAGGCATTATCAGAAATTTCGTCTGCCGCGTCACAGACGGGAGACTGAATTTTACGCGCAGAGCGCGGAATAGACTTCTGGGTTAGCACTGCGGCATGACCAGAAGCTTTGTCTGCCACGTCACAGACGGGAGACTGAATTTTACGCACAGAGCGCGGAATAGACTTCTGGGTTAGCACTGCGGTATGACCAGAAGCTTTGTCTGCCACGTCACAGACGGGAGACGGAGTTTTACGCGCAGAGCGCGAAGTAGACTTCTGGATTAACACTGAGGCTTTTCCAGAAGTTTTGTCTACCACGTCACAGACGGGAGACAGAGTTTTACGCGCAGAGCGCGAAGGTTGTGAAGCTACAACCTTGCTGGTCGGAGAAACTAGAGAGTCGGCAGGAATGGTAGGGGATGTCCGGGGCATCCACACCTTACGCAGTTTCCTGTTATCTTGGACAGAGAGGGAGTGAGAACTACCCCCTGCTCGAAGCATGTCTTCGTAGGATGACTGGTCGAACTGGACGACCAAGGTCTTCTTCATTGATCCTACTGATACTGCATCGTATTGAGCAATTGCTTTCTCGTCTGATGAGAAAGACATCCCCAGCAGAGTCGCCATCTTGTGTTTGATAATAAACGAAAAAAATGAAAACAGGTTTATACGAAACCCTTTCTTTGGTTTACAAACAAGAAGTACAATTAATCCTATACGAGGATGCTAAGTACAAAATTTCATCTGGGTAAATATTGCTATAGGAGTCTGATCTGCGGTCGATCACTTTGTCCCTTGGACCACACGATGATGAAGAAGTGCTGTAGAAGAAGTAGAAGCTTCAAAGATTGCAAGAGGAGTGGATGCTCGATGCCAAAGTCGTCAATCACTACTCTCTGTCTGTGCTCCTCTCTCTTTGATTTTTCGACTCTCTCTAAAAAAAATTCCGACCTCTGACCTCCATGGACGGAGGTCTCCATTTATAGGCGTAGAAACTGAACAGCGGAGAGAACCGTACTTTTTACGCGGCGGTTATCATAACTGCTACCCACGTATAAATGATCTTCTGAATAAGCGTGTGACGCGTGTCCCATTAAGAGATAATGCGTACAACTACTGCGAAGATCACGGCATGCAAGCTACGTAGGTAACTACCCCTCGCGTAGAGATGATTGGCGTAGAAGCCAAATAACTGTCTCGTTAGCGTAAAAACCAAATAGCTGTTCTGATGGCGTAAAAGCCAAGTAGACGCAGAAGCCCAATAACTGAGATATAGGCGTAGAAGCCAAGTAGTTTTCAAGTTGGCGTAGAAGCCTGGTAGGCGTAGAAGCCTGGTACTGCATGGATAGGTAGATAGCGTAAAGAGCTAGCCAGGTATCCTCTTTTGATTGAGGTTTTGAGCGTATTCTGGACCAAATAGCCTTATCACGCACCAATGCAAATATAGCCTGAGTTGGCGTATTCCAAGAAGATAGCATACGGCGTACTCCTATAGTTGAAAGTAGCCAGGTCGGCGTATTTCAAGGAGATAGCGTACAACGTGCTCCTATAGCTGAAAATAGCCTGATGGCGTAACATGCAGAGATGATGACGTGGACGTATTAGCCATAATTATGGCTTACCCGGTCTTTGAAAGTAGAACCAAATCTCATGTATTAAATGCAGAGATCTGCCCCCATCACGCGCATTAACTGCAGAGACGTGCCTCGAGCTCTGTGCGAAGAGCAGCTTTTGACGTGGCGGTTCGTTTCGTCTCCTGCTGAGCGTAAAAGCTCACATATGTCTGTGTAAAACTAGGCAGCGTATTCCCTTGAATGCGTAAAAGCAATTTGTATCAAAAAAATGTCACTAAACGACAATCTGGAGCTCTGTGCCGAATCATCATTACAGCCATCGTTTGGATAGTCGTGCAGTACTTTTTGTCAGGAGTCAGGTTCACTGCATGATCTGACAGGTTCGTTCGAGGAATACGAAGAGTTCCTCGTACAACTTCCCACTGCATTAAAAGCGAGCAGGTTTTACGCCAAAGTGGCGATATAACAACCTTTTTACGCTGGAGCAGTCTGAAAATACTGCATTACGCGGGTTATTTTGGAGCTATATTTTACGATATACTAGCGATAAAGCTCTGTTGTACGCTGATGGCTCTGAAGTCATGTCTTACACCACACAGCACTGAAACTCTGCATTTACGCGAGTTTTATGCATACTGCGTATAACTCTGCAGCGTATTTTTCATGCTTCTACAACAACGATATTCCTCTTCGGATTGTTCGGACCCAGGATAATAATGGTTAGGAACATATACGGAGTTTTCATGCACATCCAAGACGGTAGATTGTACGGAGTGACAATCACAGGCCAATAAGAATACTGGGAGCCCGAAAGTCCGAATGGGGTAAAACTGTCGGAGGAGAGCCCCAATCTGACAATACCCAAATCAGAAGCAAAATTTGGATACTCTCGATCAAAGTTCTTACATGCTTCTCCATCGGATGGATGATCCAACACTCCTTCGATATGTTTTCGCCTGTGCCAACTCATATTTTCTGCAGTCTCCTTCACCATAAACAACCTCTGCAAATATGGCATCAAAGGCAAGTAGTGCATCGAATCGGTAGGCTTTCTTGCACCGACAGCCTTTCTCTACCAGTGGCCTTATAGCGATCAGCACCACAGAATTTGCACGCGTCTTCATCCTTGTCGTCTTTGTAGTACAACATGCACCCGTTGCGACATGTATCAATTTTTCCGTATCTCATCTAGAGCGATCTCACAATCCTCTTAAATCGGTAGAAGTCTTTAGGCAACTTAGCACCCTCCGCAAGATCTCTATAATCAACTCCATCAGTCGATTGTAGCATTCTTGCGACATGTTAAAATCGGACTTGATGCTCAACAATCTTGTAACCACCTCTAATGGTGAATGATCCTCACAATCATGATATAATGGAGTCCTTGCATTCTCCAGTAACTCCATGAACTTTGCAGTATCGACATTCGGAGCCTCCTCAGCTGCATCATGATTATCCGGATTGAAACTAGGTCCGGAAGCGTCAAAAACCATATTTCCGCACTCGTCATCGTAATAAGCGTGGTCATGGACATCCATATACGGTTCCACATAAGGCTTCAGCTCCGATGTTAAAGACACAAGTTCTCCGTGTGAGGTCCACTGATATTAATTTGGCATAAAATCCCTCGAGTACAAATAATATGTCACATCCACTTCTGAGTGATATGTCAAGTTGCGATATCTCACACACGGACACTTAATTTTGGTGTCGTCCATGTACTGAGGGAACGCCTTGGCCAACTGCAGGAACTGTGTAGTGCCTCAAATCCCGATCCGACCGGGATGTGCACTACGTAATTGGGCTTGTGGCTAGTCCGTTTGAGTCATAACTTAGAACTTCGGCATCTTCTTGCCACGGACGAAATGCGATGATCCTTTCCAACTCATGGAAAGGCCTCTATTGAAACGAGTCCAATAGTTTTCGTGTTTGGTTGCTTGGTTTTCGTGATTGCCGCTTTGGGATTTGATTTGGTGTTGCTTTCGATTTGCTTGGTTTTCGCTGCTGGTTTTATCGTTTAGAGTTTTGATTCTTGGGGAGTTCGGCAAGGAAGGATAGGCAAGATTCTAATTGGTGCTCGTGCTGTGCAGGTCCGCGTAACTGACGTTTGATCGTCGCTAGGCGGGAATCTTTGTTTCAGCTACCTTTTCCTTAACCAGTGAGTGGTTTGGACCCTTCTTTCCTACTTCTTCACGCCAACATCTTTAATGTTTCAAGCGTTCACTCGATGATGCCCGGTTGGACGCCTAGGAAATCCTTGCCACAATGCATGCCAGCCACTAAGAAAGGAACATGGGATTTGTAGACTAATTTACTATATGCTTGCACACCTTATAATTTGAGTTGTTTATAAAGGGAATTTGTTGTTGGTGGCGGCCTAGTGCCTCGGACGGAGTTTGGACCTATGGGATATCAAAATCGGAACACCGCGTTGAGAAAATATGAACTGTTGCATGAGATATATATTACTGCTTAACTTCTTTTGTTTAATTCGATGCATTGTATGATATATGAATTGTTCATGCATTTGCATGGTCTGGGACAACTTGTGCACAAGGTTTGGCATTTTCTCGAAACGGCTTTCCGGGGCACTGGAACCGTATCGATCCGGAGGAAAATATTTGATTCGTGCTCGTCACGATGCATTGCGGGACCTCCAGCAGGGCTTGCTACCCGGGCTGATAGGGCGCGCCGCTAATGCTTGAATATGTCCCTAAGGTGTCGATCACACCAATGACCGCATAGACTAGAACACATGCTAATTTATTGTCTTGTGCAGATGGTAAGTATACTTGTGTTTCGTTGCAGGGAAGGCGTGCATCGGTTGAGTAAGCAATCGATGCACTGGTTGGATTCGATATTATTTTTATTCCTATCAAAACATGCAACTGATATGAATTGAATTCACTTGCCTCTTTATAGAAGTCATCTTAATGCAGCTCGCCCCTAATAAGCTAGTGTCGATTTAGTCGAGTGGGTTCATCCCGCTCACCAGTACAAGTTGAGTACTGACCCACGTTGTGGGCAACTATTTCAGGCACTCAGACGGTGCAACGCTAGTGGATAGACGAGGAGGCGTTAGGAGCACCTCTATTTTGAAGTATAGTTGGAGTCAGATCATTTTGGAGGCTTGGACTTTCAACCTATACAAGGGCGTAATGTACAAACGACGTGGACTATCTGATGGAGCGCGCCCTGCCTTTTGAGTTATCTTTTGTAATGCAAATCAAGTAGCCGAGAGGCGCATCAATGTAAACTCTATGTAAATTACTCTGAATTATCAATGAAAAAGCATGTTTCTTCCTGCACTGTGTTCAAATCTCTGTGAATGTGTTTTATAAATTGTGTTTCAAAATGGGTTCCTATAACTGCAAGTTCTTGCCTTGTACGAGCGCAACTCCAGGCTCGTACGGCATCGCGCCCCAGGCGAGGACGAATCGGTTCCGTAAAGGATCAAGCGAGGACGACCGACCCTTTCGGGATCGGGGCATGACATATTGGTATCAGAGCTGAGGCTTTACTTCCACGAGATTTCAAAAGATTATAAAGGAGTTTGATGCGCCTCTCAATTGAGTTGCGTTCGGCGTCCGCTGCATGGGAAGAGTCGCTTATACAATGAGCCCATAGATATAAAATCTATCGTTTTTGGAGTGTTAACAAGCTACTCTCTTTTGTAGCCATGGCTAAGAAGAACACTGCAACTGCCAGCAGTGCTCAACCCATTCAGAGCGATCCAGCAAGCTCTGGAGAATCCGGAGGAGCGGGTTCAACCGGAATGGCGGAACGGCTTATGCACCTCATGGAGGCGCAGCAACAACAAGCTGTTACCCAACAAGCTAACATACAAGCGCAGTTTGCTTCTCAACAGAAGCAAATGGATACAATGATGCAACTGATTGCATCCCTGGTACCGAGCAACGGGACATCCGCAGCGACGCCTGTCACGCCGCCAGCCGTGGCGGTAGAAGACGAGTCAGAAGAGACTCAGCCTACAGCAAAGAACTCCTGTCATGCAGCAGAGTTCACAAAAATGCATCCGCCAACGTTCAATGGACGAGCAGAACCGGACGTGGTGTTGGGATGGATTGCTAAGCTGGAGGGACTCTTCAACCTGGTTGGCATCCGGGGATCCAAGCGAGTTGCCTGTGCATCGGTTCAGCTGGAACTGCGTGCGCATGATTGGTGGGAGGCAACGAAGCAAGGAATTTATGATGCCAATCCCAACTGTAAAATTACTTGGGAAATGTTCAAATCTGCCTTCATTGAACAATATATTCCCCGAGCCGTGCGTCAACAAAAAGAAGACGACTTCAGTAATCTGGTACAAGGAAGTTTGTCTGTTGACGATTACGACTCAGTATTCGCTAAGCTGGCCAAGTTTGCTGGGCACTTCCTGCCTAATCAGCAGGCGTGGTGCTATCGATTTCAGAAAGGTTTGAATGACGATTTGCGTAGGGACGTCATCAACCAAAGATGCCAAACATATAGGGAATGTTATGAAGCGGCTCTGAACAGCGAACGGATCTTTGGGCGCCCTCTCCCAAAGACCGAGGTGCAAATCCCCCGTACCAATAACAATAAACGTCCTCATGAAACGGGAGGGTCTGGAGCACACAAGCGTTCACATATGTCTGATAATAGGGGCCAATCCCAATCACTGAACTGCAGCCGGTGTGGCAAATCAGGGCATAAAGTGAATGAATGTCGGGTTCAAGGATGTTTCAAATGTGGTCGCCTGGGTCACAAACAGTTTAACTGCAGAGAGGGCAAGCCGAATCAGAATAATGGAAATCAAAACAAAGGGCCTCCAGCAAGTGATGCCAATGCTGTGCCAGTGAATCCACAACGCCAGGGTGCTCAGGGCCGAGTCTATGCATTGACTCGGGATGAGGCATCGCTATCCGACACTGTTGTAACAGGTACCTTACTTTACCGAGAATTACCCGCTAGAGTCTTATTCGATTCAGGTGCTACGCATAGTTTCATATCTGCTGATTTTACTGTTGAGCATAAATTAGCTTCTACTGCTTTAAATATGAACCTCTGCGTAAGTACCCCTTCGGGAGTCGACATGCCCGCCCATACGATCTGTAGGGATGGTTATATCTGCATCGGGGGAAGAAAGCTTTCCTTAGATGTCATTGTACTAGACATCAAGGACTACGATATTATTCTCGGAATGGACTGGTTGGGTGCTTGCCATGCAACAATCGAGTGCGCGGAAAAGCGAGTCGTATTTCGTCTACCCGGCGAGGTAGACTTTTACTATTCGTGCAGCGCTGCACCGAAGACGGCAATGGTGATATCAGCAATTTCGGCTAGGCGTATGTTGCATTCGGGCTGTGAAGGGTACTTAACTTCTGTTCGAGACACCCGGCGGGAACGTGCAGATGCAGCTCAGGCTGAAGTCATTGCAGATTTTCTCGACGTGTTCCCAGACGAGCTGCCTGGAATGCCTCCTGATCGTGAGATCGAATTCAGCATTGACACTTTTCCTGATTCGCGACCGATATCAAAGGCACCTTATCGCATGGCCCCAGCAGAGCTTAAGGAACTTAAAGTTCAGTTGCAAGATCTGTTGGACCGAGGATACATTCGTCCAAGCGTTTCTCCGTGGGGCACTCCGGTGCTGTTCGTGAAAAAGAAAGATGGATCCATGCGGCTGTGCATTGACTACCGAGAACTGAATAAAGCGACCGTGCGGAATCAGTACCCTTTGCCAAGAATAGATGACTTGTTTGATCAGTTGCAAGGTGCAAGAGTTTTCTCTAAAGTTGATCTCAGGTCAGGGTATCACCAGTTGAAAATCAAATCAAAGGATATTCAAAAATCTGCTTTCAGAACCCGTTACGGACACTATGAGTTCCTCGTGATGTCGTTCGGTTTGACGAACGCCCCTGCAGCTTTCATGGATCTGATGAACCGCGTATTTCGACCGTTTGTGGATAAGTTTGTAGTCGTGTTCATAGACGACATACTAATCTATTCCAAGGACGAGGCGGAGCACAAGGAACACCTGAAGATCGTGCTGCAGACATTACGAGACCATCAGTTGTTCGCTAAGCTCAGCAAGTGTGAGTTCTGGTTGAACAGCGTGGCGTTCCTTGGTCATGTCATCTCGGCCGAAGGCGTCGCCGTAGACCCGAAGAAAATAGAAGCGGTGGTGGACTGGAAGCAACCTACGTCAGCCAGCGAAGTTCGAAGCTTTCTGGGCCTTGCGGGATACTACCGTAGGTTCGTGAAGGATTTCTCTAAACTGGCATCGCCTATGACTCGCCTTACTCAGAAAGGGATTGCATACGAATGGGGTGATGACTGCGAAGCCAGCTTTCGGGAACTTAAGCGGCGTCTTGTTTCAGCTCCGATTCTTGCACTTCCAGATGGGGTAGAAGAGTTTCAGATATACAGCGATGCTTCAGGACTCGGCTTAGGGTGTGTGCTCATGCAGAGGGACAAGGTAATATCGTACGCCTCCAGGCAACTGAAGCCGCACGAGAAGAACTACCCGACGCATGACTTGGAATTGGCGGCGATTGTATTTGCATTGAAGTTGTGGAGGCATTATCTTTATGGTGTTGCTTGCAAAATCTTCACAGATCACAAGAGCCTCAAGTATCTATTCACCCAGCGGGAATTGAACCTCCGGCAGCGGCGTTGGCTAGAACTTATTAAGGACTACGACCTAACGATCGCGTATACTCCGGACAAGGGAAACGTCGTTGCTGATGCTCTGAGTCGGAAGCACGTGGGCTCGTTATCTATAGACAACCGTTTACTTCAAGATCTTGAGGCGATGGGCATCGAATTTCGAGTTCGGCATCAAGGAGTGCAGCTGGCACCACTCCATCTTGAACTGGGTTTACGTGGTAGAATCAAATCAGCTCAGGAGGGCGATCAGTTCTTAGCGAAGGTGCGCGGATTGATCTCGGAGGGGAAGACGTCTGACTTTGTGGCAGGCGAAGATGGGGCCTTACAGATGAAATGAAGGCTATGTGTTCCTAGCGACCCAGAACTCCGAAGGGAAATTATGGCGGAAGCACACTACGCGAAGTATTCATTACATCCGGGGAGCACTAAGATGTACAAGGACTTGCGCGGGACCTTCTGGTGGCACAGTATGAAGCGGGATGTGGCGACCTTTGTGTCACAGTGCATGGCCTGTCAACAGGTGAAAGCTGAGCATCAGAGGCCCGGCGGGGAACTGCAGAACCTCGCTATTCCCGAGTGGAAATGGGACAACATCACTATGAATTTTATTGTGGGATTTCCGAAGACGCCGCGTGGGCACGATGCAATTTGGGTCATAGTTGATCGTTTGACCAAATCAGCCCACTTTCTTCCCATAAAAGTTACTTGGAGCGTCGATCGGTTAGCACAAATTTACATGGATGAGATTGTCCGATTACACGGAGTACCTGCCTCAATCGTCTCTGACCGTGACGGACGCTTCTTATCTCGTTTCTGGACTAGTCTACAAGCTGCTTTGGGAACCAAGCTACAGTTCAGTACCGCATACCACCCGCAGACTGATGGACAGACAGAGAGGACAAATCAGATACTTGAAGATATGTTACGGCTGTGTGCGATCGATTTAAAGACTAGTTGGGACACGCATCTTCCTTTGGCGGAGTTTGCTTACAACAACAGTTACCAATCGAGCATCCAGATGGCACCGTACGAAGCACTATATGGGCGTAAGTGTCGATCTCCAATCTGTTGGGACGAAGTCGGCGAGCGGCAGGTACTCGGGCCAGAGCTGGTAGAGCAGGCAGTTGAAAAAGTTCGCTTGATTCGGGAAAGACTCCGCACAGCGCAGAGCCGACAGAAAAGTTATGCTGATGCACATAGAAGACCATTGGAATTCTTGGTCGGGGATCATGTCTTCTTGAAAGTGACGCCGATGCGGGGTGTGATGCGTTTCGGCGTGAAGGGCAAACTGAGTCCCCGGTTTGTTGGCCCCTTTGAGATACTTGAGCGAGTGGCAGTTGTGGCGTACCGGATTGCATTACCTCCCGCCTTGGCAGAAGTGCATGACGTATTCCATGTTTTCCAACTACGAAAGTATGTGCATGACCCAAGTCATGTGGTTAGTTTTGTACAGTTGGAACTGCGCGCGGACTTGTCATACTCAGAAGAACCGGTGCAGATCCTGGATCGTAAGAAAAAAGTACTTCGCAACCGTACGATGTCCTTGGTTCGCGTGCTGTGGCGGAACCATTCAGCTGGGGAATCAACCTGGGAAATGGAATCGGAGATGAAGGAGAAGTACCCTTCATTGTTCATTCAGTCGGAGGTAGGGCCTTGTTCTTAAGTTTCGGGTCGAAACTTTTTCTTAGTGGTATATTATGTAGTGCCTCAAATCCCGATCCGACCGGGATGTGCACTACGTAATTGGGCTTGTGGCTAGTCCGTTTGAGTCATAACTTAGAACTTCGGCATCTTCTTGCCACGGACGAAATGCGATGATCATTTCCAACTCATGGAAAGGCCTCTATTGAAACGAGTCCAATAGTTTTCGTGTTTGGTTGCTTGGTTTTCGTGATTGCCGCTTTGGGATTTGATTTGGTATTGCTTTCGATTTGCTTGGTTTTCGCTGCTGGTTTTATCGTTTAGAGCTTTGATTCTTGGGGAGTTCGGCAAGGAAGGATAGGCAAGATTCTAATTGGTGCTCGTGCTGTGCAGGTCCGCGTAACTGACGTTTGATCGTCGCTAGGCGGAAATCTTTGTTTCAGCTACCTTTTCCTTAACCAGTGAGTAGTTTGGACCCTTCTTTCCTACTTCTTCACGCCAACATCTTTAATGTTTCAAACGTTCACTCGATGATGCCCGGTTGGACGCCTAGGAAATCCTTGCCACAATGCATGCCAGCCACTAAGAAAGGAACATGGGATTTGTAGACTAATTTACTATATGCTTGCACACCTTATAATTTGAGTTGTTTATAAAGGGAATTTGTTGTTGGTGGCGGCCTAGTGCCTCGGACGGAGTTTGGACCTATGGGATATCAAAATCGGAACACCGCGTTGAGAAAATATGAACTGTTGCATGAGATATATATTACTGCTTAACTTCTTTTGTTTAATTCGATGCATTGTATGATATATGAATTGTTCATGCATTTGCATGGTCTGGGACAACTTGTGCACAAGGTTTGGCATTTCCTCGAAACGGCTTTCCGGGGCACTGGAACCGTATCGATCCGGAGGGAAATATTTGATTCGTACTCGTCACGATGCATTGCGGGACCTCCAGCAGGGCTTGCTACCCGGGCTGATAGGGCGCGCCGCTAATGCTTGAATATGTCCCTAAGGTGTCGATCACACCAATGATCGCATAGACTAGAACACATGCTAATTTATTGTCTTGTGCATATGGTAAGTATACTTGTGTTTCGTTGCAGGAAAGGCGTGCATCGGTTGAGTAAGCAATCGATGCACTGGTTGGATTCGATATTATTTTTATTCCTATCAAAACATGCAACTGATATGAATTGAATTCACTTGCCTCTTTATAGAAGTCATCTTAATGCAGCTCGCCCCTAATAAGCTAGTGTCGATTTAGTCGAGTGGGTTCATCCCGCTCACCAGTACAAGTTGAGTACTGACCCACGTTGTGGGCAACTATTTCAGGCACTCAGACGGTGCAACGCTAGTGGATAGACGAGGAGGCGTTAGGAGCACCTCTATTTTGAAGTATAGTTGGAGTCAGATCATTTTGGAGGCTTGGACTTTCAACCTATACAAGGGCGTAATGTACAAACGACGTGGACTATCTGATGGAGCGCGCCCTGCCTTTTGAGTTATCTTTTGTAATGCAAATCAAGTAGCCGAGAGGCGCATCAATGTAAACTCTATGTAAATTACTCTGAATTATCAATGAAAAAGCGTGTTTCTTCCTGCACTGTGTTCAAATCTCTGTGAATGTGTTTTATAAATTGTGTTTCAAAATGGGTTCCTATAACTGCAAGTTCTTGCCTTGTACGAGCGCAACTCCAGGCTCGTACGGCATCACGCCCCAGGCGAGGACGAATCGGTTCCGTAAAGGATCAAGCGAGGACGACCGACCCTTTCGGGATCGGGGCGTGACAAACTGTTCCACCCCTTGTATGAATTTATCTTGCACACCGCATATATCATCAGGATGACGGTTGTACATCCACGAACGATGACACAGGTCGTAATTCAGATCCATTTCTAGATAATTCTGCAAAGATGAATATACATCGTTCAAATATATTATTTATGTATCTTGGTATATTGACACATACTCAAGTATCTTGGGATACTAAACCAAAACTCAAATATCCTTAGATACTCAATCCTAATATGCATACCCTCACTCAACACTTAAACACTTAACCTATACTAACTCACTAACACTCACTCACTAAACACACTCAAACACACACACATGTATACAATGTGCACTCACTTGCACATGGTGCAAGTTGCTGTTGTTGCTATTACATACACATACACACATACGCACATCACTAGTACACTCTAGATACACACTCCACTCAGGACACTCACTCTAAATAATGGTTACCTGACCCTCTGATCGAGGAGAGGGGTCGTCGGGGTTGAGGGAAGCCGAGGGGGGTCATCGGGGCTGAGGGGGACGTTGTGTCCTTGATTACACGATACATATACCAATGTCGTGCCACAACCACCCGAACACAAACTCCTGTGTCAATGATAGGTTTGACACTGCTCTAACCCAAGTTGGATACGAGTTCTAGAAGAAGCCAATACAGTGTCGTGTATCGACTTTGAAGAGTCATTTTCATGTCCGTGTATACGACTCTCTTTGAGTCGAGATCTGCATCGTATTGTATACGATGCTGATACACAATGTTGCGTTTAAACTTAGACAGTTAACTAGAAGAGAGATAGGATTAGGGTTAGGGTCTGTGTCATGTTCTGTGTCGTGTCAGTGTATGTGTCTGTGTTGTATCCCATGTCGTGTCTGTGTCGTATCCGTGTCATGTCATGTCTATGTCTGGGTGTGTGTCTGTGTGTCCGTATTCGTACTAGGGTTAGTATTTGCTTGTGTTAGTGTGTCCGCGTGTGTGTATGTCCGAGTTGGGGTTAGGGATAGTGTGTCATGTCGTGTCGTGTCAAAGAGAGGAGACAGAGAAATGAGTCACTGAGTGGGGAAGAGGGGAGCTGGAGGGAGGAGGACGCCGGAGGGAGAAGAGGAGCCGGAGGGAGGAGCATGCCGGAGGAAGGGGCTTCACCGGAGGGAGGAGCACGCGGCCAGAAGGGGGTCGCCGGGATGGGGGCTAAGGGAGAGGTAGGGTTTCAAATTTTCGAGATATCGAAGAAAATGGAGAAAAAAAAATTCGTCCAACCCTATATGAAATAAATTAGCGACGTTTGTCCTGACGTCGCTAACCGTCGCAAAAATAATAATATACTGCGACTTAAATACAAAAACGTCGATAAACATCGCTAAAATTAAAAAGTTATCGACGTTTAGCGACTACTTAGTGACGTTTTTTATTATTATAGTAATTGTAGTCGCTAAACGTCGCTCCACGTCGTTATCGTCGACGTATTGTAACGTTTTATATGGACGTTGCTAAATACTTGTAATTCAACGACGTTTTATTTGGACGTCGCTAAAACCGTCGCTATGTGGACATTATTTCGTGGTAAATCTAATGTCTCCTTTTATAGGTGAATCTGATGTTGCGTTTGCATATGGAACACCTCAACTTTGGGAAAGTTTACATTTTGCGAATGCGATGCCTTATATGGGCTAACTCACGAATAGGGAGCAAGTGAACATTTTGATTATGCAACAGGAAGCAATTTTCATTTCAGGAGACCGCTTTAATGTTAAGGTTATCTCAAAGGCAAAGGAGTGAGTGTTGTTGTTGTTTTTTTGTTGTTTTTTTTTTTACCATGAGAAAATCTAGTTAAATAGACAATTATGACTATTTTGAAGATATGTTGAAGACTTTTGTACACCTGTTCTGTTCTATGAATCTAATGTCTCCTTTTATAGGTGAATCTAATGTTGCATCTGCATATGGAGCACCTCAACTTTGGAGAAGTTCACATTTTGCGAATGGGATGCCTTCATGTGGAGCACCGCTGCAGAAAGGAATTGTTAGGCTTTGTGACTGAGAGAGGCAAAGTCTTTGCTTCTTCCATGGAAGAATACCAAATTACCCTCTCTCTCACCATTCAATCTATCAGCCTTTATGTTTTGTCTAATTAAATGCATTTTTCAACATGTCGGTGCCACATAAGCTTCGGACTAATGTTAGGATTTACAAGCGGTCTGGTCTAGAATTATTGATCTTTTATTGCAGGGGTCATCGTTTCCAGCTGTCCTATGTTTGTTGTTTTTCTGCTGGAGGAGCCCAACCCCGCTAACGTCGTGTTCCTCGTACCGATGACGGACTTTGAACTTTATTTCTAATGAAATGGCATGCAAGATCACAAGACAATGCCTACGGGCAGCCAGGATGTTCCCACACTCGCTCGGCAGGAGCACGGCTTCCGAAACGACTACTTTCTTGGTCATCTAATCAGGGCTCTTATGTCTCTCTCCGGTGTAACCACAAGAGTCACTCGAGTTCGACGTATCTCACTATTGACTTTTTTGTGCAGGACTAATAGCTCACAATCAGTGAAAGTAACGACAAGGTTATGATCATCCTAAGAGCAACATCATTAGTAAAGTCCATCCCAATTTCTATGTAGAATAGTTAGAAGATCCTAAGTTCCATTTTTTAGATTCTCAGGTCCAACTCATCCATAAGAGCTATAGGTTAGACTTGAAAATTTCTAGAAAATTATTTTATAGAATAGTGAGTCCCAATTTGGAACACAATTCTAAATTTACATTATTATTTTTTCATATTAATTTTTGGCCACAATCATTGGGACCAAACTTATTTTATCATTCTCTACTATTCTCATACAAATCCAACTAATTCTACATTTACCTTCTTTTTTAAATGTTGGGCCTCAAAATAAAATTTTGAGCACCATCTACTAATTATGCTCTATCAAATGCTTAAATGGCCGACACCGTGTCGTGTTGAATCGAAATAATCAGTTTTATATTAAGCAACCTTTTGTTCTGTCAGCAGTTTCATGTGTCCCAAACATATCTTTAGTTCTTGAAACCACAATCATTCACATTTCATATTCTTGCACTCAGTAAAATCGCATCATCCGCCAAAAAGATAGTACCACAAAAGTAAAAAAAAATCCTAGTCTGCATTTCCTTAAAGGTGTAAGTAATCTTTTGTGGCTTCATTTTTTTCCTCTTCAAGAGTGCCTATACCAGTCTGGCCAAAAAAATTAATCAAAATCAAGCATACAACATAAAACAGATAAACCAAGTTTGAAAAGACTGCACTTGATAGCATCCCACACAACCACCCTTTTGACATATTAGTCAAACTTTCTACAGCTTCAGTATTAATGTTCTTCTAGTTGCTTTATGTAGATGCCTAACATCATTTTACTGCTGCAATATATTAGACATTCTGGGAGTATAACGTCCAACAGTTCAATTCAAAAGGGTTAAATGCTATATATATAATGAACATCTAAAATTATTGGGATTTTGTATTTAACATTTGCCCGTGAAGCAGATGTCTGTCAGCTAGCTCTTTTGATTGGTAGGAAACTTTAAAAGCAATTTTGCCACCTTAACTATGTAACAATCAGATATTCAGATGTTATGCTGATGTGGCATCAATATAAACTCTTCAAAGTACGCATCCACTAATACCTGATCCCAAACCCAACAAAGGAACTCAGCAATCAGGGTAGACCAATCTCCCATAGAAAGCAAAATAAAACAGATCCAGTCCCCCAACTTTCACAGACGGCTGATGTTTGCAAACTAAAATATTCTTAAGAAAAAGAAACATAAGATGTGCTACACGGCAGAAGTTTAAATAAATGCTTAATGAGTAAAATGCAGTCACAGAGTTCCAAAACTTTGAATCCAACATAACTACTAAGCTCGGATCCTATTGAAGTTGAACCCTTAGCCTTCTATAAAGTTTCTGAGCTTCAAAAGCATACCTGGACAAAAGGAAATGGTTTTAGAATAGGATCGCATGTTATACTAGAAAGTTCATTATTAACAAACAAAGATCAAGCTTAAACAAGTTTGGCCTGTGTTAACATGATTAAATACACATCAGAAGATCGTTTAACAAGGTTACGCAGTTTGTCACTGCCTATCTATCCAGAACCACCACCACCATTAGTCATAACCATAAAAATAAACTAGTTATATGCTATGAAATCCATCACCTTCGTGCTAAATATACAAGTGACACTAAATTCAAACTTACTGCAAAGTTGTTATTAAATGAAGATCTACCTACATTCGTGTAGGACTCGAAACCTAAAAAGTAGAGCCCACAAAAAATGAGTGAAATGTCCAACACTCCTACCCCAACCATCCTTACAAGAGCGCATTATATTCAAGCCTAGGTTTAAGACCCAGAGATGTATTACAAAAATATTGAACTTGGAGAAACGCTTCAAGGTTATAAAACAATTCCAAAAAGAAAAATTAGGAATATACATCAAAACTGATCCACAAAACCAGATCCCCTACAACCAAAATATTGTGCAGTCCGGTGCTGCCCATTGTAAATAAGAAGGTTACAGTATTTATTTGGGGGATGGGAGGGTAAAAATAAGAAGGTTACACAAATTTATTTGGGGGATGGGAGGGTAAGATATCGTGCATCAAGCCAAACTATAATGGGGCTTCACCAGGCTATATGATATTTTGGCTAAAGGGTAGGGATTTCAAATTCCAAAAGTAGAAGTCACTATGTCAGTCTTGCTCTCATTGTTCCATTAAAGTTGTAATCTTTTGTCAGTCCTCATGGATTCAGGTTATTTGAAGGTCCAGGTTTCCCAACGAAGTCCTAGAAAGATACAAGAATTTGATAACTAAAGAACTTAGTAGGAAATGATGAAACCTAGTGAAGGGGCTCCAAAACAAGTTCTTATCTAAAGTTTCCAACTTCTATTGCCTCTGCTTGGCTATTGGAAAAACTTCGAATGTACCAAACAAAGAGAAGGTTACATTCAACCAATGAGAATGGAAAGTTTTGTTGAGGAACCATCCTTCAACAAATTGAATCAGACAAAAAGGAACCCACTTTCAACTAATGAGAGAATGGAGAATTTTGCTGTAGGACAGACCTGCAACAAACAAAAAAATGGAAAATTTTCTTGAGGGGGGCACCTTCGAGAGGGCAGAGTGAGACAACCATTCTCTTCTTGTTCTTCCAAAGTTGGGGCCACCAAAATAAGATCCGGAAATTAAAAAACATCCCCAAAGTTCCTGGTTTCTCACAATATAACAAAAGTAACCAAGAAACTTTTATGATAGACCGGAGTTCCTTAAGAACCTTGTTGAGCTCTAAACACAAGGTTCTTGGCTTCCTTATTGAGTTCCAGCAACCAAACAACCTCCAAACCTAGTTACACCATATACCTTAAAAGTACTAGCACATTGTTTTCATACTAATAAGAGAACGCAAAGCTATTAGTAAATAGCTAAAACTAGATAACACCTCAAGGCAATGGAAAATCTCATAAATTTATGACTTGCTTCATATGTAATCTTGACACAACTATGGCTGGGCAAGAATCGCCTGAGGGACAGTTTGATAGTTAGAACTCAGCAAGGAAACATAGTTCCTTGCATTCTTTCATTTGGTTGGAGAGAACCAGAAAGTAAATAAGTTCCCTAATTCCTAGATCTGTTTTCCTTCCTTGGGCCCCACTCCCTTCTACATTTTCGTTGGTCGTCATTTGTTGAAGGTGTGCCCTAGTCATTTGATGGATTCTACTTTCTCCAATTTCCAATAGACAAACAATAAAAGTTGGAAAGTTTCAACAAAAACTTAAAAACTTGTGGTAACAGCCACAATAAGCCGAGAGGAAACAGCCATCCCCTAAGTTTTCGATTTCCTTATATATATAGGATTTGATTATCCTATATTTTAGTTCATTTTTTTTAGATATTCAACAACCGAATGATGGCTTTCATTAAGCAATGAGATTCATGTTCGTGAATTCTTGAGTTCAAAACCTACTATCCACATACATAATTATTGATTTATAAATTTATATATAATGCCCTTAATTTAAGTTGGTGTTTCGTTCCACCAGAAAAAGCTTTTGCATCTGCCACTTCTTCAAGCACCCTTAAGTTCTCAAGTATGTGACAGTTGAATTTAAAGCGCCTTTATATAGAACTAGTATATATATGCACGTGTTGCACGTATTTCATACAATTTAGGAAGAGCTTTTGCATTTATAAATTTATATATAATGCCCTTAATTTAAGTTGGTGTTTCGTTCCACCAGAAAAAGCTTTTGCATCTGCCACTTCTTCAAGCACCCTTAAGTTCTCAAGTATGTGACAGTTGAATTTAAAGCGCCTTTATATAGAACTAGTATATATATGCACGTGTTGCACGTATTTCATACAATTTAGGAAGAGCAAAGAACAACCTCATTAATTTTTTCCTTTTTAGTGATTAACAAACTGCCCCCATTAATTGAATTAACAAGATTAATTGATAAATACAAGGAAGGGCATATTTGGAAAGAAAATTTTCAGGGTGAAGCCCAACTTTTCTTATTATACACAAGATTTACAAAAGAAATTACATATCAGTGCTAGTAGGTTTTGAATTCAAGACCTTTTAGAAAAGACATGACCTTCCATACTGGACCACTGGTCACATTCAGTAATTTAATTTCTAAGAAACTGAATTACCAAACTCAGCTGGCTCTTGTGGTCAGCGAGGAGAGGTATAACCTCCCTGGCTAGACGGACGGTCTCGGAATCGAACCGCTGGGGAGGTGTTGGTGTGTGTGAAAATTGGGGACAGTGGGCCCAAAGGGCATGCAACGTAGCGTGCACAAAGTCCCGTGCGTTACACCGGACATCACAAAAAAAAAGAATTAAAATATAGGACAAACAAGGACTATATACAAGAAAACAGAAAACTCATGGCTGCTGCCTCTCCCCCTCAGGATGTGTCCCTACCAAGGAAGGGAAGCAAAGCATAAGGGCAAATGCCCTAGGCTACACAATCAACTGATTCAACTCTTGACATTTTCTATCCTCTCCTTGTCCTTCCAGACATCTAATAATGGAGAGAAAAGATGTTAGAAGGTGAAACCGCTCAGCAACCTCAGAAGACCACCAATATTATTATCCTTTATATAAATATCCTTATCATCCTTACAATGTATAGCTATTTCCATCAAAAAAAAAAATCATGCAATTTTATATGGGCATCTAAACATTTGCCCAGCAGAGCATAAACAGCAACAAGCATAGCCAATTCAACATGCACTCATCAATAATTAATTCAAATTTCCATTACTACATTTAAAGCTAAGCAGCAGGTACTACCAGACAAAAATATCAACAAAAAGACAAATCTAACAAGTATACAATGTATAAAGATGATAGGACCTTGCAATATGTGAAAGATTTAACATAATTAATAAGCAAATTTTAATGTCTTTGTTTCATGAATCTTTTGTAGGTTAATATGTAAAGTGTGGTGCAAATGTTCACAATAGTTAGTGGAGGATTTTTTTTCCGCGCACATGCCACTATGCCAGTGATATGAGTGGGCACATTTGATGTGTGTTTCATGTGTTAACAAGTATTATATTATGCTCATCACATATTCTAGAAGTTTCTACTAAGCTCTAAAATTATGACATATCAGAAACGTTGTATTTATGGAACCCAAGCAACAAAATTATTTTAACAAAACATATGGTCGTAACATTCTGTCTGTATAATATGGTACGGCCGTGGTAGGGTCAATGTGGTCCGATAATTTCTGCACAATCTGTATCTAACATGTGGCACTGATTGATCAATCTCAGAGAGTGAGGCTTGACAAGCAAGATATGTTTAAATTAAACCTAACACTAATCCAGATAAATGTAGAAAAATATAATGACTAATATTAACCAGGTTGTGACCTTAAGACACTTTAAGTTCAATAGTTCATACAACCATTTTACAACAAATTCAAAAGAATCAAATATCAAATTTTGATTTCAGACAATCTTTATCAGATCAGCTCTCTCAAAAATTATCCTCCAAAAGCTTTCCTAACACTTAATAGGATTGAAATCCCTATCGAATAATGAAAATTATTGGCACATATATAACCTCCAAGAGGTGGGTTAGCTAAATAATATGAAAAAGGACAAAGCCATCATCATTCCCAAACTCCCAAACTTCCATCCAAAGATTAGATTGATAAGTTGACTATAAGAAACTTTCAGTCTTATGCTCCATAGATGCAACAATAATTGAGACCTAAATTTCAAGCAATAAAGGCAGAATATAAAATATCCCTTTTATCTTTTCAAAATATACTTCTCTATGTATTTTCACCACAGAAGTTAGAAAGTAATCAGAATAATTAGAGAATATAAAATTATTGACACAAATAAGATAACTTGATATGAGAAAACCTACTTATTGAATAACTTTATAATTCCTTATTTATATTCATTACTGGTCTTACAATTGTCATAGCTTCTAACTATCATCTTATATAAATTACTCGGGGGTTGTTTTGTCACCTGCACCTCGGTAAAGAGTAGTACAAGTCATTTAGAACTCATGATGCAAAGGGCCATGCCATAATACTACAAATATTTTTCCACCATTTACTGCTCTGTATCTCACACAGGTTATGCAACTGGACTAACTTGCCAGTTAGTCATCTTAACACCAGACCTCTTTCGGTTTTTATTACTCATGTTGCAGCAAATTTTGTAACAAAATAGCTTAAGTATAACAGTTTAAGATTCCACACTATGTCACAATATATCAAGCAACCTACAGCAAACAAAGAGTCCTTTGAACGCATGCAACCAAATGCCAAGCTAGTCATAAATTCCCTAAGGAGTTAAGAGTGAACACCATAAGAACCACTGCTAAATTTCCAATGTGCGTTTTGCAGAAACAGAGAGAATTTTCCTGCAAACCACATAATGCAGCTTTATCCAAGACTTATAAGGAATCTAACCACCATAAAGGAAAAAACATGCAGGCGAGCATGACACAGATGATTCAAATGTTTCACAAAAAAATAGCGAGATCAGTTAACATTATTTTGAAATTAATTATTAGTCAGGAAGCCTAAGATCACACACTCTAATCAATGGGGCACATCTCAGTAGATTATTATAATATAATGCAACTAGTCATTGAAAATTAATAGCAATTGCACTCATCCTTAGTCAGTCATAATTTATATTTGACATCTAAAATAAATTAATGATCCAGCAGCTACACTATGTTGAAATATTTTGAGTGTTGATCATGCTGGATGGAGACCATTATAATGAACCTCGGAAAGGAGGTATTTCTCCTACAAAAATATATATTCATAGGTCGTTGCGCTTTACCATGCGCTTCCAACTAAAAAATTTACCCAAGAATTTCAGGCATGTCCCTACTATTATACTCTTCACCACCAACCAAAAATAAATTTAGCTATTTCTTTTTGAGAAGATATGGTTTGATGCATGGATTGCAATATATAAAGCTATCGTCACTCATTCTAACAGCTAGGATTCTCTCGCTCAGAATTCCATTTTAAAATGAATCTACCAGACTCTTCTAGGAAGCACAATTTCAGTCTCACAAGTGTAAGAGCATCCAAAGTGGGGACACTCCAAATTATTGATAATTATGTAAATCACTACTTTTGGAGTGTCCCCTTGATATTGGTACACAATTGTACACTCCAAATAAATACCCCAAATTAACCTCCCATTTTCACTCTCTTTTCCCTCCCTCTTTATTTTTGTTTCATGTTAGGAAAGAACGGTTACTTTTGGTGGACCCAACAATTATTGTAGAGGAGCTAAGACACGCTCCACTCTTGGCTTTCCAACAATTTTCAAGTATGGACAAGTGTCCAATGCAACATTCAAGTGCTACAAAATTTGACTTAAGTCAAAATGTAGCACTTGAACCTCTCCCACTGTGGATGCTCTAATGTGTGGTCTACTTTCCCATCATAATACACGAGCAAAATTCAATGACATACATAATAAAGTACTCAACTTTATCAACGTAACCAACAAACTTAATTGACAGAGATCAAACTCACCTCAAATATTGCTGGGATACATGAAAACCCTAACTTTAGCTCCCTGGGAGAAAGAAAAATTAAACCAACCAAATCAGACACCACAACAGAACAATACAACAATTCAACAACCAAGACATGAGAGAGAGAGAGAGAGATTTACCATGGATTTTGGGGGAAGGTTGGACTTGAACTTGGCGCGGACGACGCCGCTGTTCCCGTGGGGGCGACTGACCTTCCCCCAGATGCAGCGGTAGTGGGACCCGTCCTTCTTCACCTTCGCCTTGTAGACGTACGCCATGCGCTTGCCGGCGTACCACGCCACCTCCTCCTTCGTGTTCACCCCCTCGATCTGCACCAGCGACGTGTTCTCGTACTGGTTCGACTTCGATCTGTTCCCAAAAAAAACTCGTAATCACAAGAAAAAATCGAAAATAAATTTAGGGTTAGGGTTTGGCCATGAAATTTCCTTGCCTCTTGTATCCGAGAATCGTTCCGCGGACGTACAGTCTGTGATGAAGAACACACACACACACACAGAGAGAGAGAGAGGAAAATTAGTGTTAGGTTTTTTTTCATTCGACGGGGAGAAAATTAGGGTTAGGGCTTTGGGGACTATGACGTACCGAACGCGTTCTCCTTGGCGTCCCTTCACCATTTCGTCGTAGTAGTTCTGCGGTATGAAGGGTTCTTTGGTGGGGAGTGGACGACTGCGGAAGAAACCCTAGAACTTTGTTAGCGTTTATTTATAGGGGAGTAAGGAACGAGGGGTTACGTGATCGGGCGGTCCACATCTTCTTGGCCTTAGTTATCGTCAAATGGTTCGACTTTTTTCATTTTTCTATTTTTAGGTTGAATTTGGTTCAAGTTATTGGGTACAAATAGATCTGTCAAATGGGTCGGACTGATCCAGCCTGGCACAAGTCCGACCGAAAAATTGATTCATGTGTCGGTCCAGTCCGATTAATTGTGGGTCTGAGCTGGTCTAGTACAGTATATCGGCATATCTCGGACCATAAGAAAGGTCATGTAAACACAGATTTTTTAAAATTAAAATATAAATTTTTAGAATTTTTTCGTGATTTTTAATTATTTAAAATTAATATTCTTCAAGGATAAATATTTTTGTGAATTAAATTAAATATTATAATATTATAAAAAATATATTTTTGAGTGTAAAATAAATAATAAGATATAGTGTAATTTTTCTGGAATTTATTGGGCCCAAAAACTATTTTTAAATAGCTAAAAAGTATTGTTTTTAAATAAACCAGAATAAACCAGACTGAACCGAACCAAACCAAACCAAACCAAATTAAACTAACCCAACCCTAATGGATTGGATCTAGACCCGAACTCGCCAACCCATAACCCGACCCGACCCGTTATCATTACATTCAGTAAACTGAAACTTTTAAATCCCGTAACCGTCGCCGGCCGTTCGCCTCCCCTCCCCGCCGCGACCCGCCGGCGACCCCTCGGTTCGACTTTCCTCCGCCGGCCGACCGTCCACCTCCCCGTAACCGCGGCCCTCCCCCTATAAAATTCGACCGCCACCACCACCACTCGACTCCGGCCACTGACCGCTGCGACGACGAAGACGACGACCCGTCGACTTCTCCGCTGCTACCCCGGCCCCGACGACCACCACAACCACGACGACCCACCAGCAGTCGCAGCAACCGCAGCCACCCTGCTGTCGCCGACGACAACGTGCACCGCCGAGCCGCCACGTTCACGCGCAGCACACCGCGGCCGACCCCTGTTCCGGTGAGTTTTACTTCCTCCTTGTTGTGTCAATTTTTGAACGGCTTGTTGCGACATATTCGCAGTGTGACCTTCTCGAACCCTATACAATTAGATTGGGATATCGTGTCCTGTGTCGGTAGCAAACCGGGACGCAAAAACAGGAAAAATAACCCAATTTCTGGTTCTGGAAACTGTCCCGAAACCCCAAGTTCATAGCCATTTTTCTTCCAACCTGTTTAATAATTCTAAATTCCACTTGAACAGTAAATTAGACAATATAACCAAGTTTTAAACCCTGTAATTAGTTTATTTTATTGTGCTGTAAGTTTTATTTTATTCACGGGTAAGGTTGACTAAAAAATTTGGTTTTTAAAACCTAAATTTTTCCAAAATTGGGTGTGTTCCGCTAAACGAGGCGACTTCGTCGTGTGTGAATTGCATCGAAAGGCACGTATCGTCAATGCGAACGTGTAAAATTTCACGAAAGTTGATTTGGATGTGCGTGCACACCGGAATCAACGTGTATCCGTCAAAAAATCCCGTATCGGGCCTGTTCTGAAACTTGTTGTAACTTTGTGTGTGCTTGTCGTTTCACAACGAAACTTGCGTCATTGGATTTATAGCGTTACGCTGATCCTGTGACCCAAGTTTGGTTCGATTCTGAAAACGTTGACGAAACCCCGTATCGCGGGACCCACGGCTCCACTTGACGGGCGATTTTGTGATCGGCTCATCGGAATCCAGTTCTGGATATTCCGTTGGGTTCGTATCATCGTTCTGGACTTGTAGACACTAAGTTTGACAATTTTGGAGAACTTTGTCTCTAGCACATTTTTCGGTGCTAAGTGGGCCACATGTGGATTCCGTTTTTGACCAGAAACTGTCATTTCTGCTCATGTGTCTAAATTGGACTTATGGGTAGGCAATCCTAGCTATTTCATATCTTCTGAGAGTAATGGTAATGTTTATTTCAGCATCCAAAGGTGTATCTAAAGATCTCGCTGTTACCGAAGCAACTGAAGGAGTTCAAACCCCAGGCAAGTGTACCTTGCCAAACTTATAGTACTTGCTCTCATATTATTCTCTTAATTTATTTTTGTGATGTGTTTGTTCAATCTAGGACCGTGAGACATTGCTTAGCGTCCGAATAATATTCGGGTGTCGACGTCGTACGCGAAGTCGTGTAATGTCACTTAGAGAGTTGATATCACGATCCTCTATACTTTACGTGCTTGCTGTACCAAGTACGTCATACCATAGGACACCTGACACTATTCATGAGACAGAATCTTTCCTGAGATATTCAAGATAATTTTGTATAGGATTACAGGATTCGTGACGTATGACTTGCATTTTACATAGATATCATTATGACTCGCTGTAATAGTTAGAGGTCATGATCTTGCGTATTATGGACATGAGACATCGTGGACATGAGACGTGTGATTACATTGGGTGGAAAGAGACACACAGGCTACAAGTTGATTATATATATATATTTATTACTGCGGTGCTGTAGCCTTTACATCAGAGCTAGGCCCACTATGTGATATCACTACTACAGGCTCCCCGACACAGAGCTTGTAGTGGTCTTAACCTTAGTACTAGTGATGCTCTAATTTTCATATCACATAGCTGGTTACATAGTTTGCCCTATTTATATATTTTATATACTGCATTTATTTTGGCTTGAGTTATTCTTGTACCTTGTTATGTCCCCTGAGGACCTGGATCCGGATTATGTCCCCAGGTATAGCAGAGGAGATCTACCTCGAGGTATACAGGACATGAGCAAACACCGGAGTAGTACCAGCACCAGAGGATGAGGTGTTGCCAGAGGATTTCTCCTGAGTATTTTTGTTATATACTCAGTTATTTCTGTTTCTTGATACTCTATTTCCTGTCTCTTGGAATTCTGTACTAAACTCATTATCGGGTTGTTCCCAGAGACATGTTATTGAGACTTATTTGGATTATATTTCTCTATGATTAGTTTGACATTTGAATTATGTTTATCTTATGTGGATGAGACTATAATTCGACTATGATATGTATCGTAGACTATTATATTTGTTTTACAGCTTAAGTACACTCTAACGGGTCCATTAAATTGGATTTGTCCATTGGAGTGTGCTGCTGGCCATTGCTACATGGCTAGTCCCTCGGTATTTGGGACTGGGGCATGACATAATTTTTGTGGTGGCCCATGCAGGTTTACGACTATATTGTTCGGTTTCAACTAAGGAACCGAGCAAACCTGCCATAAGGATATGATAAGTTATAGGATCTCATCCACTTGATTGATTCGTTCTTGACCTCTATATCGACTTCAAAATAATTTCTTGACTTGCATCCTGTCTTGATTCTCTGTGCGCCTCTTATAGTTTATTTTAGATGTAGAGAAATGGATCTATAAGCAAGCGACGAGACTCCCGCAGGAATACCACAAGTTGCAGTTGTCACCTACGACGATGGAGTGACACCAGTGGGTGGAGTTCAATCAGATCAACAAAGCAATCAAGCAGGTCAACATACCTCAAGATTTCGGCGAGACGACATTCCACCACCACCGCAATTTACTCCACCGATGCATATTTTTCCACCAGGACAGCCTATGGATGGTCAGCAGATGTTCCAAATGTTCTAGGCAATGATGCAAGCCCAACAGCAGGTTCATCAAGAGGCCCAGCAAAGCTAGGCGGAGAAGTTATTTGACGGACTTAGCTCTGAGCTACAGAAATTAATCAGCTCCGTTGCAACTACTTCATACATGGACGTCCTTGCTGCAGCCCGACCCATGGAGCGCGTCACCAGGAGAGAGTCCAGCCAGAAACAGCCTCATGCATTAGCACCAGACCGAGCACAGCAGGAAAGAGCTGCAAAGCGACCACAGATGAATCCACCACAGAGAGCAGTATCACATTCCCTAACCCTTCCTACTTGTCACTACTGTTGGAAGTTAGGCCATATTGAGAGGGAGTATAGACTTAAATTGGGATTATGTTTAGCTTGTAGATCCAGTCAGCATTCGTTAAGGGATTGCCCTAAGCATAGAGAAGGAGCACCGATGGTTAACCGACAAACTTTACCAGCACTAGAAGGATATCAGCTGAGGCCACCCTTGGCATCGCAGACAACACTCTTCCAGCAGGCCCAGCAACAGCAGAGGATACCACCACAGGAACGTGGACATGCTTTTGCGATGACAGTGGAGAAGGCACATACTCGAGGAGTAGCGAATATGAGTAAGATTTAAGTTTTATTATAGCTATCTATTCCTAATAATATTTAGCACGTGCCTGTTAATTCTATTCCCTAGCCTAAGCCTAGTATTATGCTAGCATGAACTTGTTAGTTTGGATTAGTAATTGATACCCAAGTTTTTATAGGCTGTAGTTGATCCTTGCTCTAACCATATTCCTTTAATCTTGAATTACTTATCTCTCATTGCCTAGGAAAATATTTTTATTCCTCCCTACGTGTTATGCTTGAACAAATCTCTCACCCTTCCTCTCGATCTTTTTCTTGTTCATGATTCTTTATTCTTTGTGTCATGCTTCAACAAACATGTCTTGCAACCGCATCATCTCTTCTGACCGATTATGTTTGGTTTTCTTAATTGCGAGGACGCAATTCTTTTAAGGAGGATAGATTGTAAACACCCATATTTTTTAAAATAAAAATATAAATTTTTAGAATTTTTTTCGTGATTTTTAATTATTTAAAATTAATGTTCTTCAGGGATAAATATTTTTGTGAATTAAATTAATATTATAATATTACAAAAAATATATTTTTGAGTGTAAAATAAATAATAAGATATAGTGTAATTTTTCTGGAATTTATTGGGTCCAAAAACTATTTTTAAACAGCTAAAAAGTATTATTTTTAAATAAACCAAAATAAACCAGACTGAACCAACCGAACCAAATCAAACCAAACCAAATTAAACCAACCCAACCCTAATGGATTGGATCTAGACCCGAACCCGCCAACCCATAACCCGACCCGACCCGTTATCATTATATTTAGTAAACTGAAACTTTTAAATCCCGTAACCGCCGCCGGCCGTTCGCCTCCCCTCCCTGCCGTGACCCGCCGGCGACCCCTCGGTTCGACTTCCCTCCGCTGGCCGACCGTCCACCTCCCCGTAACCGCGACCCTCCCCCTATAAAACCTGACCTCCACCGCCACCGCCACCACTCGACTCCGGCCACTGACTGCTGCGACGACGACGATGACCCGTCGACTTCTCCGCTGCTACCCCAGCGCCAACGACCACCACGACCACGACTACCCACCAGCAGCCGCAGCAACCGCAGCCACCCAGCCGTCGCCGTCGCCGCCGAGGACGTGCACCGCCACGTCGCCCCGTTCACGCGCAGCACACCGCGACCGACCCTATTCCGGTGAGTTTTACTTTCTTCTCGCTGTATCAATTTTCGAACGGCTTATTACGACATGATTGCTGTGTGACGCTCTCGAACCCTGTATAATTAGATTGGAGTATCGTGTACTGTGTCGATCGCAAACCGCGATACAAAAACAGAAAAAATAACCCAATTTTTGGTTCTGGAAACTGTCCCAAAACCCCAAGTTTATGGCCATTTTTCTTCCAACATGTTTAATAATTCTAAATTCCACTTAAATAGTAAATTAGACAATATAACCAAGTTTTAAACCCTATAATTAGTTTATTTTATTGTGATGTAAGTTGTGTTTTATTCACGGGTAAGGTTGACCAAAAAACTTGGTTTTTAAAACCTAAATTTTCCTAAAACTGGGTGCGTCCCGCTAAACAAGACGACTTTGTCGTGTGTGAATTGCATTGAAAGGCACGTATAGTCAATTTGGACGTGTGAGATTTCACGAAAGTTGATTTGGATGTGCGTGCACACCGGAATCAACGTGTATTCGTCGAAAAGCCCCGTATCGGGCCTGTTCTGAAACTCATTGTAACTTCGTGTGTGCTTTTTGTCACGCCCCGATCTCCCGCAGGCAAATCGGCCGTTCCTGCTAGGCGGGAATCACCCTCGCCAGCGCTCCCGCGGAACGATCGCTTGACCCATCCGGACGTGATGCCGCACGAACGTGAACCGCACCCGTGCAAGGCCGTGATTCATTGGCTGGCGGTAAGAGTTCTAAGCCACAGAGTCGCACAGATTGTCCGAGTGCAGCGGATTCATGAACGTATAGCGATTTGGTAACAAGTTCTCTGAGTTGACAAATATAGCGGAAGCATTGAAACACAAGTTAAAGTAAAGCAAGCTCTTTTATTGATATGAACAAGTGTTACAGGCGGCGTATAGCCGAGATTACAATTCGCTCAAGCCTCTCTCTCTGAAACAGTAAAGCGTGCCAAGTGGCTACATTTGTAAAATGATTGTACAGGCGATGTTCAGGCGAGTTCGGGCTATGTTCTCAACATTATGTCTTGTATATGTGCTTCAGTCCCGGACGCACCGTTGCTTCGGAGTGATGTCCACGCCTTAGCACGCACGTTGGAGGCGTCCGCACCGAACGAGGTTCTCCCGTACCCTGCATACAAACTGGTGGATTATCAGTACATTGAATGCACTGGTGGGGAAGCTACTCGCCCGCTCGTCAAATCCAAACACGTAATACAGGTTCTGTGCACAACTATTAAGTTGTCTTTCTAGTTGCCTTAGGATCAGTTTCATGCAAATATTGAATAGCCTAACGTGTCGGGCAGTGCGCCGTGCAACATGAGAGGAAACACGGCGAGACTTACCAACTTACCATCTCCTTCCCTGTCCAAGGCAAATATTATTAATTCATGCACGGGCAAGTATAAACATTCAGGAGCATAGCATATGCAAACATGAGGGTCGTTATTTTCAGATCGTTCAGGTGTTCAGTTCATTGATGCTATGCAATGATTCGCACGCGGATAGCCGCTAAGCGAGGATGACTTATCTATATGAACAGAAGTCGCTGGCAAAGCCATAAAGGACCAGTTATAGTCTTGAACAATGATGGAAGCAACAAAGATGCAGTGGTGGTTGCAGGCCATCCTGTCCAGATGCAGTAGACTATCGTGCAGTTCATTATAGTCTTGAACAAGGATGGAAAGCAACAAAGATGCAGTGGTGGTTGCAGACCATCCTGTCCAGATGCAGTAGACTATCGTGCAGTTCCATCCGGATCGGAACGGTCCCAGTGCCCCGGTGACCGCCCGTGGAACTATACCTCGTTTCCGAGTTGTCCGCGACATGCAGGTCAGGATCTCGATCTGGCACAGGAACAAGTTCGATGCAGTATGTGTATATATTGAACAAGTCCGGTATGGAACGAGTTCGAGGCAGTATATATACAGAACTTGGTGAGGTAGTATTCAGTGACTCAGTAGTATTTGCCAGGCCAGTTGATTCAGTAGTTTGCTCCATGAGCTGTGATTCAGTAATTTATTCAGTCAGGGTGCAGATTCCCTGGTTCGGAAATTGCCTTGGTGACCTAACGGTCCCGTATACTTGCAGGTTCATTCAGGCACGGAACGACTACGTAGTAGTCTTCCGGGGTTTGGATGAATACAAGGCAACTTACAAGCAGATAAGCATGCGTTTCTAAGGAACGTAGGCAGGCACGTTTGCTCGGACCCGAAGGTAAGCCGAGAGTTAGATCGTTAGGGACTTAGCATGCGAGGGTCTGAATATAAGCAGTATTTCATTTTCCATGTTCTAGCAAGCAATACAAGTTGGGATTATTCCCTTAGCTAGGTGCGTTGGATTTATTAGCATGCAGGGTGAATCACCTAGCGACTAGCATGAACATTCCAGATTTTATGTGTGCTGGCTAAGCAAAGACAAGTTCACCATAGCCACCCACCTTAGCGATGATTCGTCTCGGTAGAGCGATACGTCAAGCGAGCCTCTGAAAGTCCAAGCCAGATTCCTGTAGGGACAAGTCTGGATATCTTTTGCTTCTCGTTGAGGCAAGGCGGGTCGGGACAGTTGCACTATTGCCGTTTGAGACGGTAGTCCGCTTGAACGGAACGGGGTATTATACTTTTCATTTTGCAACAAAACTTGCGCCATTGGATTTGTAGCGTTACGCTGATCCTGTGACCCAAGTTTGGTTCGATTCTGAGAACGTTGACGAAACCCCATATTGTGGGACCCACGGCTCCACTTGACGGGCAATTTTTTGATCGGCTCATCGGAATCCAGTTCTGGATATTCCGTTGGGTTCGTATCATCGTTCTGGACTTGTAAATACCAAGTTTGAAGAATTTGGAGAACTTTGTCTCTGGCACATTTTTTGGTGCGAAGTGGACCACATGTGGATCCCGCTTTTGACCAAAAACTGTCATTTCTGCCCCCGTGTCTAAATTGGACTTATGGGTAGGCAATTCTAGCTATTTTATATCTTCTGAGAGTGATGGTAATGTTTATTTCAGTATCCGGAGGCGTACCTGAAGATCTCGTTGTTACCGAAGCAACTGAAGGAGTTCAAACCCCAAGCAAGTGTACATTGCCAAACTTGCAGTACTTGCTCTCATATTATTTTCTTGATTTTTTTCTGTGATGTGTTTGTTCAACCTAGGACCGTAAGACGTTGCTTAGCGTCCGAATAATATTCGGGTGTCGAGGCCGTACGCGGAGTCGTGTAACGTCACTTAGAGAGTTGATATCACGATCCTCTATACTTTACGTGCTTGCTTTACCAAGTACGTCATACCATAGGACACCTGACACTATTTATGAGACAGAATCTTTCCTGAGATATTCAAGGTAATTCTGTATAGGATTACAGGATTTATGACATATGACTTGCATTATACATAGATATCATTATGACTCGATGTAATAGTTAGAGGTCATGATCTTGCGCATTATAGACATGAGACGTCGTGGACATGAGACGTGTGATTACATTGGGTGGGGAGAGACACACAGGCTACATGCTGATTATATATATATATTTATTATTGTGGTGCTGTAGCCTCTACATCAGAGCTAGGCCCACTACGTGATATTACTGCTACAGGCTCCCCGACACAGAGCTTGTAGTGGTCTCAGCCTGAGTACTAGTGATGCTCTTATTTGCATATCACATAGCTGGTTACATATTTTGCCATATTTATATATTTTATATACTATATTTATTTTGGTTTGAGTTATTCTTGTACCTTGCTATGTCCCCTGAGGACTTGGATCCGGATTATGTCCCCAGGTATAACAGAGGAGATCTACCCCGAGGTATACAGGACAGAAGCAGACACTAGAGCAGTACCAGCACCAGAGGACGAGATGTTGCCAGAGAATTTCTCCTGAGTATTTTTGTTATATACTCAGTTATTTCTATTTCTTAATACTCTATTTCATGTCTCTTGGAATTCTGTACTAAACTCATTATCGGGTTGTTCCCCGAGACATGTTATTGAGACTTGTTTGGATTATATTTCTCTTTGATTAGTTTTACATCTAAACTATGTTTATCTTCTATGGATGAGATTAGAATTAGACTATGACATGTATCGTAGACTATTATATTTATTTTACAGCTTAAGTATACTCTAACGGGTCCATTAAATTGGGTTTGCCCATTGGAGTGTGCTGCTGGCCATTGCCACATAGCTAATCCCTCGGTATTTGGGACTGGGGCGTGACAGGTCTGGCCCGGCCCGAAGACCAAGTTCGTCCCGACCCGTTGTCTGGCCCGGTACACGTGGAAGACATGAAGACTACCTAACATTTAGACGAGAACACTATTTTGTGGTATCCTGAAGACTATCTAGCATTGATGTAGATAGATGTTATATATTTTAAACCCTTGAATGTCTTCTTCAGTTATTCGTTCTTTTACCTCTTTTACTCCTTTTCTTAGAACATGTATGTGTATAGAGGTTGTTTTTTTCCTTTCCTTTTTCTTTTCTTTTATTGAAGTCAATTCATGGTTAGATATAGTAACCTTGTTTGGGACTGGAATATAAACATGAATCAGTTCATGCGCTAATATCTGGAATTGAATAGCTAATATGACAGAAGTACTCTAATGTATATGTTAGCCCTATATTAGTATAAAGTGATTCATGCGCTAATATGGCTAATTTGTCGTCTTTAGGCCACATTTTTGTACAACAAAGAACTGTCCTATTACATTTTTATTAACATCAGCTGAATACATGTCCCATACATGTAAACAGTTCACGTACAGGCCCCAGCCCGTCCCGATACGAAACCCACCGTGTCGTAGGCCACATGCCTGGCTGGGCTCATATTTTTACCCTTAAGTGTCACGCCCCAGTCCCAAAAATACGTAGGACTAGGACACGTAAGCATGCCAGCCGCATGGATATGGCAACTCCAATATATGGAAACCAATCCACACGTACGCTGTAATATGAATATAAAATCCACAAGTGGTATAAAATGTAATACAAGTCACAGGGTAAAATCTAAATCTCATCCACAGAAAATCAATATAAATAAATAACCAACATCTATATAACTAGATCTCAATAAGAAGTATCTAAAGATGATAGTTGGATGGAAACAAATCCACTACCAACTCGAAGGTAAGAGCAAATATTAAAGTAAGTACAACACAACAACACCATATAAGAACACCATCTAGCAATCACGGGCTCGAAGAGAGGACATCCACGAAACATATATAGCCATCCGATCTGTGCTCCTGCAAATACTCAAGAATAGATACACCTGGCAGAGGACCAGGTCCTCAGAGGGACGTAACAAAATACAGAAAATACGAGCCAATTTGAATACAGTAAACATGCATATTATTTAAAAATAAATAAGTACGCTGTACAAGACCATCTATATAAATGCAAATGAGGACAACTTTTCGACGTATGGGCAAGGGTAGTCTACTCGATCTAAGCCTCACAACTCACACACCCGTCTAGAATATCAGAAATCGACATACCTCTGGGGTAGCGACCAGCGCGACTCTACAGAAATCGACATACCTCTGGGGTAGCGACCAGCGCGACACACGCCCGTAGTGCGAGCTATATACTACGGTTTACCAGAGTGGTTAAAAGCCCATACGCCTAATAATTGTCCTCTATGATACTAAGTGCCATGTGTGTGTCAACATATCTAATACATAGTAATGACTGAAAGAAAACTACACATGCAAGAACTATACAGAAATGAAATAAATAAACAGAAATATAAATAGCATGCAAAGCACTGTAAACAATTTGGTAAGGTATCTTGCCTGGTAAGAAAGCTGCAAGGTGTACTGTCCAGAAGTCAAACGCACAGGATCAAAAGCTATGGCCACAGAACAATTGTCTTCGGATGCTGAAATAAATATCACCAACGTTCCCAGAATAAGCAAAATAGCTAAAAAGTACTTCCCTTTCGTCCAATTTGGACACAGGGGCAAAACGGTAATTTCGGGCAAAAGTGGGGTCCACGTGTGGCCCACTTTGCACCGAAAAATGTGCCAAGGATAACAGTCTCTAAATGGGACAAACTATAGGTTAAACAACTCTAAATGTCAATACGAACCCAACGGTATGTCCAAATGTGGATTCCGATGGGCCGAACTCAATTTTGTCCAAAAAATCAACTGTAGGGCCCGCCAATTGGCGATTTGGTCAACCGTCTCAGAATTGCGTGAAAATTGGGTCACAGGACCAGCGCGTTACCACGAGTCCAGTGGCGCAAGTTTCGTCGTAATCTGACAAGCGTGCACAAAATATGTGCGAGTTCCACAAAAGTTGCGATACGGTGTGTGTCCGCGGATACGGCCTGATTTCGGCGCGCACACGCGTCCGAATCAGTCTCCACAAATTTTTACGTGTCCAGTTATGCTGCGTACACCATTCAGTACACTTGGCACACGGCGGGGCGGTCCCGTTTGGCGGGGCGCTCTCCGTTTTCCAACTTTTGGAAATCTGGAAAAAGTGGGTGCGCGCAGTTTTGTGACGAATATAATTATGTCCACAGCAACTAATAGCATAGGGTTATTTAACAGAAAATAAAGTAGGTCAGGTATTCTACAGGTATCAAAAAGAATCACTGAATTCGGATCTCTGTGGTGGGAGATACGAACTCGGCAATATGGGTGATCGTTCTGGAATTCTGCGATTTCAGAATTCTGTCTGCTCGGCCGACTTGGGCGCTGTTTTTCACCTAGGGACACACGTTTTCCGAGGTTGGCTATAAAACAGATATGGAAGAGGGTTAAGGGGTGATCATACCTATGAAGACGGAACAGCGTTTGGTTGAGCGAGTCGACGGAAAATCACGCCGGAACGAAGGTGCCTCGAGTGGGAAACTGCAGTTCGCGAGGTCGGCGTCGACGGGATGGTTGGATGGCTTGGTGGGGCTTCTCTGGCTGCGGTGACGGCTCTAGATGGGAAGAGGAGGTCTGAAGATTTAGGTTAGTGTTTTTGGGAGAGAAATATATATATATATATATATATATATATATATATATATATATATATATATATATATATATAGGAAGAGAGAGAGGGTGAATAGGAGCGGGTGGTGCGCTGAAGAAGGGTCGGGCAAAAGGGGTTTGGGTCCCTGGGAATTAATTCGGCTGAAGGGGGGCGGGTCATTTGGAAGCAAGTGGGCGGAAGGTTGCTGGCTGCTGCATTGTTGGATGTTAAGCAAAATGCTAAGTAAAGGAATAGTAGTTAGGAATGTTAGTATTTACTATTATTATTATTTTACTTATTATTAAATTCCTTTTACTTTCTTTTCTTTTCCTTTATAAAATATATATATACATATATATATATATTTGTATATACATATATATATATATACATACTCATAAGAAAATTTATAGATTAGGGTATTGCACTTCGTTAGGCTAGCAACAACTCGAGGGGTCTCCTACATGGAATAAATTTCGAAAAATTCCTGATGGTCCCATAAGTCATCTAAGTGCCCGAACACCTAAAATAAAAATTATTAAAAATTTATTTCTCCTATTTAGACCTAATTACTATAATTTAATTAATAATTAATAAATAAATGGTATATACGATTTTCTAGGAATGGGGTTTTACATTCTACCCAACTTATAAAAATTTCGTCCTCGAAATTAAAATTAAGCCACGATAGAATGCAAGGATGGTATAAGATTTGCATCGTTTAAAATGCAAGGCTAGGTTTAAAAGGGGTGGGCGATGTTGCGCATTGCACATCCCGAAAAATCATGAAAAAAATCCACATGAGCGAAAAATAGGTTTCTTCATGTGTCATGTCCAATGGTGTGGACACCTAAATGCTCTTTTGCATGAAAGCGCCCAACAATTGAAAAATTGCACAAAGTTGAGAATTGGATGATGGGCATGTCTAGGATGAGGGTGTAGAATTTGTAGGAAGGCAGTGGCTAGTGTAGTGCTCCAATTATCGGAGCACGATAAGGACGCTAAGTGATATAACTATTGTAAAATTAAATAAAATATCGTGTTCTATCTCTAACTGGACTCAGCTAACCTTAGTCTCACTAACTCAGCCAAGTAGGTCAAATTTTTGGGTGAGGGGTTCACAATCTGCCGAACTTAAAATTTTCCATCTACCACCTAAGGCTATACATCTAGAAAAACTATTGCTCAAATTATTTAATCATGATTTTTTAATCCTCAAAGGTTTAACACCAAACATATCACCTATGATATGCCCTTAATCAATTATAAAAGAAGGTCGCTAAGTAATGTGATTAGCCTTATGGGGTATATCTAGTACTTATTAGTGTCAACTTATACCAGCCCGAGGTTTCGCCTTTCCGAAATAGGGGAAGACGGAGAGAAATAATAAAGAACTCAAGGTGAAGGTGACAGAATACAAGTACGAGGTTCAAAGAGATTTAAAGAATCGAAAAGAGAGTTGTCAGGACAGTTGTGGATTGAAATCCTATTTTTTTTTGGTAATTTCCTATTTACATGCTCGTATCAGTACAGTTATGTAACCGATACGATGTGTTAGACATATCTAGGGGCAAGTATATCTGTCTACTACCATATATCTCAATCCACGTAAAGTAGTAATGCGAAGAGCGAACCAAGCGCACTAAGGTTAGCTAGACCTTAATACACCGATTCTGATTAGGCAATTGTATCATTGTGTGCACCCAATAATACACATGCCATGAGCAAGCTCGATAAAAGAATAAGCTTGCAAAAACTAGGCTATAATAGCAGCATAAATCAAGGTAGTACAACAAACATAAATACGCTGGATTATGATGAAAGAAGGTACAAATTAATTCAAGTTCGCAGAAGCAAAAAACAACATAAGCAATAATAATAAAAGACTCTACAATCTCTACAGTTATCATACTAATTCCTTGTCTAGGTCGATATTTGACAAAGCAGGGGTATGGCTTCTAAGCTCTACAGTCTGGAAAAAAAAACAATGTCGTCCTAAGCTAGCATACAGTTAAATGTCATTCATTCACACTTCAATAATAATAAGGCAAAAGACTATGTGATACTATGTTGTGAGGTATACTACCCAACTTATAAAAATTAACTAGTACTGTAATTATCTTAAGGATACCATAGAAATTCTTGTTAAGGTTTACGAGAAGGGTCTTGGTACTTATTAGGGTATCCTCTATGCTAGGGTCAAATATTATGGTAAAACTTCTAACTAACTCTAGTAGCATCTATACTACTCTCAAGTCTTCATAATACATAAAGGGGTAATGATAAACCAATCTATAGATAAGGAATTCTACGGTTTACTTAATTATTCTAAACTTAGTGGGGTGTCTATATTCTCGTTGTATTTTTAATAGGTGTGCTACCATAATCATCATCCTAATAACAGGGGTTCCTATATTCTAGCAGAAGGCTATACTCAAGGAACTATTAGGGAAGCACATGAATCAAGCAGGATACAATTGTTCAAAATAGAACAGATAGGAGGAGATGAATCACAGTCAATTGTGGATGAGATCCTATACTCTAGTCCTAGGTGCAGGCTTGTTCGGTACAGTAACGTAACCGAGACAATATGCTCTTGACCTGCATGGGCCACCACTAAAATATGTCACGCCCCAGTCCCAAAAATATGTAGGACTAGGACACGTAAGCATGCCAGCCGCATGGATATGGCAACTCCAATATATGGAAACCAATCCACACGTACGCTGTAATATGAATATAAAATCCACAAGTGGTATAAAATGTAATACAAGTCACAGGATAAAATCTAAATCTCATCCACAGAAAATCAATATAAATAAATAACCAACATCTATATAACTAGATCTCAATAAGAAGTATCTAAAGATGATAGTTGGATGGAAACAAATCCACTACCAACTCGAAGGTAAGAGCAAATATTAAAGTAAGTACAACACAACAACATCATATAAGAACACCATCTAGCAATCACGGGCTCGAAGAGAGGACATCCACGAAACATATATAGCCATCCGATCTGTGCTCCTGCAAATACTCAAGAATAGATACACCTGGCAGAGGACCAGGTCCTCAGAGGGACGTAACAAGATACAGAAAATACGAGCCAATTTGAATACAGTAAACATGTATATTATTTAAAAATAAATAAGTACGTTGTACAAGACCATCTATATAAATGCAAATGAGGACAACTTTTCGACGTATGGGCAAGGGTAGTCTACTCGATCTAAGCCTCACAACTCACACACCCGTCTAGAACATCAGAAATTGACATACCTCTGGGGTAGCGACCAGCGCGACTCTACAGAAATTGACATACCTCTGGGGTAGCGACCAGCGCGACATACGCCCGTAGTGCGAGCTATATACTACGGTTTACCAGAGTGGTTAAAAGCCCATACGCCTAATAATTGTCCTCTATGATACTAAGTGCCATGTGTGTGTCAACATATCTAATACATAGTAATGACTGAAAGAAAACTACACATGCAAGAACTATACAGAAATAAAATAAATAAACAGAAATATAAATAGCATGCAAAGCACTGTAAACAATTTGGCAAGGTAACTTGCCTGGTAAGAAAGCTGCAAGGTGTACTGTCCAGAAGTCAAACGCACAGGATCAAAAGCTATGGCCACAGAACAATTGTCTCCGGATGCTGAAATAAATATCACCAACATTCCCAGAATAAGCAAAATAGCTAAAAAGCACTTCCCTTTCGTCCAATTTGGACACAGGGGCAAAACAGTAATTTCGGGCAAAAGTGGGTCCACGTATGGCCCACTTTGCACCGAAAAGCGTGCCAAGTGTAACAGTCTCTAAATGGGACAAACTATAGGTTAAACAACTCTAAATGTCAATACGAACCCAACGGTATGTCCAAATGTGGATTCCGATGGGCCGAACTCAATTTTGTCCAAAAAGTCAACTGTGGGGCCCGTCAATTGGCGATTTGGTCAACCATCTCAGAATTGCGTGAAAATTGGGTCACAGGACCAGCGCGTTACCACGAGTCCAGTGGCGCAAGTTTCGTCGCAATCTGACAAGCGTGCACAAAATACGTGCGAGTTCCACAAAAGTTGCGACACGGTGTGTGTCCGCGGATACGGCCTGATTCCGGCGCGCACACGCGTCCGAATCAGTCCCCACGAATTTTCACGTGTCCAGTTATGCTGCGTACACCATTCAGTATACTTGGCACACGGCGGGGCGGTCCCGTTTGGCGGAGCGCGCTCCATTTTCCAACTTTTGGAAATCTGGAAAAAGTGGGTGCGCGCAGTTTTGTGACGAATATAATTATGTCCACAGCAACTAATAGCATAGGGTTATTTAACAGAAAATAAAGTAGGTCAGGTATTCTACAGGTATCAAAAAGAATCACCGAATTCGGATCTCTGTGGTGGGAGATACGAACTCGGCAATATGGGTGATCGTTCTGGAATTCTGCGATTTTAGAATTCTGTCTGCTCGGCCGACTTGGGCGCTATTTTTCACCTAGGGGCACATGTTTTCCGAGATTGGCTATAAAACAGATATGGAAGAGGGTTAAGGGGTGATCATACCTATGAAGACGGAACAACGTTTGGTTGAGCGAGTCGACGGAAAATCACGCCAGAGCGAAGGTGCCTCGAGTGGAAACTGCAGTTCGCGAGGTCGGCGTCGACGGGATGGTTGGATGGCTTGGTGGGGCTTCTCTGGCTGCGGTGACGGCTCTAGATGGGAAGAGGAGGTCTGGAGATTTAGGTTAGGGTTTTTGGGAGAGAAATATATATATATATATATATATATATATATATATATATATATATATATATATATATATATATATATATATATATATATATATATATATAGGAAGAGAGAGAGGGTGAATATGAGCGGGTGGTGCGCTGAAGAAGGGTCGGGCAAAAGGGGTTTGGGTCCCTGGGAATTAATTCGGCTGAAGGGGGGCGGGTCATTTGGAAGCAAGTGGGCGGAAGGTTGCTGGCTGCTGCATTGTTGGAAGTTAAGCAAAATGCTAAGTAAAGGAATAGTAGTTAGGAATGTTAGTATTTACTATTATTATTATTATACTTATTATTAAATTCCTTTTACTTTCTTTTCTTTTCCTTTATAAAATATATATATACATATATATATATATTATAAATATCTATATGCCTAAGTTATATACATATATAGGTGTATAGGTAAGATATGGGTAATCGGGTAAATGTGTGTGGATATCTATATACATAGGTATATACATACTTAGATGTATATATATATGGTAGATATATATATTACCTAGCCTAGATTAATAACTATGTATATAATTAATAGCTAGGTAGCTAGTTAGAGGGTTTTAGAGCGAAACCTCAATACCTTGAGATACCGAGGTATCTCGATACCTTGAGATATTCAAGGTATTGAGTTTCGAGCGGGGTATTTGAGCATTAGCCTAGGAAATGCTTTGGAGTGATTTTTGTATGTTTATATGTATATAATTACGCGTGCTAGCATAGGTTTTAGCGGGTTTAGGCGGGGTGCGTGGCCTAGGGCGAGGTATCGGATACCGAGGGTATCCCGGTATCTCGATTAGGCGAGTTTGTGAGTTTAGTGGCTTAATGACCTCGGTTTGACCTAGAATTTCAGGAGCACCCTAGTTTGACCCAGACTTGACCGTAGTTGACTCGGTTGACCGCCAAAGTCAACTTTTGACCTAGTTTTGACCTAGAGTTGACTTTTTGGACCCAGAGTTGACTTTTTGACCCAGATTTCACCAGTTTGACCCGTTTGACCTAGAACGACCCTAGAAGCCTATTTTTTAATTATTTTATATCTGTTTAACTCATTAGAACCCTGTTTAACCTTGCTTTTCGCATTAGGTCCTTGCGACACCGGTTCGGATCGCCAGTTGCTCAGGACGTCAGGCGAGTACATTCTCTGATAGTTTTCATTATCTGATATTTATTATGATTCAGCTTCTAGTATAGTATCATCTGATTATTCTGGCACCACACGGGACACTGACTGGTATTTCTGGATTCATTTACTTGCGACACGTACATTTCATGTTTCTGGCCTCTATTCTGGAATCACTACAGGCATCACTACAGGCATCATTCATGTTCAGGCTGGACTCATCTTGATTTGCGTGTCGGGTCTTGGATCCACTTGTATTAGTCGGGGCGGGGAAATACTCGAGTAGACATGTAAACATTCCTATCTGGCATTATCAGGAATCACTCCCTCTGGTCTAATCTGGAATGATAGCAGCCGCGCACCCAGTGCGCGGTGAGCCGTACTTACCCCTAGCCGTTTACATGTCGAAACAAGTATTTCAAAGACACCGAGTTCATTCTTTATAGTCTGGACTCTCATGCATTTCTTGACTTGTCTCACTTACATGTTTCTGGACTTGACTCACTACATGTTTTTCATGCTGGACTCACTACACGTTCATGTGCACAGACTTACTCTTAGTGTAGATTTCTTGTATCTTGCAGTTACTACTATCTTGTTTCTGATATTCCTGCATCTTTACCTTTATGCACCAGTGATACATGTTTATTTCCTGTTTCATACTTGCTTCATTCTTCTTGCTACTTGCTATAACTGTTTTATAGTTTTTATCATTTAAATGGAACTGCTGTTAGAGATGTACTTGCTCCAGTCCTGACTGGACATATTTTTCCAGAGTATCCGGAGGAGTGGTGTCCGACGTTTTATGGACCTGAGCCTGTCGATGGTGCAGACAGGGACCCTCTAGTTTAGGAGTGATTTCCGGGTTGGTAGCCGGGATCACTGAGACTTTGTTGTTGTTTTTATTAGCTTTTAGCACCGGATTTGTCTCCGGTTTTAGATTGAGACCTTGTTTGTATATTATTTTTGGATGTTGTATTATTATTTGATGTTGTGGTTGTTGTAGTAGTTGTTGTTGGTTAGACTTTATAGTTGTTAGATCTCTGTGTTATCTTATCGTGCTTAGATTCGTGATTGAGTATATTGTGGTTATCTTTATGATATTGCTCCTCCGTTTGGAGTTGAGATCTCGGCAGATATATATATTGTTTGTGTGGTTGCCCTCCTTTTGGAGAGGTCATGCCCGATTTTTTGTGTGAGATTATTATCTAGATAGTTGACCTAGACAGCGTTCTACCGCCGATGCTGCGGCGTAGGCTGGACGTACCCACGACTCATGCCCGATTTTCTGGGTGCGGGTCGTGACATATATATATATTTGTATATACATATATATATATATATATACTCATAAGAAAATTTATAGATTAGGGTATTGCACTTCGTTAGGCTAGCAACAGCTCGAGGGGTCTCCTACATGGAATAAATTCCGAAAAATTCCTGATGGTCCCATAAGTCATCTAAGTGCCCGAACACCTAAAATAAAAATTATTAAAAATATATTTCTCCTATTTAGACCTAATTACTATAATTTAATTAATAATTAATAAATAAAGGGTATATACGATTTTCTAGGAAGGGGGTTTTATATTAAGTCCGGCCCGGCCCGACTCATTATAGTGCATGGGCTTGAGAGGCCCGGCATGGCCCACCCCAAATTCGGATCAGGCTGGCTCAGCCCGGCCCACTTAACATCTCTAGGTACAAACATCAAAGGCTGCTTGGCAATACAATTTCTTGTTTGTTTTTATAATCTAATTTAATTTTATACAAGTTTTGAAAATAATGGTGAGTCTCCAATTGAACAATGATATGAATCTTTACAAGGTTTGATTTGTATTTGTCATATCTCGCTCCTAGAATACGAAAATATCGAATACGTGACATTGGTCAGTTACGCACACGTGAACACCGACACAATGGGATGTGTATATGTTGTACTAGAATAAAGGCATATATAAGCATGCATGAGTCATATGGTCCACAAAAAATCTATATCTCAACCCATAAGATGCATAATGTAAATGATAGACATAATAAGATATGTCTGCAGGTTCACAATCCAAATGCCTCATTGGCCAATAAGTACAAGGTCTAGCAACATAAATAAAGTTATAATATATACGAGCATGTAAAGGGGGATACGCATACACAAATTTCCATCAGACTCATGTTACAAATCATTATGTCACACATGTTCGATCATGACAAGGTATAACATGCATGGATCATGTCTCACATGTATCATGTATCACGTCATGTGCCCGCAATATCGGGTATATGTTGTGAGCGTGCCCTGCCTACGCCACGGTATTGGCGGTAGCCAACTGTTCTAAACCTCAACAATCGCCACATATTCATAATTATCAGTCTTGCTCAATCACAGAAACTAAATAAGAAACAAACCCAACACATGTACCCATGATCACCACATCCACTAGTGTAGTTTTAGTACAATGTACAAATCATAATCCGGAGACAAATTCGGTGTAAAGTAATCAACATCATACATGCCTCATCAATACATCACTTTAGACATAAAATCTAACTAAATCCTCCAAAGTAGTCTTCCGATCCAAGTGCATTCTCGACCACATAATATGTCAACATCTAGTCAAGATTGGAGCATAGTACAAATACAACTAAGGAGTTCCACAAAACTCATGCAAAGCTATGTAAAAAAATACTGCAAAGAAAACCACAAGTCAGAATACAACATGATAAAATAACACTTGGAACCATGAAAGACAACGATAAACTGTAACCATAAACAAACACGTAAATACCAACTCCAATAAACAAAACAAGTAAATACCAAAATTTGACAATGACACGTACACTTGAAAATTCGACTATAGGCATGCAAGCAGGAATAAGACAGTCATACGTGAGATGCATGACCGAATGTACATGTAAATAGAACAACCATGGTGATTGAATGTACAGGTAGCCAGGAATAAGACAACAACATATGATTGAATGTACAGGAATCCAAAAATAAGACAATCATATGTAATTGAATGTACATGAATACGAAAATAAGATAATCACGCATGTTCGAACGTACAAGCAAGATGACTTCATGCCACCAGCATTTTTCCTCATACTAGACAATACACGAGAACTATACACGACATAAGATCAATCACGATACAATGAACAAAATAGGACACAACAAGACACGAACCACATGTACAATCTTGTGTCAATAATAACGATAAAATAATACAATATAAAAAAGAACATGATAGCAATTGTAAGGTAATTGTACTCAATAGAAGTAAATGTACTTATCTTAACTCCAATTTGTAAGGACTGCTCTTAGTCCAAACATATTCAATAATACAAAATTTTATTACTAGAAATTCATATTTCAATTTCCAAAACCTAAAATCCAATAAATTCGTCTTCATTTTATTTCTAGAGGGCCCACAGTTTAGAACCTCAAATTTTATTATGATTTAATACTATTCAGCCAACACTTCATTCTCAACCGTCCCAAGATTTAACTAAATTATAGTATTTTAATTCCCTTTAATTATTTTAAATTTGATCTAGGCCCAATCCTAATATTAAGCCTATACTTAAACTGTAGCCTAATATTTACTTATCTCGAAGATGAAGAGAGAAAGGGAAAGGGAACAGAGGAAAAACTAAACTATCTGTAGAATTAATCCAGCCCCGATCCTGATGAACCCAAACCACTACTCCACGAACCCGGCCCGCCATTCATTTGATTTGAATTTTGATTTCCCTCGTTGATTCTCACAGTACTGGTGTCCAGATCGGACACAGTGACCATAATCCAATACACACGTCCCCGTGTCACCCTACTAAAGCTCTGGCTCGATCAGGACAAGACACAAGTGTCTGTGTCGGTCTGCAAATACGGATTTGTGCCAAAACAGAAACTGCTACAGGGTTTCGAATAGGGAAAATAATATTAGAACAAAGCTGAAATAGTCTGACCGTTCTCAAGTGTAGAGACACCATGCAACCGTGTTGGACACTGTCCTTCACGAGTTCGAACACGACTCAAAACCTAGTTCTATCATCATGTCGAACACTTAGAGCGCGAAATAAGAAAACAACTGTTTAGATGCAAACTCGAATTCTAATCCATTAAAATTGAAGGAATCAAAAAATTATTGAAGAAAAGAGGGATCAAAACACTTAGAAATCAATCTGGATTCGAATTTACCACTGAACCTGTCACACCCCAGTCCCAAAATAAGTAGGACTAGAAATACGTAAGCATGTCAGCCGTATGTACATGGCAACTCCAACATATGAAAACCATACACATACGTACGCTATTTTATGAATAATAATTCATAAGTGGTGTAGAAGCATAAAAAATATGCTGGGAGGATCTACGCGGCATCTTAATGCAGAGCAGCGTAAGCAGAGGCCTCCAGAGACGTCGAACATGCAACAGAGCTCTTCCGCCAAATACAGCGTAAAATATGAGCTCAAAGGACCATCCACGTAAGTACGGTATGTCCAGGCCGCCCCAGCATAAACAGAGTTCTTTATCGCCTCCATGGCGTAAAACTCAGTCGCTCTCAAAGCAGCGTTAATGCGTACGAGGAACGCTTCGTCTTCCCCGAAATGAACCTGTCAAGTCACGCGGTGAACCTGGCCTCTGACTCCTGACAAAAAAGTGCTGCACGGCTACCCAGACGACGGCTGGAAAACGATGGCAGACCCCTCGGGATGTACCCCACAGTATGATGGCGGATCTCTGCATTTAATACAGAGGATTTGGTTAAAATATCACCAAACCGTCATTTACCAAAGTCCCCCCAGCGTAAACCGCTCTTTCGCGTACAAGGGAATACGCTGCCTTATTTTACACAGGCAAACATGAGCTGTTTTACGCTCCGCAGTAAGACAAACCGCTGCCACGTCAAAAGCTGCACTTCATACGGGGCTCGAGGCACGTCTCTACGTCTAATGACACAGAGCAGTGACAGTTTCCCTCAAGGCACGTCTCTGCGACGGATGCACAAAAGGGCTGCAGACCTTCAAAACACGTCTCCGTATTTAATGCACAAGATGATGGCAAATCTCTGTAGAAGATTTGATTATATCTTCGAAAGCCGTAATTCCGGCTAAGACGTCCACATCAGCACTTCGGCACGGTACGCAGTGGCTTCTACGCCCGGTCAGGATCAGTGCTCCCTCGGCTTCCAACACCCTCTCAGTCTCTACGACCATTCGGCTTCTATGCCTGTCCGGCTTCTATGCCTGTTCGGCTTCTATGCCTATTCGGCTTCTACGCCTGATCGGCTTCTATGCCTATTTTGGCTTCTACGCCAAGGTGACAGTCACTTGGCTTTTACGCCAATCTCTGCTACACAAGGGATACCTACCTACGTGGCTTCTACGCCGTGATCTTCGTAGCAGATATACGTATTTTGTCCCCTTAGTTGGACACGCGTCACATGCTCACTCAAAAGGTCATTTACACGCAGGCATTGGTTATTTTAAACCGTTGTGTAAAGGGGTGCTGTACTGTCCACTCCTCGGTTGTTACACCGACGGAGTGGTCACTGTCACCAAAACTCTATAAATAGAGATCCCTATCAATGGGGAAAGAGGTCAAAAAACTAAAAACTCGAAGATCGGACAAGGTCATCGAACCAGAGATCAAGGAGGAGAGATAGAGAGGGAGAGAGAAGAATCCAGAGCTCGGGCAAGGAACAGGGAGCGACGACCTTCAGCATCGCACATCCACCCTCCTTTGCAACCTCCGAAGCTGCATCCCGTCTTCCACGGCACTTCTTCAACATCGTGTAGTCCAAGGGCTAAAGTGATCGACCGCAGATCAGACACCTATAGCAATTTATACCCAGATTAAATAAATTGTACTCCAACATCCTCGTATAGGATTACATTGTACAAGTTTGTTTGTAAACCAAAGGGCGCGGGTCTCTTATAAACCCCGTCATTGAAATACACTTTCATTCTTTCGTTTAATACCACAAACAAGATGGCGACTCTGCTGGGGACATCTTTCTCTTCTGACGAGGAAGTAATTGCTCAACACGATGCGGTATCTGTAGGAACCGTGAAGAAGACACTGGTCGTTCAGTTCGACCAGTCTGCCTACGAAGACATGCTTCGGACTGGGGGTAGCTCTCACTCTCTTTCCGTCCAAGACAGCAGGAAGCTACGCAAAGTGTGGATGCCCAAGACATCCTCCGCCATTCCTGTGGACTCTCCGATCTCTCCGACCAATGAGGTGGTAGCATCGCTCCCTCCGTGCCCCGCACGTAAAATTCAGTCTCCCGCTACGCGCGGTACAGACAAAGCTTCTGGCAAAGCCTCAGCGCTAACCCAGGAGTATCCTCTGCGCTATACGCGCAGAAATCAGTCTCCCGCTACGCGCGGTACAGACAAAGCTTCTGGCAAAGCCTCAGTGCTAACCCAGGAGTATCCACTGCGCTCTACGCGCAAAAATCAGTCTCCCGCTACGCGCGATACAGACAAAGCTTCTGGCAAAGCCTCAGCGCTAACCCAGGAGTATCCACTGCGCTCTACGCGCAGAAATCAGTCTCCCGCTACGTGCGGTACAGACAAAACCTCTGATGGTGCCTCAACACCAAATCAGAAGTACAGATCACGCTCTACGCGCAAAACGACATCTGACCTTTACGGTGAACCAGATGAGCGCTGCGATCTCCGCAAGGGGAAGCAAGCGGGTGAATACTCAACTACTGGGCCTTTACGCCAGCAAAAGAATGATCTGCCTATTCTCCAAATTACGCGAGAAGCTAATGGCCAACTGAGGGCCTCTCCAGCCTTACGCCAGACTAAGCGAATCCCCAAGTTACGCCAGGCACAGTCCCTCGGCATAAAACAAGCTCAGATTACGGAAAGACACCCTCCCGGGGGATTATCCGCCGCCCAGATGGCCAGCCTGTTGTATACAGGTGGTATAGGGAAAATCAGGGTGCCCAGTCTCCGCGTACCCGCTGAGGGGAACAGAGGATGCAAGCCTTCGTCTTCCTCTTCGACAAATCCTCCTGACCTGCATACCTATCTAATCCGAAAAGACAAAGACAGGAGTCATAAAACCGTCAGACGGGGAGAGATCGTATGGGAAAATGTATCAACATCTAATGTCATCATGATGTATGAACCATATGAAGATAATGCCTTTATTGTCCCTCCTACCCGCGGCGATCAGCATCCAATAGTCTTCAAACACAAGCGGAACGGTCCGGTTGAACAGGAAGAATTCCGCGAGCCTGAGAGTAGGAAAATACAAATCCACAGGTACAGCCCACAGGCTTTGAAGATTATACAGAACATGGGCTACGACTTGAAACGGAAGCCAGGCCTCAACTACGGAAGAGGTAGACGAACGCCGCCATGCGGCAACCCCCGCAATCGACAAACTCGTCTCGGGTTAGGGTATGACACCTCCCTCACGACTTCCGAGCCAAAAGAGGACCCCTTTTCCTCTTCCCAGAATAGCTCATCGCCCTCCAACTCGCCAGATGCTCTCGAACAAGCACTATCAGTGAATATGGTGATGACAAATCCCTCACAAGCCGAGGAGCAGGATACGGAGCCATTCGAGGATGACCCCTGGGCTCAACAAATGGATACGCAGTGGGAATTCTGCTTCGAGCAGAGGGAACCTCCCGCCAAGGACGAAGTCATCCAGATCAATGTTGGGGGTGAACTCTCACCAAAGCCAATATTTGTCAGTAACAATCTTCCCCCACCTGAAAGGGAAGAAGTTATACAGCTGATAAAGGAATATATTGACGTCTTTGCGTGGGATTATGAGGATATGCCAGGCCTAGACCCGAAGGAAGCTACTCATAAGCTCAATATATTGACCGATTCGAAGCCGGTAAAGCAGCACCAACGACGGTTCCGCCCAGATATGATGGACACCATCGAGGCTGAAGTCAAGAAGTTGATAACCTGCGGTTTCATCCGGGAGGAACAACACCCCGACTGGGTCGCTAACGTGGTCCCAGTCATGAAGAAAAATGGGAAGGTACGTATCTGCATCGACTACCGAGATCTGAATGCGGCCTGCCCCAAAGATGAATTCCCTCTTCCCATAACAGACATCATGATCGACAACACCTGCGGCTTCGAACGCATGTCTTTCATGGACGGGTTCTCAGGATACAATCAGATCAAGATGCATCCTGGAGACGAGAAGCACACTGCCTTCCGGACACCACTGGGGGTATATTGCTATACGGTCATGCCCTTCGGATTAAAGAACGCTGGGGCTACGTACCAACGGGCTATGAGTAACATATTTCGTGGGCATTTACGCAAAACAGTAGAATGTTACGTAGACGACATAGCTGTCAAAAGTCGCCTCAAAGGTGATCACACCCGAGACCTGAGGGCGGTATTCGAATTAATACGCCAGCATCAACTCAAGATGAACCCTACAAAGTCCTTTCTGGGTGTATCCAGTGGCAAATTCCTGGGATTTGTCATTACCACCAAAGGCATCGAAGTAGACCCTGACAAAGTCCAAGCGATCACGGCAATGCGACCGCCCCGTAATCTGAGGGAACTCAGGGGGTTCCAAGGACGTCTGGCTTATATCCGGCGATTCATATCCAACCTCTCGGGGAGATGTCAGCCCTTCTCTCATCTCATGAAAAAAGGTGTATCCTTCATATGGGACGAAACCTGTCAGCAAGCGTTCGGGGATATCAAACGCTACCTAACCAATCCGCCAGTTCTGGTGCCTCCCGTCATAGGAAAACCGTTCTGCTGTACGTTCGGGCAATGGATCATTCGCTAGGAGCTCTCCTCGCACAGAAAAATGATGCGGGTCATGAACAGGCTATCTACTATCTCAGCAGGATGATGGTCGGGGCCGAGCACCGGTACAACCTAGTGGAGAAGGAATGCTTGGCTCTGATGTTCGCAGTCCAGAAAATACGGCACTATGTCATCAGCCAGACTATTCACATCATCTCCAGGATCAACCCTCTCCGAGTGCTGATAAGCAAGCCAAGTGCCCTCAACTTCCGACTCGCAACTTGGGCGATGCTGCTAACACCATACGACATGGTATACATCCCACAGAAGTCCATCAAAGGTCAAGCACTGGCCGACTTCCTAGCGGCTCATCCGATCCCGGAGACCTCCAAACTATACGAAGACATCCCTGATGAAGTTGCAGAATATAACTTCGCAAGAAAAAGTGACGTATGACAACTGTTCTTTGATGGCGCCTCCAGAACCGGTCCTGAAGGAAATGTCGTTTCAGGAGTGGGAGTCGTCCTAGTTACCCCGGATCAACTCGTCATCTACCGAGCATACTCTCTTAGCGAGCCCTGCTCCAACAATGTGGCAGAATACAACGCTCTACTAATTGGACTCCAAGTTGCTACAGAACTGGGGGTAGAATCCCTGGAAGCTTTCGGTGATTCTCTGCTCATCGTCAATCAAGTCAGGGGAACATACGAAGTCCGTAATCCAGACCTCATCCCCTATCACCGGGCGACAATCGAGATAGCCATGACGTTCAAAGGGTTCCTCCTAGAGCACGTACCTCGATCTCAGAATCTGGAAGCTGATGCCCTGGCCAGCCTAGCTGCAGACTTAGCTACTCCTATAAGAAGGCAAGATTCGGTAATCATTCTTAACAGAGATTTATTCTGTGTGAAGAACAGCTGTCACATAGAACGCAGCTACGCTATAAACACCGATCCTCCTACAAGAGATTGGACAAGTCCTTTCATAGATTTTGTGGCATACGGAATCTTACCAGAGGACCCCAAGGAAGCAGTATCCGTCAAGAGACGATCGCTACGCTTCTACTTCGATGCATCTTCACAATGCCTGTATCGCCGGACCTACGACGGACTGCTGTTGAGGTGTCTCTCTGGCGCTGAAGCACAGCAGATTATCCGTGAAGCTCACGATGGCGTATGCGGAGCGCATCAACCCGGGCCTAAGCTACAGGATCGCATCAGGAGAATGGGCTATTACTGGCCGACCATGATCGCAGATGCAATACAGTATGCAAAACATTATAGAGCCTGTCAGGTTCATGCAGACTTCATACATCAACCGTCGGAACATCTACATCCTACGGTCGCATCCTGGCCTTTCGAAGCATGGGGAATGGATATCATCGGTCCTATTCACCCGTCTTCTTCCAGGGGTCACCAGTTCATACTGGCCATCACGGATTACTTTTCCAAATGGGCCGAAGCAATCCCTCTCACTGAGGTAAAGGCATCCAACGTGGTCAGCTTCATCAAACATCACGTCATCTATCGCTTCGGGGTACCCCGGAGGATAATTTACGACAATGGGCCCCAGTTCATCAGCCAAACGTTTTATCGGTTTTGCGATAAAAACCGGATACACAATGTTCCCTCCACGGCGTACTATCCAGCTGCTAATGGTCTGGCGGAAGCTTTCAACAAAACCATTATCAAACTCTTGAAGAAGTTTGTCTCTTCAAACAAGAGAGACTGGAATGAAAAGCTGGGCGAATGCCTCTGGGCATACCGCACGACGGTACGAACGCCGACGGGTTATACCCCATTCTCGCTAGTCTACGGGAGCGAAGCAGTTCTTCCCATTGAAATCCAGATCCCGTCGCTCAGAATAGCCGTGGCTAATGAGCTGACTCAAGAAAAGAATGACCTTTTAAGGCTTCAAGAGCTAGAAGGATTAGACGAGAAATGCCTCCAAGCTCAACAGCGCATCGCGCTCTACCAAGCACGTATTTCCAGGGCTTTTAACCATAAAGTAAAGGAAAGGGTGTTCAAGGTCGGCGAGCTAGTTCTAGCAGTAAGAAGGCCGATAATTTTAACTCACAGAAGTAAAGGCAAATTCCAGCCCAAGTGGGAAGGCCCTTATGTGATCGAGACAACGTTCTCGAACGGCGCCTACAGGATAGCCCAGCCTAACGGGGACCTATTAATGGCTCCCATCAACGGCAAATTCCTGAAAAGATACTACGCTTAATTCCCCCCTGCCCAGGCGGAACATAACGAGAATCTCAATTCTGACAAAACTACTCCAAGAAAAGAAACTAGTTAGGTCATATCCTATCATGTCTGTACGACCTTTGAATAGATATATCCTGCTAAAGAGGTTTATCGAGAGTATATCAGGTCCATACTACCTTTGATATCCCCCTCACCTAAAAAACTATCATTTACATTCCGAAATGACGGGTCCACAACAGTCAGAAAAGAGTCACTTTTATTCATTCCCAGAAGGAGGCAAAATTACATAGGGAGAGATACATCAAGATGGCGGGGTAATCAGACCACGAATCTGCCGCTCCAGTGCAGCTATCCTCTCATTCCTAAGGGCCAAGGCATCGGCGCGAGCCCGCTCCAGCCGTGCCTCGGGGGTATGCGTAAGGATCAGATTAGCCCTTGCCCGAAGACAGCCCGTACGGGCAGCTTCCGTACGGTCCAGATCCCGTCGCGCTTCACTCAGTCGACCAGTCGCTACCTCTAAACCTGCCAACGACTGGGAAGCCCACTCCTCTGCCCGAGCAAGTTTTTCCCTCAGCTTGGAGGCCCTCACTGCATTCCCTTCATGCTCGGATCGATACTTCGTCTCAACAGCAAGAGCGTCTTCCACAACAGCTTTTCTCCTATCCATCTCCAGCTTGTGCTGCTGGATAGAGTTGTCTAGGCTTTCAAGCTTTATAGCGAGCCGCTCAGCCATGAGGTCGTATCGAGCCTGGACATCAACATCAAGGCTGCCCCCAGCCCGCTGCAAATATTCGTTAATGGGTTGCTCTAAACCATTAACCACCGCCTCCAGAGCATCAGCTACTCTAGGATTGCCAAGCCCCCTGACAACCTCGATCGAAAGCTGAGAAGTCTTCTTCAGGAGCTCGAAGTCAAGATTCTTCGCCAACACCATCGGTATCATCGTTTTTAAACCGGTGTAGACAAGGCTGGTATGCTGCTCGGTCAATGCGACTAGACCCGACTGAACGCCCGGAGTGGCCGCGATGCTAGTAACTCCCTCTCCAGGGACAATTGCAGACGAGGTAGCCACCGCCGCCGCCTCGACGGGTGGCGCGGCCGAAAAAGGTGTGACGGCAACGATCGAAGTCATCGGCATACTCGCGAAAGGCGAGGTCACGATAACAGGTTCGTTCCCCTCCTGAGACGACGAAACCTCTCCAGGCGAGCTGGCCCCCGAAGACACTTCTGCCTCGGAATTAGGCGCCTCCACGTCATCGCTAGGAGCCGGAGCAGAGCCAGAAGGCGCTTCAACGCCGTATTCCCCGTGGACGTCATCCCCTGAAAAGAGGACAAAAAAGCAAAAATGTCAACACAATGGTAATCTTCCTAGGAGGAGACATAAAAAAAAACGACATTTACCCAGAGCCAACGGCATATACGACGCGTCTGCAGCCGATGTGGCTAAACCACGCCTTAATGACGCGATACGACCTGTCATACCTGGAGAAAGAGGTGGGCCGACCGACATCGCCAAAAGCTCGGTCAAGCCTTCCCCAAGACGCGGTCGAGGATCGTCAGCCGGGGTCTCGCTAAGCGCACTCGCTGACACAGGAGCAACTTCCCCCACTGCTGACCTCGGGAAAGATTCTCCCATCTGCAGCGGCCACGTGGGCAATCCCGCTCCACTGCTTGAAGCAGCCGCAGCGACAGCAACCTCTAGCGAAGACTCTCCGGCGCCACCAGCCGGAACGGTAGAAGGTCCCTCTCTAAAAGGTGAGGAACCTCCAACGAAAGATTCATCCCTGATGCAGGGAGGTGCCGGCTCACTCACGGGAGCCTCAATACCAGGAATGCGGAGAGGACGAGCAACCGTCTCTTTCCTCCTCTTACGAAGGGAAGCTTCCTTCGGAGCAGAAGCCCGTTGCTTCCCAGAAGAGACTACCAAAGCCCCCGCCGACGCAGGCACTGCACACCTCGGCAACGACACCAGAGGCTCATCCGGAGTACCAGACTCCTCGCCCTCGTCAGAAGAAACCGAGGGGACTTCGACTCTTCCCCCAGGCTTGGCAGAAGGCACTCTAAAGCTTCCACGCCTGTCGAAATCGCGATGGAAGGTGTTAATCGCCACGTAAAACTGGGCGTAAGAATGAAGGATGCGCAGCTCCGTGGAGGTTGTAACGACCGGCACGATAAAAATTGCCCCTGTGCAACCCATGATAAAATATCGCCACCCTCTAGCTCCATCAATGAGTCCGCCCCTGGGCCTGAAGCTGGTGACGGCGTTACCCACGTGCAACTGATCGTACCCGAACTGCCTGGCAAATTGACTAGGCAAGTAGGGCTCGAAGAAGCAATAGTCTTCGCTCCTATACAGCAGATGGGATGGTCTGATACAGACCAACCAATTAAAAGCCTCCGGAGAAAGAACGGTCTTCTCTCCACCCGAATCCTCAAGCCACACCCCGGATTGGTTGCGATGTACCGGAGGGGGAGTACAGAGGATCTTCCAGCCATGGCTGAGGTTCAACACTAACCGACAGTCTAAAACTGTGTTCATATTCCAGGTAGAATCCCTGTTATTCAGCAGGAATATACCCCCTGAGCTGCTACCGGAACCGGGAGACATTACCCGGGGATTGTGGAGAATTAACCATCCCATCAGATACAGGTATGGCAATTCCACCCTAGGAAAACTCTCACGCCGAGCTTCATCGACGAGCAACCCATCGGTCATGGCCCTCAGGCCAGCCTGAATACGGCACACCATGGCAGGGAGCAGGCCCAGTCTTGCCCCAAACACCAGACGCACTGCGGGCCACAGGATGTTCCGGTGAATACGATCCGCGGACGCGATACCGGGTACTACCACTCGACGCAGCCATATGGAGAGAAAACCAGCCAGCTGGGATTCCTTAGACAGAGGCCTGCGACAGCGCCTCAAATAACTGTGGGCCTTGGTACCTTCGGGGTATTTTCCTACCCCCTCAACGAGAATCTGATCGGGAGCCTTGGCGTCTTCCATAAGAGCCTCAACAACCTGGGCACTAAGGACGCCCAAGCAGTTCACGGGCTCATTCTTACCCCCCGAGGCTTTCTCCGACTTGGCGGCCCTAGCCCGATGGAAGAAGAGGTAGGACATCCACTTAGTGGTATGGGCCAAATCAGAGGGCTCGTCATAAAAAGTGGTACACGCGAAGTACTGACACATCAGCTCCTGATATACTTCTGCCACCCGAGGGTCCAAATCTCCCAACTCCCGGTTGGTGGGGACATACTCTTCATCTGGGGTATCCCCCATCGGCAGTCTCGAGATAACTGCCATCTCATGGAGGGCCAATCCCAACTCCCCCAGTGCAGTGGCGAAGGTCCCGGTGAGCGGAATATACCGCTCCATCAGTGCCAAGAACAAATTAGCATTGGGAGGCAACCCAACACTCGTCGCACTCACGGCGGCATATAGTCCAATGTCCTCCAGCTCTCTTCGGAAGTGCGACAAGGCCCAATCAACTAGGAATCTCCATCGGGAGTTCGTTGGGGCGATCCACCCGTTGCACCGAGGATTCTCCTTGGGATATACCCCACCTCGACCCATGAAGTCGTTGCAGAAGGTCGGCAACTGGACAGGCTGGATCACCGAGCTAACTTCACTCGGGACATTACCCGGGCACAGCCCCCGGAACAGCGTCACAACGCCGGAGGGGCGACTGACAAACGACCCCTGGTCAGCTCCTTTCGGATGAAAGATCTTCCCAGGCTTCCCGTGAAGATCAGGAGTCAGCTTCCACGATATCTTCCTAGGATGCGTCGCATGGGAGAAAGCCGAGATAGGATAATCCCTCGGCATCGTCGGCAGATACAAGACCAAATTCCCGGCAGGGAAGACCCAAGGCTCCCTCTTGGGCTTCGTCTGGGACTGTTTATCGATCATATCCCCAAAGAGGAAAGCCGGCTTTATGTACTGCTCCCCGTCTACATGTGTCAAGGGTTCGCCATTGATCATGCTCAACAGCATTCGCTCACCCTGGGCCGATATCAGAAACTCCCTGCCCTCAGGATACTGGGGTCCAGAGATGGGAAAGGCCACATGGGACAGATCCTCCAGGTAGTTCGAGTGCAGCATCCCGGCAGCGGAGCCCATCACCTCAGCCAGCGGAGACTCACCCAAATCAACTGCAAAGGTGCAAGAAAAATAGGTCATTGCAAATCCTGCAGAAAGTGCGGACCAAAGAAATGACAGTCTGTGCTTTACGCCAAGATTGCACAAATTTGGTCTCTATACGCCGGAAGTCTCCTCCGCAAGCGTAAAAATTCAAAATTTTACGATATACCCCAATTTTCGTTAGCCAGAGCTTTTACGCTCAGAACTACGAAAATATGGAGTTTTTACGCTGGCACATTAGAAATATGGGCGTAAAAGATGAAAACGTCTCCGTGCGTCATCTTTCTCAAAAGAGGCTATCAGCACAGAAGACGACCTAGCGCGGTCACGTTCAACGTGTGCGAAGGATTTTTTGTCGTTTGTGTCATCCCAAAAAGCTCTACCTCTAAAGCCGGATGCACTGCTCATCGGCGGGATACTCCTCTCAGAAGGAGGTTCACCTTGCCCGACCGAAGATTCTCTCGTCGGTACCGAAGAACGAGAAGAAGAACCTACGCTCTTTCCCTTAGCGGAGGGAGTTTGTTTCGACGCCATTTCTGAGGACTAGAAGTGCTCGGAGAAGGAACAAAGGAAAACTCGAACAGTCGAAAGCTCTCTTTCGCAGAAGACAGATAAAAAACTTTTTCTCTCAAAAGCTTGGGGTATATATACGGTCCGAGTCGACTCCTCGAATCCTCGGACGAACCCCTCGAGACCCCAACCGGATCTCGCAATTAAGAGTTGGTTATGATTGGATGCTACGTCAGCCCACTACCCTCGAAAAACGGACAGTCAGCGAATTCGAAAGGTTTTTTCGTGCAAGACGGTTCAGCGGGTTCTACGCTAAAGGAGCTTTCTATGCTCGACAGCAACAGATCTACGGTTTTACGCTCGCAAGCTGCAAGTCTATGGTTTTACGCCCGGATGCCTTTGTGCTCGGTAGCTTTTATGCTCGAGAGGCCACAAACCTACGACTTTACGCTCAGCAGATACCAAATCGACGATCTCACGCTCGGTGGCGCTCAGTTTACGCTCAGAAGCAACAGATCCGCAAAACCTCACGCTCGAAGAAATTTTCTTTTCAGGAGCTAAAAATCTACAATTCTGCGCTAAAGGAGCTTTTCTACGCTCGACAGCAACAGATCTACGGCTTCACGTTCGACAGCTACAAGTCTACGGTTTATGCCCGATGCCTTTGTGCTCGGTAGCTTTTATGCTCGAGAGGCAACAAACCTACGACTTCACGCTCAGGAACCACAAGTCTACGATTTCACGCTCGATGGCGTTCTTACGCTCACAGGCTACAGATCTACAGTTCTACGCTAAAGGAGCTTTTCTATGCTCGACAGCAACAGATCTACGGCTTCACGTTCGACAGCTACAAGTCTACGGTTTATGTCCGGATGCCTTTGTGCTCGGTAGCTTTTATGCTCGAGAGGCAACAAACCTACGACTTCACGCTCAGGAACCACAAGTCTACAATTTCACGCTCGATGGTGTTCTTATGCTCACAGGCTACAGATCTACAGTTCTGCGCTAAAAGAGCTTTTCTACGCTCGACAGCAACAGATCTACGGCTTCACGTTCGACAGCTACAAGTCTACGGTTTATGCCCGGATGCCTTTGTGCTCGGTAGCTTTTATGCTCGAGAGGCAACAAACCTACGACTTCACGCTCAGGAACCACAAGTCTACGATTTTGTGCTCGGTGGTGTTTTTACGCTCAGAGGCTACAGACTGATGATTTCACGCTCCATGACTTTCCACATATCCGAACAGTCCCCAAGGCGGTCAATTGCAAAGAGTTCACACAGAAGATACTCGTTCTTGACCCAGAGCATCCCAAGTACCCGAAGCATACAGAGTTCAAACATTGAGAAATTACTCTTCTCGGGTCCAAAATTGGAGGTTCATCCAGACTCCAGTCTGAACATCCCGTCTATCAAGGTGGCAACTCAATTTGACAGCCAAAAACCTCGACCCTGTTCCAAGGGAGTTTCGAGAGATCATTCTTGAAGACGAAGTCTGAACAAGATCCTGCTCATCAGAGAAGCAACAGTTCAGAACTCTACGCCGTCCCTCAGTCCTAGCAACAGGACAGTTCTAAATGTTCAAGAACGCTCAGCGGCGTTCTATGGACTATTCGTTACGCGTAAAAGACGGGGCCTAATACTCTTTCTATCAGTCGGCGTAAAGATTCAGACGTGTCGAAGCTGCACATATCCAGACTTCACAGCAACGTATGGCGAAGACGATCATATGCAGAGAAGAAAGACGACTTTATTTAAAATCACAAATTACATATGAGGAAAATCCTATCTACAGGGGTTTTTCTTCATTTTCTGTGATTACATATGAGGGAAATCCCTTCTACAAAGGATTTCCTCATCGTCGTCAGAAGATCGCCCAGAAGCTGTCCTGACAGATTCTCGCACCGGTGCCGGTCTTCCTCTTCCTCCATGGCTGTTCATGACCACCACAGTCATGAACAAGAAGATCCTCCATTCGCCATGGCCGATCCAGTTGGGGTTTCTTCAAACCCAACCCAATCAGGACGACAGATTACGGTTTGTCCGATCTCGTCCGCAGGGGTCTCAGGAAGAAATAAATAGTCTACAAGCTGTCTGGTCTAAAACGACCCTTCCTCTCTCCTGGTGCAACGCCATACAAAGTTGCTGATTATCCCGAGCAAGGGAGGCTAAGATATCCTTCCATGATCCATCGTTGCAATGGACACTTGCTCGAAGACGCCGTCTTTTTCGGCTCCTTACATGCTGGAAGAACATGGTCTTCTTCTTCCTCAGGTCGACCCGACGAACTCCGGCGATCATCTCAGCATGGTGAAAGGAAATGTGGGAAGAAACAGGTTAACTCCTCAGCCCTTTTATAGGCAAGCGAGGTCACACCTACCCCCAATAAATTTGCCATCAAGACCGGCCTGAAAGAACGCGTCAAACTTGACCGTTTCCACGCTCCACTCAGAAACGTTTCGGGTTACGAGGGGCCATTCATGCTTCATTCAAAGCATTTCAAATTTCGAGGAATTTAAAAGCTTTGAAGGGGGTCTTGTAGAAGCATAAAAAATATGCTGGGAGGATCTACGCGGCATCTTAATGCAGAGCAACGTAAACAGAGGCCTCCAGAGCCGTCGAACATGCAACAGAGCTCTTCCGCCAAATACAGCGTGAAATATGAGCTCAAAGGACCATCCACGTAAGTACGGTACGTCCAGGCCGCCCCAGCATAAACAGAGTTCTTTATCGCCTCCATGGCGTAAAACTCAGTCGCTCTCAAAGCAGCGTTAATGCGTACGAGGAACGCTTCGTCTTCCCCGAAATGAACCTGTCAAGTCATGCGGTGAACCTGGCCTCTGACTCCTGACAAAAAAGTGCTGCACGGATACCCAGACGACGGCTGGAAAACGATGGCAGACCCCTCGGGACGTACCCCACAGTATGATGGCGGATCTCTGTATTTAATGCAGAGGATTTGGTTAAAATATCACGAAACCGTCGTTTACCAAAGTCCCCCCAGCGTAAATCGCTCTTTCGCGTACAAGGGAATACGCTGCCTTGTTTTACACAGGCAAACATGAGCTGTTTTACTCTCCGCAGTAAGACAAACCGCTGCCACGTCAAAAGCTGCACTTCATACGGGGCTCGAGACACGTCTCTACGTCTAATTACACAGAGCAGTGACAGTTTTCCTTAAGGCACGTCTCTGCGACGGATGCACAGAAGGGCTGCAGACCTTCAAAATACGTCTCCGCATTTAATGCACAAGATGATGGCAAATCTCTGTAGAAGATTTGATTATATCTTCGAAAGCCGTAATTCCGGCTAAGACGTCCACATCAGCACTTTGGCACGGTACGCAGTAGCTTCTACGCCCGCTCAGGATCAGTGCTCCCTCGGCTTCCAACGCCCTCTCAGTCTCTACGACCATTCGGCTTCTATGCCCATTCGGCTTCTATGCCTGTCCGGCTTCTATGCCCATTCGGCTTCTATGCCTGTTCGGCTTCTATGCCTATTCGGCTTCTATGCCTGATCGGCTTCTATGCCTATTTTGGCTTCTACGCCAAGGTGACAGTCACTTGGCTTTTACGCCAACCTCTGCTACACAAGGGATACCTACCTACGTGGCTTCTACGCCGTGATCTTCGTAGCAGATATACCCGTTTTGTCCCCTTAGTTGGACACGCGTCACATGCTCACTCAAAAGATTATTTACACGCAGGCATTGGTTATTTTAAACCGTTGTGTAAAGGGGTACTGTACTGTCCACTCCTCGGTTGTTACACCGACGGAGTGGTCACTGTCACCAAAACTCTATAAATAGAGACCCCTATCAATGGGGAAAGAGGTCAAAAAACTAAAAACTCGAAGATCGGACAAGGTCATCGAACCAGAGATCAAGGAGGAGAGATAGAGAGGGAGAGAGAAGAATCCAGAGCTCGGGCAAGGAACAGGGAGCGACGACCTTCAGCATCGCGCATCCACCCTCCTTTGCAACCTCCGAAGCTGCATCCCGTCTTCCACGACACTTCTTCAACATCGTGTAGTCCAAGGGCTAAAGTGATCGACCGCAGATCAGACACCTATAGCAATTTATACCCAGATTAAATAAATTGTACTCCCACATCCTCGTATAGGATTACATTGTACAAGTTTGTTTGTAAACCAAAGGGCGCGGGTCTCTTATAAACTCCGTCATTGAAATACACTTTCATTCTTTCGTTTAATACCACAAACAAGTGGTATATAACTTCACAAGTCACAGGCAATACTAATCCCATCCACAAAACCAATTAGAAATATATAACCACATATGACAATTAACCAAATATGAAATTAGTCGAGAAGAACTAGTAGTCGGGTGGAGACAAATCCACTACCCACTAGGATATGAAAGATAACAAAATAAGTATATCATCTAGTGATCAAGAAGCTTTAAGGGGAGACCTCCTCGAAAGAGAAAGAAGTAGCCAGTCCTGATTTGTGATCTGCAAGTAATCATGATCTTCTATACCTGGAAAGGGTGTTAGGTCCTCAGAGGGACATAACAAGTATAAAAGAAATCGACATGCATGAAAGTAAAGCAGTAAACAATAAATAGGGTAACTAAACCATCTATGTGAAATGCACTCTAGACATCTCTAATGGCGCATGAGGGGGGAGAAATAGAAGAACTGTGGCTCCACCAAGCGTTCCGTAGAACTCGAGGGTTACACAGTTGTACCATTTTCACAGTAAAGTAAGAAACATAAATCCCATACGCTCACTAGCAGATTCTTCCCTCCCAATGAACTATCCGAATCGTATACGCGGTGCAAACATAATGCAATGACGTCAAATAATATCTAGAAAACTAAACCAATTCCAACTACTAACACAAGACTCAAACTCTCGTACCGATGACCAATCAACACGCTAGTCCATGCACTCTCTCACTCGGACAGTGAATATGTTTGAAATAGTGTCAGGTTAGAAGATACCATGTATCTTTACAAGATATTGGGTAAGTCTGCTACTCTAAGACTCGTGCACACAACTAAACAGGCATAATATAAACTGAACAATACAATCAAGCAAGATGTACTTGCCTTCCAAGCCAAGCTACGAGCACACCAAATCTTGTTCGGAGCTATCCACAGAAACGTCTCGAACACCTATCGATTAATTATTACTCTAATTAGACTCTTATTCTTCTAGTCAAATTAAGTTATTATCTAGTTAATACTCCTATGTTGGTTGCATATGCAAGTAACTCCATACCAAGATTTTACTAACCATCAAACATTATCAAAAACCATTTTTAAAATATTATTTAATAAAAACTATTAATTCTAGAATTTATTGGAAAAATAGGATTTTTAGTGATAGGGTCTTCTCCTATAAATTTTATGAGTCCAAAACTAAGTAAAAAATAAAACTAGGTCATAACGAGTTACCTACTAGTCAATAAAAATAAAATTTTGACAAATAAGTAAATCTGGAATAATACTTAAAAATTCATAATTAAAATATAATAATATAATTTTAAATGCTAAAAATATGGGTTTTTGGTCGGGGTTTAAATCTAAAACTGTCGGGGTCAAGTTTTGTAAAAATTAGTAACTTGCTACATAAAATACCTTGAATTCTATTTTTTTAAAAATAAAAATAAATCTGAATATATATATGATAAAATCAGTAATAAATACAATAAATACTAATTCTTTTACCCATACAAAAATAATTAGGATTTTACTATCTACAAGTTGATCCTATTAGGGATGGCAACCAAACTTTGATATTATGCATGCCAAGGGGTGGTACATGGGTGTTGTGATATCAAAATAATATTTATTTAATAAAAAATTAGAATATATAATTTTTGGAAAAATAATAATTAATCAAGAAAATTTTAGAATTTTCTATATATGATCAAGTTCTAACAAGGTCCAAGGGTCTCCAACATGCATACATCAAAACTAGGTCAAAACTAATCATAAAATATGCTCAAAATCCTAATTTAATATAAATTAATAAATCTTGAATTATTTATAAAAATTGAATATATTTTCTATTAATAACATCTATATAAATATATTAACAAGAATTAAAGAGGATTTTAAAGGAGGTTTCATGCATGCACGAAAGTTTTGGGTTGAACCTCAACTTAGGGTTCATGGGTTGCATGAGTTCTTCAAAATAAAATAATAGAGTTTACATCATTACACATATATATAATCTATATTTATGTATAAATCAAGAAGAGATTGAAGAAGGAAGGGGAGAAGGATTAAAGAAACTTACTAGAAAAAGAATAAAGGAGATGCTAGGGTTATTGGATGGAGGAGGTGGTTGTGGTGTCCATGTGAAGGGGGTGGTCGGCCTTGGTAATGGAGGTGGCATCTAGGGTGATGGAGAAATGAGAGAAGGTTATGATTTTGTAGAGGAGATTTTAGGTTAGGGTTTTTAGAAGGAGAGATGTGAAGGAGTTTATATATATATATATATATATATATATATATAGAGAGAGAGAGAGAGAGAGAGAGAAAGAGAGAGAGAGAGAGAAGGGGTCAGATTAGGGGGTATATGTGTGGATATGGGGAGGGAGCCGCGGGTTTGGGAGAGGGGGTCGGATTATGATTGGATAGTTAGTTTGTTAGGATGTTTCCTAATTAGGTTGTTAGTTATTAAAAGTCAAAAACTAAACAAATAATTAATTTATGACAAATATTTGATTTGATTCCATGGGATTAAAATAGTAATAAATAATAAATAAATCATACAAAAGAGGAAAGTGGCCTAATTTGGTATGAAGAAATTATGGGTTGCTTATTTTATAAAATTTGGATGGGAAATAACCATAAATAAATTATATATATAGAAATATCTAAATATTAAATAAAATAAACTATGGTTGTTACACTAGTGCTATACTAATGTTGAATGATCGAATTCTCAGTCACGGAAAGATCCTACAAGTTGTGTCTCCCGTGTAGGCTACTTCCTGTGAAGGGCGTTATAGATTTTGGGGACGTCCTACGTCACTAATGTCCAAACTACGTAAAGTATCCAAATAAAATAATTAGATTTTAATTAATTTTAAAATAATCTAAAATAAATATGATAATTATAAAATACACACAAAAGACCTATTTTGGGTAAAAAAAATTATAATCTACCCAAATTACAAGAATTTTGTCCTCAAAATTAAAAATAAGACATGATTTGTTAAATCCTTCATATTCGTATCTAAGCTAAGTCAACCGCAATCTTCACAAAAATTTAAATAACAAAATCTATTCAAATCCATCGCAATCTCTTAAAAATTAAAATAATCACTATTTAAATCAAAATTCAACCTATCGTAATCTCTTCTCGATTTTCAAATAATCAACATCCAAATTTAAGTCAAATATATATGACATCTTCAAGATTTAAATAACCGACATCAAATTTTAAATCATGATTCCAATTATCTTAATCTTCTCTAAATTTTTAAATATAAACAACTCTAATAAAATCTATTCCTATTTTTAACTTAAGAATTTCTTATTCTTTAAATTTTAAATTTAATTTTCATCCTCAATATTTCAAATAGGTGATCCAACAATCAAAATTTAACTTTTAATTCAAATCAGCAAATTATAAAATTTTGAATTCAATCCATCAATGTTCATGTTTAGAATTCTATTTTTATCCTCAAAATTTAAATCATTAATTCAATCTCCAATATTCAAAATTTAAATCATGTGCTCAAATTATAAATATTTGGTCCACAATATCAAAATTTTAAAATTTATTCTATAAGTCATTCTTATCTTTAAAGTTAAATTCTCATCATCATAATTATTCTTCAAAAAAAAAAAATCTCAAAATTAAAATTACTTAATTCCCTCGATCTTATCTTACTTGATAATCTTCGTAACCATCGTCTAAGATCTTCATATAAAATTTTATCTCAAGTTGACAATACAACTTCTATCAAACTTAGAATTTACCCATTTCTCATAAACACCAGGCTATAAAAAAAAAATTTCTCAACCATTCAATAGTGCTTACTAATCCTCAAAATCTTAACACAAAATCTATCACATTTGATATGCCCTTAATTACAAAGATAGTCACAAAGTAATACGATTAGCCTATGGGGTATATCTAGTACTATCCGTGTGTCAATATTATATCAAGCACGAGCGTTCGTCTTTCCGAAAGAGGGGAAGACGAAAAACAACAATAAAGAATTCAAGGAGGAGGTGATAGAATACAAGTATGGGGTTCAAGGGGGATTGAAGAATTCAAAAGAGAGTTGTCAAGGCAGTTGTGGATTGAAACCTTATTTTTTTAGTAAATTCTTATTCGCATGCTCATATCAGTACAATTATGTAACTGATACAATATGCTCTGACATGTCTAGAGGGCAAGTATATTTGTCTAACAAGCTAAGTCTACTATATCTCAATCCACGTAAAGTAGTCATGCGAAGAGCGAACCAAGCACACTAAGGTTAGCTAGACCATAATATACTGATTCTAATTAGACAAATGTATTAGTGTGTGCACCCAATAATACATATGCCATGAACAAGCTCGATAAAGAATAAGCTTGCAAAACTAGATTGTAATAGCAGCATGAGTCAAGATAGTCCAAATAATATAAGTACGTGAGATTATGATGAATGAAAGTACAATAAGTAAAGTTCATCAAGAATCTAAGACTCGTCCGGTGTTTGTGCCTCTACAGTTGTCATACTAACTTATTATCTAAGTCTCTGGTCGACCAAATGGGGGTATGGGCCTCTAAAGCTCTACAGTCTGGATAAACACTATCTTTTTATGCTAGCATAATTAGTGTCATTCAATTATACTTTATTAATGAGTCAAAAGGACTATGGGATACTAGGTTGTGAGGTATGCTACCCAATTTACAAGAATTAACTAATACTGTAACTTAAGAATGGAGAAGTTACTGGCTCTCAAGTGAAAGAGGATATAACCTGTATTGAGATATGTGGAAAATATTACTTGATTTAAAACTAAAGGATAATCATAAAATCATAATCTAAATGAACAACTTAAACTTATCAAGTTCTAACTACTAAGCAAAAAATTTAAAATTCAAGATCGACAACTATCATCCTATCAAGCTATAATCCTATCATAAAAGAAATCACTTGGCCTACAATTAGAAGGGTAAGGTGGCACAATTTAAAAAATGAATAAAATTTTGGTCATCGCACAAATAGCGAGCGTTAAGGTTTCAGAGAACCAAGATATGAAAGTAAATAGATAGACTCTTGGTAATATCATGGTTTCCTAAGTGTAGGCGGTATGCTAGTCTCTGTATTTGAGGTATGATCAAGGGAAATATTTTAATCATTCAATAGATTTTAATTGGTAAAGAGCTATGACAATTGATCTATGATGGAGGGAGGGATTAACTCAAGATGGGAAAGTATATAGATAGTTGGATGAGATGGCACGGTCCGTGACTCATGGAGACTCAAGTACGACTCAACGATGATCATAGATTCTAGGGGATCTACTAAGCTGAAGGTAGGGTACCCTTGCTCTTACTAAGGTATTGTTCATTCCTCTTGGTTTTCTAAGGTACTGCTCTGCTAATATCAATACACGAATCTAAATTTATAGTCCTCTTATATTATCTCACTATGAAAGTTAGGTTTAGTCCTAATATTCAACCTTGGAGTTTTATTAGTTCCTCAATACTAGGGTCAACCAATATGGTCAAATTTCTAACTAACCCTAGTAGTGTCTATATTGCACTTAAGTCATGCTTAAATATGGCAAGGGATAATAGCCAATTAATTTTATAGGTGTTGGATGCTAGGGTTCATTAGGTATGCTAAATTTTTTAGAGCTGCCAATGTTCTAATTTGTTTTTCTTAGTAGGTATGCTACCATAATTATCTTCTAACAACAATAATTCATATATTCTGGCAGGAGGCTATACTCAAGAAACTATTAGGGAAGTACATTAAATAGGAAGAGGTAAGAAAACAAGGATACCGATGTCAAGAGAATTAAGCGAGTATAATTTTGAAGGTCAAGGAAGGTAGGTGAGTTAAAAAATTTAGAATAGAAATAAAGAGGGAAGTCAAATATGTGGATGAGATTTTATACTCTAATCATATTTGCAGGCTTGCTCGGTTATATGAGTTCTTCAAAATAAAATAATAGAGTTTACATTATCACACATATATATAATCTATATTTATATATAAATCAAGAAGAAATTGAAGAAGGAAGGGGAGAAGGATTAAAGAAACTTACTAGAAAAAGAATAAAGGAGATGCTAGAGTTCTTGGATGGAGGAGGTGGTTGTGGTGTCCATGTGAAGGGGGGTGGTCAGCCTTGGTAATGGAGGTGGCGGCTAGGGTTATAGAGGAAGGAGAGAAAGTTAGGATTTTATAGAGAAGATTTTAGGTTAGGATTTTTTAGAAGGAGAGATGAGAAGGAGATTATATATATATATATATATATATATATATATATATATATATATATATATAGAGAGAGAGAGAGAGAGAGAAGGGGTCGGATTAGGGTGTGTGTGTGCAGATATGGTGAGGGGGCCACGGGTTTGGGAGATGGGGTAGGATTATGATTGTGTAGTTAGTTTGTTATGATATTTCCTAATTATGTTGTTAGTTATTAAAAGTCAACAACTAACCAAATAATTAATTTATGACAAAGATCTGATTTGATTCCATGGGATAAAAATAGTAATAAATAATAAATAAATCCTACAAAAGAGGAAAGTGGCCTAATTTGGTATGGAAGAATTATGTGTTGCTTATTTTATGAAGTTTGGATGGGAAATAACCATAAATTAATTATATATATAGAAATATCTAAATATTAAATGAAATAAACTACGGTTGTAACACTAGTGCTATACTAATGTTGGATGATCGAATTCTGAGTCGCGAAAAGATCCTACAAGTTGTGTCTCCTATGTAAGCTACTTCCTACGAAGGAAGTTATAGATTTTGGGGTCGTCATACATCACTAATGTCCAAACTACGGTGAAGTATCCTAATAAAATAATTAGATTTTAATTAATTTTAAAATAATCTAAAATAAATACGCTAAATATAAAATACACAAAAAATACCTATTTTGGGTGAGGGGTTTTACAGAACCTCTCAATCAAGTCCAATTACTGATTATGTTCTTGATCTCAGTCCTAGTTTCGGTTTGTATCATTTCCCGGGAACTACGATTAAACAACGGATCAAGAGAGGTTTGAACACTGAAAATATTCACTTGATCGGATTCTAGTATATTTTTGAAATCACCGATCTGAATCTAGCTGAAAATCGTCGTTTATCAATGATCGATAATCTTAACTATTGATCCTTAGTTTGAAATAAAACCAAAATAAGGAAGAGATCGAAAGAGAATCGAATCGAACTAGAAAGGAAAAGATTGATCTCACCGAAGAAACTACCGAGTGCGAACTCATCGCTGCTCGATCGGAGAAGACGATCGGAGGAGCCACTATCAAACTCTATAGATATGAGCTAGAGCTCTGCTCACTAGAAAATACCCTGCGTTGGTGGAGGAACCGCCGTATGTCACCGAAGAAATGCTCGGAGAAGCGAGTCGCAAAGGTTGCTCGGTGCTTTGACATTCAGATGTCCGGCCAAACTCAATAGACGCATGGTAGAAGGAGATCGCCGGAGTCACCGCTCAGCCGAGAAGAAGCGTGGCCTCGCCGGAAGCTCTGTTGCCGCCCTCTAGAGAGGCGCTCAAGCAAGCTCGACCTCGATCGTCTTGAGGAAGAAGACGAAGAAAGAAATCAGTTTCTCAACCATTTCCTGAAAAGAAACAGTATGAAGGAAATATTGTTCCCTCTGTTTGAAATGAATTTTAAATTGGAGAGAGTGAGAGAGTATAGAATGAGTAACAGAGGAATTATTGGGTTTATATAGAGTTTGGGTTGACAAAATAAACTTGAAAAATAAATTTCTTAATTTACAAAAGATAATTAAACATGTGATTAATACAAGAATTAGTTTAGAAGTTTGTTAAAAGTTAATTTAGGTTGTTATAGTAGTTAGGTTAGAAGTTTCCAGGCCTTAGTTAATTAACCATATATATTGCCATTCTCATTAATATCCAATTAATCAATAACTTTTGTTTTAAGAAGTATTTATAGCTAGTAAATTATTCACTTAATATTTTCTTTGAAAATCATGAAACTAGTCTTTGAATTAGGAAAACAATTTTATTTAGGATTTGCGGAAAAAATGAGTTACAAATATACCCACCATAGAAAAATTTTGTCATCGAAATTTGAAAATAGAACCGCACGATAAGAAAGAATCGACGTGACTGAAAGACACAAGATTCAAGGAAGCAAGAATTTTAAAATATTAAGGAAGTAGCAGATTATTAGTATCAGAAAATTCCTAGACTGTGATTGAGCATTCCTATTCTCGCACGATTCCAATAGCACTCTGGTCCTGTCACGACCCATACCCGGTGTAAGGGTACAAGTCGAAAATAATGCCCAACCTATGCCACAAAATCGGTGGTAGAACGCTGTCTGGGTAATCTATCTATCAATATAATGAACCACCAACAATAACAATATACTCAATCACAGATCTAAGATGGAACAAGCACGAATATGATAAAGAATAGAATAGTCACATACAACTCATAAGTCAAAAATAAGACATCAATGAGTCTGAAAGAAGTACTAACAAATAAGCTGGAGACAAATCAAGTACAAAAGAATACTAAAAAACTACTAAACTCGGGTCATCTGTCTCAGTTGGGATAAGTCCCTCCTGAACCAGGGTCTCTGACTCTAAACCCACAACATCCTGAGGTCCATAGTGTGTAGGGTACCAGTCCTCAGTGTCATCTGGGAAAATATATTCAGTGAGGAAAGGAGCAGAGTACATTTCTAACAGCAGTTCTAATCAATGATAAAAACTACGTAACAGTAAATAGATGTGAATATACAAGATACAACAATAGATACAAGAGATATACAATAAGAAAATACTGGAATAAGTATAATAATGAATAATATGACAATGATCAAGAATACTAATGACTAAGTGAGTGAGTACTAGCTTTAACATGTGATCGGCTTAAGAACTTGCACAGGAATAATGGCCTGGTTAGTCATACGTGCGGTGCATAACCAACACTCACAGGAAAATAATACTTGCACAGGAAGGTATGATCACATATCTACACTATAATACTCCCCACCCCGACTGGTATAGTAGATCCAACCATGGTATGCTATGGCACGAGATTCTCTAGGAAGGTAGCAATTCTTTCCGAGAATCAGTGTCTGTACATGCACAAGATAATCAACGAAATAAGCCTTGCACAAGATACACCATATACAAGGAATAATATCTCATGACGAGATCTGGATATACCAATCCGTGTAACCATCGTGTCAAGAAACATGGATATCTACACTAGATACAATGAACATAGAGGATATCATAAATGTTTGATACGGTGGCTCGAAGACCTAGATATATAATACAATATCAATACAGGGTTCCGAAAAGAAAATAAGTTAAACTAGTCAACTTCTAGGTTAACAAGTCAATTCTAAGTCAAAAGTCAAACTAAGTCAACTCTAAGGTCAACTATGGTCAAACTATGGTCAACTACCCATTTTTAGGTTGCACAAGTCTAACACAAAGATATTGGTTCAAATACTAAAGTCTATGTCGTAAAAGCATCTTAAAATACTAGGATACCGTATCTCCGGATACGTAAGTCCATAGGTAAAATATCACATATAAAAGCCAAAACAATATTATTAAATAAAATCTTAAAGACAAACATCAATAGGTACCTTGGTTTTGAACCAACTTGGTATCACAATATAAACCCATAATCTTGATACCCAAACCCAATATCTTGGGTATTCCCAATTACCTTGGTACTTACCTTGGTATCTCAAGATAATACCCCAAACTTGTTTATACTAACTACCCGTAATATACATATGCTATACTAATTTATACTTATACTATAATACAATTAGCAAATTAGGAATATATTTACTTGTATATTAAATACCAAATATATATATATATATATATATATATATATATATATATATATATATATATATATATATATATATATATATATTATAGAAAATCTGCTAACTGTCACTAAAAACATATGTGAACTGTCGCTGAATCTCTGATACTTTGATACGCTGCCAATTTAGTGACGGTTCTGCTCCGTTGCTAATCTGCTGTCGCTGCTGCTGTTGAATGTTCCTGCTGCTGCTTTGGCGACGGGTTTCTGCCATCACTAAACTGCTGTCGCCGCTGCTGTTGAACGCTACTGCTGTTGTGCTGCTCTGTTGTGACGCTGTTGCGGCTGTCGCCTTTGCCGTTGTTGCCTGCTACCGCGGCTGCTGCTGCTGTTGCGACTTCGCTGCTGTCGCCTAAAAACCATTATATATATATATATATATATATATATATATATATATATATATATATACTTATACATACCACTATATAATAAATACTTACACCTAATACATGCAACTATTACATATGAATATACATACACTCATACTCCTCATATACAAATATATATATAGTAACATATGTATATACATAACACCATATCTAATTACATATACATATAGCTTATACTTATAAGATATACATATATGTATATAATATTACATATTACAATATACTATCATATATATATATATACATAGCTACCATCAAATAAAATATGTACATAATAAATACATGGTAACATACATACATACATAGTATTATGTATATATATATATATAACTATACATATATGTTTATCTATACATAATCATACAATAATATGTAACACACATTATATAAATAGAAATATAACAACATATAATTATCTATTGAACATGTAAACCCCCCTCACCCAAAATTAGGCCTACTTGACATAGATAGAGAAACTATGGCTAGTTTGTATCCAATTGGAAATATGACACGATATTTTATTTAATTTTACGTTAATTAAATAACTTAGTACACCTTACCGTTTCTTCGATAATTGGAGCACCTCACTAGCCATTGCCTTCCTACAAATTTTACACCATTGTCCTAGACATGCTACTTCTTTCTCTTTCAAGGAGGTCTTCCCTTAAAGCTTCTTGATCACTAGATGATGTACTTATTTTATTGTCTTTCATATCCTAGTGGGTAGTGTATTTGTCTCCACCCGACTAATAGTTCTTCTCGACTAATTTTATACTTGGTTAATTGTCATATGTGGTTATATATTTCTAATTGGTTTTGTGGATGAGATTAATATTGCCTGTAACTTGTAAAGTTATATACCACTTGTGAATTATTATTCATAAAATAGCGTATGTATGTGTATGATTTTCATATATTGGAGTTGCCATGTACATACGGCTAGCATGCTAATGTATTCCTAGTCCTACGTATTTTGGGACTGGGGTGTGACATATTTTAGTGGTGGCCCATGCAGGTCGAGAGTATATTATCTCGATTACGTTACTGTAATCCTAATTTTGAGGTTCAACCCAAAACTTTTGTGCATGCATGAAACCTTCTTCAAAATCCTCTTTAATTTTTGTTAATATATTTATATAGATGTTATTAATAGAAAATATATTCAGTTTTTATAAATAATTTTAGATTTATTAATTTATATTAAATTAGGGTTTTGAGCATATTTTATGGGTAGTTCTGACCTAGTTTTGATGTATGCATGTTGGAGACTCTTGGACCTTGTTAGGACTTGATCATAGATAGAAAATTCTAAAAAAAAATTATGAACTATTATTTTTCCAAAAATTATACATTCTAATTTTTTATTAAATAAATATTATTTTGATATCACAACACCTATGTACTGCCCCTTGGCATGCATACTATCAAAGTTTGGTTGTCAACCCTAATAGGATCAACTTGTAGATGGTAAAATCGTAATTATTTTTGTATGGATAAAAGAATTAGTATTTATTGTATTTATTACTCATTTTACTATATATATTCAGATTTATTTTTATTTATAAAAATTAGAATTCTAGGTATTTTATGTAGCAAGTTGACCTAGTTTTGACAAAACTTGACCCTGACAGTTTTAGACTTAAACCTCGACCAAAAACTGATATTTTTATCATTTAAAATTATATTATTATATTTTAATTCTGAATTTTTAAGTACTATTCTAGATTTACTTATTTGTCAAAAATTATTTTTGACTAGTAGGTAACCCGTTATGACCTTGTTTTGGTTTCTACTTAGTTTTGAACTCATAGAATTTATAGGAGACGACCCTATCACTAAAAACCCTATTTTTTCAATAAATTTCAGAATTAATAGTTTTTATTAAATAATATTTTAAAAATAGTTTTTGATAATGTTTGATGGTTAGTAATATTTTGGTGTGGAGTTACTTTCATGTGCAACCAACATAAGAGTATTAACTAGATAATAACTTAATTTGACTAGAAAAATAATAGTCTAATTAGAGTAATAATTAATTGGTAGGTGTTCGAGACGTTTCTGTGGATAGCTCCGGACCAGATTTGTTGTGCTCGCAGCTTGGCTTGGAAGGTAAGTACACCTTGTTTGATTGTATTGTTCACTTTACATTATGCCTAGTTTTTATTTATTTAGTTGTGTGCATGCGTCTTAGAGTAGCAGACTTACCCAGTATCTTGTAAAGATACGTGATATCTTCTGATCTGACACTGTTTCAAACACGTTCACTGTCTGAGTGAGAGAGTGCATGGACTAGCGTATCGACTGATCATCGGTATGAGAGTTCGAGTCTTGTGTTAGTAGTTGGTATTGGTTTAGTTTTCTAGATATTATTTGACGTCATTGCATTATGTCTGCACTACGTATACAGTTCAGATAGTTCATTGGGAGGGGAGAATCTGCTAGTGAGCGTATATAATTTATGTTTCTTACTATACTGTGAAAATGGTGCAACTGTGTAACCCCCGAGTTCTACGGAACGCCTAGTGGGAGACTGTTCTTCTATTTCTCCCCCTCATGCGCCATTAGAGATGTCTTAAGTGCATTTCACATAGATGGTTTAGTTATCCTATTTATTATTTACTATTTTACTTTCATGCATGTCGATTTCTTGTGTACTTGTTATGTCCCTCTGAGGACTTGGCACCCTTTTCAGGTATAAAAGATCATGATTACTTGTAGGAGCACGAATCAGCGCAGCCGCTGGCCACCGTTGTCCTCCCCGTGGCCGAGCTGCTGCCGCAGCAACTACTGCTATTTCTGTGCCTGCTGCTGCTGTCGCAGCTACTATTGCCATTATGGCCGATGCTGCATCACCGCCGACGACCCCTGAAGATCCCCGACCGTCGACGAGCACCCCCCTGCTGGCCGACCTCCCTCTGGTTTCCTCGAGCCTCATCGTGGCTGAACTTCTCCTTCCTACGGCCGTGAGGAACCGCGACTCGAACCCGAGTTCAGAAATCTGAGTTCAACCTCCCCTATTCGCGAAGTAATATCTTCCTCCTCTCTCATCCGATCCTTGAACCGATTCTTCGGGTATGAACCCTACTTAACCCTTTTGCAATATGTTTAGTTAGAATAATTTAGCTTGCATTCTATTATTAGTAATTAGAGTTCCAATTCATGAGAAAAATTGTTTTTAAAATATTAAAATTCTCCGATACGGAGTTTGTCTTGTCAAACCGGATAACCACATCATATACCGATTACACCGAAAGGCGCGTACGGTATTTTCTGACGTGTAGGCTTTCACAAAACTCGATTCGGACGTATGTGTGCGCCGAAATCAACCCGTATCCGTCGAAAGTCCTCCGTATCGGTATTTTATAAAATTATCCAATTACTTTGTGCAGCTCGTTGTAACGTGACAAAACTGGCACCATTGGACTTGTGACGTTTGACTTGTCATGTGACCCAAGTTTTGTCTGATTCTGAGGCAGTGTACAGATCGCCGTTTTGCGGGTCCCATGATCCGTTCCAACGGGCGTTCTTGTGATCGGCTCAACGGAATCCAAATCTGAATATACCGTTGAGTTTATATCGTCGTTTAGAATTTGTTTGACCTATAATATGCTATTTTTAGGGATCTTTTCTCCTGGCACATTTTTCGGTGCAAGACGGAGCCCACTTATGGACCCCGTTGTAGAAGCATGAAAAATATGCTGCAAGATTATACGCAGTATGCACAAAACCCGCGTAAAGCAGAGTTTTCAGTGCTGTGTGGCGTAAGATATGACTTCAGAGCCATCGGCGTACAGCAGAGCTTCATCGCTAGTACAGCGTAAAATACAGCTCCAGAGCAACCCGCTGGGAAGTTGTACGAGGAACCCTTCATATTCCTCGAATGAACCTGTCAGATCATGCAGTGAACCTGACTATTGACAAAGAGTACTGCACGACTATCCAGACGACGGCTGTAATGATGATTCGACACAGAGACCCAGACTGTCGTTTAGTGACATTTCCTTGATACAAATTGCTTTTACGCATTCAAGGGAATACGCTGCCTAGTTTTACATAGGCAGATGTGAGCTTTTACGCTCAGCAGAAGATGGACCGTACCGCCACGTCAAAAGCTGCTCTTCGTACAGAGCTCGAGGCACGTCTCTGCAATTAATGCGCGTGATGGGGGCAGATCTCTGCATTTAATGCATGAGATTTGGTTCTACTTTCAAAGACTGGGTGAGCCATAATTATGGCTAATACATCCACATTATCACCTCTGCATGTTACGCCATCAGGCTAGTTTCAGCTATAGGAGCATGCTGTACGCTATCTCCTTGAAATACGCCGACTTGGTTATTTTCAACTATAGGAGTACGCCGTACGCTATCTCTTCGAAATACGCCAACTCAGGCTATATTTGCATTTGTGCGTAAGGCTATTTTGTCCAGAACACGCTCAAGACCTCAATCAAGGAAGAAGAATCGGCTATCTCCTACGCTAGCTACCTATCCATGCAGCATCAGGCTTCTACGCCCACTTGGTTTCTATGCCAACTCGACAACAATTCGGCTTCTACGCCAATCTGGCTTCTACGCCTACTCGGCTTCTACGCCATCAGAACAGCTATTTGGTTTCTACGCCATAGTGTCACGACCCGCACCCGGTTTAGGGGCACGAGTGCGTGGGTACGTCCAGCCTACGCCGCAGCATCGGTGGTAGAACGCTGTCAAGGTCTTGATACTATCTAGCCAATCTCACACAAGCATCCAATCTCCATAAGAAGGCACGGATGACACGAATAAAATGTACACATACTCAATCACAGGATTACAGCACGATAAGATATCGAACAAAAATTAAATATAACCCAAGTCTAAAGTAGTAATCTAACTCAACAAATATCCAAGTCTCAATAAAATACCGGAGACAAATTCGGTACCAAATAGTCTGCTAAAAGAACTAATCAGAAAACTAGAAGAATTAGTGATTCCGGCTAGACCTCCCGGAATCACAACTAACTACCAAGCCCAAGTGCAGCTACTCACCATATGGTCCATAAAGTGTCGGACACCGGTCCTCTAAGGCATAGTCTGGAAAAATGTTTCCAGTCAGGAAAGAGCAAAGTACAAATCTCAAATAACAGTTCCATATAATTGATAAGGACTATAAAGCAATAAACAGTTGATGCTAGATACTGAGAAGACAGTGAATAAATGTAATAGAAAAATAAAGAGACAGGCAATGTAAAGGAACAGGCAATAGGCAATATGACATAGTCAGCGCATATATGAAAATAAAAGGAACAAGGTGCAGTATCATATACGGGTGATGTAGTATATGAATTAAAATAGGAAACTGTAATCTATTCTAAGTGTTTGAAATAGTAGTTTCAAAATGTGATCGGCTTGGGAACATGTACGATAGCTATAGGGCCTGGCTAATCATGGGTGAAGAGCATGATTAACACTTACATTGTTCTACACTACAATAAGAGGTTATGATCACATTTCTTACTAACTACTTCTCCGCCCCCAACTAGTACTGTGGATCCAACCATGACACGTCACGATACACGAGCAAGTCCAATCTATCATGTACGATGTCTAATATACATGTCGTATACAATGTCAATACGATAATCAAGGTAACATCTCATGACTGCAGATCCAAGCTATACTAGTCCGTGTAGCACAGTGTCAAGGATTTAGATGTAGCATTTCTAGATTATTGAAATTATAGAAATTATCAACAATTGGAAATTATCAGAGAATGTACTTGCCTTGGGTCCTTAGCTGGTGAATACCGAGGTCCTGTTCCAGAGTATCTCCTGGGGAACCAACAGTCCTAAAGACATATAATAACAATACAATATTTGCATCAGAAGCTATACTAACACACAACAATACTAACTCAGGGGCTATGCCAGATATGCTACTGGTCAACTAGGGTCATCTAGCAGACAGACATCTAAAACACATTACATATTTTTAACCAACATTAATACCTACCATATATATATATATATATATATATATATATATATATATATATATATATATATATATATATATATATATCCTTTAATTTCATGTATAACATATATATAGTTAAACAATGCATGTTTACCATGTTTATCAATTTAAAATATACTAGGTGTATATACAATAAATATATACATATATCAATTTTATATACTGAAAAATATATTAAGTATACCAATAATACATATAGTAGAACACGTATTTATATATACCAATCATATATATATATTGGAAATATACATTAAATGTATGTACAAAATATATATATATATATATATATATATATATATATATATATATATATATATATATATATATATATATATATATATATATATACTCATTCTACACATTTGAGAATATACTAAGTATATATATATACAAAATATATATACATATACCAAACATTATATATTTTTATACCAAAATACATATATATATGGAATACACATACTATACACCAAAATACGTTTATACATATATATACTGATAAAACATTTTCATATATCATTTATATATATATACATTAATACATACATATACTAAAGTATATATACATATACTATGCTTATACATGTTTAACATTTTATTAAATTAAAATAAAATAAATAATTATACATATACATATACTAATTTAAATTATACTAGTATACTTTTTATTAAATAGATATTATAAAAATAAACCAATATATATATATCAAATTAAATTAAATACATATACTTACATTCACATTATTTAAATATATACAAATACCTTACATTAATTAGATATACATATACATTAATTATACACGTATATGTACATATACTTTAATTATACACCTACATATACTGTTAAACATTAATTTAAATACATAATTACATATACATGCTAATATATACATATACGTATACATTAAATACCTACATACATATATACATACATACATTATATATCTACATGTATTATTTAATACCAAAGAGGGAAGAAGGAGAGGGGAGGATACTTACTGTGATGGGGTCGGCCGGAGTCTCGCCGGAGGGGGAGCTGGCCGGCGGTGGGAGTAATGGTGGTGATGATGGTAGTAGATGATGGTGGTGGTGGTGTTAGATGTAGGTGGTGGTGGTGATGGGTGATAGCACTGGTGGCCGGAGGAGCAGTGGAGCACCGGCGCCGGAGTGCAGAGGAAGTCGGGTTGTCCGTCGGAGGATCGGGCTCGGCTCGTGAAGCCGCGGGGAGAAGAGTAGAGGGAGTAGAGGGAGTCCGCCGGAGCAGGGAGAGGGCCGCCGGGGGTACTGGGCTCGGCCGGGCAGCAGGGCGGGACTGCGGGGGACTCGGCCGCCCGGAGCACTGCAGCGGGGATGAGGAGTTGTCGGGTTGGCCGCCGGGGCTGAGCAGCGACCGCCGGGTGAACAGTAGGGAGTCGGGGTGCAGAGGCTCGGTGAACAGTAGGTGCGGGGGGAAATGAACAGTGTTCCCCCCTTCTTTGAATTTAAATTCAAATGAAAGAAGAAAAAAAAATAAAGAAGAAGAAGGAAGAAAAGAAAAGAGAAGGAGAAGAAGCTACGGTTTGGTGTTGAGGGAGATGGGGGCTTGTGAGTAGGTGGGGAAACCTAGGTTTTCTAGGGATTAGGGTTTGATGTGACATGACATTATATAGGGAGAGAGGGTGTATGGAATCAAGGGTTAGGATTGGCCCATTAAATGTGTGGTCCAGATTGGTCATAGAGAATTTCATGTGGGGGGTGAGGGTGAGAGGCTAGTTAAATAATTATTAGGCTCCCTCATTGTTTTAAACAAATGAGGTGTTGACACAAAATACAAATTTGCAAATTAGCCCCCTTAAATTTGGGTATTTGCACAGACACATGAAATGACAAAAATTTGGCGGGCGATTTGGCGTCCGGTGTTTTGTAGGGTTAGGGGGCGCTGTATGATCGGTATGGGCTCAATTAGCAGGGCACTGGAATTAAATTGGGATTTTCAGAATCGATTTAAATAGTATCCTCAATTTAATTAGAATTAAATGCAAGTTGTGTTCTAAAATTAATTAGGAGTACAAGGGGCTAAAATCAGGTCAGGTCATCAATACCAATAATGAAGAAGACTCAGAACAGAATATTACCCTAATTTGGGCCGCACGAAAAATAGGTCAAGATTGTCCCCAATTTTGATTGGAACGCACAACGATACAAAATAGGAATTTATTAAATAATGTCCGCGATGATTTTTGTGCGGCTAGAAACAAGGTACATAGAGCATAATTATGAGTTACAAAAATAGTAGAATGGAAGGCGGGCATGTCTAGGGCAAGATTGTAAAATTTATTGGAAGACAAAAGTTAGGATAGCGCTCCAAATATCGAAGCAAAGGCAATGCGCAATAATTAAATAAAATACGGTAATTAATTACAATCTCCAATAAATAAATTTCTAGACAAAACAATTAAATACAGAATTCCACAATTTGGACAGGCGTTCATCTACTGGGCTTCTAGGTCAAGTCCGCTAGCTCAAAATAAATGAACACTGTATATAATTATATATTTAATTACACATCACATAATTATTTAAATTAAATACTTATCATGCAATTACTTAATTGTAACTACTATAATATTTAAATTAAATATTATATAAATTATTAACTATATATATGTTATACTTAAATTTGGGTATTTGCACAGACACATAAAATGACGAAAATTTGGCGGGCGATTTGGCGTCCGGTGTTTTGTAGGGTCAGGGGGCGCTGTATGATCGGTATGGGCTCAATTAGCAGGGCACTGGAATTAAATTGAGATTTTCAGAATCGGTTTAAATAGTATCCTCAATTTAATTAGAATTAAATATAAGTTGTGTTCTAAAATTAATTAGGAGTACAAGGGGCCAAAATCAGGTCAGGTCATCAATACCAATAATGAAGAAGACTCAAAACAGAATATTACCCTAATTTGGGCCGCACGAAAAATAGGTCAAGATTGTCCCCAATTTCGATTGGAACGCACAACGATACAAAATAGGGATTTATTAAATAACGTCCGCGACGATTTTTGTGCGGCTAGAAACAAGGTACAGAGAGCATAATTATGAGTTACAAAAATAGTAGAATGGAAGGCGGGCATGTCTAGGGCAAGATTGTAAAATTTGTTGGAAGACAAAAGTCAGGATATCGCTCCAAATATCGAAGTAAAGGCAATGCGCAATAATTAAATAAAATACGGTAATTAATTACAATCTCCAATAAATAAATTTCTAGACAAAACAATTAAATACAGAATTCCACAATTTGGACAGGCGTTCATCTACTGGGCTTCTAGGTCAAGTCCGCTAGCTCAAAATAAATGAACACTGTATATAATTATATATTTAATTACACATCACATAATTATTTAAATTAAATACTTATCATGCAATTACTTAATTGTAACTACTATAATATTAAATATTATAAAAAGTCAAAAATACCCCTGTTTTCGGAATGTGGTAGTGACAAGTCTACCCTCCTTAAAAGAATTTCGTCCTCGAAATTTAAAATCCTCATAGTAGTGTTTAATCATACACATTATTATTTCCCTCAATTTAAATTCATCAACCACGACATCAGGTAATAATCCACGATGTCTTTTCACAATTTTCAAAATTTTTGAAATTATTGCATTCCTGAAAAATCCTCGGAATAAAAATCAAAGTCCATTTTTATCAAAATTTCCCCAAAATTTTTAGTTAATAATTCAATACTCGGAATTTAATATCCACTCCTCTAATTTGATTTTAATCAATGCACATATATAAAAATGTAATCTCGTCCCACAAAGTTTGAATTAAAACATTTATCCATCAAAATTTTATTTCTCGATTTCCTCTTCCTCAAAATACTCAACAATGCGATACTTGAAGATTCTCTAATTGCAACATCCCATATAAAATTCTAAAATTCATAACTTGCAATTAAATAAATATATTGACAAATCTCCCAAAATTTCCAAATTTTAATAACCAATTTAAACATGTCATAATCTTCCTGGAATTAATAAACCACCAATTATGCAATGTTAATTTCTTAACCCTCTATTTAAATCAATGGTTATCCTCGAATTTTAATCATCTTATCTCTCTTGTCAAGTCATAACCCCTTCAGAAATCTTCGTCATGGTCAAACCCCAATAATCATGGTCTAAGAAAAATTTTTCCTACAATCATACAATATGCAATCTAAGGGAAATATGTACGGTCATGGTGTCTTTTGTCATGGTATTGCAGTCTCTGTATCAGGGTGTACTACTAGCTACATTCTAACAAAAATCATGAATACAAGCTACAGTACTAGGGAATCAATCGATCAGAAGACGAAAAAGAATATGAGGAAGAAAGAAGGAACCTACTAACATATTCTTACAGTATCTTCTATCTCTAACATATACTTAACTCTGGCACATTCACTAACTAATTCCTATTCATGTACACTGATATCCATATCAACTAGTCATTAGTCCACAAGACATCCATGATTACATCCTTATTTCATACACCTGCCTATTGATACCTAAACCTGATACCAAGAATCTTTAATATATCCATGGTTTAATAATGCATCCAAGGTTTGATACCTCTATCTCTTTAAGGTACCACAGTTCTACTTGAATCATACTCACTGCTAGCTTTCTTATATACTGCAATCGCTGATACTAGTTATCCTTATCACTCAAGTGCATATCAAATACAACACATCATACTAAGTACTGCTCTCTCCAATACAATCCTAGATGAACACCCAAGTCAGTTGGCAGTGAGATCTCAATCATGCTCAAGCCAACAGATCCTTACACATGCATCTCATCTACTTATATACTAATATATCTCTCACTATAAGATTTTTATCCTCAAATAAAAATTCCTCAAAATAACTCATCGAATAAATTTTTAAGTAAAATGCATATACTTCCCTCAAGATCAATTATCTAAGTACTGAAACGAAAATTTTATCAATTCCAAAAATCCTTACAGCTTGTCTAGGTTCATCAAATTGAATCTGAATTCCTCAAAAATAAAATTTTAATAACATAATATCTCGACTTCTCAAAATTCAAAAAATGTAATTCATTTTTCAAGCTTCAAATTATAATTTAAATCCATATCTTGTAGTCCAGTAGCCCTAGTGTTATCTTTCTCACTGTCCTCACCGACGTATATCATTAAATAATACCATAAATCAGTCTGTAAATTCATCTTGATATGAAATCAAACCCTACAATGAAGCCAAAATCCTAATTTAATACCCGATCAACAATCAACAAGTGAGAATGGACGGAACAAGGGAATGATTTTAAATTGGAAATTATAATAAGATTCTCAGGGGTCATCCCAGGAATCTCTCAAGGAATTGTGATTGAGTATTCGCTCTCGTCCTAGTATTCTATGTCCTAGATTCTATCGCAGGCACGCAATAGTGTAACAAAGATGCCACACTACTACGACATCGCACAACTTGCGAAGTCTGACCTGCATGGGCCACCACTAAAAACGTGTCACGACCCACACCCGGTTTAGGGGCACGAGTACGTGGGTACGTCCAGCCTACGCCGCAGCATCGGCGGTAGAACGCTGTCAAGGTCTTGATACTATCTAGCCAATCTCACACAAGCATCCAATCTCCATAAGGAGGCACGGATGACACGAATAAAATGTACACATACTCAATCACAGGATTACAGCACGATAAGATATCGAACAAAAATTAAATACAACCCAAGTCTAAAGTAATAATCTAACTCAACAAATATCCAAGTCTCAATAAAATGCCGGAGACAAATCCGGTACCAAATAGTCTGCTAAAAGAACTAATCAGAAAACTAGAAGAATTAGTGATTCCGGTTAGACCTCCCGGAATCACAACTAACTACCAAGCCCAAGTGCAGCTACTCACCATATGGTCCATAAAGTGTCGGACACCGATCCTCTAAGGCATAGTCTGGAAAAATATTTTCAGTCAGGAAGGAGCAAAGTACAAATCTCAAATAACAGTTCCATATAATTGATAAGGACTATAAAGCAATAAACAGTTGATGCTAGATACTGAGAAGACAGTGAATAAATGCAATAGAAAAATAAAGAGACAGGCAATGTAAAGGAACAGGCAATAGGCAATATGACATAGTCAGCGCATATATGAAAATGAAAGGAACAAGGTGCAGTATCATATACGGGTGATGTAGTATATAAATTAAAATAGGGAACTGTAATCTATTCTAAGTGTTTGAAATAGTAGTTTCAAAATGTGATCGGCTTGGGAACATGTACGATAGCTATAGGGCCTGGCTAATCATGGGTGAAGAGCATGATTAACACTTACATTGTTCTACACTACAATAAGAGGTTATGATCACATTTCTTACTAACTACTTCCCCGCCCCCAACTAGTACTGTGGATCCAACCATGACACGTTACGATACACGAGCAAGTCCAATCTATCATGTACGATGTCTAATATACATATCGTGTACAATGTCAATACGATAATCAAGGTAACATCTCATGACTGTAGATCCCAGCTATACTAGTCCGTGTAGCACAGTGTCAAGGATTTAGATGTAGCATTTCTAGATTATTAAAATTATAGAAATTATCAACAATTGGAAATTATCAGAGAATGTACTTGCCTTGGGTCCTTAGCTGGTGAATACCGAGGTCCTGTTCCAGAGTATCTCCTGGGGAACCAACAGTCCTAAAGACATATAATAACAATACAATATTTGCATCAGAAGCTATACTAACACACAACAATACTAACTCAGGGGCTATGCCAGATATGCTACTGGTCAACTAGGGTCATCTAGGTCGATACACCATCAAGAGAAGAATCTATCCGATCTCCAGATTACGCGAGAAGCTGATGGCCGATTGAGGACTTCCTCAGTTTTACGTCAACCTGAGCAGAGTTCCAAATTACGCCAGGTCGAGCCCCGCAGCGTAAAGAAGGCCCTATCTGTGGATAGATACGCTCCTCATGGATCCTGTGCTACTCACATGGCTGGACTGCTGTACACCTATGGCAAGGAGAGAGTTGGAGTCCCCAATATCCGTATTCCAACTGAAGTAAACAGGAGGAACAAGCCTTCTTCCTCTTCTTCTTCTGTTGGTCCTCCTGACTTGCGTGAATTTCTGATCCAAAAGCACAAAGATAGGGGATCTTCTAACATGTCTATTACACTCCCTAGGGAGCACTGTTGTAATAGTCATAAAATTGTAGTTAATTGTTGCTGTTCTGAAGCAAAATGGTTGGTTTCCGACCGGTTGAACTACTCTTTGCCTTTACAGGAAGAAGAGCCTACATATGCATCAGTGAACATGGCTTCACATGTTCCTAGAGGAAGGTCAAATTCAAGACGTCATCCCTCTAGATCTCCAAGCCAAAGGAGATTCAACAGACTCCTTGAAAACATTGAAGCTGGGGTATTCCAAAACACCCGTTCGAGGTCACGACAACCGGCTTCGTATTCTTCTGATTCCGATGCTGGGGGTCGCCAGTTTCCCGAATTAGTTGCTGAAAGTATAGAGTCAATCTCTACAGAGACCTATACTAACCCTTTAATGACATCCAGAGAAATGGGGGTCTATGCCATTGAAGATGAACGTGCAGAGGCTTCCCCATCAGGAAGTACTGAGCTACACATCACTGTGTTAGAGATATCTCTGAAAGAGATGCATACCATGATGCAGGGTATGCACCAGATGTTGGTAACTCAACACACAGCTACGCCTGTTCTTCCAACTCAACTATGTGTGGGGGTAGACTTACCACCATCCAATGCGAATCAGGAGCCTATTCAAGACCAAGAATCGGCTGCCCCTCAACCTCTCAACCCGAAAAATGTATTGCCTCCTGTTGGAGTTACAATACAACCGATCTCTCATCCCTCTGCGGTTCCTTTCCCAGCTGAAGATCCGATGCAGGCAGTGCGGGAATTGAAAGCCCAATTTGATGCCTTAAAGCACAAGGATCAGCTCAAGAAGTTGGGCATCAACCAGCCTTACCCAGCTATCTGGGACGAGATCCCTTTCCCTCCTAAATACAAACCACAGACTATGGCTCTGTTTGAGGAAAAGATATCACCGAGCCAGTACATGAACTACTTCAGTATGATGACGGTGTTATTACAAGGGAATGATGCCCTTCTCACTCGGGTGTTCAAAGGCTGTCTCTCGGGAGTGGCTTATCAGTGATACCGTAGTCTTGCGGACAACTGCATTACTTCCTTGACTTTGTTCTTCGCATGATTTTACGAAGGGGGGATGGACATGTCTATGTCCTCTCTCATCGAAGTGAAGCAGAAGGAGAAAGAGAATGTTCGCACTTTCATCGAATATTTTTGTCAAGCTACTCTGCAAATGCCTCCCGGAGTTCCAGACTCAGCATTAGTGGACATTTGCAGGAAGAATCTTCTTCCGGTGATCTCAGTATTCACAGAACCATACCAGTTCCATGATTGGCCCTCATTTATCATCTCAGCGGTAGCCGCTGAAGACAATAGTCGGAAGGCGCGTGATAATGGAATTATGATATCTACCTCTGAGAGAGGTAAGAGGTCATCCTCCAACAGCGACCATCCTCGTGGTTCTAAAGAAAAAGAAGCTCTGGCGATCAATACGTCCAGACAGAAGACTGCGGCAACCACACAGACAAAACTTGGGACTTCCAGACCCATTGAAGTATACTCTTTTGACGATGACGATATTCCGAGCATATTCGAGTGTCTAGTCAAAAGCGGCAAGATCACCCTCCCTGAGGTAAAGTGGCCTAATAAAGTCGACAGTACCAATAACCCCAAGTACTGCATTTTCCATAGGTACATACATCACCCCACGAAGGCATATTATGTACTAAAGAGGAAAATCCAGGAGTTGATCGATGCTAAGGCCATCACTCTGCGCAACAACGAGAAGACGGTCACCGCCAACATGATCTCTCTCCAATTCGGTGATCTGCCTCCTCAAGAAGTTCCGGATGGTGTTGTACCTATTTCCCGGACAACGATGAACATCGTTAATCTTCCTCCAGCTAGGGGTCAAAATCATGACCTGGCACCCCTAACTACTCAGCGTGGTGAGATTATGTGGGTTCATCCTGATCTGGTGTCAGAGATTGAGGAAGAGACTCGAGCTGCTAAGGCTAAGTCTCGAAAGAACTCAAGGCGCAAACCCTGCCATATTGTTGCAATTTCCCCGACATCAGATGAAGAGGCTTTGGCTACCAGAACCCGTTCAGGGAAAGCCTACCTCAAGGACTGGAGAAAGTCAGGAACATGCATCGGCAGATACTTCAGCTGCCAAACTTCCAGAACCAGAACCTGTCGTACCAGAGGTAGGTCCTTCTAGACCAACTCCGGCAGACAAGGGCAAACAGAAAGAAGTTCGTTTCGACAAACCTTTGAAGAACATTCAAAATAAAGGTTTGGAGAAGCCATACAACTTCGACATCCTGGCCCAACTGGCTAATACTCCAGCCAGACTGTTCATCTTTGAGCTGCTCAGGCTATCAAAAGACACTCGTCAAGCCTTGAGCGAAGCTTTGATGCAGGCGGACGTATGCTTGACCCAGCTCAAGTCCCCCGACAAAGAACCTGTGGCATATCCTCAATGCCATAGTGTAATGAAAGTGGTCCAAATATCACTTTCACTCAAGATGACATGCTGTTGAAACATAACAAGCATGACAGACCCCTCTATTACACCGGATATATCGGTTCTATGGAGGTCGACCAGATTCACATAGATCCGGGATCATCGATCAGTATCATTCCTCATAGTCTGCTCAGACCACTGAGGATTCCTACCAGCAAATTGGCTTACACCACCACTACAATTGTGGGCTTCAATGCCAGGAAAAGTAAGCCGTTGGGGAAGATTGGTCTGAGAATCCAGATTGGCGACCTTAGATCAATGGCTACATGCTATTTCATTGACTCAGAGGTGTCCTACAATATTCTGCTGGGCAGACCATGGATCCATGATCACAACATCGTTCCTTCGACTCTACATCAATGCTTCAAATATGTAGATGCCCAAGGAACAGTACAAACGGAGTTTGTTGATCTTAATCCGTTTAAAGGAGTAGAATCCTACTACTCCGATGCCATGTTGTATACCCAAGACTATATGAAGGAGGTGTCAGGCAAGACAGAGGAGGAATCCCACCGGGAGCCAGAAGAACCCTCTGTCGAACAACCCCTGTCAATCAAGGTGAAAGGACGAACTGCTCGTCCGAAAGTCATGGAACCCATGGTTATCCATTTGAACAAAACCAAGTCAGGACAAGGAGGTGATCCTCTAGTGATCACTTTGAACCTGAAGCCTCCACCTTTGGTCATCAACCTTCGGCGTAACAAGCAGCCAACTGATGTAAATATAACCAGAGACGTAGTTTCTGACGATAATAAAGATCCTCTTTTCCAGTACATTGACGCTCAGATTCCAAATCAGGAATCCTCTCCCCATAACGATGTAGAACCTATAGCACAAAGATTCTTGAAAGCTATAGATTCATATCATCCGTATGTGTGGGAAGTAGCGTCACCATCTAATGTCATCATGACATATGGGCCACATGAGGATTCTATCTTTATTGTCCCGCCTACTCGCAGTAGTCAGCATCCAATAGTCTTCGGTCACATGCACAATGAACCGACTGTACAAGAAGATTCTCCCGATGACGATGCTGGAAAAATGCAGGTTCACAGATATAGCCCACAAGCTTTGAAGATCATGCAAAGTATGAGTTATGACTTGAAGCTGGAACCAGGTCTTAACTACGGGAAAGGCAAGCGAATGCCGTTGTATGATGATCCCTACTATCAACGAACCCGTTTTGGGTTAGGGTACGCCACTTCTCTTGCAACTCCTGAGTCAAATGAGGATATCTTTTCCTCTTCTCAAGATGGCTCGTCGTCCTCCGGCTCATCTGACGATCTCAAACGAGCATTATCAGCAAATATGGTATTGACAGATTCTCTCGAAGCAGACGAACAGGAATCTGAACCGTTTGAGAATGACTCTTGGGCTCAACAAATGGATACACAATGGGAACTCCGGTTCGAGCAGAGAGAACCGTCCACTGAAGATAAAGTTATCCAAATCAATGTTGGAGATGAAATGACACCAAAGCCGATATTTATCAATAACAACCTTTCCCCAGCAGAAAGGGAAGAGATGATCCAGCTGATAAAAGAATATATCGACGTCTTTGCGTGGAATTATGAGGATATGCCAGGTCTTGATCTGTCACGATCCATACCCGGATATTCAGGTACCGGTTCGCGAGTACGTCCAGCCTACGCCGCAGTGTCGGCGGTAGTACGCTGTCTAGATTATATTCACAGGTAATTTAAAATCTAGCTCATTCAAAGTAAATAAATAGACAAGGATAATAACAGAAAATAGGAATGCTAAGATTTCATAAGGCAAATTGCGACAAGCAAATCCACAGTTTATTACAGAACCAGAAGATAAATCGGGGACAAACCCGATTACTATGCTGAAAGAAAATACTAGCTAACTGGCTAACTACTCCTCAAAAGTAGTTTCCTGAGTAGGAACCGGCTCCTTAAATGTATCACCTGCTACATCATATGGGCCATAAAAGGTGGGGGCATAGTCCTCATCATCGCCTAATATCAACGGATCCAGTCAGGAAAGGAGCAAAGTACCAATACACAACAAAGCTTAAACTAAATAATTATGACAAGTAGTAAAACTGACTAAGTACCATGATAAAAATATGCATAATAAGTAGAAAAATTAACTAAGAGTTAAATGCTATAAGTCAGAGACATGAGTAAAACAGGATTATAATGAGACAAGAAAATGGAACTGCAACAAGATAATGAAACTATGTGTGTGTGATTGTGTATTTAGAATACATAGTTGGCATGTAGGGGGTTATAAGGCTAATCAGGCACGTCATAGACGGCTATCAGTCAGGAATAATCGAGTATCAGGCTGAAGGTACAGTCGCGTACTCAACAGCTAGCAGTCAGGACAGGGGGAAGGGTAAACTACATGCCTCCTAGTATTCTCCCTCCCAACATGAAAAGCAAAACATAAAATCCAAATCCTAACACTAAGTGTAATCATCCAATGGTGCTAGTAGAGCAAGGAACTAATTATCATAATATAAAGAATAAACTTGAAGTGCAAGTACTTGCCTGATGTTTGAATTCCAACTACTGCTCTGTTACTCGGGAAATTTCCAGAAACGTCTCCGGATGCTGGAACAAACATTACCATCATGCTCAGAAGATATCAATCAGCTAGAAACGTCTGTCCTTGAGTCCAATTTGGAGACAAGGGAAAAAACGGCAATTTTGGGTCAAAACGGGGTCCACATGTGGGCCCGCTTTACACCGAAAAATGTGTCAGGGTCAAAGGTCTCTAAATTCGCCAAACTTAGTGTCAACAGGTCAGGAACGATGATACGAACCCAACGGAACTTTCAAAATTGGATTCCGATAAGCCGATCACAAAATTGCCCGTCGAGTGGGTTGCACGGGCACCGAGAGGGTCACGCAGGCTACGCGTTGCAACTGACGGAATCAGAAACGGGGTTACGAGCAGAAAGTTACGAGTACCTGAACAGGGTCCGAAAAACCCAAATTCATCGTGTCCGACAGGTGTCCGAGTCCAAACCCTAGGGTTAGGGTTTAGGGGTGTCCTAGCCGGAGCTCCGGCGGCTCGGGGGCACTGCAGCCGGAGGCGGGGAGCCAAGGCGGAGGGGGCGGCCGGCCGGAGGCGGGCCTGTGCGGCACGGCGGGCCGGAGGGCTGCTCGAGGTTGGGCCTGGCCGCTGTGGGCTGGGAAGAAGAGGGAGGAAGGAGGAGTCGGGCGGCGGCGCTGCAGCGGGGTCTGGGCGGATCGGGAGGCGGTGGCGCGGCGGAGCTAGGGCGAGGGGAGGCGGCAGCGGCGTCGAGCGGTGGTCGGGGGGTCGGGGTAGCTGCCGGAGAGGGAAGAGGGGAGGGGGTTTTATAGGCTCAGGGGGAGAGGGAGAGGCCGGAAGAGGTGGAGGAGGTGGCGTCGTGGCCGGAGGGTGCGGGCGAGGTGGCCGGGCGGAGCGCCACGTGGCTGGAGGCGGCGGCTCCGGCGGGGCACGCGGGGAATGGGTCAGGCTGGGGGAGAAAGGGGAACGGGTCACGGGCGCGGGTTCGGGTACGGGTGGGCCCTAACCGACCCGGTAGCCCAATGGGCTGGGCCGAGGGTTTGGGCCGGTTTGGTGGGCTGGGCCGGTTAGGTTAGGTTTAAATAAATAAATAATTAAATAATTAAATAAATAAATATTTTTAGGTGATTAAAATTAGGTCCGGGGCCCAATAATTTCCAAAAAAATTACCCTAAGTCCAGTTTTTAATTCTACACCATAAAATATTATTTCCATAATATTTTAATATTATTTATTATCAATTAAAAAAATATTTAATAATTAAAACCCTGATTTTAATTACAAAAAAATTTCCAGAAATTTCCAGAAAATTGTAAAAAAATCAAAGTTTAATATTTTTGAAAAATCAGGAGTTTACAATCTACCCAACTTATAAAAATTTCGTCCTCAAAATTTAAGAATAACAATGGCACGAAAGGAAAGGTCGAGAGTTAAAATATACCTCAAGGTTCAAAAAGATAGGGGTAGCGCTCCCTAATCTCGTCTTCTCGCTCCCAGGTGGATTCGCCGGGAGAATGATGCTTCCAAGCTATACGAACAAGAGGAATAACTTGATTCCTTAGAACTTTCTCCGTTCGGTCCAGTATCCCCACAGGTTGCTCTTGGTAAGTCAAGCTTGGGCCCACTTCGAGCTCTGAATGATCCAAAATATGACTTGGATCTGACACGTATTTTCTCAGTTGCGACACGTGGAATACGTTATGGACCCCATCCAGAGAGGGTGGCAATGCCAGACGGTATGCCACTTCTCCGATTCTCTCCTGTATGCCAAACGGTCCAATAAATCTTGGGCTGAGTTTTTCGCTCCTTCCGAACCTAATGGTGCCACGTGTCAGAGAAATCTTCAAGAATACTAATTCTCCAACCTCAAATTCCAATGGTCTTCGATGGCTATTTGCCCAATATCGTCGCCTGTCTTGAGCCACACGAAGTCTTTCCCTTATTTGTTTCACCTTCTCGGTTGAATCGACCACCATCTCTGGTCCCAGTAAAGCTCTTTCTCCTACATCGTCCCATGATAGTGGGGTACGACATCTTCGTCCATATAAGGCCTCAAATGGAGTCATTTCAATACTTGCTTGGTAACTGTTATTATAAGAGAACTCCACAAGATATAGATAATCTTCCCACGATCCTCCAAAATCCAGAACACATGTACGGAGCATATCTTCAAGTGTCTGAATTGTACGTTCAGATTGTCCATCGGTTTGGGGATGATAAGCTGTGCTGAATTTGAGTTGAGTCCCCAGGCTAGCTTGTAAGCTCCTCCAGAAGTGAGAGGTAAATCTTGAATCTCGGTCGGAGACAATACTTACTGGAACTCCATGCAATTTAACAATCTGTCGAATATATAAATCTGCCAACTTTTCCGTAGATAGCCCTACTTTGAAGGGTAGAAAATGTGCAGACTTGGTCAGCCAATCCACTATCACCCATATTGTATCCTTCCCACTAGGTGTCTTTGGAAGCCCAGAAACAAAATCCATAGTAATGTGTTCCCACTTCCACTCCGGAATGGGTAGTGGTTGAAGCAATCCCCCAGGTCTTTGTCTTTCAGCCTTGACTTGTTGGCACACTAAGCAACGAGATACGAACTTGGCTACTTCTCTTTTCATGCCATACCACCAAACATGCATCCTTAGGTCTTTGTACATTTTGTTGGCTCCTGGATGTATAGAGTATTGTGATCTGTGTGCCTCTTGCATAATTTCTTCTCTTATATCTCCTTGAGGTACACATAATCTATCTCCATGTCTTAGTGATCCATCTTCATGAATTTTGAATTCCTCCAATAATCCAGCTTGCACTTGGCCTCGAATGCTTCGTAGACCTTCGTCTTGAAACTGAGTCTCCTTAATCTTATCCATTAAGGTAGATTGGATCTTCAAATTCATCATTTGACCTTCTATTCCTGGAATAATTATCTCAATACCCAAACTTTCCAAGTCCTCAAGCAAGTGTCGGTCCATCGTCAAGTACATTGCCATAGGATATCTGCTTAGAGCGTCAGCAACTACGTTGGCCTTCCCCGGATGATATTGAAGGGTGATGTCAAAATCTTTCATTAACTCCAGCCACCTTCTTTGTCTCATGTTCAGCTCTTTTTGAGTAAAGATATATTTTAAACTTTTGTGATCTGTAAAGATTTCCACCCTTTCTCCATAAAGATAATGCTTCCATAGCTTAAGAGCAAAGATAACAGCTGCTAATTCTAAGTCATGAGTTGGATAGTTCTTTTCATGAGGTCGAAGCTGTCTAGAAGCATATGCTATTACCTTTTTGTTCTGCTCCAATACACAACCTAGACCTTTTCCAGAAGCATCACTGTATATAGCGAATCCTCCGGTTCCAGATGGTAAGGTCAGAATAGGGGCAGTAGTCAGCCTTTTCTTTAATTCTTCAAAAGCATGTTGACATTCATCAGTCCATATAAATTCTTCATTCTTCTTTGTTAATTTTGTCATTGGTTCAGCAATTCTAGCAAAGTCCTTCACAAACTTTCGATAATAGCCAGCTAGTCCCAGGAAACTTCTAATTTCTGCTACAGAGTCTGGAGTGGGCCATGATTCTACTGCTGCTATCTTCTTAGGATCTACTGCTATGCCATCTCCAGTTACAACATGTCCCAAAAATTCTACTTTGTCTAGGAAGAATGCACATTTAGATAGTTTTCCATAAAGTTTTTCCTTCCTTAGTGTCTCCAATACTAGCCTCAAGTGTTCTTCATGTTCTTCTGGAGTCTTGGAATAAATTAAAATATCATCAATGAAAACTACCATAAATTTGTCTAGATATTGTTGGAAGACTCTGTTCATTAAATTCATAAATACTGCTGGAGCATTAGTTAACCCGAACGGCACCACAAAAGAGGTCAGGAAGTGCCAAGGACTTCAAGAACCTTGGACCCTTGGAATTCTATGGGACTGAAGGTATTCTCTATGCCGATGAATGGATAGAGAATGTAGAGCGACTCCTGAAAACTGCTCGGGTCCCTGATGATCTTAAGGTGGAATCTACAAGCCTGCAACTATTCGACATAGCTCAGACTTGGTTTAGAGATGAACCTCAGTTATCTGCTCCTGAGCTCACTTGGGAGGATTTTAAGAGGCTGTTCAAGAAGAAGTTCTATCTCGAAGTGGCTCGGGAAGCTCTCGAAAGTCAATTCGAGAGGCTGGAACAAAGTAATCTTTCTGTTGATGAATATACTGCTGAATTTAGCAGACTGAGCCACTTTGCAGAATATATGGTTCGTACCCCTGAAGATAGAGCTCGTAGATTTAAGAAGGGGTTGTCTCCTGATATTCGCCTTGCTGTCACCACTAGCCGAGCTCGTATATACGAAGAAATCTTGAGCGTGGCACAAGGTGTTGAAAGAGACATGGGACCTAGACTAAAGCGGGAAAGAGATGCTGGAAGTATGGGACCCCACAAATGCCCATTCCAACAACAACTACAGCAGAGGGCCCTGCAACAAACCCAGCATCCTCTCCCTCGAGCCACAGCACCCCAACACCAAACTCAAGGACAGAACCAACAAGCTCCCACTTGTGGCTTTTGTCAAAAACAAGGTCACTCTTGGCAAGTTTGTAGAAAGAGGCTAGGTGCCTGTCTATATTGTGGATCAGCCACACATCAAATGAAGGACTGTCTTGCTGCTCAAGGACGTACAGCTGCACAAAAAGTTCCAGTTCAGGCCAGGCCCCCAGCAGCGCAGCAGAGAGGACCCCCACTCCCAACTCAACAACAACGCTTTGCTCAGCCCCAGCATCAGCAACAGAGGGGTGCACCTCAACAAGGCCATGCTTTTACAATAACTCTGGAGAAAGCTGAAGCCACAGCAGATGTGATAACAGGTTCTGTACTTATAAATTCAGTACCAGCCATTACTTTATTTGATTCTGGAGCTTCACATTTATTCATGTCCGTAGATTTTCTTATGAAGCATAGCTTAGTCACAGAACCTCTTAGGAATTGTTATAAGATCATTACCGGTGGAGGAATTATTCTGGTTAGTGATGCATGTAACAATTGTCCTATTACACTATGTGGGAGAGAATTATATGCTAGGCTACTCGTAATGCCAATTCCCAGTTTTGACATTATACTGGGTATGGATTGGTTGAGTCAGCACCATGCCACTATAGATTGTCACAGGGGTAGTGTAATCTTTAGGCCCCCTGACAAGCCAGAATTTGAATTCACTAGAGGTTCTAGAGAATTGGGTAGTACCCAAATTTGTGGAGCCCTAATACCAGACGAATTGCCACTACCTATCATTTCGGAATATCTTGATGTCTTCCCTGAGGATCTCCCAGGATTACCCCCAGACCGAGAAGTTGAATTCTCTATTAACTTAGTGCCAGGAGCAGCGCCAGTATCTCAAAATCCATACAGAATCAACAAGAAAGAGATAGTAGAATTAAATGAGCAGATAAAGGAGTTAGAAGACAAATGCTTCATTAGGTCTAGTGTTTCACCCTGGGGAGCTCCAGTATTATTTGTGCCAATTGTGCCAAAGAAGGACGGAATATCTCGAATGTGTATTGATTACAGGGCTTTGAATGCTTCAACAATCAAGAATAAGTATCCCCTACCAAGGATAGATGATTTATTTGATCAATTAAGTGGAGCTCGGGTATTTTCGAAGATTGACTTGAGGTCTGGTTACCATCAAGTAAGGGTGAGGAAGGAAGACATCCCTAAAAGGTTGCATGGGCATCGAGAGGGTTACGCAGGCTACGCGCTGCAATAGACAGAATCAGAAACGGGGTTACGAGCAGAGAGTTACGAGTACCTGAACAGGGCTCCAAAAATGGCATTTCTCGAGTCCGTGCCGTGTCCGACACGTGTCCTGTGTCCTGTGCCGTGTCCGCGTCCACGGCGGCCCTAGGGTTGCTGGAGATGGCCGGGGTGGCTCGCTGGAGGAGGGCGGCTCGACGGGGCTGCTGTCGGATGGCCAGAGGCGGCATCGGGGAGACGCACGGTCGGTCGGGCTCGGCTCGCCTGGGGAGGTTCGGCGGAGCGGGGTCTGCAAGGGCCGAAGGGGCAGAGGAGAAGGAGGATGAGGGAAGGTGGCTTCGGCGGCTCTAGGGGGAAGGGGGTGGCCGGAACAGGGGGGGCCGGAGTTAGGGTTTCTTGGATTTGAGGGAGAATGGGGGAGAGGTGAGGCGGAGAGGGGTTTATATAGGGGAGGCGCGGGGGTGGCTGGCCGAAAATGGCGGAGTGAGGGTGTCAGTACCACATTTTAGGAAAAAGGGTATTTTAGTAATTTCCTATTTTAATTAAATATTGTGCATGGTAAATAATTTTTGTTGTATTATTTAATTATTGTTAGATGTTATTTAACTATTTTGGACTTATATTAGTGGACCCAACTAGTTTAGTTTGGACCCATGGACCAACATGAATTAAATAGTTAGACTTGGCCCATTTAGAAAGCCCATAGTTAAGGAGATGGATTAAATTAATTAAGTGATTAGACTAGAAGCTTCCTTCCTTAATTATTTCTTCATGAGAGGCCCCAAGGGGTACATTGGACATTTTATAATTGCTTGGGGAGGGGGGCATGGCCGGCCTATATTAGGAGGGGGGAATTTCTCTCTCCTCTTATTTTCATTCCAAATCTAGATCTAGAATTTCCCACTACCAAATTCCCTCCATTCCTATTCCAATTCCCTACCAAATTCATTCCAAATTCTTCCCAATTCACTATTAGAAAGTTGAGAAGCAAGGATCTAGAAGGAGAAAGTAAGGATCTACAAAGAGGAGCAAGGATCTACAATTTGGAAGCAAGTTCATCTCAATTGGAGGTTTCATTGGGAATCCATCTCCCAATAGGTATAATTCAGTTTTTCCCATTTTAATAGCTTCTAAATTTGAGATTTAATCATGTAAAATCAACCTATATGTATGTACTACCCATAGGACTTTGTTTTGTGTTCATAGGAGACCCATGGAGAAAGTTATGGTACTTTTTGTGTCAATTTTGTTGGAATTCCGAATTTATATTTTGTTGTGTGTGTCAATTGATCCTATAGATTAATTGGGCATGTGCTTATGTGCTTGGGGCTAGTGTCGTGTCCATAATTTGGGTACTTGTGGTTCGTATCCCAACTATTTGGTGATACGTGTCATTTGGGAGTTTTCCTCCGACACGGGGCTTTGAACATGTCGTATTTTGACACGGACACATAGATCTACTTTTGACACTTTGATTTATTCATAAATATTATTTGTGACTTGTTTGTGTCCTTCGGGGTGCATTTGGTTGTGTGTTGGACTCGTGTCGCATGCGTATCCTAGATCTAGTGGGATACGGTGTGGTACTCTCCAATTGTGTAAATTTTGCATAGATCTAATTATGTATGGTTTAAATCCTTCAATTAAAATTAGTAAATATATATAGATATTATATATTTATTTTTGTGTATTTATTATGATATTGTAGCATAGATCTATATATTTTTGGGTGCTAATGTGATGTACCAATATATGTATGTAGCTTTCTTGTATGCAATTATATATGTACTTCTGTTAATAAATAAATTATACATAAATGATTTATAAAATATATTTATATGTTTAAATATGTAATTATATTATTTATAATTATTATGTAATTATTATGTAATTATTTGTATATTAATGTATATATTTTAGGTGTGCTTCTAGCCATGTAAAATATGTACCTTAATATGTGCTTTGTGTTTAGTATTTATTAAATATTTAAATGTGTAAGTTTATATATTTGTATATATATATGTGTTTTATGAGGTATAATATTAGTAATAATATATTATGTTATTTGTATAAATATTGGTTTGTATATATATTATTTTAGGGTATATATTATTTGTATTATTAGTATTCTTTGTGTGGGTATCATTTAGGATCTAATTTTGATTTCCTAAATTGTTGTATTTTATTTCTATATTATTTTTATTGATGTCTTGTGAGGTTGACCTTGGTTTGACCATGTTTGACTTTAGAGTTGACCATAGTTGACTTTTGACTTAGAATTGATTTACTGACCTAGAAGTTGACTAGTTTGACTTGTTCTCTTTTCGGGACCTTGTATTAATGTGGTATTCCATATCTAGGTCTTCGAGGTACCGAGTCAGACATCTGTGAGACTGTTCATTGGACTTCAGGCGAGTACATTCTCTGATAGTTTCTCATTTATGATATCCTCTATGTTCGTTGTATCTAGTGTAGATATACATGTTTCTCTTGACACTTTGGTTACACGGATTGGTATATTCGGATCTCGTCATGAGATGTTATTCCTTGGTATATAGTGTATATGGTGCAAGTATTGTTTCATTGGTTATCTTGTACATGTACAGACACCGATTTTCGGGAGGAGTCGCTCTCTTCTTGGGGAATCTAGTGCCATAGCATACCGTGGTTGGATCTATTATACCAGTCGGGGGTGAGGAGTATTAGTATAGATATGTGATCAAATCCCTATTGAATAAAGTACTGGTAAGCGAATAGTGTTGATCATGCACCGCACGTATGATTAGCCAGGCCGCATTGCATCTTGTCCAAGCCGATCACATGTTAAGCTAGTACTCACACACTTAGTCATTAGTATTATTGTTTCATTGGCATATTGTTCCTTATTGTATTTATTTCCAGTATTTCCTTATTGTACATATATCTCTCCTGTCTTTTGTGCATCTTGTTTATCCATAGCTATTTACTATTACATAGTTTTTATCCTTAATTGAGAACTGCTGTAAGGGTTGTACTCTGCTCCTTTCCTGACTGGATATATTTTTTCAGATGACACTGAGTACCCTACCTATTATGGACCCCAGGATGTTGTGGGTTTAGATTCTGAGACCCTGGCTCAAGAGGGACTTATCCCAACTGAGACAGTTGACCCTGGAGTTGTAGCTTCATAGTATTCTTTGTACTGGATTTGTCTCCAGCTTATTTCTTCAGACTCATTGATGTATTATTTTAGACTCATGAGTTGTATTGTGACTATTCTATTCTTTATCTGATTCGTGCTCATTTCTATCTTAGTTCTGTGATTGAGTGTACTATCATTATTGGTGGTTCATTATATTGTTAGATAGTTTATCTAGACAGCGTTCTACCGCCGGTTCTGCGGCGTAGGCTGGGCGTTGTTTTCGACTAGTACCCTTACACCGGGTGCGGGTCGTGACACGTTTTTGGTGGTGGCCCATGCAGGTCTAGCTTCACAAGTATTTGATGTTGTGGTAGTGCGACAACTTAGTTGTACTACTGCGAGCCTGCAATAGGATATAAGATATAGGCTGAGATACTCAATCACATCTAGGAAAATTCTTTTGATTCAAGTATTCTCCTTTGACATTGATACTTGATCCCTTAAACTGTCCTTTCCTTGATATCTTACATCTTGTGCCATATTGATTCTTTCTTTCGCTTTGTCTCAGGATGCCGCCTAAGACTAGATCACAGCAGGGGAGAGCAGTTTCTGAGAGGTCTGCGACATCCCGAGGGCCTGCACCAGTCACTTCTCCGGTGATTGGAGTGTCAGCTGCTTTCGGAGGTCCACCACCTACTCAGAGGACTGTGCCAGCTGTATCTGAGGGGCTTCCACCTCTACCTCCTGTGCCAACAGAGGCGTCACAGATATTTACACTATTTCGTGAGATGCTCGAGGCACAGAGGGCTCAGTCAGAGGCACATCAGAGGCAGACCGACGTTCTACGGCAGGGCATCGAGAGTGCTCATCAGCTTGCTCGTGCTGTAGTTGAGAGAGGAGTTCCGATCCAGCAACAGGTTGTTCCTCAAGTTGCTCAGCTTCGGCCAGGCAACATTCAGGACTTCAAAAAACTGGAGCCTAGAGTTTTCAAGGGGACAGAGGGCATCGTCTATGCTGATGATTGGCTCGAAGACATTGAGCGTCTTATGAGGGTGTCCCGTCTTTCTGAAGATCTGAAGGTTGAGGCGGTAGGACTTCAACTGTTCGACGTCGCTCGCACTTGGTTCAGGAATGAGCCGGTTCTAGTTGACGTAGGACAATCTTGGGAGGTATTCAAGGACCTTTTCAAGAAGAAGTTTTTCGCCCGGATAGACAGGCTTGATTTGGGGAGACAATTTGAGAGTCTCATTCAGGAGAGCATGTCTGTGGAGGAATACGCTGCGGAGTTCGGCAGGTTGAGCCGATTTGCAGAGTATCTGGTGAGAGAGCCGGAGGTTCGAGCTATTCGTTTTCGTGAGGGTCTAAACTGGGAAGTGAAGATTCTTATTCCGTCTTTTTATGAGACATACTCGGAGATACTTGCGGAGGCACGCAAGGTTGAGCGGGATATGGGTTTGAAGACCAAGAGAGGCCGTGATTCTTTTCTGGGGGCCAACGGCAGTGCAGTATCTGCCAAACATCCTCATTTCCAGTCCAGAACTTTCCAGCAGCCACAGCAGAACCAGACTCCAGCTAGAGCGTCTTTTCACCAGGCACCTCAGCAGCAGAGACAGTTACAGCAAGCTCCATGCAACTTCTGCAAGAAGCCCGGCCACATCTGGGAAGTTTACAGGAGGAGGCTATGAGTTTGTTTGTATTGTGGTACTGAAGGGCATCAATCGAGGGAGTGTCCACGTCGTACAGTTCAGGGAGCAGCTCCAGCTCCGAGGGCACAGACAAGACCACCTGCAGCACAGCCGAGGGGACCGCTTCTGACACAGCAGCAGTGTTTTGTCCAGCATCAACAGCAGAGAGGTGCTCGGCAGGGACGAGCGTTTGCTATGACAGTCGAAGAGGAGGAACCCACCGGAGATGTCATCGCAGGTTCTATTCTTCTTGATTCCATTCCAGCTTTAGCTTTGTTTGATAGTGCTACTTTCCATAGTTTTGTATCTGTTTTTTTTGCTCTAAAGCATGGTTTGGTAGCTGAGTCTTTGCTTAGGACTTGCAAGATCATGACCGGGGGAGACATTATCCTGGTTAATGATATTTGCAAGGATCAGAGAGTTACTCTGGGAGGCCGGGAGTTGAGTGCGTGTCTACTTGTAATGCCACTTCCGAGCTACAACATTGTACTCGGGATGGATTGGTTGAGTAGGCACCGTGCTAGCATAGATTGTAGAGGAGGTAGAGTTTTGTTTGGTCCGCCAGGGGATCCAGAGTTCGAGTTTGCTAGAGGAGCTGCGGAGCAGGGAGAAGGCATTATTTGTGGAGCTATGGTGGAAGACAAGGAGTTGCCGCATCCTTTGATAGCAGAATTCTTGGATGTGTTTCCTGAGGAATTGCCAGGATTGCCGCCAGATCGAGATGTTGAATTTTTTATAAACTTGGTGCCAGGTGCAGAACCAATTTCGCAGCATGTCTATAGAGTAAACAACAGCGAGCTGGTCGAGTTGAAGAAGCAGGTGGATGAATTGCAGGATAAGGGGTTTATCAGATCGAGTTCTTTACCATGGGGAGCCCCGGTATTGTTTGTACCGAAGAAGAATGGATCGGTACGTATGTGCATTGATTACAGGGCTTTAATAATCTCACTATCAAGAATAAGTATCCTTTGCCACGGATTGATGATCTGTTTGATCAATTGGGTGGTGCCAAGGTATTTTCTAAGATAGACTTGAGATCAGGCTACCATCAGGTGAAGGTGAAGCCGGAGGACATACCGAAGACTGCTTTTAGAACTCGGTGTCACTACCCAATTCTAGAAAATAGGGTTATATTTTTTTTTTTATTGATAAATAGTGTATTGTATTTAATTATTTATATTTATATTTAATTAGTGCTTGTCTTATTTTTTATTTTGATTGTTTTAGAGTTTTGGCTAGCCTGGACCCATGTCAGACCCTAGTGGACCCATGTCCGACCCAGCCCACACCCTTGTGAGAATTATTTTGGGGCTTAGAATTATTATTTTATTTTTAGGAGGTTAGTTGGTGAGATTTGGAACTAGTTTGAGTGCATTTGGAGACCCGGAACCCAAAACCGAGTGAATAGGGGCGTTTTGGGAATTTGGAAAGTTGTAAAACCCCATTTATTTCATGTGGCCGGCCCCTACCTACCCCAACCGTGTAAAACCAGCAGCAGCCCCTATCCCCTTTGTATTCTACTTCATTTACTTCTTCTTCTTCATTCCTTCTTCTTCTCCACTTCTCCTTTCTTCTTCCTTCCTTCTCCAAGTGAGTTTTCTTCCATCTTTCTTCTTTCTTTCTTCCATTTCTTCTTCTTTATGCTAACCCTACCCTTGCATTTTCTCTAACCTAGGTGTGAGGAGCCTAGATCTAGTGTGAGAGCTAGAATTGGTAGCTTGGAGCTTGAGGGAGTTGATTTGGAGGGAATTTGGGACTTTGGCCTTGGGATTCCAACTCCCAAGAGGTAAAACCTAACTTTCCCCTTCCTAATTATTTTTGTGTAGTGTAATTAGTATTGTAGAACCCTCCTAGACCCTAACCCTACCCGTAGGAGGAAGTTGGAACTAGTTTGGGTGAGTTTAGAGACTTTGACATTAGGTTTTGTGTCGAATTCGGGTGGAATCCGAATTTGGCCCAACTTTGGGTGATGCCCTAGGTTAGATGGACCTAGGTAGACGTTGTCGGGTGTCTAGAGGGTGAGTGCGTGTCTCCGTTCGGACACGGGAAGCCGTGTCGCGGAGAAACGGGCGTTTCGGGCGAAATTGGGGCTTTTCGTCGTCGCCGATTCTAAGTGCGTGTGCGTTTCCGCCACGGGCCTAGAATCGACGTGGGAGCGCATTTTCTAGGATCTAGACATCGTGTAGAGCGCGTGGGTAAATTTTGGGCCGATTCCGAGTTCGTTTGGTGTGCGTTTCAGGAGGTTTTCCGAGCCGCGCACCACGTGTTCGTCGAAATGACCGAATGGCCATTTCGACTTGGTTTCCTCGTTTCGGCTTTGTGCGCGCGTTGGGTTAGTATCGGGGAGTGTGTGCTAGAGTTTTCGGGCTATATTTTATATATTTTAGGGTATTGGTGAGTGTCGGGGTCGTTGGGCGTGCGAGGGGCGTGTTGTTTATGTGTAAGTGTGCTCGTGTGTATATGTATATATATTTGAATATGTGTGTGTGTGTATATATCTTAGAGTGTGTGTATTGATATATATATATATATATTTTGTGTGTTTATATATATATTTGTAGCTATGTGTATATATATTTATGTGTGTGTGTGTATATATCTTAGAGTGTGTGTATTGATATATATATATATTTTGTGTGTTTATATATATATTTGTAGCTATGTGTATATATATTTATGTGTGTGTGTGTTTTAGTGTGTGAGTGTGCTAGTGTGTGTGTGTTAGAGTGTGTAGTTAAGTGTGTGTATATATATATGTATCTAGTTATATATATATAGATATATATGTATGTATATATATATAGAGTGATATATATATATGTATGTTTATGGATGTGTGTGTGTGTATGTGAGTTGGAAGGGGGGGAGGTTCCAGCCTACTGCAGCAGCAGCCAACAGCAGCTATCTGCTGCAGCAGCAGCAGCCATATGGGGCAGCAGCAGCAGCAGGATCAGCACAAGCAGCAGCAGTAGCAAGAGCAGCAGCAGCAGCAGCAGCTAGTATATGCAGCGGGGAGCAAGGTAGCTAGGTTTTAGATAGGTAGATAGTTACTAAAATAGATAGATAGATAGTATTATAGATTAGATAATTAGATATATAGATAGTTACTTAGATAGATATATAGATAAGTAGATGGATAGATAGATACCTATATCTATGGATACTAGATAGGTAGATAGGTAGATAGGTAGTTTTATCTATCTAGGAGATAGATATCTATATACCTATAGTTAGTTATATATATATAGATATCTTGATAGGTAATATATATATATATGTTATGATTAGGTAAGGTATTGGGTAATCGGGTAAATGTGTGTGGATATCTAAATACATAGGTATATACATACTTAGATGTACATATATATGGTAGATATATATATTACCTAGCCTAGATTAATAACTAGGTATATAATTAATAGCTAGGCAGCTAGCTAGAGGGCCTTAGGGCGAAACTTCAATACCTTGAGATACCGAGGTATCTCGATACCTTGAGATATTCAAGGTATTGAGTTTCGAGCGGGGTATTTGAGCATTAGCCTAGGAAATGCTTGTGAATAATTTTTATATGTTTATATGTATATAATTACGCGTGCTAGCATAGGTTTTAGCGGGTTTAGGCGGGGTGCGTGGCCTAGGGCGAGGTATCGGATACCGAGGGTATCCCGGTATCTCGATTAGGCGAGTTTGTGAGTTTAGTAGCTTAATGAGCTCGGTTTGACCTAGAATTTCAGGGGCACCCTAGTTTGACCTAGCTTTGACCATAATTGTCCCCGTTGACCGTAAAAGTCAACGTTTGACCTAGTTTTGACCTAGAGTTGACTTTTTGGACCCCGGGTTGACTTTTTGACCCGATTTTCACCGGTTTGACCCGTTCGACCTAGAATAGCCCTAGAAGCCTGTTTTTAATTATTTTATATCAGTTTAAATGCTTAGAACCCTGTTTAATCCTTGCTTTTCGTATTAGGTCCTTGCGACACCGGTCCGGACCTCGATCCTCATCAGTTGCTCAGGACATCAGGCGAGTACCTACCTCTGATAGTTTCCATTTCATGATAGCGTTTATATCACCTGTTCTAGAACTGTAATACTTGATTCTGACACTTTATTACACGAGCTGGTACTAGTGGATCCCGTCATGAGGTGCTATCCCCCTTACCGTGTTCAGCGGGTACTCTATCACGTGTATTTCATCATGTGCTTCGGGTATTGATTATCATGTGCTATCATGTGCTTATTGTGCTCTCGCCTTCGTGTGCGCGAGCTATTATCATGTACGTAGCGTGTTGTGGTTGGATCCAATGGTATTAGTGGGGGAGGGGAGTAGTGAGTTGGTTATATGATCAAAGCCAAACAGTATTCATGTGTATGTCGGTTATGCAACTCACGCATAACGGAGTTATCTTAGTGTTCTTCATGTGCAACCTAAACCGATCATATAACGAACTTGTGCTCAAGGCACTTAGCTAGTATTCATGTTTCTCACCTGCAGTTACTTTTCCACTACTTGTATTGTTCTCCAGTTTACATTACAGCTACTTCTTGTGCTCCAGCATATATTTATTTCCTGTGCATCTTGATTACTTTTCTATTGCTCGTCATATACACCTTACCATGCATTTGGAGTTGCTTTCAGAGTTATGTACTTCGCTCCAGTCCTGACTGGGCATATTTTTTCCAGAGGATCCTGAGGACTATTGCCCTACGTTCTACGGGCCTGGTGTTGACGACTGTTGTGACCCCGAGGAGGAGTGCGCCGAGGAGACGCCTATAGCACCCTAGTTAGCTAGGTGGGTTTCCTGGGTTTTTCCAGTGGTTGTATTTTGGATGACTGTACTTATTCTTTTGAGGCTGTGATGTTGTAGCTTTTAGACTTGGACTGTATCATTTTGGATTGCCTTGCTCTCTTGGTTCTGTTTCTTGTTTATATCATATCGTGCTTATATTCTTCCTCTAGTTTTGTGATTGAGATTATTGTCATATATATATTGCGTGGTTGCCCTCCTGTTGGAGAGGATTTTATTCACATATATATATTGCGTGGTTTTGCCCTCCTTTTGGAGAGGTCATGCCGGATTTTTCAGTGAGATATAGATAGATATGGTTGACCTAGAACGGACCTTTACAGCGTTCTACCGCCGATTCTGCGGCGTAGGCTGGACGTACCCACGGCTCATGCCCGATTTTCGGGTGCGGGTCGTGACACGTTTTTGGTGGTGGCCCATGCAGGTCGGCTTTTTAGTTTACCTGCAGTAGGATATAGGAGATAGGCTGAGAGAGAGTGTGCTCAATCACAACTAGGACCCTTCCTACTTCCTTTTGCTATCTTTAATTTTTCTGAAATTGTTTTCTTTTGCAATATTATTGTCCTTCATTGATGTTATCGTTTCTTGCACTGTATTGACTTCTTTTGATCTGTGTTCAGGATGCCTCCGAAGACCAGATCTCAGCGCACCGCCCCAGCAGCTGCCACCGAGAGGTCTGCCACCTCTCGACCTGCTCGACTTCCGGCAGCCGCTACCGCTCCACTCGCCACTCCTGCGGTTGAGGGAGCTTCAGTTTCTCTCGGAGATCCCCTTACTCCCATTGATCCGAGAGCCACCCCAGTTGTCCCGGTGGTACCTCCTCCACCACCGCCTGCGCCAGTAGATGCTACACAGCTGTTCGCGTTCTTCCGAGAGATGATGGATGCGCAGCACCGCCAGGCAGATATTATGAGGATGGGCATTGAGAATGCTCATCAGGTGGCTTTGACAGCGGTCGACAGAGTGGCTCAGATCCAGCCACAGCCAGAGCAGGCTCAGTATCCTAGGCCGGGTACTATCATCGATTTTCAGAGGATGCGGCCTAAGGAGTTTCGCGGCACAGAGGGGATCCTGTATGCCGACGACTGGATCGAGCATATAGAGGGCATCTTTCGGCTGGCGATGATCCCAGCCAGCATGCAGATAGAGGCAGCGGGCAGCCAGATGTTCGACCTTGCCCTTACTTGGTTCCGCACTGATACGCGGATAGCAGCTCCGGGATTGACTTGGGAGGCTTTCAAGAAGCTTTTCAAGGAGAAGTTCTTCCCGGACGTGGCTCTCAGTGCCTTAGAGAGTCAGTTCGAGGCGCTCGTCCAGGGGAGTATGCTAGTGGATGAGTATGCAGCGGAGTTCTGCCGTCTGGGCAGATTTGTTGAGGGGTTGTCTGAGGCAGCGAAGGCGCGGAAGTTCCGCAAGGGCTTGGTCATGGCGGTCAAGTCCTTGACTAGGAGCGACCGCGAGGCGACCTTCGAGCAGATTGTCAGCGATGCTCAGAGGGCTGAGGATGATTTGGAGCTGAAGACGAAGAGGGGCAGAGACACTTCCGGAGCAGGCAGCAGTGCAGGCCCGGCCAAGAGGCCATTCCAGCAGACCCAGCAGCACCAGGGTCAGGGTCGGGCGCCCTTCCGGCAGGCGCCTCAGCAGCAGAGGCAGGGTCAGCAGCAGGGCCAGAGGCAGCCCATCGTTTGCCCTTTCTGTAAGAAGCCAGGGCACGGATGGGACATATGCAGAAAGAGGCTGGGCAGATGTTTATTGTGTGGCGCCGCAGACCACCAGCTGAAGGATTGTCCTTCAGCGCTTGCCCGTACAGCTCAGGGCGGAGGAGCCGCTCAGAGGGCACCAGCCAGAGCACCTGCAGCGCAGCAGAGAGGTCAGCCTTTGCAGACTCAGCAGCAGAGGTTCGCCCAGCACCAGCAGCAGCACCGAGGAGGACAGCAGGGGCGAGCTTTTGCCCTGACAATGGACGAGGCCGAGCCAGTTGGTGATGTTATCTCAGGTTCTGTTCTCCTTGATTCCATTCCAGCACTTGCTTTATTTGATTCCGGTACTTCCCATAGCTTTGTGTCTGTATCTTTTGCTGTTAGACACCATCTTGTTGCTGAACCTTTAGCTAGACTCTGCAAGATCACGACCGGGGGTGGTATCATCCTAGTCCGTGATGTCTGCAGAGACCGGAGAGTTACCTTGGGAGGCCGGGAGTTGAGTGTGTGCCTACTCGTAATGCCACTTCCGAGCTACGATATTGTACTCGGGATGGATTGGTTGAGTACGCATTGTGCTAGTATAGATTGTCGTGGAGGCAGAGTTTTGTTTAGTCCGCCGGGTGAGCCAGAGTTTCAGTTTGCCAGAGGAGCAGCGGAGCAGACAGAGGGAGTCTTCTGCGGAGCCCTGGTGGTAGAGCCGAGGTCGCTACATCCACTGATAGAGGAGTATATGGATGTCTTTCCGGAGGAGTTGCCAGGGTTACCTCCGGACAGAGACGTGGAGTTCTCTATAGACTTGGTGCCAGGCGCGGAGCCGATATCCCAGCACGTCTATAGAGTCAGCAACAGTGAGCTGATAGAGTTAAAGAAGCAGGTGGATGAGCTTCAGGACAAGGGATTTATCAGATCTAGTTCTTCTCCGTGGGGTGCTCCGGTACTTTTTGTGCCGAAGAAGGATGGGTCGATACGGATGTGTATCGACTACAGGGCTCTGAACAACCTCACAATCAAGAACAAGTATCCGCTGCCGCGTATTGATGATCTATTTGACCAGTTGAGCGGAGCGAGGGTGTTTTCCAGGATTGATCTGAGGACAGGCTACCACCAGGTGAAGGTCAGGAAGGAGGATATTCCGAAGACAGCTTTTCGGACCAGATATGGACAGTATGAGTTCTTGGTGATGCCGTTTGGGTTGACTAATGCCCCGGCAGTGTTCATGAATCTGATGAACAAGGTGTTCCATCAGCATCTGGACAGGTTTGTGGTGGTGTTTATAGATGACATCTTGGTGTATTCGAAGACCCCAGAGGAGCACGAGGAGCATCTGAGGATAGTGCTGGAGACTCTCAGGAAGGAGGAGCTTTATGGAAAGCTCTCGAAGTGTGAGTTCTTCCTTGACAAGGTGGAATTCCTTGGTCATGTGGTGACTGGAGAGGGTATCTCGGTGGATCCGAGAAAGATCGTGGCAGTTGAGGCATGGAGTGCTCCGAGTTCAGTAGCCGAGGTCAGAAGTTTCTTGGGACTGGCAGGCTACTACAGGAGATTTGTTCAGGATTTTTCCCGGATTGCAGAGCCGTTGTCCAGGCTGACCCGGAAGGACGTGGAGTTTGTTTGGTCAGAGGAGTGCCAGATCGCCTTTGATGAGCTGAAGAGGAGGTTGACGACAGCTCCAGTGTTGACGTTGCCATCAGGTTCTGGAGGATTCACTATCTATAGTGATGCATCGGGGAAGGGACTGGGATGTGTGTTGCAGCAGAATGGGAGGGTGATTGCCTATGCTTCCAGGCAATTACGTCCTCATGAGAAGAATTACTCTACCCACGATTTGGAGTTGGCAGCGGTCATTTTTGCTCTTAAGTTGTGGAAACACTATTTATACGGAGAGCGTGTGGAGATCTTCACAGACCACAAGAGCTTGAAGTATGTGTTTACCCAAAAAGAGCTGAACATGAGGCAGAGGAGATGGTTGGAGTTGATGAAAGACTTCGACATATCATTGCAGTACCATCCAGGGAAGGCGAACGTAGTTGCGGATGCATTGAGCAGGTATCCGGTAGCTATGTGCCTGACTACAGATCGTTATCTTCTGGCAGATCTAGAGAGCTTGGGCATTGAGGTGATAGTGCCTGGAGTTGAGATGCAGATGTGGGGACTGCAGATTCAGTCAGAGTTGGTAGACCGGATCAGGGCTACACAGTTTGAGGATGAGTCCCTGAGGAGCATCAGGGAGCAGGTTCAGATGGGTTTAGCAGACGACTTCACCATTGCTGATGATGGTTCCTTGCGGCACGGTACCAGGTTGTGTGTGCCGAGTGGGTCGTTGCGCGAGGAGGTTCTCCAGGAGGCGCATCGATCCCAGTACTCTATGCATCCAGGTGCCAATAAGATGTATAGAGATCTGAGACAGCATGTATGGTGGTACGGGATGAAGCGAGAGGTAGCGCGCTTCGTATCCCGATGCTTAGTGTGCCAGCAGGTGAAGGCGGAGAGGCAGAGGCCAGGAGGATTACTCCAGCCGTTACCCATTCCAGAGTGGAAATGGGAGCATGTGACCATGGATTTTGTTTCTGGACTTCCCCGTTCTCCAGGCGGGAAGGATGCGATTTGGGTCATCGTGGACAGGTTGACCAAATCGGCCCACTTCCTACCATTCAAAGTGGGTACGTCTACAGAGAGACTAGCAGAGATGTATGTGCGCCAGATAGTCAGACTGCATGGAGTTCCAGTGAGCATAGTATCAGATCGGGACAGTCGCTTTACTTCGCATTTCTGGAGGAGTCTGCAGGCTAGCTTGGGCACCCAGCTCAAGTTTAGTAGTGCGTATCACCCACAGACAGATGGTCAGTCAGAGAGGACCATTCAGACACTTGAGGACATGCTACGCACCTGTGTTTTGGATTTCAGAGGCTCTTGGGAGGATCACTTGCACTTGGTAGAGTTTGCTTACAACAACAGCTACCAAGCCAGTATCGAGATGTCACCTTTTGAGGCGTTGTATGGACGGAGGTGTCGCACTCTGTTGTCATGGGATGATGTAGGTGAGAGAGCTTTGCTTGGCCCGGAGATGGTGGTTGATGCAGCGGAGAAGGTCAAGCTCGTTAGAGATAGACTTCGGGTGGCGCAGGACAGGCAGCGGCATTGGGCCGATAGCCACCGGAGACCTTTGGAGTTCGAGGTATAGCTTAGAATCTAGATTTTGTTCTTGTGTTTGCTTGTGATTGCTTGTTTTAGACTAAGTGCAGAGACCTTGTTTGTGCTAGGTTGGAGATCTGGTGTTCCTGAGGATTTCTCCGACGCGGGGCACTATTCGCTTCGGTGGAGGCGGGAAGCTTAGCCCACGTTTCGTCGGACCCTTCCGTGTTCTTGAGAGGGTCGGCGCCGTGGCGTATAGGCTTGAGTTGCCGCCTACGCTGGAGGGAGTTCATGATGTGTTCCACGTGTCGCAGTTGAGACGGTACGTGGCGGATCCCAGTCACGTATTGGATCACTCGGAGATCGCAGTGGGCCCTACTCTTAGCTATCCAGAGCAGCCGGTGGAGATTCTGGATCGGCGGGAGAAGGTGTTGAGGAACCAGACTATTCCCTTGGTTCGCGTCGCGTGGAGGCATCACTCTCCAGGAGAGTCGACCTGGGAGAGGGAGGATGAAATGCGCGAGCGATACCCCTATCTCTTCGAGCCCTGAGGTATGGTTCTTTCTTTGCATTCCTGTCCTAGTTTCGTCTTTTAATTTCGAGGACGAAATTATTTTAAGGAGGGTAGGCTTGTCACTACCCAATTCTAGAAAATAGGGTTATATTTTTTTTTTATTGATAAATAGTGTATTGTATTTAATTATTTATATTTATATTTAATTAGTGCTTGTCTTATTTTTTATTTTGATTATTTTAGAGTTTTGGCTAGCCTGGACCCATGTCAGACCCTAGTGGACCCATGTCCGACCCAGCCCACACCCTTGTGAGAATTATTTTGGGGCTTAGAATTATTATTTTATTTTTAGGAGGTTAGTTGGTGAGATTTGGAACTAGTTTGAGTGCATTTGGAGACCCGGAACCCAAAACCGAGTGAATAGGGGCGTTTTGGGAATTTGGAAAGTTGTAAAACCCCATTTATTTCATGTGGCCGGCCCCTACCTACCCCAACCGTGTAAAACCAGCAGCAGCCCCCATCCCCTTTGTATTCTACTTCATTTACTTCTTCTTCTTCATTCCTTCTTCTTCTCCACTTCTCCTTTCTTCTTCCTTCCTTCTCCAAGTAAGTTTTCTTCCATCTTTCTTCTTTCTTTCTTCCATTTCTTCTTCTTTATGCTAACCCTACCCTTGCATTTTCTCTAACCTAGGTGTGAGGAGCCTAGATCTAGTGTGAGAGCTAGAATTGGTAGCTTGGAGCTTGAGGGAGTTGATTTGGAGGGAATTTGGGACTTTGGCCTTGGGATTCCAACTCCCAAGAGGTAAAACCTAACTTTCCCCTTCCTAATTATTTTTGTGTAGTGTAATTAGTGTTGTAGAACCCTCCTAGACCCTAACCCTACCCGTAGGAGGAAGTTGGAACTAGTTTGGGTGAGTTTAGAGACTTTGACATTAGGTTTTGTGTCGAATTCGGGTGGAATCCGAATTTGGCCCAACTTTGGGTGATGCCCTAGGTTAGATGGACCTAGGTAGACGTTGTCGGGTGTCTAGAGGGTGAGTGCGTGTCTCCGTTCGGACACGGGAAGCCGTGTCGCGGAGAAACGGGCGTTTCGGGCGAAATTGGGGCTTTTCGTCGTCGCCGATTCTAAGTGCGTGTGCGTTTCCGCCACGGGCCTAGAATCGACGTGGGAGCGCATTTTCTAGGATCTAGACATCGTGTAGAGCGCGTGGGTAAATTTTGGGCCAATTCCGAGTTCGTTTGGTGTGCGTTTCAGGAGGTTTTCCGAGCCGCGCACCACGTGTTCGTCGAAATGACCGAATGGCCATTTCGACTTGGTTTCCTCGTTTCGGCTTTGTGCGCGCGTTGGGTTAGTATCGGGGAGTGTGTGCTAGAGTTTTCGGGCTATATTTTATATATTTTAGGGTATTGGTGAGTGTCGGGGTCGTTGGGCGTGCGAGGGGCGTGTTGTTTATGTGTAAGTGTGCTCGTGTGTATATGTATATATATTTGAATATGTGTGTGTGTGTATATATCTTAGAGTGTGTGTATTGATATATATATATATATTTTGTGTGTTTATATATATATTTGTAGCTATGTGTATATATATTTATGTGTGTGTGTGTATATATCTTAGAGTGTGTGTATTGATATATATATATATTTTGTGTGTTTATATATATATTTGTAGCTATGTGTATATATATTTATGTGTGTGTGTGTTTTAGTGTGTGAGTGTGCTAGTGTGTGTGTGTTAGAGTGTGTAGTTAAGTGTGTGTATATATATATGTATCTAGTTATATATATATAGATATATATGTATGTATATATATATAGAGTGATATATATATATGTATGTTTATGGATGTGTGTGTGTGTATGTGAGTTGGAAGGGGGGGAGGTTCCAGCCTACTGCAGCAGCAGCCAACAGCAGCTATCTGCTGCAGCAGCAGCAGCCATATGGGGCAGCAGCAGCAGCAGGATCAGCACAAGCAGCAGCAGTAGCAAGAGCAGCAGCAGCAGCAGCAGCTAGTATATGCAGCGGGGAGCAAGGTAGCTAGGTTTTAGATAGGTAGATAGTTACTAAAATAGATAGATAGATAGTATTATAGATTAGATAATTAGATATATAGATAGTTACTTAGATAGATATATAGATAAGTAGATGGATAGATAGATACCTATATCTATGGATACTAGATAGGTAGATAGGTAGATAGGTAGTTTTATCTATCTAGGAGATAGATATCTATATACCTATAGTTAGTTATATATATATAGATATCTTGATAGGTAATATATATATATATGTTATGATTAGGTAAGGTATTGGGTAATCGGGTAAATGTGTGTGGATATCTAAATACATAGGTATATACATACTTAGATGTACATATATATGGTAGATATATATATTACCTAGCCTAGATTAATAACTAGGTATATAATTAATAGCTAGGCAGCTAGCTAGAGGGCCTTAGGGCGAAACTTCAATACCTTGAGATACCGAGGTATCTCGATACCTTGAGATATTCAAGGTATTGAGTTTCGAGCGGGGTATTTGAGCATTAGCCTAGGAAATACTTGTGAATAATTTTTATATGTTTATATGTATATAATTACGCGTGCTAGCATAGGTTTTAGCGGGTTTAGGCGGGGTGCGTGGCCTAGGGCGAGGTATCGGATACCGAGGGTATCCCGGTATCTCGATTAGGCGAGTTTGTGAGTTTAGTAGCTTAATGAGCTCGGTTTGACCTAGAATTTCAGGGGCACCCTAGTTTGACCTAGCTTTGACCATAATTGTCCCCGTTGACCGTAAAAGTCAACGTTTGACCTAGTTTTGACCTAGAGTTGACTTTTTGGACCCCGGGTTGACTTTTTGACCCGATTTTTACCGGTTTGACCCGTTCGACCTAGAATAGCCCTAGAAGCCTGTTTTTAATTATTTTATATCAGTTTAAATGCTTAGAACCCTGTTTAATCCTTGCTTTTCGTATTAGGTCCTTGCGACACCGGTCCGGACCTCGATCCTCATCAGTTGCTCAGGACATCAGGCGAGTACCTACCTCTGATAGTTTCCATTTCATGATAGCGTTTATATCACCTGTTCTAGAACTGTAATACTTGATTCTGACACTTTATTACACGAGCTGGTACTAGTGGATCCCGTCATGAGGTGCTATCCCCCTTACCGTGTTCAGCGGGTACTCTATCACGTGTATTTCATCATGTGCTTCGGGTATTGATTATCATGTGCTATCATGTGCTTATTGTGCTCTCGCCTTCGTGTGCGCGAGCTATTATCATGTACGTAGCGTGTTGTGGTTGGATCCAATGGTATTAGTGGGGGAGGGGAGTAGTGAGTTGGTTATATGATCAAAGCCAAACATTATTCATGTGTATGTCGGTTATGCAACTCACGCATAACGGAGTTATCTTAGTGTTCTTCATGTGCAACCTAAACCGATCATATAACGAACTTGTGCTCAAGGCACTTAGCTAGTATTCATGTTTCTCACCTGCAGTTACTTTTCCACTACTTGTATTGTTCTCCAGTTTACATTACAGCTACTTCTTGTGCTCCAGCATATATTTATTTCCTGTGCATCTTGATTACTTTTCTATTGCTCGTCATATACACCTTACCATGCATTTGGAGTTGCTTTCAGAGTTATGTACTTCGCTCCAGTCCTGACTGGGCATATTTTTTCCAGAGGATCCTGAGGACTATTGCCCTACGTTCTACGGGCCTGGTGTTGACGACTGTTGTGACCCCGAGGAGGAGTGCGCCGAGGAGACGCCTATAGCACCCTAGTTAGCTAGGTGGGTTTCCTGGGTTTTTCCAGTGGTTGTATTTTGGATGACTGTACTTATTCTTTTGAGGCTGTGATGTTGTAGCTTTTAGACTTGGACTGTATCATTTTGGATTGCCTTGCTCTCTTGGTTCTGTTTCTTGTTTATATCATATCGTGCTTATATTCTTCCTCTAGTTTTGTGATTGAGATTATTGTCATATATATATTGCGTGGTTGCCCTCCTGTTGGAGAGGATTTTATTCACATATATATATTGCGTGGTTTTGCCCTCCTTTTGGAGAGGTCATGCCGGATTTTTCAGTGAGATATAGATAGATATGGTTGACCTAGAACGGACCTTTACAGCGTTCTACCGCCGATTCTGCGGCGTAGGCTGGACGTACCCACGGCTCATGCCCGATTTTCGGGTGCGGGTCGTGACACTCGGTATGGTCAGTACGAGTTTATGGTGATGCCGTTTGGTTTGACTAATGCACCGGCGGTATTTATGAACTTGATGAACAAGGTGTTCCACCAGTACCTTGACAAGTTCGTGGTGGTGTTCATCGACGACATACTCATATACTCGAGGACACCGGAGGAGCATGAGGAGCATTTGAGGATTGTGTTGGATGTGTTGAGGAAGGAGAAGTTGTATGGAAAGTTGTCCAAGTGTGAGTTTTTCTTGGATAAGGTGGAATTCTTGGGGCATGTTTTGACTGGTGATGGTATTTCAGTAGATCCGAAGAAGATTTCAGCAGTGAAATCTTGGAAGACTCCGAGTTCGGTAGCAGAGATCAGGAGTTTCTTGGGATTGACAGGCTACTACAGGAAGTTTGTGCAAGATTTTTCGAGGATTGCCGAGCCGATGACCAGACTCACACGGAAGGATGTGCAGTTTGTTTGGACGGAGGATTGCCAGGTTGCTTTTGAGGAGTTGAAGAAGAGGTTGACGTCTGCTCCTATTTTGACGTTGCCATCAGGGTCCGGAGGTTTCACTATTTATAGTGATGCATCGGGGAAGGGTTTAGGTTGTGTTCTCCAGCAGCATGGGAAAGTAATTGCCTATGCATCCAGGCAATTGCGTCCTCATGAAAAGAACTATCCTACCCATGATTTGGAGTTGGCAGCAGTCATTTTTGCCCTGAAGTTGTGGAAACATTATTTGTACGGAGAGCGTGTGGAGATCTTCACAGACCACAAAAGCTTGAAGTACGTTTTCACGCAGAAGGAGTTGAACATGAGGCAGCGTCGATGGTTGGAACTGATGAAGGATTTTGATATCTCTTTGCAATATCATCCTGGGAAAGCCAATGTAGTTGTCGATGCTTTGAGCAGGTATCCGGTAGCTATGTTCTTGACGCAGGATCGATATTTGTTGGAGGACTTGGAGAGCTTGGGCATTGAGGTAATTGTTCCTGGGTGTGCTATGCAGATATGGGGATTACAGATACACTCAGATTTGATGGACAGGATCAAGGCAGCACAGTATGAGGATGTATCTCTGAGGAGTATCAGAGCTCAGGTGAGAGCAGGATTGGAGGATGATTTCACTATTGCAGAGGATGGATCTTTGAGGCATGGAGTTAGATTGTGTGTGCCTAGTGGGGAGTTGCGAGAGGAGGTATTTCAGGAAGCGCATCGCTCTCAGTATTCCATGCATCCAGGTGCTAACAAGATGTATCGGGATATGCGAGAGAGTGTGTGGTGGTATGACATGAAGAGGGAAGTGGCACAGTTTGTATCCAGATGCTTAGTGTGCCAGCAGGTGAAAGCCGAGAGGCAGAGGTCAGGAGGTTTACTTCAGCCATTACCCATTCCAGAGTGGAAGTGGGAACACATTACTATGGATTTTGTGTCCGGACTTCCACGATCTCCAGGAGGGAAAGACGCGATTTGGGTCATTGTTGATAGGTTGACCAAGTCGGCCCACTTTTTGCCTTTCAAGGTGGGTTTGTCTACGGAGAAGCTGGCAGAGATGTATGTGAGGCATATCGTTAGGATACATGGAGTTCCCGTCAGCATAGTCTCTGATCGAGATAGTCGTTTCACTTCTCATTTCTGGAGGAGTTTGCAGGAGAGTTTGGGCACTCAGCTCAAGTTCAGTACTGCATATCATCCCCAGACAGATGGGTAGTCAGAGAGGACTATCCAGACTCTCGAGGATATGTTGCGCACTTGTGTACTAGATTTTGGGGGTTCTTGGGAGGACCATCTCCATTTGGTAGAGTTTGCTTACAACAACAGTTACCAGGCCAGTATAGAGATGTCACCTTTTGAAGCTCTATATGGTCGGAGGTGTCGTACTCCTTTGTCTTAGGACGATGTTGGAGAGAGAGTTTTGCTTGGGCCAGAGATGGTTGTGGATGCAGCGGAGAAGGTTCAGTTGATCAGAGACAGACTTCGAGTGGCGCAGGACAGACAGCGGCTTTGGGCCGATAGCCATCGGAGACTTTTGAAGTTTGAGGTATAGTTTAGATTTTGTTTGTGCTTGTTCTTGTTTGTTATAGATTAAGTTCTTAAGATGTTGTTTTGTTATAGGTGGGTAGTTTGGTGTTTCTGAGGATTTCTCCGACACGAGGCACGATTCGTTTCGGTGGAGGCGGAAAGCTTAGTCCGCGATTCATCGGACCTTTCACTATTATAGAGAGGGTCGGTGCAGTTGCTTATAGACTAGACTTGCCACCTGCATTGGAGGGAGTGCACAACGTGTTTCATGTGTCGCAGTTGAGACGATACGTGGCAGATCCTAGTCATGTATTGGATCACTCAGAGATAGAGGTAGGCCCTACTCTTAGCTATCCAGAGCAGCCAGTTGAGATTCTGGATCGGAGAGAGAAGGTGCTGAGAAACCAGACTATTCCTTTGGTACGCGTCGCATGGAGGCATCACTCTCCGGGGGAGTCTACCTGGGAGAGAGAGGATAAAATGCGAGAGCGTTATCCATATTTGTTTGAACCTTGAGGTATGTTATTTTCTAGTTATGTTCTGTTCATTGTTATGTTCTTTCGTAGTTAGTTGTGATTCTTTAGTTCTGTTCTGTGATTTTCTGGGGTTAGTTTTCGTCTTTGAATTTCGAGGACGAAATTATTTTAAGGAGGGTAGACTTGTCAGTACCACATTTTAGGAAAAAGGGTATTTTAGTAATTTCCTATTTTAATTAAATATTGTGCATGGTAAATAATTTTTGTGGACCCAACTAGTTTAGTTTGGACCCATGGACCAACATGAATTAAATAGTTAGACTTGGCCCATTTAGAAAGCCCATAGTTAAGGAGATGGATTAAATTAATTAAGTGATTAGACTAGAAGCTTCATTCCTTAATTATTTCTTCATGAGAGGCCCCAAGGGGTACATTGGATATTTTACAATTGCTTGGGGAGGGGGGCATGGCCGGCCTATATTAGGAGGGGGGAATTTCTCTCTCCTCTCATTTTCATTCCAAATCTAGATCTAGAATTTCCCACTACCAAATTCCCTCCATTCCCATTCCAATTCCCTACCAAATTCATTCCAAATTCTTCCCAATTCACCATTAGAAAGTTGAGAAGAAAGGATCTAGAAGGAGGAAGCAAGGATCTACAAAGAGGAGCAAGGATCTACAATTTGGAAGCAAGTTCATCTCAATTGGAGGTTTTATTGGGAATCCATCTCCCAATAGGTATAATTCAGTTTTTCCTATTTTAATAGCTTCTAAATCTGAGATTTAATCATGTAAAATCAACCTATATGTATGTACTACCCATAGGACTTTGTTTTGTGTTCATAGGAGACCCATGGAGAAAGTTATGGTGCTTTTTGTGTCAATTTTGTTGGAATTCCGAATTTACATTTTGTTGTGTGTGTCAATTGATCCTATAGATCAATTGGGCATGTGCTTATGTGTTTGGGGCTAGTGTCATGTCCATAATTTGGGTACTTGTGGTTCGTATTCCAACTATTTGGTGATACGTGTCATTTGGGGGTTTTCCTCCGACACGGGGCTTTGAACATGTCGTATTTTGACACGGACACATAGATCTACTTTTGACACTTTAATTTATTCATAAATATTATTTGTGAATTGTTTGTGTCCTTCGGGGTGCATTTGGTTGTGTGTTGGACTCGTGTCGCATGCGTATCCTAGATCTAGTGGGATACGGTGTGGTACTCTCCAATTGTGTAAATTTTGCATAGATCTAATTATGTATGGTTTAAATCCTTCAATTAAAATTAGTAAATATATATAGATATTATATATTTATTTTTGTGTATTTATTATGATATTGTAGCATAGATCTATATATTTTTGGGTGCTAATGTGATGTACCAATATATGTATGTAGCTTTCTTGTATGCAATTATATATGTACTTATGTTAATAAATAAATTATACATAAATAATTTATAAAATATATTTATATGTTTAAATATGTAATTATATTATTTATAATTATTATGTAATTATTTGTATATTAATGTATATATTTTAGGTGTGCTTCTAGCCATGTAAAATATGTACCTTAATATGTGCTTTGTGTTTAGTATTTATTAAATATTTAAATGTGTAAGTTTATATATTTGTATATATATATATATGTGTTTTGTGAGGTATAATATTAGTAATAATATATTATGTTATTTGTATAAATATTGGTTTGTATATATATTATTTTAGGGTATATATTATTTGTATTATTAGTATTCTTTGTGTGGGTATCATTTAGGATCTAATTTTGATTTCCTAAATTATTGTATTTTATTTCTATATTATTTTTATTGATGTCTTGTGAGGTTGACCTTGGTTTGACCATGTTTGACTTTAGAGTTGACCATAGTTGACTTTTGACTTAGAATTGATTTACTGACCTAGAAGTTGACTAGTTTGACTTGTTCTCTTTCCGGGACCTTGTATTAATGTGGTATTCCATATCTAGGTCTTCGAGGTACCGAGTCAGACATCTGTGAGACTGTTCATTGGACTTCAGGCGAGTACATTCTCTGATAGTTTCTCATTTATGATATCCTCTATGTTCGTTGTATCTAGTGTAGATATACATGTTTCTCTTGACACTTTGGTTACACGGATTGGTATATCCGGATCTCGTCATGAGATGTTATTCTTTGGTATATAGTGTATATGGTGCAAGTATTGTTTCATTGGTTATCTTGTACATGTACAGACACCGATTTTCGGGAGGAGTCGCTCTCTTCTTGGGGAATCTAGTGCCATAGCATACCGTGGTTGGATCTATTATACCAGTCGGGGGTGGGGAGTATTAGTATAGATATGTGATCAAATCCCTATTGAATAAAGTACTGGTAAGCGAATAGTGTTGATCATGCACCGCACGTATGATTAGCCAGGCCGCATTGCATCTTGCCCAAGCCGATCACATGTTAAGCTAGTACTCACACACTTAGTCATTAGTATTGTTGTTTCATTGGCATATTGTTCCTTATTGTATTTATTTCCAGTATTTCCTTATTGTACATATATCTCTCCTGTCTTTTGTGCATCTTGTTTATCCATAGCTATTTACTGTTACATAATTTTTATCATTAATTGAGAACTGCTGTTAGGGTTGTACTCTGCTCCTTTCCTGACTGGATATATTTTTCCAGATGACACTGAGTACCCTACCTATTATGGACCCCAGGATGTTGTGGGTTTAGATTCTGAGACCCTGGCTCAAGAGGGACTTATCCCAACTGAGACAGTTGACCCTGGAGTTGTAGCTTCATAGTATTCTTTGTACTGGATTTGTTTCCAGCTTATTTCTGTATTTCTTCAGACTCATTGATGTATTATTTTAGACTCATGAGTTGTATTGTGACTATTCTATTCTTTATCTGATTCGTGCTCATTTCTATCTTAGTTCTGTGATTGAGTGTACTATCATTATTGGTGGTTCATTATATTGTTAGATAGTTTATCTAGACAGCGTTCTACCGTCGGTTCTGCGGCGTAAGCTGGGCGTTGTTTCCGACTAGTACCCTTACACCGGGTGCGGGTCGTGACAGAGGGGGACGTGCCGCGAGGGGCACGGGGCTGACGCGGGCGGCCAAGCGACGTGGCCAGCCGAACGTGGGGGAGGAAAGGGTCGGCGGGTCGGGTCCGAGAGGGTTCGGGTCTGGCTGACCCGACCCGACCCGATAATCATGGGTGGACTGGGCCGGTGGGCTGGCTCTGGGCTGGGCCCAATTGGGCCGGGCTCGGGTTAGGAAAAATAAATAATTAAATGAATAAATAAAGACCTGCATGGGCCACCATAAAAACGTATCATGACCCGTACCCGGATATTCAGGTACCGGTTCGCGAGTACGTCCAGCCTACGCCGCAGTGTCGGCGGTAGTACGCTGTCTAGATCATATTCACAGGTAATTTAAAATTTAGCTCATTCACAGTAAATAAATAGACAAGGATAATAACAGGAAATAGGAATGCTAAGATTTCATAAGGCAAATTGCGACAAGCAAATCCACAGTTTATTACAGAACCAGAAGATAAATCGGGGACAAACCCGATTACTATGCTGAAAGAAAATACTAGCTAACTAGCTAACTACTCCTCAAAAGTAGTCTCCTGAGTAGGAACCGGCTCCTCAAATGTATTACCTGCTACATCATATGGGCCATAAAAGGTGGGGGCATAGTCCTCATCATCGCCTAATATCAACGGATCCAGTCAGAAAAGGAGCAAAGTACCAATACACAACAAAGCTTAAACTAAATAATTATGACAAGTAGTAAAACTGACTAAGTACCATGATAAGAATATGCATAATAAGTAGAAAAATTAACTAAGAGTTAAATGCTATAAGTCAGAGACATGAGTAAAACAGGATTATAATGAGACAAGAAAATGAAACTACAACAAGATAATGAAACTATGTGTGTGTGATTGTGTATTTAGAATACATAGTTGGCATGTAGGGGGTTATAAGGCTAATCAGGCACGTCATAGACGGCTATCAGTCAGGAATAATCGAGTATCAGGCTGAAGGTACAGTCGCGTACTCAACAGCTAGCAGTCAGGACAGGGGGAAGGGTAAACTACATGCCTCCTAGTATTCTCCCTCCCGACATGAAAAGCAAAACATGAAATCCAAATCCTAACACTAAGTGTAATCATCCAATGGTGCTAGTAGAGCAAGAAACTAATTATCATAATATAAAGAATAAACTTGAAGTGCAGGTACTTGCCTGATGTTTGAATTCCAACTACTGCTCTGTTACTCAGGAAATTTCTAGAAACGTCTCCGGATGCTGGAACAAACATTACCATCATGCTCAGAAGATATCAATCACCTAGAAACGCCTGTCCTTGAGTCCAATTTGGAGACAAGGGCAAAAACGGCAATTTTGGGTCAAAACGGGGTCCACATGTGGGCCCGCTTTGCACCGAAAAATGTGTCAGGGTCAAAGGTCTCTAAATTCGCCAAACTTAGTGTCAACAGGTCAGGAACGATGATACGAACCCAACGGAACTTTCAGAATTAGATTTCGATAAGCCGATCACAAAATTGCCCGTCGAGTGGGTTGCACGGACACCGAGAGGGTCACGCAGGCTACGCGTTGCAACTGACGGAATCAGAAACGAGGTTACGAGCAGAAAGTTACGAGTACCTGAACAGGGTCCGAAAAACCTAAATTTACTGTGTCCGACACGTCTCCGACACGTGTCCGAGTCCAAACCCTAGGGTTAGGGTTTAGGGGTATCCTAGCCGGAGCTCCGGCGGCTCGGGGGCACTGCGGCCGGAGGCGGGGAGCCAAGGCGGAGGGGGCGGCCGGCCGGAGGCGGGCCTGTGTGGCACGGCGGGCCGGAGGGCTGCTCGAGGTCGGGCCTGGACACTGTGGGCTGGGAAGAAGAGGGAGGAAGGAGGAGTCGGGCGACGGCGCTGCAGCGGGGTCTGGGCGGATCGGGAGGCGGTGGCGCGGCGGAGCTAGGGCGAGGGGAGGCGGCAGCGGCGTCGAGCGGTGGTCGGGGGTACGGGGTAGCTGCCGGAGAGGGAAGAGGGGAGGGGGTTTTATAGGCTCAGGGGGAGAGGGAGAGGCCGGAAGAGGCGGAGGAGGTGGCGTCGTGGCCGGAGGGTGCGGGCGAGGTGGCCGGGCGGAGCGCCACGTGGCCGGAGGCGGCGGCTCCGGCGGGGGACGCGGGGAATGGGTCAAGCTGGGGGAGAAAGGGGAACGGGTCACGGGCGCGGGTTCGGGTGCGGGTGGACCCGAACCGACCCGGTAGCCCAATGGGCTGGGCCGAGGGTTTGGGCCGGTTTGGTGGGCTGGGCCGGTTAGGTTAGGTTTAAATAAATAAATAAATAAATAATTAAATAATTAAATAAATAAATATTTTTAGGTGATTAAAATTAGGTCCGGGGCCCAATAATTTCCAGAAAAATTACCCTAAGTCCAGTTTTTAATTCTACACCATAAAATATTATTTCCATAATATTTTAATATTATTTATTATCAATTAAAAAAATCATTTAATAATTAAAACCCTGATTTTAATTACAGAAAAATTTCCAGAAAATTCTAGAAAATTGTAAAAAATCCAAGTTTAATATTTTTGAAAAATCAGGGGTTTACATGATCGAAAGGTGGCTACTCATAAGCTTAACATATTGCCCAATTCGAAACCTGTGAAGCAGCACCAACGCCGGTTCCGTCTGGACATGATGGACGTCATTGAAGCTAAAATCAAAAAGTTGATAGCCTGCGGGTTCATCCGTGAAGAGCAACATCCTGATTGGGCCGCCAATGTTGTCCCAGTCATGAAAAAAAGTGGGAAAGTTCGCGTTTGTATCGACTTCCGAGATCTCAATGCGGCTTGCCCCAAGGATGAGTTTCCTCTTCCCATCACAGACGTAATGATCGACAACACATGCGGTTTTGAACGCATGTCTTTCATGGATGGATTTTCAGGATACAACCAAATCAAGATGCATCCTGAAGACGAAAAACATACTGCCTTCCGCATACCACTGGGGGTAAATTGCTACATAGTTATGCCCTTCGGATTGAAGAATGCCGGGGCTACATATCAGCGAGCCATGAGTAACATATTCCATAAGCATCTACGCAAAACGGTGGAGTGTTACGTAGACGATATCACTGTCAAAAGATGATTCAAGGCTAATCACATCTAAGACTTGAAGACAGTGTTCGAGTTGATGCGCCAACATCAACTCAAAATGAACCCCACGAAGTCCTTTCTCGGTGTATCCAGTGGCAAATTCCTGGGATTCGTCATTACCGCCAAAGGTATTCAAGTCGACCCTGATAAGGTAAAAGCTATCTTAGAGATGCGACCTCTCCGTAATCTGAGAGAACTCAGGGGATTTCAAGGTCGTCTGGTTTATATTCGGAGATTCATATCCAACCTCTCTGGGAGATGTCAGCCTTTTTTTCGTCTCATGAAGAAAGGTGTATCCTTCATTTGGGACGAAGCCTGTCAGCAAGCGTTTGATGATATCAAATGCTACCTCACTAATCCTCCAGTTCTGGTGCCTCCCGTCATAGGAAGACCATTTTTGCTGTATGTTCGAGCAATGGATCATTCTTTGGGAGCTTTTCTCGCACAGAAGAACGATGAAGGTCATGAACAGGCCATCTATTACCTAAGTAGGATGATGATTGGAGCTGAACACCGGTACAATCCAGTGAAAAAAGAATGCTTGGCACTAATATTTGCTATTCAGAAGACGCGACATTACGTCACAGGCCAAACTATTCATATTATCTCCAGAATCAATCCTCTTCGGGTATTGATGAGTAAACCGAGCGTCCTTAATTCCTGACTCGCGACTTGGGCGATGTTATTGACACCATATGATATGGTTTACGTCCCTCAGAAGTCCTTTAAAGGCCAAGCATTGGCTGATTTCCTAGCTGCTCATCCGATTCCGGAAACCTCCAAACTATACGAGGACATTCCCGACGAAGTTGTGAAATATAATTTCGCAATGGAAAGTGATACATGGCAGCTATTCTTCGATGGTGCCTCCAGAACTGGCCCCAGGGAAAACGTAGTTTCAGGAGTAGGAATTGTCCTGGTCACTCCTGATAAACTCGTCATCTATCGAGCATATTCTCTTAGCGAGCCTTGCTCTAATAATGTGGCAGAGTATAATATCCTACTCATCGGACTCCAAGTTGCTAAAGAATTGGACATCGAACATCTGGAAGCTTTCGGTGATTCTCTGCTGATCGTCAATCAAGTCAGAGGAATATATAAAGTCCATAATCCAGACCTCATTCCTTATCACCGAGCAACGATCGAGATAGCCATATCTTTCAAAGGATTCTTCCTAGAGCATGTGCCTCGATCTCAGAATCTGGAAGCTGATGCCCTGGCTAGTCTAGCTGTAGATCTAGCTATTCCTATAAGGAGGCAGAATTCAGTGATCCTTTTCAACAGAGATCTCTTCTGTGTAAAAAATAACTTTCATATAGAACGCAGCTACGCTGTGAACACAGATCCTACCAAGAGAGACTGGAGAAGTCCCTTTATAGATTTCGTGGCATACGGAATCTTACCAGAAGATCCCAAAGAAGCAGTATCAGTTAAAAGACGATCATTACGCTTCTACTTTGACGCTTCCTCATAGAGTCTATATCGTCGAACATACGATGGACTACTACTACGATGTCTCTCTCACGATGATGCGAAGCGGGTTATCCGTGAAGCTCACGATGGTGTATGTGGCGCACATCAACCCAGTCCTAAGCTACAGGATCGCATCAGGAGGATGGGCTATTACTGGCCTACTATGATCACAGATGCAATAAAATATGCAAGACAATACAAGCCTGTCAGGTTCATGCAGATTTTATACATCAGCCTTCTGAGTATCTACATCCTACCATTGCATCCTGGCCTTTTGAAGCATGGGGTATGGATATTATTGGTCCTATTCACCCATCTTCTTCCAGAGGTCATCGGTTTATATTGGCCATCACGGATTATTTCTCCAAGTGGGCAGAGGCGATCCCTCTTGCTGAGGTGAAAACATCCAACGTGATCAGCTTTATCAAGCATCATGTCATTTATCGTTTTGGGATACCCCGAAGGATAATCCATGACAATGGGCCTCAATTTATCAGCCAAGCATTTCACCGGTATTGCGATAAGAACCGGATACAAGATATGGCCTCTACGGCATATAATCCTGCTGCTAATGGTTTGGCGGAAGCTTTCAACAAAATTATTATCAAACTCTTGAAAAAGTTCGTCTCTTCGAACAAAAGAGATTGGAATGAGAAGCTAGGAGAATGTCTCTGGGCATACCGCACAACGGTACGAGCACCGACGGGTTGTACCCCATTCTCATTGGTCTACGGGAGTGAAGCAGTTCTCCCCATTGAAATCCAAATTCTGTCACTCAGAATAGCAATGGCTAATGAGTTGACTCAAGAAAAGAATGATCAATTACGGCTTCAAGAGCTAGAAGGATTAGACGAAAAATGCCTCCTAGCTCAACAACGCATTGCATTCTACCAGGCACGTATTTCCAAAGCTTTTAATCAAAAAGTGAAGGAAATGGTGTTCAAAGTTGGCGAGCTAGTTTTAGCTGTGAAAAGGCCAATGATCATTACTCACAAGAGTAAGGGTAAATTCCAGCCCAAATGGCAGGGCCCTTATGTGATCGAGACGACGTTCTCAAACGGCGCTTACAGATTAGCCAAGCCCAACGGAGATCTGTTAATGGCTCCTATCAATGGCAAATTCCTGAAGAGGTACTATACTTAATCTCCTTTGCTCAAATGGAGTAGGGTGAAGATCTCGTTCTGACAACACTACGTCCAAAGAACTAGTTGGATCATATTCTATCATGTCCATATAACCTCTGAATAGATATGTTTAACTAATTTGGAACCTCAAAACATATCACGTCCATATTACCTCTGATAGTGTTTGGTATACAAATTTAGTTGGATCATATTCTATCATGTCCATATAACCTCTGAATAGATATGTCCAGCTGAAGCTTACCAAAAGTATATCACATCCATATTACCTCTGATATTACTTTCACCCTAGCCTGTCATTTATATTCAAAAATGATGGGTCCACAAAGTCAGATAAAGTCTCTTTATTATCTCCAAAAAGAGCAAATTATATAGAAAAGCAAAAGGTACATCATTTGGGAGAAGCAGTCAAATCACGGATCTGCTGCACCAGTGCGGCCATCTTCTCATTCCTGGAGCTCAAAACTGTAGCGCGAGCCCGCTCCAACCGTGCCTCCTCATTGTTCAAGGCAGACATTTCAGACCGAGCACGTACAAAATCTGCGTGGATGATACCCACACGTGTCATGTTTTGCTGAGACGCTTCCAGTCGGTTCTTCAACACATCTCTAGCTGCCGATGAAGCGAGAACCCTTTCCTCTGCCTGAGCGACTTCGTCTTTCAATTTGTGAACCCTCGCTGCCTCTTCCTCATATTCGGCCTCGCACTTGGCCAGCTGGGGAATGACATACTCCAATACGGTATGTTCTTCATTTATCTCTTTCTGCTGAGCCTCGATGGACTTGCTCAGAGTTTCCATCTCCCCAACAAGCCTCACAGTCAAAGAGTCATATTCAGCCTGAATCAGGTCATCAATGCTGCCTTGGGATAGTTGCAAATAATTGTTAATGGGTTATTCTAAACCATTAACTATTTGCTCCAACGCATCATCTCTCTCAGCATCGTTGAAGTCTCTAATCGGCACTATCGCAAATTGGGAGGACCTCCTCAGAGCCTCGAAGCCTAGATTCTTCTCCAGTACCATTGATATCAACGTTTTCAAAGTACTATAGAAAATACTAGTATACTGCTCAATTAGCATAGTAAGATCCGAATGGACGTTGGGAGTGGCTGCAATATTGGCGAATCCCCTTCCAGGAACGACTGCAGAGGGTATCGTCACAGTCGTCGCTTCAGCAGATGGCGCGACAAAAGTTGAGGCGCCGACAACGGCTGGCGTACTCAAAGGAGGCATAGCCGTGATGACAAGTTCATCCTCCTCTGAATATATTGGGACTATAATGGGTAAGCCTGCACCCGAAAATATTTCCTCTTCAAGGTCGAGCACCTCCGTTTCATCGGCGGGAGCCGCAACAAAGCCAAAGGTTGCGTCGATGCTACCCTCCCCGTAGATGTCTTCCCCTAAAAAAAAAAGAAGACAGGAGAAAGTTAATATCAATATGATGTTAATTTTTCTAAAAAAGGCGTAAAGACGATATTTACCCATGGTCGATGGTATATATGTCGCGTTCGCAGCCAGTACAGCTAAATCATTTCTTAATGATGTTAAGCGAGCTGTCATACCTGGAGAGGAAGGTGCACCAAATGACGACTGAGGGTAGTCGTCCAAGTCTTCACCCAGATCCAATCGAGGTTCATCAGGTGGAATCTCGCTGGGTATACTTACAGACGCGGCAAGGGTTACTCCCGTTATTAGTCTGGATAAAGGTATATGCAATCTTATTTTGCTCGGCCTCGAAGGTGATCTCGTTACACTACTTGAAGCGGTAGTAGCAACAGCAGTCTCGAGCAAGAAATCTCCACCACTGGCAACCGGGACTGTAGAGGTTCCCTCTCTAAAAGGCGAAGAACCTCTAATCAAATCATCCTTGACCGGGGAAACGACAGGCTCACTCCTGGGAACCTCATGGCTAGAAGTCCTGACAGGACCACTAACAGTCTTCTTTTTCTTTCGAGGGGAAGTCTCTTTCAGAATAGGAGCCCTTCGCTTACTGGGGATAATAAGAGGCTCTGCAGGCGGAGGTATTATACCTCTCGGTACTGTCAACAAAAGCTCATCTGGATTGACAGAGTCTTCACCTTCGTCAGAGAAAACTGATGGGATTTCCTCTCTTCCAGCAGACTTATGAGAAGGCATCCTAAAACTTCTACGTATATCAAAATCGCGATGGAAGGTATTGACGGCCACATAAAATTGGACGTACGAATGGAGGATGCACAACTCCATGGAGAGAGAAGTCGCAGGCACAGTAAAGGTTGCTCCAGTACAACCCATTATGAAGTACCGCCATCCTCTTGCTCCATCAATAAGTCCACCTCTGGACTTGAAGCTGGTGATGGCATTTCCCACATGCAATTGGTCATACCCAAACTGCCTGGCGAACCGACTGGGCAGATAGGGCTCCAAGAAGCAATGGTCTTCACTTTTGTACAACAAATGGGAAGGTCTAATGTAGACCAACCAATAAAAAGCTTCAGGAGAAAGAAAGGTCTTCCCTTCACCTGAATCCTGAAGTCTTGTCCCCTGTTGATTGAGATGTACAATGGGGATGATACAAAAGAGCTTCCAGCTATGAGCAAAATTCAATGCTCGTCGACAATCTGTGACGGTCAACACGTTCCAAGAGGAATTCTTGTAAATCAACAAGAAATTATTTCCTGAACTACTACTGGAGCCGGGAGATATCACCCTGGGGTTATGAAGAATTAACCATCCCATCAGATATAGGAACGGTAATTCTACCCTGGAAAAGCTGTCACGCCGTATTTCGTCGGCAAGCAACCCATCAGTAATGGCTCTCAGGCCAGCTTGTATCCGACATACCATGGCAGGGAGCAGGCCTAATCTTGCCCCAAACACCAAACGAACGGCAGGCCACAAGGTGTTGCGATGAATGCGATACGAAGATGCAATGCCAGGTACTACCAATCGGCGTAGCCAGACGGAAAAAAAGCCAGCCAATTGAGCTTCCCTTGATAGAGGCCTGCGGTAATGCCTCATATAACTGTAGGCTTTAGTGCCTGCAGGATAATTCCCTATCCCTTCATCGAGAACCTGATCTGAAGCCTCAGCGTCTTCAATAAGATCATCGACTACTTGAGCATTAAGCACGCTCAGAAGGCTCAAAGGCTTATCCCTGCTATCCACAACTTTGTCTGGCTTAGCATCGCTGGCCTGATAAAATAAGAGATAGGACGCCCATTTGTTGGTGTGAGCCAAATCAGACGGCTCCTGATAGAAAATGGTGCAAGCAAGGTAGTGGCACATCAGCTCCTGATACACTGCCACTACCAGAGGGTTTGTATCCCCCAGCTCCTTGTTTGTGGGAACATACTCTTCATAAGGAGTATCCCCCATTGGCAGTCTTGAAATCTCTGCCATCTCGTGAAGGGCCAATCCCAACTCCCCTAGCGGAGTGGCGAAAGTCCCAGTGAGCGAGATATACCGCTCCATCAAAGCCAAAAACAGGTTGGGGTTGAGAGGTAACCCAACACTGGTAGCCTCCACAGCCGCGAACAGACCAATGCTCTCTAGCTCAGTCTAAAATTTCTTCAGGGCCCAGGCAACTAAACGAGCCCATCGGAGATTTACAGGGGTGAGCCACCCGTTGGTCCGAGGATTAACCTTAGGATATACTCCTCCATGTCCCATGAAGTCATTACAAAAAGTCGGTAATTGGACCGGTTGGAGCAGTGAAGTATCTTCACTCGGGACACTGCCCGAAAATAATCCCCTGAAAGGCATGATAGGGCCTGAAGGACGGCTCACAAATGATCCTTGGTCTGATCCTTTCTGATAAAATATCTTTCCCGACTGGCCGTGAAGATTAGGGGTCAGGGTCCACGACATCCTCCTGGGATGCGTGGCATGGAAGAATACCGAGATAGGGTAATCTCTCGGCATCCTGGGCAGGTACATTACCATGCCCCCAGCAGTAAAAATCCAGTTTTCCTTCTTGGGCTTCGTCTGGGATTGTTTATCAATCATATCCCCGAACAGGAAAGCCGGTTTTATATATTTGTCCCCATCTATATACGTCAGAGGCTCTCCGTTGATCATACTCAACAACATGCATTCTCCCTGAGACGATATCAGAATCCTCCTTCCTTCAGGATATTGAGTTCCAGAAATAGGGAATGTCACGTTAGATAAATCTTCCAGGTAATTGGAGTTCAGCATCCCAGCTGCAGAACCCATCACCTCAGCCAACAGAGGTATCTGCAAGTCCACTACAAAATATAAGAAAAATAAGTCAGGTTCTACACTAGACATTACAGTCTTGCAGCTTACGCCAAAGATTAACAGTCTGTGCTTTTACGCCAAGACTGTAAAAACTTGAGTTTTACGCGGGAACCTATCTCCGAGGCATAAAATTCAAGATTGACAGTATACACAAAAATCTGACAGCCTGTGTTTTTACGCCAGAATGCCAAAATTTGAGTTGTTACGCTGAAATTATTTCCAGAGCGTAATACTCAAAGTTTGTAGTATACGCCAAATTTCGACAGTCAAAGCTTTTACGCCAGACTGCGAAAATATGGAGCTTTTACGCTGACACATTAGGAATGTGGGCGTAAATGATAGAACATCTCTGTGCATCATCTTCCTCGAAGAGGCTCTCAGCACAGAAGATGACCTGGCGCGTTCACGTACAACGTGTGCGAAGGATTTTTCTCATTTTTTCTTCGTCCCAAAAGCTTTACCTATGACGCCTGGCGCAAAGCTTGATGATGGGACTACTCGTTCAGAGCGAGGTTCATTCAGCCCGATGGGAGTCGCTCGTGCTTGAACAGAGGAGCGAGAAGAAGATGCAGCTTCCTTTCCCTTAGAGGTGGAAGGTTGTTTCGGTGCCATAACTAAAACTCAGAGTTATCAAGAAAGAGACGAAGAAGAAAGGTTCTTGGAAAGCTAGGATTTTTCAAAAGATAGACGAAGGGTTTCTTCTCTGAAAGCCTTGGGGTATTTATAGAGTTCAGATAACTCTTCGAATCCCTAACCAAATCCAATATTTAATATTCGGTTATGATTGGGGGACCACGTCAACATATCATTAGAAGATGGACAGTCATACTCCACAAACAGAATCCATACTTTACGGTCAGTAGCTACAAGTCTATGATCTTACGCTCAGGAGCTTTTACGCTCAGAAGCTACAAGTCTACAATTTTACGCTCAGAGGCTATAAGTCTATGGTTTTACGCCCGGATGCTTTTATGCTCGGTAGTTTTACGCTCAAGAGGCTACAAACCTACGACTTCACGCTCAGAGGCTACAAATATATGATTTCATGCTCAGAAGATTTTTACGCTCGGAGGCTACAAATCTATGACTTCACGCTCGGTAGTTTTCTTTTCAGAGGCTACAAATCTACGGTTTTATGCCTGGATGCTCTCATGCTCAGCAGCTTTTACGCTCGAGAGGCTAAAACCTATGATTTTATGCTCATCTACACTACGGATCTATGACTTTCCGCATATCCTAAAATACGCAGGCCAGAGTATGCGTATATCTGAACAATTCTCAAGACGGCCAAATACAAGGGTTTACGCAGAAGATGCTCCTTCATGGCCATAAAATATTCCAAGTACAGAGTTCAGCATTGAAAATGACTCTTCTTCTTGGGTCGGTTGGAAGTTCATCCAAAATCCAGTCTAAATATTTTCTCTACAGTTCAAGCATGGTCAATTTTTGACAACCATTTCTCGCCCTACTTCAAGGGATTTTTCGAAAAACCATTCTTGAAGATGATAGTCTGAACAAGAATTCTTCTTAAAGAAGTGACAGTTTAGAATTCTACGCAACTCCTCGTTCAAAACAGCAGGACAGTTCGAATATTCGACTTAATTGCTAAAGCAGCCCACTACACGCCGTCAGTTACGCGTAAAAGAGGGGACAAGACCAGATATTCTTTTTATCAGAGTTGACATAAAGTTTATTCAGACGTGCCGAAGCTGCACATATTCAGACTTCATCACAGCAAAATATAGCAAATCATCAGATGCATAAAAGAAGACAAATCTATTAATCATGATTACATATGATGGAAATCCAGTCTACAAAGGGTTTTCATCTTTATGATTACATATGATGGAAATCCTTTTTCTACAAAGGGTTTTCTCATTTTTATTTAGGATTACGCCAAGAATCTGTTCTGCCAGGTTCTCGTATTGGTGGAGATCTTTTCTGTCTTCTTCAGCAGTTAGTCGGTTTCCGCAACCGATTAACAAGAAAATGATTAATGGCGGGAGGATACAAAATTGGGCCTGTCTAAATTATTCAAGAGCCCATCCTCCATACGCCATGATAGATTGAGTTGAGGTTTTAGACCCAACTCAATATTGGAAGACAGGACCAGTTTGTCTGCCCTCGTCCACCGTCATGATGGGAAAAAATACAGCTTGCAAGCTGTGTGGTCGAATGTGACCATTCCTCTCTCCCGGATGAATCGCCATATAAAATTGCTGATTATCCCGAGCAAAGGAAGCTATGATATCCTTCCATGATTCATCGTCGCAGATGGCATTTGCTCAAAGACGCCTCTTTTTATGGCTCCTTACATGCTGGAAGAACATGATCTTCTTCTTCCTCAAGTCAGCAAGACGAATCTCGGCAACCATCTCCGTGTGATGAAGGAAGTGTGGGAAAGACAAGTTAACTAAATCGCCTTTATATAGGCAGAGGAGGACACACCAAATCCCAACAAATCCTTGAATATTTGCCGAGAAATCAGCCTCGAGGAACGAGTCAAGCTTGACCGTTTCATGCTTCATTCAAAGTGTTTCAAATTACGAGGAATTGGAAAAATTTGAAGGGGGTCTTGTAGAAGCATGAAAAATACGCTGCAAGATTATACGCACTATGCACAAAACCCGCGTAAAGCAGAGTTTTCAGTGCGGTGTGGCGTAAGATATGACTTCAGAGCCATCGACGTACAACAGAGCTTCATCGCTAGTACAGCGTAAAATACAGCTCCAGAGCAACCTGCTGGGAAGTTGTACGAGGAACCCTTCGTATTCCTCGAACGAACCTGTCAGATCATGCAGTGAACCTGACTACTGACAAAGAGTACTGCACGACTATCCAGACGACAGCTGTAATGATAATTCGATACAGAGACCCAGACTGTCGTTTAGTGACATTTCCTTGATACAAATTACTTTTACGCATTCAAGGGAATACGCTGCCTATTTTTACACAGGCAGATGTGAGCTTTTAAGCTCAGCAGAAGATGAACCGTACCGCCATGTCAAAAGTTGCTTTTCGTACAGAGCTCGAGGCACGTCTCTGCAATTAATACGCATGATGGAGGCAGATCTCTGCATTTAATGCATGAGATTTGGTTCTACTTTCAAAGACTGGATGAGCCATAATTATGGCTAATACGTCCACATCATCACCTCTGCATGTTACGCCATCAGGCTAGTTTCAGCTATAGGAGCATGCTGTACGCTATCTCCTTAAAATACGTCGACTTGGTTATTTTCAACTATAGGAGTACGCCGTACGCTATCTCTTCAGAATATGCCAACTCAGGCTATATTTGCATTTGTGCGTAAGGCTATTTTGTCCAGAATACGCTCAAGACCTCAGTCAAGGAAGAAGAATTGTCTATCTCCTATGCTAGCTACCTATCCATGCAGCATCAGGCTTCTACGCTCACTTGGTTTCTATGCCAACTCGACAACAATTCGGCTTCTACGCCAACTTGGCTTCTACGCCTACTCGGCTTCTACGCCATCAGAACAGCTATTTGGTTTCTACGCCATAGTGACAGTTATTGGCTTCTATGCCAACCTTTTCTATGCGAGGGGCAGTTGCCCATGTGGCTTGCATGCCGTGATCTTCACAGCAGTTATACGCATTACCTCTTAATGGGACACGTGTCACACGCAGAGTCGAAGATCATTTATATGTGGGTGGCAGTTATTATAACCGCCGTGTAAAAATTGCCACACTCCCCACTGTCCGGCTTCTACGCCGACTGGATGGTTACTGTCACTAAAACTCTATAAATAGAGACCTCCATCTACGGAGGTCCAAGGTCGAAAACTTGGAGAACAGAAGTCAGGAGGTCGAAGAGAGGTCAAGAGTCAAGAATCGAAGAGAGAAGAGTATAGACAGAGAGTAGTGATCGACGATTTTGGCATCGAGCATCCACTCCTTGCAATCTTTGAAGCTTTTACTTCTTCTACAGCACTTCTTCATCATCGTGTGGTCCAAGGGACAAAGTGATCGACCGCAGATCAGACTCCTATAGCAATATTTACCCAGATTTAAATTTTGTACTTAACATCCTCGTATAGGATTAATAGTACTTCTTGTTTGTAAACCTAAGGAAGGGTTTCGTATAAACCTAGTTTTATTTCTTTCATTTATTATCAAACACCCGTGTTGGCCAAAAACTATATTTTTGCCCCTGTGTCCAAATTAGATGTTTGAATATGCTTTTTTGAGTATCTTACTCATTATGGGACTTCTAGTGATATTTGTGACATCATCCGGGGATATTTGCTCCAGTTTCCATCTTGCGCTGCTACTTCTTTGGCGAGTTCGTGTTATAATCTTCGCCTGGCTTCCAGGCAAGTATACCTTGCCTTGTTGTACTATTTAAATTCAGTTAATATTATATATTATGCTATAAATATTATATAACTGTGCACGTCCGAGAATAACTCGCGTGCAGTCGATGAAGACGTCGACGTTAGGACTTGTGTTTGACCTAACGTCTAGTGGATGTACCGTAAGTGACGAAGTTATCATTATAACTCTGAGGCCTTGACACATATCATTCCACGTCACAAAGTGAGTTCATGATAGGACACGAGCTTACGCACTTAACTGGACATCGGTGCGAGTAGCACGTGTGATGGTATTTAGCATAATTGTATGGTTCTTAGTGACTTGTATATAGTTACGAGATGTCCACGTCGTACTTAAGACTTATATATTGGCATTGGACATGGAGGACGACTAGTAGGCGTATGAGACACCCACCTCCTTTATACATATACCGCATTCCTCAAAGCGATACAGAAGTATATATTTATGCAGATACCTCATTCTTTGGAGCGTTGGACATTACATGTGCAGATACCACACTCTTCAGAGCGTTGAACATCATACAGATACCATGCTCTTCAAAATATTGGATGTATTTATTTATGTAGATACCACACCCTTCAGAGCATTGGACATTATTATTTATGCAGATTGCCCTAAGATGGGGGGCATATGTGTCACGTCCTAATCTCCCGCAAGCTCAATAGTCCCCGCTGAACGTGAATCACCACGTTGCAGCTCTCCCGCAGGACAATCGTTCTCATCGAGACATAATGCCGTACGAGCCTGGAGTTGCTCTCGTACAAGGCGATGTTGTCAAACACCAAAGTTATCATCGAAACGACCAAGTTACAACGAAAGTCAAGCATTATGTACCAAGCACACATCAGAGTAATACACAGCGAAGCTCTCGATAGGGTCCAAATAAAATGCCACAAAGGCGATTGCCTCAAAGGCGATGAAATACTCTTGCTCTTTTCTTATGCCCACAAAGGTACTTACAGTTCATACATCATATCTCGTATATCCAAGCAGCGCCACTACACCTGCGTACCTGAAATACATGCCCACAAACGTGGGTCAGTACACAGCCGTACTGGTGAGCGGGGTAACCCACTCGTCTAAGCCGACACTAAGTAAAATAGTAAATACAAACAGTTATATGGTGATCTTTTTAGTTGAATCCTAGATTCATTTCATGGCATAGGGATGACATGTTAAGAAAAGCTGTAAAGCAGTTTAAGCATGCAAGCATTCAACTCAAACCAATCGACAAGCAATAAATAACCAACCCAAAGGAAACTAGCATGCAACCCGTCCTACTCAAACCCAAGAAACGTGACTATCGAACCAACAATCCAAGCCACAAATATCCATCCTCAACCAAAACTTACAATCCAAATCTCAAAGTGCACACTCTTGCCGAGGCAAGGTGGCTGCGCCTACACAAAGCATAAACCAACCAAAGTAAAGCAAACAAACTCTTATCTATATGAAGTCACTGGCCAAGCCATAAAGGACGTTGATCGGACTGATCAAATACGGTTCTACTCGAAACAACGCTAAGTAGCGAACCCGCCTGAATCACATTAAATCGCCGGCACCGCGCCCAAGGCACGTTACCAAGTTGTCTCCCCTATGGCCGAACGGTCCCGGTGCCCCAGAGCCTTCCCGTTCGAGGAGACCAAACCCCGTGCAACACAGGTTGTCCATGACATGCAGACACCAAGTAGGTATGACGAGAGGATCGAACATTCTTACCCCACCAAGCGATCCTAGACTCGTTTAACTAATTATCCAACCAAAACATCCATAACCATTCTTTCAACATATAGCCCAAGGCACCAAATCTCAAGTTATTCCCAAAGGCACAATGCCGCTTCTCAACACAGTATTTCAAATTGGGTGCAACACCCCATGCTCAGAACAATCCTGTGGCACAATGCCCCAACAGTGGCACAATGCCCTCGTCGATGCAGTTGTTCGGTTTCGAACCACAACTGCTCGCTTTGCTTGACAAAGCGCCCAAGTGATATTCGTGCACGGATGTACGCTCGCTTGCCCGAATTCCTGTTGTTCCCAATGCCTCAATGTATCATTCCAACTGTCCAAGCATAATTCCAATTATTTAACCAACTGCCTCAAGTGTAATATTCCAACTCTAGCTCCAACTATCCATACGCGCAAATCAATTCAAGACACAAACCTATCCAAGCAAATGACGTACACTCTATGCACGCCTCAGTGTAGTGATTTCCAAGTTCCAGTCCAAGTGTTCAAGCCTTTACGTGTTTGCCATATTATTAGACAGAAGGAATAGAGGAGAAGGAAAAGAGCTCACTCACAATATTTGATTCCGTTAAGCATCCTGTCCTGCCGATACGGCCGATCCCTTAAACCCGTTGTCTGATGCAAAGCGCGATCTACTCAACTGGTATGACCGTGCGAGTAGGCAGTGCTCTCCAAATCATCCGACCGATTGGACTAAGGAAGACGACATTATTGCTCCAATCTAGCTATCTTAGTACTGCTCTGAATGAACACCTGATTCCCATCGAACTCCGCTAGCCATCTGCACATGAAACCAACTCAATCAATACTTCTTCCTAAAATCCAACAAATCAAATATAACCAGCTATTATTTTATTCAATCCGACTCAGTGTAACGCACCGTGCAGTTGTGGGGCATTACATAATATACCACTTAGAAATTAGGTTCGTCCACGAACCGTGCTGGTACTTATTCCTATCACATGCTACTTGTCCAATTCATAACTCTGCTCTATGTAACTCTCATACTCACGATCCTGACTCAGCATCTCGCTCTACTGAATGCTCGTAAAAATTTTATATTCCCACATCCTCCTTGCAGCTTAATACGAATTCCTCGTATCGCTTAGTTTTGGATCGTACACATATTTAAGGCATCCCTAAAATACATGTATTTCAGCCGAGCTTTGCGATAGTAAATTTGAACAAGTTACAAGGGTATCTTTATGTTCGAGGCATACATTTGCTTTACTCCCAATTGAACCAATCCTGATTTCTATTCCAATATATTTGCTTGAGCACTATTCTAAAATATGATAATTTCCCATCGACTCAATCAGTTCGTGTTCCAACTCAATCCATCCGACTATCTCTGAATCCGCACTAGCAACATTTCCAAATATATATCTCATGTACCGATCGATCATCTCAACTGATACTACCCCAACTAGGCGACTTACCCAAATATCAACTTTGCTTAGATCAGTTCAACCAAACACCTCTTCCTCAATCTCAATACCTCACTGGGTGAACATCTATATTAAGGTTCGTGTGATCCACGAAGATCTCGCCGCCACGCCAAAGGGATAGTGTCACCATGATTTTAACGTGGTCACACTCGCCATAATTCCTAGGTTGTATATGGAATAGTTCTTCATGCTGCTTCCACTGCCTCGAAGCATAGGATATCACCTTTGCCTTCCGAACGAGCATGCTTCCCAGACTAAGTTCTGATGCATCTTGTAAATCTGAGGCACATCTGTCCCTTCCAGTATTCACAAAGATTTGATTCGAATGAGCCGCTGCTTTAACTTCACGAGCTAGTTTCATAGTCGTCAATTCATATGAATGCTATTCCCTTCCGGATCGATAAGTCAGAGGTGATGCCATCTACAAAAATCTGTGACTCTGAATCTCATCAGTTGACTTAGGCCAATCCCACCATCGCTCCGATCTTCCGGCTGCTTCTTCAGCTGAAGGCTATCCCAAGGGTCTCTCAATTCCAACACTCAGTCAGTAGGCCAATCTCCAACACACACTACTCACATCCACCCTCGACGCATTCCCAAATACGCTGCCACAAGGGTCGTTCTATGGGTCTATAATATTCATCTCCGATCTGGCGGTCAAGTCGCTAGGGTCAGCTGTCCCGAAGCTACGCTCGATAATTGTAAGTCATCATGATGGACAGTTACTACGAACCATGCTATATCTCCTCTACAAATCTGAGCCATAATCCAACCATTCCATCCGAGCAAACTTCTGAATCCGAGCACTTCATGCACTACCTCTTTATAATCTGTCAACCAAAGGCCGCTTAACCACTTAGAGTCTTGCTATCTATCCAAGCCACAATTCAAGAACTGCGCTCGTTGAAACTGTCTTCCATCAATCCATCGTTCTGCCCTGAATCCATCAAATTTCTGAATTACCATGTTCGTCTACTCGCACTACCAATTGCAATGATTCTCGAAACTCAAGACTTGCTCAAATTCTTATCCGTTTGCAGTGTTTTACAATGCACGTCCAACTTGCTCAAACCGTACAGTAATTTGCTCCAACGTTGCTCCCACGTTTAGCTATCTTTAAAAGTCTGTCCGCCATAATTCTTTGCCTTCCGTTGTTGTCTCAATCCGTTCATGTCTTCCAGAGAATCCGTCTACCATCGTTGTACCATTTTGCCCAAAATTCTACTTTCGCTAAACCTGAGTCAACTTCTCGAGCAGCAATATCCAAAATCCTTTAAGCATGTACGAATCCATCGCATTGTCCCTCTAAACCTGATAGTATATCATTGCCCAACCAACAGCTCAAATGTGTTGGCCAAAATCGTAGTCCATGCTCGCTATCCTCCGATTCATCCACCGCTTCGCTCAATCGTATCCCAACTGTTTGTTCTTTATGCTCAACTCTCTCTTTGCATTCATGAATGCTCCACCGAACTTCCAAATCGTGCAAGCAAACTCTGGTATTCAGCTTTCCATCTGATCGATCCTAACTTGTTTCAAATACTTCGTCCGCCTCAATCCTTCAAATTTCCAAACACTCATTCCCATAGCTTGTTCCGATCTCGTCCATCCCTCAAGTTCAACGATACTTCCATTTGCACAAGTCCGTTTTTGATTGCTCAACTCAATATTCGCTTGCTCTATTTTTTATTCTTCCCGACTCAACCGATGTGCACCAACCAACTTGTATTCCCGTTACCCGAGTCCGTTGAGGCAATTTCCATTGATGTCTATCCAAAATATTTCAATGCCTTGCTCCCTATGTGGTATCCCATATACCACTCTGAATCAAGTCGCTACTCGCATTATGATTCCTTTGCACTGATCCAAGATCCGTTCGAGCCATCCCTTATGCGTGATCCTGCCATTCCCAACTTAAGTCTGACACAAAAACTCAACCAACAAGTGAACCATCTTACTCTTTCCATCAATCTTGCTATGCAACTTGTGCTATGTTCCATTCTCAATGCTTCCAACTATCATTAAAATCGTCTGATACTTTCGCAACACGAGCAATCTCATGCATCGAGCTCTCTTCCAAGTAGTCCAACCCAATACTCAACTGTTCCTATATTTGTTGTACGAGCAACTCGTGCAACATTATCCTGATACTCCCAAGCCAAACTCAAACCTGCTCAACCAATGCTCTATATGATATACCCAACCAAAAATCAAACTTCCATCCAATAATTTTCCTACCCGAGCAACTCGTACAACGATCCATTCTCAATCGATGCTTCTACTCACAACATGCCACATAACCAAATCTTGTCTGCCAACCAACTGATCCACTGATGCAATCAGAAACTCCCTGAACGACAAACCAAGCCAACCCAACGACAGCTCTCAACTTGTTGCATAAATGCAACAACGCCACCCAACTTGCTGCACGAATGCAACAACGCCTAACGATGCTAATCTATCTAACAAAAACCAACAAAAGCAATGCAACTAAGAACAACATGCAGCCACAACCAGCAATATATAGACTTATTGCATGAAGCATCCAATACGGTATCGAGTAGATCCAAGAGCTAAACGACACGCGAAAGCTATTTAGAGTTTGTGATGAAACGAAGGACCAAGTCCGAGAAAATGAACCAGGCGCTCTGATACCAATATGTCATGTCCCAATCTCCCGCAAGCTCAATAGTCCCTGCTGAACGTGAATCACCACATTGCAGCTCTCCCGCAGGACAATCGTTCTCATCGGGACGTGATGCCGTACGAGCCTGGAGTTGTGCTCGTACAAGGCGATGTTGTCAAACACCAAAGTTATCATCAAAATGACCAAGTTGCAACGAAAGTCAACAATTGTGTACCAAGCACACATCAGAGTAATACGCAGCGAAGCTCTCGATAGGGTCCAAATAAAATGCCACAAAGGCGACTGCCTCAAAGGCGATGAAATACTCTTGCTCTTTTCTCAAGCCCACAAAGGTACTTACAGTTCATACATCATGTCTCATATATCCAAGCAGCGCCACTACACTTGTGTACCTGAAATACATGCCCACAAATGTGGGTCAGTACACAGCCGTACTGGTGAGCGGGGTAACCCACTCGTCTAAGCCGACACTAAGTAAAATAGTGAATGCAAACAGTTATATGGTGATCTTTCTAGTTGAATCCTAGATTCATTTCATGGCATAGGGATGACATGTTAAGAAAAGCTGTAAAGTAGTTTAAGCATGCAAGCATTCAACTCAAACCAATCGACAAGCAATAAATAACCAACCCAAAGGAAACTAGCATGCAACCCGTCCTACTCAAACCCAAGCAACGCGACTATCGAACCAACAATCCAAGCCACAAATATCCATCCTCAACCAAAACTTATAATCCAAATCTCAAAGTGCACACTCTTGCCGAGGCAAGGTGGCCGCGCCTACACAAAGCATAAACCAACCAAAGTAAAGCAAACCAACTCTTATCTATATGAAGTCACTGGCCAAGCCATAAAGGACGTTGATCGGACTGATCAAATACGGTTCTACTCAAAACAGCGCTAAGTAGCGAACCCGCCTGAATCGTATTAAACCGCCGGCACCGCGCCCAAGGCACGTTACCAAGTTGTCTCCTCCATGGCCGAACGGTCCCGGTGCCCCGGAGCCTTCCCATTCGAGGAGACCAAACCCCGTGCAATACAGGTTGTTCGTGACATGCAAACACCAAGTAGGTATGACGAGAGGATCGAACATTCTCGCCCCACTAAGCGATCCTAGAATCGTTCAACCAATTATCCAACCAAAACATCCATAACCATTCTTCCAACATATAGCCCAAGGCACCAAATCTCAAGTTATTCCCATAGGCACAATGCCGCTTCTCAATACAGTATTTCAAATTGGGTACAACACCCACGTTCAGAACAATCCCGTGGCACAATGCCCCAACAGTGGCACAATGCCCTCGCCGATACAGTTGTTCAGTTTTGAACCACAACTGCTCGCTTTGCTTGACAAAGCGCCCAAGTGATATTCGTGCACGGATGCATGCTCGCTCGCCCGAATTCTCGATGTTCCCAATGCCTTAATGTATCATTCCAACTGTCCAAGCATAATGCCAATTATTCAACCAACTGACTCAAGTGTAATATTCCAACTCTAGCTCCAACTATCCATACGCGCAAATCAATTCAAGCCACAAACCTATCCAAGCAAACGACGTATACTCTATACACGCCTCAGTGTAGTAATTTCCAAGTTCTAGTCTAAGTGTTCAAGCCTTTACGTGTTTTCCATATTATTAGGCATGAAGGAATATAGGAGAAGAGAAAGAGCCCACTCACAATGTTTGATTCCGTTAAGCATCCTGTCCTGCCGATACGGCCGATCCCTTGAACCCGTGGTCCGATGCAAAGCGCGATCTACTCAACTGGTATGACCGTGCGAGCAGGCCGTGCTCTCCAAATCATTCGACCGATCGGACTAAGGAAGACGGCATTATTGCTCCAATCTAGCTATCTCTGTACTTCTCTGAACGAACACCTGATTCCCATCGAACTCTGCTAGCCATCTGCACATGAAACCAACTCAATCAATACTTCTTCCCAAAATCCAACAAATCAAATGTAACCAGCTATTGTTTTATTCAATCTGACTCAGCGTAATGCACCGTGCGGTTGTGGGGCGTTACAATATGTGGCATACACTAGCCAGTCATAATGATTGGTGAATTATGTCAGCATATGTCTAGCCTACACTTACCTATACGCACTAAGTTATCCTCAAATTGTATTCACTTAGGAGGATAGTTTACCCTGATTTATTTTACTCAGTATTTACTTTATGGCATATATTTTTGTATATTATTACGTCCCTCTGAGGACCTGGTTCTCTTTCAGGTTATTTGAACAGTTTGTATGTGGCTTGATCTGGTGGTGTGTTGGACATTCTTGCAGGTATCTTTATATCTTTCCTCTATTACAGTTATGTACTATTTTTTATTGTGACTCTGCTATTGTAGCCTAGTGTTTATAGGCCTATATTATTCCTTTGGCCTATTCGAACGGATGTATTATTGGGTTGTAGACTAATGATACGTATCGTTCCTTCTTGATATTTATTTACCATGGATTAAGATTTAGTTTAGTTGTTGGATATTAGAAATAGATATTTAGCTATATCATTTAACCTTGGATAACATAAGTGCACTTCGTCGGGCCCATTAAATTAGAAAGCCCTACGAAGTCGTACCAGCTGGTCTTTGCCACGTGTCTGGTACCATACATTTTGGGACTGGGGCATGACAATCATGATATTAGAGTGTATCATAGAGTGATGCCTAACTAGTATTTGATGAATTATTTAGCTATAGTGTATATATATATATATATATATATATATATATATATATATATATATATATATATATATATATATGTTATATATTATGGGTTTAATGTAGTGTAAGTATATTATTGTTTGTTTGGGAGTGTACTGGAGGTGTGTTGATCCCATTAGAGTGGGTGTGTCCATGCTAGTGTGTGTAGGTATATATGTGTATCAAGAATGCACACATTAGTGAGTATCAGTTAGAGGGAGGAAACTGCACTTTGGTGCAGTCTGGAATTGAATTGGTGTATACATTTTGCACTTGGCAGCAACATCAGGTCGTTTGGAGGCAACAACTCGTGTTGAAAAATTGTATCTGTTGCACTATGATGGTGGATTAGTTGCGCAAGCCTGTAGTCAGTAGAGGGGAGTAGAAATGGATGTACAGTAGTATCTGCACTTACAGTGAAGAGAGTTGGGGGTGCTATCTCCCAGAACATAATAGAAATATAGGTAAAGGAGCAAGCAACCGTATGATGGTGCACTGCATTGCAGTGCTGAAACAACAACAGGGTAGTAGCAAGCTTCTAAGTATTGCAGTTGCAGTAGTTGTCAACTGCAAGGAGAAGGGAAACACAATGGAAGCAACATGTGAGTTGTGGAGGAAAGTGCATCATAGTGCTTGTGAATCAGTGTAATGTGTGTGTGTTGATTTAATGGGTTTACAGACTTCTATGGGCAGTAGTTCACTGCATGTATTAGAAAGTGGAGAGCATATCATATGTTTAAGTGTTAGGCATATTTCAACAGTAGGAAAAACCTGAAACATGTATTCCTTGGCTTATGTACGTGAGATGGATGTGGGTATAACTTGTATTCCTGAGGAACTGTAAGAATGGGATATAATTGATAGTAATGATGCTTACTCGAGGAACTCTGTAATGCTGAAATACAAGAGAATTTCCAAGCTTTACCTGATGCATAATCTGGTTGTGATCAAAATTTGAAGTTACATGTATATATATATATATATATATATATATATATATATATATATATATATATATATATATATATATATATAGTATATGATATTGTGTTATGAGGATGGAGATGAGTGAGGGAAAAATGTACTGTGAGGGGAGTGGAGTTTGGGTTGTGCACTAGGATGTGCAGGCAGTTGAGACATTCTGCACAGTCATTGCACATTATGTGTACTGTGCCTCATTTACAAGTGTGTATGTTTGAGGGTTAGTAAGGGACTACACCAGGTTGAGTTAGAGTGTAAGGGAGAAGTGGCATGTTGGTAAGATTGATGTGTGTTAGTGTTATTGTATTAGAGTGAGAAGGGGGTTCAGTGGTATACTTTAATATTGTGCGTGTGCTTCTTAGAGCAGTAGATATTATAGTGTGTCTCGAGTGATTGTGGTGTCTATATGTGCTAGTACCATGGGGGTGCTTGCATCAGTGCCTAAGTGATATTGGTGTCAGGTGTAGCAGCTCTCTAGAGGTGTAGTAACTACTATAGGAGTGTGACCGTGGATACACTTAGTGTATCATGTCTAAGTGAGTATCTTAGAGTGTTAACTATAGGTTGCAGTTGAGTGTGTAGGTTTGGGTTTGGGTATCATAGTGACACTGTGATACTAAAGTAGTTAAGACATTAACTTGACACTAGGATATGTTGGGTATTGGATTAGCAAGGGTTCATCTGTGAGATAATAAATAATGTCAAGTACCCAAGGTATTTGAACTAATACCAAGTTATTGGTCAATACTAGGTTGGAGTGATACTAAGGTAAGTATCTCAACTAGGGTATTAGATTAATACTAAGTATATGAGTTTGTGTCTATCTAGTATCTATATATATATATATATATATATATATATATATATATATATATATATATATATATATATATCTAATAGGTACATGAGATACCTAGAATATATATATATATATATATATATATATATATATATATATATATATATATATATATATATATATATTGATTACCCTTAGTATCTAGAATACCAAGGTAGTGTTAGTGTTTGATAGTGAGATATTGTTAGGTAAGTACTAGAAGTGTTGAGATTTGCTAGTACTGACCTAAAAACATGGTTTGATCTAGTTTGACAAAGACACCCTACTTTGAACCTAGAAACAACATGTTTAACTAGTTTGACTTATTTATCATTCAAGAACACTAATTGACATTGATATTTCATATTTAGGTCAGTGTGACTCTAGTTGGACATTGATCCTTATTTCGGATATCAGACGAGTATATTCTCTAACAGTTTCTATTATTTTGATGATTACTATAATATTAGTTTTGTAGTGTTGTACTTGATCCCTGACACGATGATACACGGATTAGTATATTCTGGATTTCGTCATGAGATATTATTTCTTTGAGGACCCTGTACATGTCATGCTATTCCTGTACATGTATAGACACCAATTCAGGAGTAGGCTCTATGAATCCTATGTCGTAGCGTGTTATGGTTGGATCCACTATACTAGTCGGAGGACGGGAGAAGTATTAGCTAGTTATGTGATCATACCCCACCTACTTGTGCATATCTTACCCTCACCACACGCATGGTGTAGCCTAATCTTATTACTTGTGTATAACTCCCCATATATGATTGGCCTGATCCCCTTACCTGTACTTGTGTATAGTCAATCAGACATGATTGGCCTGATCCCTTACTTGTACTTGTGCATAGCCAATCATATATGGTAGAGCCTGATCTTGTACCCAAGCTGATCACATAACAAACTAATATTTTAAACACTTAGCTAGTTTACTTTATTATTTTATTCTAACTTGTACTTGATGAGACTGATATTCATCTGCTTACTCACTGCTCATTATTTCCCTCTGAGATGATTATCTATTTTACCGGCTTTCTTACATTACCAGTATTATATTTCCATCATGTATATTCTTTACTCACTGTTTTATAGTCTTTATCAATATAATTAGAACTGTTGTTAGTTTATGTGCTTCGCTCCAATCCTGATTCGATAATATTTTTCAGAGGACTTCTGTCCTACCTTCTATGGACCGAGAGTAGATGCTGGTTATATCCAGGAGCCTCAGACGGAACCAGCCCCCGGAGAGTAGATACTTGTAGTGACTTAGCTATTTTATTATTTATATTATATTGGGTTTGTTCCCAACCTTGAGATATTGAGTTGTATTATAATTGAGACTTATATTGGTGTTAAGATAGCTAGACTCTAGACTCATTATTGATGTTTTGAGATGTGTATATTTCTAGACTTCTCTTGATCCTTTTATATTATATCGTGCATTTCATCTTTCTTATAGTTTCACTGTGATTGAGTATTGATATTGCTATTATATATTCATCTTGTATTCCTTATGGAGTTGAGATTATCATTGACAGGTTATGATGTATTAATGTGAGATGTGATAGATAGTATTGATGACCTAACCAATGTTCTACCACAGATGCTGTGGCGTGGGCTGGACGTACCCATGTACTCACGTCCTCACACCGGACGCGGATCGTGACCAAAACCAAGAAAACCATTGTCACTACCCCATTTCCAGAGCAGGGTATTTTTTATTTTTATTTTAATTTGGTTAATTGTGTATTTATCATAAATATTTGTATTAATATTTAATTGTTGGTTGTATTATTTTTATTTAATTATTTTAGTGTTTTGGCTAACCTAGACCCATGTCAGACCCTAGTGGACCCATACCAGACCCAACCAACACCCTTGTTAGACTTATTTATTGGCTTAGAATAGTTATTTATATTTTTATTAGTTAGTTGGAGTGATTAGGAATTAATTTGAGTGCATTTGGAACCCTAAACCCAAACCCCATTAGGATAACTTGAATTGGAGGGGCATTTTAGTCATTTTGACTAACCCTAACACAAACCCTAACCCATTTTCTTTTCCTGGCCGATTAGGACCAACACCCTCCTCCCTTTCATTCATTTCCTTTCTTCTTCTTCTTCTTCCTTCTTCTTCTCCACTCTTTTCTTCTTCTTCTTCCTTCTTCCAATTTTTACATCCAAGTAAGTTTTCTTCACTTTTTTCTCTTCCTTCTTCTATTTTCTTCCATCAATACAACCCTAACCATTTGCTTTCCCCTAACCTAGGTGTGTAGAGCTTAGATTTGGTGTTGGATCTTGGGTTGGAAGCTTGGTGTGGTGGATTTAGGATTTTTTGGAGACTTTGGCTTGAGATTCCAACTCCCAAGAGGTAAACCCTAATTTTTCTCCTTGTTATTACTCTAATATAGTGTAATTAGTAGTTTAGAACATTTCTAGATCTTAGGGCTACCCGTGGGAGAAAGTCGGAGCTTGTTTGAACAGTTTGGAGACTTTGACATTAGATTTTATATCAATTTTGGGTGAAATCCGAGATTGGCCCAATTTTTGGTGTTGCACTAGGTTAGACGGACCTAGGTAGACGTGTTTGGGTGTCTTAAGGATAAGTATGTATCCCCGTTCGGACACGTGAGATCGTGTTGCGGAGATTTGGGCATTTCGAGCGATTTGGGGGTTTTCGTCGTAGTAGGTTCTATGTGCGTGCACATTTTTATCACAGACCTAGAATCGGAGAGTTAGCATTTTTTCTAGGTTCTAGACATCGATTAAAACTCATGGGTAAATTTTGGGCTGATTCCGAGTAGGTTTGGTATGCGTTTCACGAGGTTTCGCGAACCGCACTCCACGTGTTCGTCGAAATGACCGAATGGCCATTTTGACTTGGTTTCTAGGTTTCGGGCTTGTGCACGCGTTGGTTTAGCTTCGGAGAGTGTGTGCTAGAGTTTTCGAGTATATATTTATATATATATATGTGTTTTTGTGTGTGGGGGTGAGTGTGGTTGAGTGTGTGTGTTGGTGTTTGTGTATGTATAGGTGTGAGTGTGTTTGTATATATATGTATGAGTGTGTGTATATATATATATATGTGTTTGTATATATATGTATGAGTGTGTGTGTGTATATATATATGTGTTTGTGTATATATGTATGAGTGTGTGTATATATATATATATATGTGTGTTTGTATATATATATATATATATATGTGTTTGTGTATATATATACGTGTGCGTGTGTATATATATATGTGTGTGTTTGTATATATGTATGAGTGTGTGTGTATGTATATATATATATATATATATATATATATATATATATATATATATATATATATATATATATATGTGTTTGTATATATGTATGAGTGTGTGTGTGTGTGTGTATATATACATATGTGTGTTTATATAGATATGTGTGTGTGTACCTATATATATATGTGTATAAGTTTGTATATATATATATATATATTATATATATATATATATATATATATATATATATGGTTGTGTGTGTATATATATATATGTATATATGTTTGTGTGTTTATATATATATCTAAGTGTGTGTGCGTGTATATGTTTCTGTGTGTGTGTATAGATGTGTCTTTGTGTGTGTGTAGTGAGTGTTAGAGAGAGTGAGAGGGAGAGTAGAGCGTAGCAGCAGCGCCGTGCCGTGCAGCGCCACGGCAGCAGTAGCTGCAGGCGCAGTAGCAGCGCAGAGGTAGCCGCGCAGCGCCGCGGTAGCAGCGGCAGCACGCCGTGGTAGCAGCGGAAGCAGCAGCAACAACAACGCATTTCAGCGCAAGCAGCGCGCATCGAGCTAGTTTCTCCTTCCCCCTTCTTATATATATGTATATGTATATATATATACCTAGATAAGTATATATGTATAGATATATAGATAGAGATTGATATATATATATGTGAGATGTGTGGGTATGTATATATATATATGTATATATATATATATATATATATATATATATATATATATATATATATAGATATGTAGGTAGATGCATATGTGTTATATATATATATATATATATATATATATATATATATATATATATATATATATATATATATATATATATATATATATAGCTAGGTGTATATATTTATATAGATAGTTAGTTATATGGGTAGTGTTAGAGTGAGGTAGTTGGGTATCTCAATACCTTTAGATACCCAAGGTATTGAGGTATTAGGGGTAAGGTATTGAGGTAGCCTATGTACTAGATTATATATATATATATATATATATATATATATATATATATATATATATATATATATATATATATATAGATATATATATTGATGTTATATATATAGGTATAAATATAGATAGATAGCTAGTTAGTTAGAGTTAGAGGGTAAGGTATCTCAATACCTTGAGATACCAAGGTATTGAGGTAAGGTTGGGTATCGGAGGTAAGGTATTGAGGTATTTACCTATACACTAGGTTATATATATATATATATATATATATATATATATATATATATAGTTAGATATATGTTATATATATATAGTAGTATATAGTAGTGTATATATATAGATAGATAGTTAGTTAGCTAGTGTTAGTGAGTGGTAAAGCTTGAGTATCTCAATACCTTGAGATACTCAAGGTATTGAGCGTTGGGGCAAGGTATTGAGTTTTAGCCTAGGAATGAGATTAGAGATGCTTATATATATATATATATATATATATATATATATATATATATATATATATATATATATATATTTATATATATATACGTGCTGATATATATATTTTAGAGGGTATATATGGGGCGTATAGCGTAGGTTGAGGTATCGGATACCGAGGGTATCCCGGTATCTCAAGGAGGCGAGTTTGAGGGTTTATTAGCTTAATGACCTAGTTTTGACCTAGAATTTTAGGGGCACCCTAGTTTGACCTAGAGTTGACCGTAGTTGACCCGGTTGACCGCTAAAGTCAACTTTTGACCTAGAGAGTGCCCACTTGTGCCTACTGCAGGAAGGCATGACACACTTGGGATGTTTATAGGAGGAGGCTGAAGGTGTGTTTGTTCTGTGGATCCGCTGCTCACCAAATACGAGATTGCCCCACTGCACCTCCATTGGGTGGAGCACAGGATCGGAGAGTTGGAGCTAGGCCATCTGTGGCATAATATCATGCCCCGCACCAGCAGAGGGAGATACCCCAGCAGGGCAGGGCTTATGCGTTGACGGTCGAGGAGGCCGATGCTACGGGTGTCGGGTTAGCATGTCTGTCTCTTTGTTCTTCTTCCTATCCTTTTCCATTCCTTGTGGTGTGCTTCATTAGTACCTGTTAGACTTTCTTTGTGCTATGGTAGATAGTATAGTGACCCTTATTGAGACTGTGATAACACGACTGTAGAAGCATGAAAAATATGCTGCAGAATTATACGCAACATGCATGAAGCCCGCGTAAAGCAGAGTTTTAGTGCTGTGCAGCGTAAAGTATGACTTCAGAACTATTGGCATACAACAGAACTTTAATGCTATTCAGCGTTCAATAGAGCTCAAGAACAATCCGCGTAAAGCGTCACTTTCAAGGCCAGTTGTGGCGTAAAAGGTGGCTACCCCCCCTACAGCGTAAAATACGTCTGCTTATTAATGCAGCGGGGAGTTGTACGAGAAACTCTTCGTATTCCTCGAATGAATCTGTCAGACAGTACAATGAACCTGACCCCTGACAGAGAGTACCGTACGACGATCGAGAGGATGGCTGTTATGATGATTCTACACAGAGCCCCAGGCTGTCGTTTAGTGACAAAGCTTTGATATAAGACATCATTTACGCATTCAAGGAATACGCTGCCTATTTTATACAAGCAGACATGAGCTTCTACGCTCAGGATGAGACGAATCCAACCGCCACGTCAAAAGCTGCTCTTCGTACAGAACTCGAGGCACGTCTCTGCAGTTAATGCGCGAGATGGGGGCAGATCTCTGCATTTAATGCACGAGATTTGGTTCTACTCTTAATGACTGGGTGAGCTATAATTAGGGCTAATACGTCCACATCACCACCCCTGCAAAATTATGCCATCAGGCTATTTTCAATTATAGGAGTACGCCGTATGCTATCTCCTCGAAATACGCCGACCTAGCTATTTTTAGCTATAGGAGTACGCCGTATGCTATCTCCTCGAAATACGCCAACTAAGGCTATATTTGCAAAGGTGAGTGACAAGGTTATCTGGCCCAGAATACGCTCAAGACCTCAGTCAAGGAAGGATAATCGGCCATCTTTACGCTGGCTACCTATCCATGCAGCATCAAACTCTACGCCTATTTGACTTCTACGCCAACATGACAGCTACCTGGCTTCTACGCCTATTTGACTTCTATACCAACTTGACAACTATTGGGCTTTTTACGCCAACAATACAGTTATTTGGCTACGCCAATATGACAGCTATTTGGTTTCTACGCCAGCAAGATAGCTACTTGGCTTTTACGCCAAAATTGGCTTCTACGCCAATCACCTCTACGCGAGGGGCAGTTACCTACGTGGCTTGCATGCCGTGATCTTCGCAGTAGTAATACGTATTACCTCATAATGGGACATGCGTCACACGCGGATTCAGGAGATCATTCAGACGTGGGTAGCAGTTATCATAACCGCCGCGTAAAGAGCGCCACACTCTCCACTGTTCGGCTTCTACGCCGACTGGACGGTTACTGCAACTGGGCTCTATAAATAGAGACCCCTAGTAACAGAGGAACATGATCGATTTTTTTGAGAGAGAAGAGTCGAGAGCACAGACAGAGAGTAGTGATTGGCGATTTTTGGCATTGAGCATCCAATCCCTCTTGCGATCTTCGAAGCTTCTTCTTCTTCTACAACACTTCTTCGTCATCGTATGGTCCAAGGGACAAAGTGATCGACCGCAATCAGACTCCTATAGCAATATTTCCCCAGAATCAAACTTTTGTAATTAATATTCTCGTATAGGATTAATTGTACTTCTTTTTCTTGTTTGTAAACTAAAGAGAGGGTTTCGTATAAATCTATTTTTAATTTCTTTCGTTTATTATCCAAAACAAGATGGCGACTCTGCTAGGGACTACTTTCTCTTCTGATGAGAAAGTCATTGCTCAACACGATGTTGTATCCGTTGGAGCAACGAAGAAGACTCTGGTCGTCCAATTCGACCAATCGGCTTATGAAGATATGCTTCGCGCAGGGGGTAGCTCTCATTCCCTCTCTGTCCAGGACAATAGGAAGCTGCATAAAGTATGGATGCCCCGGACATCCTCTACCCTTCCTGCAGGCTCTCTCTCTCTCCGATCACGTAAAAACCTGTCTTCCGTCGTTGACGTGGCAGACAAAGCTTCTGGCAATGCCTCAGAGCCAATCCAGAAGTATACAATGCGCCCTGCGCGTAAAAACCCGTCTCCCGTTGCTGACGTGGCAGACATAATTTCTAACAAAGCCTCAGCACCAAATCAGAAATTTCAAATACGCCCTGCGCGTAAAAACTCGTCTTCCGTCGCTGACATGGCAGACATAGTTTCTGACAAGGCCTCAGCGCCAAGTCAGAAATTTTAAATTTTAAAAATGCATCTCCCGCCTATAAGGAGACAGATGGTCCCTGCAATTGCCGCAAGGGAAAACAAGTGGCGGATTTCCCGACCTCTCGGATTTTACGCCGTCAAGAGAAGAAGTTGCCCGCTCTTCAAATTACGCGGAATGCTGATGGCCGATTGAGCACTTCCTCAGTTTTATGCCAACCTGTGCAAAGCTTCAGATTACGCTAGGATAAGCCCCTTAGCGTAAAGAAGACCCAGTTCACGGGAACATACGCTCCTCAGACGGATGACGGATCGTACGCTACTCACATGGCTGAACTGCTGTATTGTGATGGCAGACAAGGAGTTAGGGTTCCCAATCTCCATACCCCAACTGATATAAAAAGGCACAATAAGCCTTCTTATTCTTTTTCTTCTGTTAATCCTCCTGACTTGCGTGATTTCCTGATCCAGAAGCACAAAGACAGGGGATCTTCTAATATGTCTATTACGTCTCCTAGGGAGCACTGTTGTAATAGTCATAAAGTTGTAGTCAACTACTGCTGTTCTAAGGCAAAACGGTCAGTTTTTGACCGGTTGAACTACTCTTTGTCCTTACAGGAAGAAGAACCGACATTCGCATCGGTAAACATGGCATCGCACATTCCTAGAGGAAGGTCAAGTTCAAGACGTCATCCCTCTAGAACTCCGAGCCAAAGGAGATTCGACAGACTCCTTGAGAACATTGAAGTAGGTGTTTTTCGAAACACTCGCTCGAGGTCGCGACAATCGGCTTCATATTCTTCCGATTTCGATACTGGGGGTCGGCAATCTCTTGAATATGATACTGAAAGTATAGACTCGATCTCTACAGAAATCTTTACCAATCCCTTAGTAGCATCCAGAGAAATGGGAGTCTATGCCATTGAAGATGAACATGAAGAAGCTTCCCCATCAGGAAGTACGGAACAACGTGTCGCTGTTTTGGAAGCATCACTCAAAGAGATGCATACCATGATACAGAGTATGCACCAAATGTTGGTGACTCAACACACAGCTGCGCCTGTTCCTCCGACTCAACTATGAGTGGGGGTAGATATACCATCAAGTCAAGAGCCTATTCAAAATCAAGAATCAGCTGCTCCTCAACCTCTCAACCCAGAAAATATATTACCTCCTGTTGGGTTACAATACAGCAGGTCTCTCACCTCTTTGCAGTCCCTTTCCCAACTAAAGATCCGATACAAGCAGTACGAGAATTAAAAGCCCAATTTGACGCCTTGAAGCATAAGAATCAGCTCAAGAAGTTGGGGATCAATCAGCCATACCCTGCTATCTGGGACGAGATCTCTTTCCCACCAAAATACAAACCACAGGCTATGGTTTTGTTTGAGGGAAAGACGTCACCAAGCCAGTATATGAACTACTTCAGCATGATGACGGTGTTGTTGCAAGGGAATGATGCCCTTCTCACTCGAGTATTTAAAGGCTGTCTGTCTGGCGTAGCCTATCAATGGTACCGTAGTCTGGCGGACAATTGCATTACTTCCTTCGAAGATTTCAAGACTCTGTTCTTCGCTCGATTCTATGAGGGAGGAATGGACATGTCTATGTCATCGCTCATCGAAGTAAAGCAGAGGGAAAAGGAGAACGTTCGTACTTTTATTGAACGTTTTCGTCAGGCCACTTTGCAGATGCCTCCTGGAGTTCCAGACCCCGCCTTGGTGGACATTTGCAGGAAGAACCTTCTCCCACTGATCTCGGTATTTATGGGACCATATCAGTTCCAAGATTGGCCCTCGTTTATCATATCAGCGGTAGCCGCCGAAGACAACAGTCGGAAGGCGCGTGATAATGGAATCATGATCTCCACATCTGACAAAGGGAAACGGTCATCTTCCAAAAGCGACCATCCTCGTGGTTCCAAAGGAAAGGAAGCTCTGGCAATTAACACATCCAGGCAACCTACCCTGAAAACTACGCAGACGAAACCTGGGACTTCTAGACCCATAGAAGAATATTCTTTTGATGATGATGACATTCTGAGCATATTCGACTGTCTAGTCAAAAGTGGCAAGCTCACTCTCCCCGAAGTAAAGCGGCCAAATAAAGTCGGCAGTACCAATAACCCTAAGTACTGCATTTTTTACAGGTACATACATCACCCCACAAAGGCATGTTATGTACTAAAAAGGAAAATCCAGGAGTTGATCGATGCCAAGGCCATCACTCTGCATAACAACGAGAAGACGGTCACTGCCAACATGATCTCTCTCCAATTTGGCAATCTGCCTCCTCAAGAAGTCCCGGATGGTGTAGTACCTATCCCCCGGGCGATGATAAACATTGTTAATCTCCCTCCGACCAGGGGTCCAAATCATGACCTAATACCCCTAACTACTAAGCGCGGGGAAATCATGTGGGTTCATCCTGATCTGGTGTCGGAGATTGAGGAAGAGACTCAAGCTGCTAAGGCTAAGTCTAAAAAGAACTCCAGATGCAAACCATGCCATATGGTTGCAATATCTCCGACATCAGAAGAAGAGGGTTTGGCTACTGGAACCCGGTCAGGGAAAGCCTACCTCAAGGACTATAGAGGAAATTAGGAAGAAGCAACGGCAGACACTTCAGCTGCCAAGCCTTCAGAGCCTGAACCTGCTATACTAGAAACAGGTCCTTCTAAACCAACGTCGGTGGACAAGGGCAAACAGAAAGAAGTTCGTTTCGATAAACCTTTGAAGAATATTCAAAATAATGGTTTAGAGAAACCTTATAACTTCGACGTTTTGGCTTAATTGGCTAATACTCCAGCCAGATTGTTCATCTTTGAGCTACTCAGGCTATCAAAAGATACTCGTCAGGCCTTGAGTGAAGCATTAATGCAGGCAGATGCATGCTTGACTCAGCTCAAGTCTTCCGATAAAGAGCCCGTGGCATGTCTTTAATGCCACAGTGTGATGGAAGTGGTCCCTAACATCACTTTCACTCAAAAGGACATATTATTGAAACATAATAGACATGACAGGCCTCTTTATTACACCGGATATATCGGCTCCATGGAGGTAGACAGGATTCATATAGATCCCGGATCGTCAATCAACATTATCTCTCATAGTCTGCTAAGACTATTGAGGATCCCTACAAGCGAACTGGCTTACACTACCACTACAATCGTGGGCTTCAATGCCAGGAAAAGTAAGCCGTTGGGAAAGATTCGTTTGAGGATCCAAATTGGTGACCTTAGATCAGTGGCTACATGCTACGTCATTGATTTAGAGGTGTCTTACAATATTCTGTTGGGCAGACCATGGATCCACGATCACAATATTGTTCCTTCCACTCTACATCAATGCTTCAAATATGTAGACTCCCAAGGGACAGTGAAGACAGAGTTTGCTGATCTCAATCCGTTCAAAGGAGTTGAGTCCTACTACTCCGATGCCATGTTGTACACCCAAGACTACATGAAGGAGGTATCGGGCAAGACGAAAGAGGAATCCCACCGGGAGCCAGGAGAACCATCTGTTGAGCAACCTCTGTCAATCCAGGTGAAAGGACGGACTATCCGTCCTAAAGTCATGGAACCCATGGCTATCCACTTGAGCAGAACCAAATCAGGAGGAGAAAAGGACCCCCTAGTGATCACTCTGAATCAGAAGACTCCATCCTTGGTTATCAACCTTCGACGCAACAAACAGCCGATTGATGTAAATATAACCGGGAATATGATTTCTGATGATAATAAAGAACCTCTTTTTTCAGTATACAGACGCTCAATTTCTTAATCAGAAATTATCCCTCCATAATGATATAGATCCTATAGCACAAAAATTCTTGAAAGCTATAGACTCCTATCAACCGTATGTGTGGGAAGTGGCATCAACATCTAACGTCACCATGACATATGGGCCACATGAAGATTCTATCTTTATTGTCCCACCTACCCGTAAAGATCAGCATCAAATAGTCTTCGATCGCATGCGGAATCAACCGATTGTACAAGAAGATTCTCACGAGTCTGATGCTGGGAAAATACAGATTTTCAGATATAGCCCACAGGCCTTGAAAATCATGCAAAGTATGGGTTATGACCTGAAGTTGGAGCTAGGCCTCAACTATGGAAAAGGCAGACGAATGCCGTTGCATGGTGATCCCTAATGTCAACAAACTCATTTCGGGTTAGGGTATACCACGTCTCTTGCAACTTCGAACAACTCTGAATCAAGCGGAGAGACCATTTCCTCTTCTCAGGATGGTTTGTCGTCCTCCGGTTCAGATGATGAACTCCCACGGGTATTGACATATTCTCTCGAAACAAAGGAACAAGAATCTGAACTGTTTGAAAATGAATCTTGGGCACAGCAAATGGATACACAATGGGAGCTCTGGTTCGAGCAAAGAGAACCGTCCACTGAAGATAAAGTTATCCAAGTCGATGTTGGGGATGAAATTTCACCAAAGCCGATATTTATCAGTAACAATCTTTCCCCAGCAGAAAGGAAAGAGATGATCCAGCTGATAAGAGAATATATCGACGTCTTTGCGTGGAATTATGAGGATATGCCAGGTCTTGATCCAAAAGTTGCTACTCATAAGCTCAACATATTGCCCAATTCGAAGCCTGTAAAGCAGCACCAACGTCGATTCCGCCCGGATATGATGGATGCCATTGAAGCTGAAATCAAGAAGTTGATAGCCTGCGGGTTCATCCGGGAAGAACAATATCCTGATTGGGTCACCAATGTTGTCCCAGTCATGAAGAAAAGTGGGAAAGTTCGCATTTGTATAGATTTCCGAGATCTCAATGCGGCCTGCCCCAAGGATGAGTTCCCTCTTTCCATCACAGACGTCATGATCGACAATACCTGCAGTTTTGAACGCATGTCTTTCATGGACGGATTCTCAGGGTACAATCAGATCAAGATGAATCCTGAAGACGAGAAGCATACTGCCTTCCGTACACCACTGGGGGTATATTGCTATACAGTCATGCCTTTTGGACTGAAGAATGCCGGGACTACATATCAGCGAGCCATGAGTAATATATTCTATGAGTATTTACGCAAAACAGTGGAATATTACGTAGATGACATCGCTATCAAAAGCTGTCTCAAGGGTACTCACATCCAATACTTGAAGACAGTATTCGAGTTGATGCGCCAACATCAACTCAAAATGAACCCTACAAAGTCCTTCCTCGGTGTATCCAGTGGCAAATTCCTGGGATTTGTCATCACCACCAAAGGCATTCAAGTTGACCCTGATAAAGTAAAGGCTATCCTAGAGATGCGACCTCCCCGTAATCTGAGAGAACTTATAGGATTTCAAGGTCGTCTAGATTATATCAGGAGATTCATATCCAACCTTTCTGGGAGATATCAATCTTTCTCCCGCCTGATAAAGAAAGGTGTCCTTTGTATGGGACGAAGCCTATCAGCAAGCGTTTAATGATATCAAACGCTATCTCACTAATCCTCTAGTTCTGGTGCCTCCCGTCATAGGAAGACCATTTTTGCTGTATGTTCGAGCAATAGATCATTCTTTAGGAGCTCTCCTCGCACAGAAGAATAATGAGGGTCATGAACAGGCTATCTACTACCTAAGCAGGATGATGGGAGGAGCTGAACACCGGTACAATCCAGTGGAAAAAGAATGCTTGGCCCTAATGTTTGCTATTCAGAAGACGCGACATTACGTCACAGGCCAAACTATTCATATCATCTCCAGAATCAATCCTCTTCGGGTATTGATGAACAAGCCGAGCGTCCTTAATTCCCGACTTGCGACTTGGGCGATATTATTGACACCGTATGATATGGGGTACGTCCCTCATAAGTCCATAAAGGGTCAAGCCTTGGCTGATTTCTTAGCTGCTCATCCAATTCCGGAAACCTCCAAACTATACGAGGATATTCCCGACGAAGTTGTAGAATATAACTCTGCAATGGAAGGTGGCACCTGACAGCTATTCTTCGATGGCGCCTCCAGGACTGGTCCCAAGGGAAATATAGTTTCAGGAGTAGGAATTGTCCTGGTAACTCCTGATAAACTCGTCATCTACCGAGCATATTCTCTTAGCGAGCCCTGCTCTAATAATGTGACAGAGTATAATGCTCTACTAATCGGGCTTCAATTCGCTAAAGAATTTGAGGTCGAATACCTGGAAGCTTTTGGTGATTCCCAACTGATCGTCAATCAGGTCAGAGGAGTATATGAAGTCCACAATCCAGATCTCATTCCTTATCACCAAGCAACTATCGAGGTAGCCATGTCTTTTAAAGGATTTTTCCTAGAGCATGTGCCTCGATCTCAGAATTTGGAAGCTGATGCTCTGGCCAGTCTAGCTGCAGATCTAGCCATTCCTATAAGGAGGCAGAACTCGTTGACTCTTCTCAATAGAGATCTATTCTGTGTAAAAAATAACTTTCACCTGGAATGCAGCTACGCCACTAACACAGTTCCTCCTAAGAAAGAATGGAGAAGTCCATTTATAGATTTTGTGGCATATGGAATCTTACCAGAGGATCCTAAAGAAGCAGTGTCTATCAAAAGACGATCATTACGCTTCTACTTTGATACTTCTTCACAAAGTCTATATCGTCAAACATACGATGGACTACTGCTACGATGTCTCTCCGATGATGACGCAAAACGGGTTATACGTGAAGCTCACGACAGTGTATGTAGAGCACATCAACCCGGTCCTAAGTTACAGGATCGTATCAGGAGGATGGGCTACTACTGGCCTACTATGATCGCAGATGCAGTAAAGTATGCAAGATACTGCAAAGCCTGTCAGATTCATACGTATTTTATACATCAGCCTTCTGAGTATCTACATCCTACCATTGCATCATAGCCCTTCGAAGCATGGGGTATGGATATCATTGGTCCGATTCACCCGTTATCTTCCAGAGGACACCGGTTCATATTGGCTATTACCGATTATTTCTCTAAATGGGCGGAGGCAATTCCCCTTGCTGAGGTAAAGACATCCAACGTGATCAGCTTTATCAAGCACCATGTCATTTATCGCTTTGGGATACCCCAAAGGATAATCCATGACAACGGGCCTTAATTCATCAGCCAAGCGTTTTACCGATTTTGCGATAATAATCAAATACAAAATATGGCCTCTACGGCATATAATCTGGCTGCTAATGGTTTGGCGGAAGCCTTCAACAAAACTATTATCAAACTCCTAAAGAAGTTCGTCTCTTCAAATAAAAGAGATTGGAATGAGAAGCTCGGAGAATGCCTCTGGGCATACCGCACAACGGTACGAACACCGACGGGTTCTACCCCATTCTCATTAGTCTACGTGTGTGAAGCAGTTTTACCCATTGAAATCCAAATTCCATCACTCAGAATAGCAGTGGCTAATGAGTTGACTCAGGAAAATAATGATCGACTACGGCTTCAAGAGCTAGAAGGATTAGACGAGAAACGCCTTCAAGCTCAACAGTGCATTACATTCTACCAGGCACGTATTTCCAGAGCTTTTAATCAAAGAGTGAAGGAAAGAGTGTTCAAAGTTGGTGAGCTAGTTCTAGCTATGAAAAGGCCAATGATCATTACTCACAAGAGTAAGGGTAAATTCCAGCCCAAATGGGAGGGCCCTTATGTGATCGAGACGACGTTCTCAAATGGCGCTTACAGATTAGCCAAGCCTAACGGAGATCTGATAATGGCTCCTATCAAAAATAAATTCCTGAAGAAGTACTATGCTTAATCTCCCTTGTTTAAACGGAGTATGATGAAGATCTCATTCTGACGATACTACGTACAAAGACTGGTTGGAGCGTATTCTATCATGTCCATATAACCTCTGAATAGATATGTGCAACTAATTTGCAAATTCAAAACCTATCACGTCCATATTACCTCTGATAGTGTTTTGTATACAAATTTAGTTGGATCATATTCTATCATGTCCATATAACCTATGAATAGATATGTCCAACTGAAGCTTACCGAAAGTATATCACGTCCATATTACCTCTGATATCACTTTCACCCTAGCCTGTCATTTATATTCAAAAATGATGTGTCCACTAAAGTCAGATAAAGTCTCTTTATTATCTCCAGAAAGAGCAAGTTACATAAAGAAGCAAAAGATACATCATTGGGGAGGAGCAGTCAAATCACGAATCTGCTGCGCCAGAGTGGCCATCCTCTCATTCCTAGAGTCCAAGATGTTAGCGCGAGCCTGCTCTAGTTGTGCCTCGTCATCACTCAGGAGGGATAATTCGGACCGAGCCTGTATAAAACTGGCAAGGATAATACCCGCACGTACCAAGTTCCGCTGAGCTGTATCTATTCGGCCCTTCAACACATCTTGAGCTGCCAATGAAGTGCGAGCCCAATCCTTCGCCTGAGCGAGTTTAGCTTCCAGTTTGCGGACCCTTGCTTTGTTTCCCTCATGTTCGGCCTCGCACTTCATTAGATGAGGAATAAACTCCCCCAAGGCGGCCTGCTCTGCATCCATCTCCTGCTGTCGTGTCTGGATGGATTTGTCTAAATATTCCATCTGTTCAGCAAGCCTCGCAGTCAATGAGTCGTATTCAGCCTGAATCATATCATCGACGTTGCCTCGGGATAGCTGCAAATATTCGTTAATGGGTTGTTCTAAACCATTAACTATTTGCTCTAACGCATTAGCTCTTTCAGCGTCATTGAAATTTCTAATCTGCGCTATAGTGAGATTGGAGGACGTCTTCAAAGCATCAAAGCCCAGATTCTTCTCCAGCACCATGGTGTCACGACCCGCACCCGGTTTAGGGGCACGAGTGCGTGGGTACGTCCAGCCTACGCCGCAGCATCGGCGGTAGAACGCTGTCAAGGTCTTGATACTATCTAACTACTGTCACACAAACATCCAATCTCCATTAGGAGGCACGGATGACACAAATAAGATGAACACATACTCAATCACAGGATTACAGCACGATAAGATTTCGAATAATAAAACTAAAATTTAACTCAACACAAGTCCACAAGAAATAACTTTAACTTAACAATATCCAAGAATCATCAAAATGCCGGAGACAAATCCGGTACCAATAGACTGTTAAAAGAACTAACTATGAATAATAATGTCGTCTAGACCTTCCAGAATCACAGATAACTACCAAGTCTGCAGCTACTCACCATAAGTGTCGGACAGTGGTCCTCTAAGGCATAGTCTGGAAAAATGTTTCCAGTCAGGAAGGAGCAAAGCACAATCTCAAATAACAGTTCCATTAATTGATAATGTCTATAATACAATAAAATATGTCATGCTAGCTACTGAGAAGACAGTGGAATAATGTAATGACAATTTAAGAGAGACAGGCAATAGGCAATGAAACACAGTCAGTGCATGTATAAAAATGAAGGAATAAGGAACAGTATCATATACGGGTGATGTAGTATATGAAAATATAGAGAACTGTAACTATTCTAAGTGTTTGAAATAGTAGTTTCGAAATGTGATCGGCTTGGGAACATGTACGGTTGCTATAAGGCCTGGCTAATCATGGGTGAAGAGCATGATTAACACTTACAGTTTTTATACTACAATAAGAGGTTATGATCACATTTCTTACTAACTACTTCCCCGCCCCCAACTAGTACTGTGGATCCAACCATGACACGTCACGATACACGAGCAAGTAAAGTCTATCATGTACGGTTTCTAAATATACATGTCGTGTACAATGTCAATACGATAATAATGGTAACATCTCATGACTGTAAATCCAAGCTATACTAGTCCGTGTAGCACAGTGACAAAGATTCAGATGTAACATTTCATGATTTTTGAACTTATAGAATTTATCAAGAATTGGAAATTATCAGAGAATGTACTTGCCTCGGTCCTTAGCTGGTATTTATGGATGTCCTGTTCCAGAGTATCCTCTGGTAAACCAACAGTCCTATAAACATAACACAATCAAACCACATTTGCATCAGATGCTACGCTAACACACAGTCCATAAACACTGGCCTCAGGGCCATGTCAGACAGGGCACTAGTCAACTAGGGTCATCTAGTAGGGGTACATAAATATACATATCTACTCAGAAAATATAAATACCAATTTAAACATGTATATACTATATATAAGTGCCTATCAATAACTTGTACAAAATGCGTATATAATATATATACACTAAATAGATGTATATAAATTTATATAATTCTTATACCAAAAATATATTTGTATCTATACGATCAAATATATATATAATTATACCAAAATATACGTTATGCCACATTTATTTATATACATGCCAAAAATGTTTTTGTTAAACGTACACCAATACGAAATATATATATATACATATATATTTATACCAAAATAATAATTATATTATATACACATACACAAAATTACATACCAATATATATATATATACATGTGCCTTAATTAAATACATACTTGTACTAAAGTATACATATACCAATAATATTAATTTAATATATATTTTACCAATATATAATTTATACCAAAAATTACATATATATATAGGTTTGTGCATATACCAAAATATGTATACTATATATAAACAGAGAAAAATACACTATACAGTTAATTATTACTAAATAAATAATATACATTTATACATTTATACCAAAAATACGTAATTGCTTTTATTTACTAGATATCTCGTATATATAAATAACCCATATATATATATATACAATATATATATATATATATATCAATTTAATCACACCTACTAGAATACATATATATATATATATAATCATACTTAATATATATACATTAATTATACACATAAATTAATATCTACATATACTAATTTCATGCTAATTTAAACGTATAAACAAACATTTATATATGTACATTAGATATAAACATTAATCAATATACACAAATACGTATACTAGGTATTTATATATATACCATACTAATATATATATAAAACATAAATTTTAAATACATTTTTATACTATTTATTTAAATACATACAATACTTTATATTAATTATATATACAAATACTAATTTTCCACATTAATTAAATGTATAAACAAACACATATATATACATTAGATATATATATATATATATATAAGATATATATATATAGATATATATATATATATAAAGATATATATATATATATAAAAGAGAGAGAGAGAGAAAGAAATACTCACAGAGGGGGTGGCTGCCGCCGGCCGCCGGAGGAGCAGCGGGGTCGGGGTGCTCGCCGGCCGGAAATGCGAGGGGGATCCGCCGGCTGCACAGTGGCTCGGGCCGGAGCACACAGGGAGGAGGAGCTCGAGCAGCCGGGTGAAGCCGAGCTGCCGGAGTCGGCCGCCGGGATCGGGCTCTCGGGAAGAGGGGGCTCGGCGCCGGAGCACGGCCGGAAGAGCACAGCAGCGGGTGGAGCCGAGCAGCCTGAGCCGGCCGCCGGGCTGAACCGCAGAGTCGCCGGGCTGAACCGCAGAGCCGCCGGACGCAGGCTGGTAGCCGGGCCGCTCGCCGGCCGCCGGATGTCTGAGTACAGGGGCCGCTACAGTAGGGTGATGGTGAGGTTTCCCCCCCTTAATGAAGATTTAAATCTTCAAAATAAAAACAATAAAGAGGAAGAAGGAGAAGAAGAAGAAAAAGGAAGAAAAGAAAAGAGAAGGAGAAGAGAAAAATGTTCAACGTAGGAGAGAGGGGGAGATGGAGGCTTGAGGATTTTTGGAGGCTTGTGAGGTGGGGTTTTCTAGGTAGTCTAGGGATTAGGGTTTGATAGGACATGATATTAAATAGGGAGGGTTTGTTGAAATGAAGGGTGAGGATGCACCCAATTAAATGGGTGGTCCAGATTTGTCAAGAGAAAATAATTCATGAGGGAATTTAGGGTGAGGTTAATTAAAATATTGGATTCCCTCATTGGTTTAAAATAATTAGGTGTTGGCACCTACAATTAAATAATTGCAACTTAGCCCCTTAAATTCGGGAAATTGCACAAACACATGAAATGATAAAAATTGGGCGGGCGATTTGGGGTCCGATATTTTGTAGGGTCAGGGGGCACTGTAAGATGGTTATGGGCTGAATTTGCAGGACATTGGAATTAATTTGGGATTTTAAAATCAGATAAAACGGTATCCTCAAATTAAATAGAAATAATGCAAGTTGTGTTCAACAATTAATTAGGAGTACTTGGGGTCAAAATCAGATCAAGTCATCAATACCAATATTGAAGAAGACTCAGAACAGAATATTACCCTAATTTGGGTCGCACGAAAAATAGGTCAAGATGGCCTCCAATTTTCGATTGGAACGCACAACGATACAAAAATAGGAATTTAAAAATAACGTCCGCGACGATTTTTGTGCGGCCAGAAACAATGTACAGGAAGCAAAATTACGAGTTGCAAAATAGCAGAATGGAAGGCGGACATGTCTAGGACAAGATTGTGAAATTTGTTGGAAGACAAAAGTCTGGATAGTGCTCCAAATATCGAAGCAAAGGCAATGCGCAAAAATATTAAATAAAATACAGTAATTAATTACAATCTCCAATAAATAAATTCTAAATAAAATAATAAAATCCAGAATTCTATAATTCGGACAGGGGTTCGTCTACTGGCTTCTAGGTCTAGTCTGCTAGCTAAAAATAAAATAATAACACTGCATATAATTATATATTTAATTACACATCACACATAATAATTATTTAAATCAATAAACTATTATGTAATTAATTAATTAAAAATAATATAATATTAAATATTGTAAAAATTCGAAAATTCCCCTGTTTTCAGAATGTGGTAGTGACAAGTCTACCCACCTTAAAAGAATTTCGTCCTCGAAATTTAAAATCCTCATATTAGCCTTTAATCATACACATTATTATTCCCTCAATTAAATTCATCAACCACGACTAATCCACAAGGTCTTTTCACAATTTCAAAAATCTGAAATTATTTGTATCCCTGTAAAATCCTCGACATAGAATCAAGTCCCTTTTTATCAAAAATTTCCTGAAAGTTTTTAGCTACTAATTCGATACGCAGAATTTAATATCCACTCCTTAAAACTCAACAATATGATATTTAAGGATTCTCCAATTGTTATATCCAATTATAAAGTTCAAAATTCATAACTCGCAATTAAATAAATACATTGATAAATCTCCCAAATTTTCAATTTAATAACCAACTTAAACATGTCAAAATCTTTCCTGGAATTAATAAACCACCAATTATGCCATGTTAATTTCTTAACCATTTATTTAAATCAATAATTATCCTCAAATTTTTAAATCCTCGATTGTTTTATTTATGTATTTACTACCATCAAAATTTAAATTCCTCAAATCATATAATCATGAACTACTCCATATTGTTATTTCCCAATAAATTCTTTCAAAAATTCTATAATCATCATATCCCTAAAAAATCTTCAAAAATAATCAAATCACATTCTTATCACAATATCCTCCAAATTTTAAGTTAATAACGAAATGCAAGAATTTAATATTCAATCCTCTAATTGAAATCCAATCAGTGCATATTTTAAAAATTGAATCTCGTCCCAAATTTGAATTTAACACTAATCCATTTGTATTCTTTATCCCTCGATTTTTTTTTTTTCATAATATGCAACGATGTAATACTTATGGAACCTTCAATACAATATTCAAAATATAAGTTCTCAACTTGCAGTCCAACAAATATATCGATGGCCTTCTTAAATTCCTCAAATTCAATGATAAATTCAATCATTTCATAATTTTCTAAAAATCAATGATTTAACAAAACTTCAATTACGCCATATCAAATTCCCAACTCTTTATTTAATTTAATATTTTTTCTCAAAAATTTTGGCACCTTGTCTCTCTTTGTCAAGTTATAACCTCTTCGTTAATCTTTATTACAGTTAAATCCTCAACAATCAAAGTCTAAGAGAATTCTACCTATACTCATACAACATGCAACCTAAAAGAAATATGTATGATCATGGTGTCTTTCGTCAGGGTATTACAGTCTCTGTAACAGGGGTACTACTAACTACATTATAACAAGAAATCATGCATACAAGCTACGGTACTAAGGTATCAATCAATCAGAAAAAAACAAGAAAGAACATGAGGAAAGAAAAGAAAGAACCTGCTAACATATCACTTGCAATATCTTCTAACATAATCATAGGTCAAATGATGCATGGAAAGTTTGATACCTCTATCTCTTTAGGTACCACACTTTACTACCACCCTAGATTGACACCCAAGTCAGTTTGCAGTGAATTCTCAATCATACTCAAGTCATCAAATCTTTACACATGTATATCATCTACTCATATATTAATATTCATCTCTTATCTACCCTAAAGTTAATCCTCGAAATAGTCGTCAAGGTTTAACTTCTCAATCAACTTAAAAATAATTGCATACACTCCTCAAAATCAGATACTCAATATCAAAAATTTAATCACTTTTTAAAATCCTTATAGCCTTGACTATGTTTATTGAATTGAATTCGAATACTCAAAATTTAATAACATAAATCTCATCTCCTCAAAATTCTTTAAAAATTGAAATTCATTTCCACTCTACAAATTATAAATTTAATCCACAAGTATACATATACTACTCACAGTCTCTAATACTCAAGGTGCACTCTAATACACTAATTATTTACAACCTCAACTGTGTACGAAAATTGTACTGTCCGAATTATTTGCACTATCATTTCCAATAATCCAAATTATCATCTCGCATATTTTCTTCAATGATTTTCTATCTATATTACTTAATACCCCAATCTGTTTGTCATCACACGAAGTACTTACTGTCATTTGCACCTTGCTCAACAATATTTGATATAGAATCACTAGCGCTATTGGTATGGTAACACTAGCTTCATCCTTAGATTAACTCGTCAAACTTATTACAAATCACGATCACTTGCACTTTCTATAATACCAATACGAATTATAATAACACCTATCATAGAACTATTGCTACAAGGTACTATGCTATAGGTATCTCTAGATTAATGCCTAATGCTCATATGTCCAACTAGGGAACACTTACAATTCACAGGCAACACTCAGTCAACTAATACAAGACACAACCAAAATTGCAAGTCACTAATTATCATACTAACAAGGAATAAGCTCAAAAGGAATTGGATCAAGGACGGAAGGTATCCTTACTGCTAGTAAAGAAAAGAAGCGATGGAACAAAGTCCTGGAATAACAAAATGGATAAGTCTTGAGATAATATTTTAAGGACCAATTTAAGATACAACCTGATAATCATACACGTCTATCCAAAATCATGACGCTCAGAACTTTCGCCACGCCAGTAAGCGTAGGTGCGATAAACGACAGGTTCCGTAACTAAGGTATGCAACCCTATAATCATGTCATCTAGAATCCTCGCCACGCCAACCGGTATGGCTGCGAGAAACTCTAAATCTCATAACTAAAGTATGTACATCCAAGTTAGGTTCCTACGTTCTCGTCACGACAGCTAATATGGCTGCGATAAATTCTAGGTTCCATAATCAAAGTAGACGTTTTACCTTTCTCACTGTCCTCATCAATATACGTCATCAGATGATACCGTAAATTTTAGCCCGTAAAATTCACCTCGATATGAAATCAAAACTCCACAACGATACCAAGAATTAAAGTTAACAACTGGTCAACAAGAATTAAACTCAATATCAATAAGTGAGGACGGACGAAAACAAGGGGAAGGATTTAAATTGGAATTTATAATGAGATTCTCAGGGGTCGTCCCAGGAATCTCTCAAATAATTTGTGATTGAGTATCCTCTCTCTTCCTAGTATCCTAGGTCCTATGTCCTATAGCAGGCACGCAGTAGTATAACAAGGATGTCACACTACTACGACATCGCACTAAATGCGAAGTCTGACCTGCATGGGCCACCACTAAAAACGTGTCACGACCCGCACCCGGTTTAGGGGCACGAGTGCGTGGGTACGTCCAGCCTACGCCGCAGCATCGGCGGTAGAACGCTGTCAAGGTCTTGATACTATCTAACTACTGTCACGCAAACATCCAATCTCCATTAGGAGGCACGGATGACACAAATAAGATGAACACATACTCAATCACAGGATTACAGCACGATAAGATTTCGAATAATAAAACTAAAATTTAACTCAACACAAGTCCACAAGAAATAACTTTAACTTAACAATATCCAAGAATCATCAAAATGCCGGAGACAAATCCGGTACCAATAGACTGTTAAAAGAACTAACTATGAATAATAATGTCGTCTAGACCTTCCAGAATCACAGATAACTACCAAGTCTGCAGCTACTCACCATAAGTGTCGGACAGTGGTCCTCTAAGGCATAGTCTGGAAAAATGTTTCCAGTCAGGAAGGAGCAAAGCACAATCTCAAATAACAGTTCCATTAATTGATAATGTCTATAATACAATAAAATATGTCATGCTAGCTACTGAGAAGACAGTGGAATAATGTAATGACAATTTAAGAGAGACAGGCAATAGGCAATGAAACACAGTCAGTGCATGTATAAAAATGAAGGAATAAGGAACAGTATCATATACGGGTGATGTAGTATATGAAAATATAGAGAACTGTAACTATTCTAAGTGTTTGAAATAGTAGTTTCGAAATGTGATCGGCTTGGGAACATGTACGGTTGCTATAAGGCCTGGCTAATCATGGGTGAAGAGCATGATTAACACTTACAGTTTTTATACTACAATAAGAGGTTATGATCACATTTCTTACTAACTACTTCCCCGCCCCCAACTAGTACTGTGGATCCAACCATGACACGTCACGATACACGAGCAAGTAAAGTCTATCATGTACGGTTTCTAAATATACATGTCGTGTACAATGTCAATACGATAATAATGGTAACATCTCATGACTGTAAATCCAAGCTATACTAGTCCGTGTAGCACAGTGACAAAGATTCAGATGTAACATTTCATGATTTTTGAACTTATAGAATTTATCAAGAATTGGAAATTATCAGAGAATGTACTTGCCTCGGTCCTTAGCTGGTATTTATGGATGTCCTGTTCCAGAGTATCCTCTGGTAAACCAACAGTCCTATAAACATAACACAATCAAACCACATTTGCATCAGATGCTACGCTAACACACAGTCCATAAACACTGGCCTCAGGGCCATGTCAGACAGGGCACTAGTCAACTAGGGTCATCTAGTAGGGGTACATAAATATACATATCTACTCAGAAAATATAAATACCAATTTAAACATGTATATACTATATATAAGTGCCTATCAATAACTTGTACAAAATGCGTATATAATATATATACACTAAATAGATGTATATAAATTTATATAATTCTTATACCAAAAATATATTTGTATCTATACGATCAAATATATATATAATTATACCAAAATATACGTTATGCCACATTTATTTATATACATGCCAAAAATGTTTTTGTTAAACGTACACCAATACGAAATATATATATATACATATATATTTATACCAAAATAATAATTATATTATATACACATACACAAAATTACATACCAATATATATATATATACATGTGCCTTAATTAAATACATACTTGTACTAAAGTATACATATACCAATAATATTAATTTAATATATATTTTACCAATATATAATTTATACCAAAAATTACATATATATATAGGTTTGTGCATATACCAAAATATGTATACTATATATAAACAGAGAAAAATACACTATACAGTTAATTATTACTAAATAAATAATATACATTTATACATTTATACCAAAAATACGTAATTGCTTTTATTTACTAGATATCTCGTATATATAAATAACCCATATATATATATATACAATATATATATATATATATATCAATTTAATCACACCTACTAGAATACATATATATATATATAATCATACTTAATATATATACATTAATTATACACATAAATTAATATCTACATATACTAATTTCATGCTAATTTAAACGTATAAACAAACATTTATATATGTACATTAGATATAAACATTAATCAATATACACAAATACGTATACTAGGTATTTATATATATACCATACTAATATATATATAAAACATAAATTTTAAATACATTTTTATACTATTTATTTAAATACATACAATACTTTATATTAATTATATATACAAATACTAATTTTCCACATTAATTAAATGTATAAACAAACACATATATATACATTAGATATATATATATATATATAAGATATATATATATAGATATATATATATATATAAAGATATATATATATATATAAAAGAGAGAGAGAGAGAAAGAAATACTCACAGAGGGGGTGGCTGCCGCCGGCCGCCGGAGGAGCAGCGGGGTCGGGGTGCTCGCCGGCCGGAAATGCGAGGGGGATCCGCCGGCTGCACAGTGGCTCGGGCCGGAGCACACAGGGAGGAGGAGCTCGAGCAGCCGGGTGAAGCCGAGCTGCCGGAGTCGGCCGCCGGGATCGGGCTCTCGGGAAGAGGGGGCTCGGCGCCGGAGCACGGCCGGAAGAGCACAGCAGCGGGTGGAGCCGAGCAGCCTGAGCCGGCCGCCGGGCTGAACCGCAGAGTCGCCGGGCTGAACCGCAGAGCCGCCGGACGCAGGCTGGTAGCCGGGCCGCTCGCCGGCCGCCGGATGTCTGAGTACAGGGGCCGCTACAGTAGGGTGATGGTGAGGTTTCCCCCCCTTAATGAAGATTTAAATCTTCAAAATAAAAACAATAAAGAGGAAGAAGGAGAAGAAGAAGAAAAAGGAAGAAAAGAAAAGAGAAGGAGAAGAGAAAAATGTTCAACGTAGGAGAGAGGGGGAGATGGAGGCTTGAGGATTTTTGGAGGCTTGTGAGGTGGGGTTTTCTAGGTAGTCTAGGGATTAGGGTTTGATAGGACATGATATTAAATAGGGAGGGTTTGTTGAAATGAAGGGTGAGGATGCACCCAATTAAATGGGTGGTCCAGATTTGTCAAGAGAAAATAATTCATGAGGGAATTTAGGGTGAGGTTAATTAAAATATTGGATTCCCTCATTGGTTTAAAATAATTAGGTGTTGGCACCTACAATTAAATAATTGCAACTTAGCCCCTTAAATTCGGGAAATTGCACAAACACATGAAATGATAAAAATTGGGCGGGCGATTTGGGGTTCGATATTTTGTAGGGTCAGGGGGCACTGTAAGATGGTTATGGGCTGAATTTGCAGGACATTGGAATTAATTTGGGATTTTAAAATCAGATAAAACGGTATCCTCAAATTAAATAGAAATAATGCAAGTTGTGTTCAACAATTAATTAGGAGTACTTGGGGTCAAAATCAGATCAAGTCATCAATACCAATATTGAAGAAGACTCAGAACAGAATATTACCCTAATTTGGGTCGCACGAAAAATAGGTCAAGATGGCCTCCAATTTTCGATTGGAACGCACAACGATACAAAAATAGGAATTTAAAAATAACGTCCGCGACGATTTTTGTGCGGCCAGAAACAATGTACAGGAAGCAAAATTACGAGTTGCAAAATAGCAGAATGGAAGGCGGACATGTCTAGGACAAGATTGTGAAATTTGTTGGAAGACAAAAGTCTGGATAGTGCTCCAAATATCGAAGCAAAGGCAATGCGCAAAAATATTAAATAAAATACAGTAATTAATTACAATCTCCAATAAATAAATTCTAAATAAAATAATAAAATCCAGAATTCTATAATTCGGACAGGGGTTCGTCTACTGGCTTCTAGGTCTAGTCTGCTAGCTAAAAATAAAATAATAACACTGCATATAATTATATATTTAATTACACATCACACATAATAATTATTTAAATCAATAAACTATTATGCAATTAATTAATTAAAAATAATATAATATTAAATATTGTAAAAATTCGAAAATTCCCCTATTTTCAGAATGTGGTAGTGACACATGGATATCAACGATTTTAAAGTGACATAGAATATGCTAGTATATTGTTCAACTAGCATGGTAAAGTGCGAATGGACGCTGTGAGTGGCCGTGATATCAGTAAACCCCCATTGTGGAATGTTGGCAGAGGATGTTGCCACAATTATCGCTTTAGTAGATGGCGCGACAAAAGAGGAGACGCCAACAACAGTTGAAGTTGCTGGTATGCTTAACGAAGGAGGCACAGTCGAGACGGTAGGCTCATCCTCCTCTGATATTGATTGAACTGCTACTATTGGGACAACACCCGAGAATATTGCGGATGGAAGATCGGCAGCTTCAAAACATGCTTCTTCGACGTCGAACACCGTCGGTTCATTAGCAGGTCCGCAACAAGGTCAGAAGTGGCGTCAACTCCACCCTCCCCAATGATGTCTTCGCCTGAAAAGAAGACAAGAGAAAGTTAATATCAAATTGATGTTAATTTTCCTAAAAGAGGCATAAAGATAATATTTACCCATGGCCGATGGTATATATGTCGCGTCCACAGCTTGTATAGCTAAATCATTTCTTAATGATGCTAAGCAAGCTGTCATACCTGGAGAAGAGGGTGCACCAAATGACATCTGAGGGTAATAATCCCAGTCTTCACCCAGATCCACTCGAGGTTCATCGGGTAGAATCTCGCTGGAAATACCTACAGACGAAGAGAGGGCTGGACCCATTATTTGTCTGGATAAAGATATCCTTAATATGCTCGGCCTCGAAGGTGACCTCACTGCACTACCAGTAGCGGTAGTAGCGACAGCAGTCTCGAGCAAAGAATCTCCGGCACTGTCAGCCGAAACTATGGAGGTTCCCTCTCTAAAAGTCGAAGGACCTCTGATAAAAGAATCTTCCCCGACCGGGGAAACAACAAGCTCACTCCTAGAAGCCTCATGGCTGGAAGTCCTTTTAGGACCACTGACAGTCTTCCTTTTCTTGCGAGGGGAAGGCTCTTTCAGAGTAGAAGCCCTTCGCTTACTGGGGATAACGAGAGGCTCTGCAGGCAGAGCTATTACGCCTCTCGGTATTGTCAACAAAAACTCGTCTGGACCGACAGGGTCTTCACCTTCATCAGAGGAGACTGATGGGACCTCCTCTCTTCCAGTGGACTTATGAGGGGGCATCCTAAAACTTCCACGCACGTTAAAATCATGATGGAAGGTATTAATGGACGCATAAAATTGCGCGTATGAATGGAGGATGCGCAACTCCATGGAGAGAGAAGTCGCGGGCACAGTAAAGGTTGCTCCAGTACAACCCATTATGAAGTATCGCCATCCTCTGGTTCCGTCGATAAGTCCTCTGAACTTGAAGCTGGTGATAGCGTTCCCCACGTGCAACTGGTCGTACCCAAATTGCCCGGCGAATCGGCTAGGCAGATACGACTCTAAATAGCAGTGGTCCTCACTCCTGTACAGCAAATGAGAAGGTCTAATGCAGACCAAACAGTAAAAGGCTTCGGGAGAAAGAATAGTCCTCCCGTGACCTGAATCTTGAAGTTTCGTCCCCTGTTGATTAAGATATACAGTGGGGACGATACAGAAGAGCTTCCAGCTATGAGCAAAATTTAATGCTCGCCGACAATCTACGACGGTGTTCACGTTCCAAAGGGAATTCTTGTAATTTAACAAGAAATTATTTTTTGACCTACTGGCAGAGCCGGAAGACATCACCCTGGGGTTATGAAGGATTAACCATCCCATCAGATATAGGAATGGTAACTCCACTCTGGGAAATCCTTCATACCGTGTTTCATCTGCAAGCAGTCCATCAGTAATGGCCCTCAGGCCAGCTTGTATCCGGCATACCATGGCAGGTAGCAGGCCCAGTCTTGCTCCAAACACCAAATGCACTGCAGGCCATAAGGTGTTGCGATGAATGCGATCCGCAAACGCGATGCCAGGTACTACCCATCGGCATAACCATACAGAGAGGAAGCCAGCCAGTTGGGCTTCCTTTGACAGAGGCTTGCGACAATGCCTCATATAACTGTAGGCTTTAGTGCCTGCAGGATAACCCCCTACCTCCTCATCGAGAACATGATCTGAAGCCCCAGCATCTTCAATAAGATCATCGACCGTTTGGGCATTGAGCACGCTCAGAAGATTCAAAGGCTTATCTCTACTATCCACAACCTTGTCTGGCTTAGCATCTCTGGCCTGATGAAAGAAGAGATATGATGCCCATTTGTTGGTATGGGCCAAATCAGAGGGCTCATTGTAGAAGGTGGTGCACGCAAGATAATAGCTCATTAGCTCCTGGTGCACTGCCACTGCCCGAGGGTTTGTATCCCTCAACTCCCTGTTTGTGGGAATATACTCTTCATAAGGAGTATCTCCCATTGGCAGCCTTGAAATCTCTGCCATCTCATGAAGGGCCAATCCCAACTCCCCTAGCGGAGTGGCAAAAGTCCCAGTGAGCGAGATATATCGCTCCATCAAAGCCAAAAATAGGTTGGGATTGAGAGGTAGCCCAACACTGGTAGCATTCACAGTCGCGAACAGACCAATGCTCTCCAGCTCCGTCTGAAAGTGCTTCAGGGCCTAGGCAGTTAAACGGGCCCATCGAAGATTCTTGGGGCTAAGCCACCCGCTGGTCTGAGGATTAACCTTGGGGTATACTCCTCCCTGCCCCATGAAGTCATTGCAAAAAGTCGATATTTGAACCGGCTGGAGCAGTGAAGTGTCTTCACTCGGGATGCTACCCGACAGTAATCCTCTGAAAGGCATAACAAGGCCTGAAGGACGGCTCGCAAATAATCCTCGGCCTGATTCTTTCTGATAAAATATCTTCCCCGGCTGGCCGTAAAGATCAGGAGTCAGGGTCCACGACATCTTCCTGGGATGCGTGGCATGGAAGAATGCCGAGATAGGGTAATCTCTGGGCATCCTTGGTAGGAATACGACCATGCCCTCAGCAGTAAACACCCAATTTTCCTTCTTGGGCTTCGTCTGGGATTGTTTATCAATCATATCCCCGAATAGGAAAGCTGGTTTCCTATATTCGGCCCCGTCTATATACGTCAGGGGTCCCCCCTGATCATACTCAACAACATTCGTTCTCCTTGAGACGATATCAGAGTTCCCCTTTCTTCAGGATACTGGGTTCCAGAAATAGGGAATGTCACATGGGACAAGTCCTCCAGATAATTGGAGTTCAGGATCCCAGCAGCAGAACCCATCACTTCAGCCAAATGAGGGATCTGCAAGTCCACTGCAAAATGCAAGAAGAATAAGTCAGTTCTACACTAGACGCTACACTCTTGCAGCATATGCCAAAGACTAACAGTGTGTTTTTACGCCAGACTGCAAAAACTTGAGTCTTACGCTGGAACTTACATCCAGTGCATAAGAACGCAAGAGTGGCAATTTTTACGCCAAAACCTGACAATCCGTGCTTTTACGCTAGACTGTTAAAAATTAGGATTTACGCTAGAATTTATATCCCGTGCGTAAAACGCAAGGTTTTGTCATATACGCCAAATTTTGACAGTCTGAGTTTTTATGCCAGACTGCGAAAATATGGAGTTTTTACGATGGCACATTAGGAATGTGGGCGTAATAATAAAACATCTCTGTGCATCATCTTCCTCGAAGAGGCTCTCAGCACAGAAGATGACCTTGCGCGTTCACGTACAACGTGTATGAAGGGTTTTTCTTTTCCCAAAAACTTTACCTATGACGCCTGGTGCACAGCTTGACGGTGGGACACTTCGTTCAGATCGAGGTTCGCTCAGCCCAATGGGAGTTGCTCGTGCTTGAGCAGAGGAGCGAGAAGAAGAGGCAACTTTCTTTCCCTTAGCAGTGGAAGCTTGTTTCGGTTCCATAGCTAAAACTCAGAGTGCTCAGAGAAGAGACGAAGAAGAGTTCTCAAAGAGACGAAGGTTTTTTTTGCAAAAGATAGATGAAGGGTTTCTTCTCTCAAGGCCTTGGGGTATTTATAGAATTCAGATAACTCTTCGAATCCCTAACCAAATCCGATATTTAATATTCGGTTATGATTGGGGACCACGTCAGCATATCATTAGAAGACGTACAGTCATACTGCATAAACAGATCCATGCTACACGCTCAGGAGCTTTTACGCTCAGTAGCTACAAGTCCACGATCTTACGCCCATGAGCTTTTACGCTCAGAAGCTATAGACCCATGATGTTATGCTCAGGAGCTTTTACGCTCAGAGGCTACAAGTCTATAATCTTACGCTCAGAAGTTTTTACGCTCAGAAGCTACAAATTTACGATTTTACGCTCAGCAGCTACAAATCTATGGTTTTACGCTCAGAGGCTACAGATCTATGATTCTACGCTCAGAAGATACAAATGCTACGGATCTATGAATTTCCGTATATCTTAAAATACGCAGGCCAGAGTACGCGTATATCTGAACAGTTTTCAAGAAGGTCAATTACAAGGATCTACGCAGAAAATGCTCCTTCTTGGCTACAAAATATTCCAAGTGCCCAAAACATACAGAGTTCAACATTGAAGATAACTCTTCTTCTTGGGTCGATTGGAAGCTCATCCGAAGCCCAGCCGGAATCTTTCTCAAAAGTTCAAGTATGGCCTGTTTGACGGCCATTTCTTGCCCTTTGTCAAGGGATTTTCGGGAAACCATTCTTGAAGATGATGGTTTGAACAAGAATCCTTCATGTCAAAGAAGTGACAGTTCAAAAATTCTACGCGACTCCTCGTCCAAAACAGCATGACAGTTCGTTCTTCAAAACAACTTAATGCTAAGAAGCTTTCTACGCGTCTTCAGTTACGCGTAAAAGATGGGACGAGATCAGATACTCTTTTATCAGAGTCGGCATAAAGTTATTCAGACGTGTTGAAGCTGCACATATTCAGACTTCCTCACAGCAAATATGGCAAATCATCATATGCGTAAAAGAAGACAAGTTTATTAATCATGATTACATATGATGGAAATCCACTTTACAAAGGATTTTTTATTAATATTTGAGATCATGATTACATATGATGGAAATCCATTTTTACAAAGGATTTCTCATTAAGATCATGATGGGAATCTATTACGCTAGGTTCTCATCTGACGGAGATCTTCAGTTCTTCTTCTACGGTACTTCATCAGCTTTTTTCGATGAAAAAGAAAATGGTGAATGGCGGAAGGATACAGAACTGGGCTTGTATAAATTATTCAAGCCACCCACCATACACCATGGCAGCCATGCCCTAGAATTGTGTCAGGGTTTCAGACCCAACTCAATCCTGGAAGACAGGGCCAAACTGCCTACCCTCGTCCACCACCATGATGGGAAAAAATACAGCTTGTAAGCTGTGTGGTCTAATGCGACCCTTGCTCTCTCCTGGACGAATCACCATATGAAATTGCTGATCATCCCGAGCAAAGGAAGCTATGATATCCTTCCATGATCCATCGTTGTTGAGGACATTTTCTCGAAGACGCCTCCTTTTACGGCTCCTTACATGCTGGAAGAACATGATCTTCTTCTTCCTCAGGTCAGTCCGATGAAATTCGGCAACCATCTCTTTTTTGGTGAAGAAAGTGTGGAAAGACAGGTTCACTCGTTCGCCTTTATATATGCAAAGGAGATCACATCAAATCCTAACAAATTCCGAAATTTCGCCGAGAAATTAGCCTCGAGGAACGAGTCAAATTTGACCGTTTCATGCTTTATTCAAAGTGTTTCAAATCACGAGGAATTTGAAAACTTTGAAGGGGGTCTTGTAGAAGCATAAAAAATACGCTGCAGAATTATACGCAACATGCATGAAGCCCGCGTAAAGCAGAGTTTCAGTGCTGTACAGCGTAAAGTATGACTTCAGAACTATTGGCGTATAACGGAACTTTAACGCTATTCAGCGTTCAATAGAGCTCAAGAACAATCCGCGTAAAGCGTCACTTTCAAGGCCAGTTGTGGCGTAAAAGGTGGCTACCCCCCCTACAGCGTAAAATACGTCTGCTTATTAATGCAGTGGGGAGTTGTACGAGCAACTCTTCGTATTCCTCGAATAAATCTGTCAGACAGTACAACGAACCTGACCCCTGACAGAGAGTACCGCACGACGACCGAGAGGACGGCTGTTATGATGATTCTACACAGAGCCCCAGACTGTCGTTTAGTGACAAAGCTTTGATATACGATGTCGTTTACGCATTCAAGGAATACGCTGCCAATTTTATACAGGCAGACATGAGCTTCTATGCTCAGGATGAGACGAATCCAACCGCCACGTCAAAAGCTGCTCTTCGTACAGAACTCGAGGCACGTCTCTGCAGTTAATGCGCGAGATGGGGGCAGATCTCTGCATTTAATGCACGAGATTTGGTTATACTTTTAATGACCGGGTGAGCTATAATTAGGGCTAATACGTCCATATCACCACCCCTGCAAAATTATGCCATCAGGCTATTTTCAACTATAGGAGTACGCCGAATGCTATCTCCTCGAAATACGCCGACCTGGCTATTTTCAGCTATAAGACTACGCCGTATGCTATCTCCTCAAAATATGCCAACTCAGGCTATATTTGCAAAGGTGAGTGACAAGGTTATCTGGCCCAGAATACGCTCAAGACCGCAGTCAAGAAAGGATAATCGGCTATCTTTACGCTGGCTACATATCCATGCAGCATCAAGTTCTACGCCTATTTGACTTATACGCTAACATGATAGCTACTTGGCTTCTACGCCTATTTGACTTCTACACCAACTTGACAACTATTGAGCTCTTTACGCCAATAATACAGCTATTTGGCTTCTACGCCAATATGACAGCTATTTGGTTTCTACGCCAGCTAGATAGCTACTTGGCTTTTACGCCAAAATTGGCTTCTATGCCAATGACCTCTACGCGAGGAGCAGTGTCACGACCCGTACCCAAAATTTGGGTATGAGCCGTGGGTACGTCCAGCCTACGCCGCAGCATCGGCGGTAGAACGCTGTCTAGATCTCAAACATAACACATCCTGTCAATAGTCTCAACTCCATAAGGAGGACAATGATAATATGAATCCACAGTTTTATAAATATACTCAATCACAAGCTATATGAAAGTAATTGGCACGATGATAAATAAGAATAAGAGTTCTATCATAAGCCAACACAAATAAGTACATCACAAGTCCTGAGTCTAGATGTCCTCAAAAGTCACAAATAATAATACAACTCAATCTCAGTCTAATACAATAATACATGAATAGAATAGTCTAAGTGCAGCCAGGTAGGATCTCCTCTAGGATGGGTAACTCTTCGGGGATTTTTAGTATGTAATCTCCCTCTGGTCCCGGGCCGTAGTGGGTGGGGCAAAAATCCTCCAAGTCCTCTGAAAATGTTATCCAATCAGGATTGGAGCGAAGTACAAACACTAAACAGCAGTTTCAATTATGTTGACAAAAACTATAAAACAGTATAAGGAATACAAAATGAAATAAATACTGGAAATATAGAATACTGGAGAATATGAAATAAGCAAGGAAATATCTAGCAATGAACAAATAAATATGTGAATGCTAGAACAAGTAATCTGAAATGAAGAATAATCATCTGGCTAAGTGTTTAAAATATCAGTTTATTATGTGATCGGCTTGGGACGAGATCAGGCTGGTTACATATAATTAGCTATGATTCTTGTAGGTCAGGCTAACCATCTGGTTAGCTATGATGCATGTAGTGGTCAGGCTAATCATATATAACAGCTATGAAGCATGTAATGGTCAGGCCGCACCCGACGTGAGATGTGGGGTGAGCTATGATGCATGTAGAGTTTGGGTATGATCACATAATCTACTAATATTTCCCCATCCCCAGCTAGCACGATGGATTCCAATCACAACTCCTCATGACGGGTATCTAGGGTGCTAACCCGTGTATCCACAGTGTCAGAATCAAGTATAGTTATACAATTAAAATTATATATTTAATCAACAAAACGAAAACTGATCAGAGAATGTACTCGCCTGTGATCCCGAGGAAAATATGAGGATCGAGGTACAAGATAAAATCATAGTGACCTAATTGTGGAATATAAATGTCAAAATACTGAATTAAGGGAATAAACATGTTTAACTAATTTAAATATGAGGCCTCTAGGTCATACTAGAACTTCTGGTCAATACTAGTCAACTTGGTCTCATACTAGGCCAATTCCAAAGGATATAAGTACACTAGGGTTTTCTAGCTAATAAGATGTGTTGTATATACCAAATAATATATATAATTATTTAACTCATGTGTATACCTGTATTACATAGTACCTTAACTGCTCACTAAAGTGATACCTACTGATGCTAACCAATTACCTTAATCATTAAGTAACTAGCTCTAATACCTTGAATCCCAACCCAAGATACCTACTAAACAACTAAAACTGACAAAAACTCACTATTACTGACCCACTACTAAACTCACTGACTGACACCACTATACCAACATACCTACACAGGCATTCACTCACTCAGATACATAGGAATACACAGAGATACACTCACACACACAGGTTCACACAGTCACACAGGCACTCTATCACTCTACTAATATTATTAACCATCACTCACACACACTGATACACATAGACACAGGGTCACACACTGAACTCACACAGGCTCTCACTGACATAGACCTACACACATAATACACACTGGTTCACTAGATACAGTGCTTCACACACACGCGCAGAAACTCACTGATACCAATACTGACCTCACTGCACAGTTCACACACAGACACACACTGATCCTGGGAATTTCTCACTCACTCACACAGGTACTGGTACTCACACATAGGCAGACACTGCTACTCACAACACAATATTTACACCCACCACAACACCTACAGGCACATACACACACAGTGCTACACACACTGGCACACAAGTCCTAACACTGAGACTAACATGACAGTCACTAACCCTTAGTTCCAAACTGATACACAACACACCGATACCTACATAGGCACACACACAGGTGCTCTAGAACTAACATAGTTGGTTACACGTACATGGGCATTCACTCACTGCTCAAATACACAGGTACTTAACTCACTGACCTACAGCCACACACAGGTATTGGTAGTCCAACACAGTGCTACACACACACTCAGGTGCTACTCACTGATACTCAGGGATACACAGGCACTTAATACTCGTAACTCACTGAACTTAGAACTCCACACAACTAACACAGTCCCTGACTAACTGACACACATTCTAGAGCTCAGGAATACACAGGTATTCATACTGATGCTGAGACACACATAGGTCACACACTAATACTGGCATACATTGACACACACAGGTGCACACTCTCAGCTCACACACACAGCACTTAGCTAGGCTCCTTGACACATAAATACAGCTACTGAAGAAAATACAGATACATAAATTAAACCCCAACATACACACAGTCACAAGCTCGAGTTCAATGTACAGACACAATATAAATCTCAAAACCAAGACACTGTTCAGTTTAGAACTGTACAGAGAAACCCTCTCCTCTACACTGCACACTGCACAGTTTAATTTCCCCAAATGCACCAACACTAAGGACTCAACTTACCTAGTTCACACAGAAACTAAGATTCACTATGTCAGTGTCATCGAGACACTTAGACTCCACAGATACGACATAATCACTCACAAAATCTGACTCAACACAGGATACTTTCCCCCAATACCCGACTGCTCAGTGGAAATCCCCAAACTCACTGCACAGTGCCAACCCGACTGTGCACAGCTTCCCAATGCATCGACTGTATAGAAAACCCAACACACAGCACAACATATGCATATCTATATATGTATTCTTCAAAAATGTAAGATTAGAATAGATCCAAAAGCTAAACACCCTACTAAACATATCATCAAGCACAAGAAGTGCAGAAAATGAATCCATACTAAGAACTTCCTGAAAAACCCAAATCAAAACCCTAAAACGAGATCCAACCCTTCACGTTGGAGGTGTAGTCGGTCCACTAGCAAACCCCTAGGGTTAGGTTTCCTGGAATTTGGGGGAAAACACCCGTAGGTACACCAAAACCCTAATTTCTCCTAGGTCTTCACGTAGGATCCCTAGAAATCGAAATCTATACAACAAGGTGGGCTCCTAATGGCCAAACACAAATGAAAAACAGAAATTAAATGGATTAAATTTGGGTTTTACCTATTGGGAGATGGTTTCCCAATGAAGGTTCTCTTTCTCCAAGTCTTCTTGGTCCAAGCTCCTTGTTTCCCCTTTGATGGAGGAGGAAAGTGAAATCCTAGGGTTTGATTCTAAAATTTGTGGGGTGAGGGAATGGTTTTTTTTTAAATGGAGGCTAGGTTTAGGTTTTTTTCATGAAGGAATGGGTTGAGGGAGGCTCCCCTTCAATATATAGGCTAGGGTTAGGGTTTCAAATGCATGGGTTAAATTAACCCTCCATGTTAAGTCATGAAGAAATTAATTAACTAAGGTTTAGTTATTTCTAGGGTTTGAGATTCTAAAACTAAAATTGAAATTTAGGGTTTCCCTAATGCTAGCTTACAAGTTAGGGTTTAGCCATTAGGGTTAGACCTAATAGGATTTCTAGGGTTTAACCTAAAACCAAACATCAAGAACATCATATAATTAATTAATAAAACTCATCATATTAATTATTTATATAATTAAAATTAAACAGGGAAAATTATACTAATGCCCTAAACTGGAAATGTGGTAGTGACAAGTTTACCCTCCTTAAAAAATTTCGTCCACGAAATTGGATTGAACTAGAACAAGAACGAAAATCAGATAAGAATTATACCTCAAGTCTCGAAGAGATACGGGTATTGCTCGCGCATTTCGTCCTCTCTCTCCCAGGTCGACTCCCCTGGAGAGTGATGTCTCCATGCAACACGAACCAAAGGGATAGTCTGGTTCCGCAACACCTTCTCTCTGCGATCCAAGATCTCTACGGGTTGCTCAGGGTAGCTGAGAGTCGGACCAACCTCGATCTCCGAGTGATCTAGTACGTGACTAGGGTCTGCCATGTACCGCCTCAGCTGTGACACATGGAACACGTCATGCACTCCCTCTAGTGCAGGCGGCAAGTCTAGTCTATACGCCACTGCACCTACCCTCACAAGAATACCGAAGGGTCCGATGTAGCGTGGACTAAGCTTCCCGCCTCCACCAAAACGAATCGTGCCATGCGTCGGAGAAATCCGTAGGAATACTAGATCGCCAACCTAGAACAAAACAGTCTCAACACGCAGTCTAAACAAAACAAACACAAGCCAGAAAATAACAATCTATACCTGAAACTCAAGGGGTCTACGGTGGCTGTCGGCCCAATACCGCTGTCTGTCCTGCGCCACTCGCAGTCTATCTCTGATGAGTTTCAACTTTTCTGCTGCATCCACGACCATTTCTGGTCCTAGCAAGGCTCTCTCTCCAACGTCGTCCCAAGATAACGATGTACGACACCTCCGTCCATAAAGAGCCTCAAATGGCGATATCTCGATGCTGGCCTGGTAGCTGTTGTTGTAAGCAAACTCTACCAGGTGTAGATGATCCTCCCAAGAACCTCCGAGATCTAAAACGCAAGTGCGTAGCATATCCTCGAGAGTCTGAATAGTCCTTTCAGACTGCCCATCTGTCTGGGGGTGGTATGAGATACTGAACTTGAGCTAAGTGGCCAAGCTAGCCTGCAGACTCCTCCAGAATTGGAAAGTGAAACGACTATCCCGATCCGAGATGATGCTCACAGGAACTCCATGAAGTCTGACGATCTGTCGTACGTACATCTCTGCTAGCCTCTCTGTCGATGTGCCCACCTTGAAAGGTAAGAAGTGGGCTGATTTGGTCAACCTATCTACGATGACCCAAATTGCGTTCTTCCCTCCTGGAGAACGCGGAAGCCCTGAAACAAAATCCATGGTCACATGCTCTCACTTCCACTCTGGAATAGGTAAAGGTTGAAGCAATCCACCTGGCCTCTGTCGGTCCGCCTTTACCTGTTGGCACACTAGACACCGGGATACGAAGCGTGCTACCTCGTGCTTCATTCCATACCACCATACATGCTCCCTCAAGTCTCGATACATCTTGTTGGCACCGGGATGCATCGAGTACTGAGAGCGGTGTGCCTCCTGCAAAACCTCCTCGCGCAGCTCCCCGCTCGGCACACACATCCTCGTGCCGTGCCGTAAGGAACCATCATCTGTGATAGTAAAGTCGTCCGATAATCCTGTCCGAACCTGCGCCCTGATACTCCTCAGAGCCTCGTCATCATACTGTGCAGCTCTGATTCTGTCCATCAGCTCGGACTATATCTGCAGTCCCCATATTTGAATCTCAACACCGGGAACTAGCACCTCAATTCCCAAGCCTTCCAGATCAGCCAATAAATGTCTATCCGTCGTCAAGTACATAGCCATCGGATACCTGCTCAAGGCATCGGCGACTACGTTGGCCTTCCCTGGGTGGTACTGCAATGAGATATTGAAGTCCTTCATCAACTCCAACCACCTCCTCTGCCTCATGTTCAGCTCCTTCTGTGTGAACACGTACTTCAAGCTCTTGTGGTCTGTGAAGATCTCTACACGCTCTCCGTACAGGTAATGTTTCTACAGCTTTAGAGCGAAGATAACTGCTGCCAACTCCAAATCGTGGGTGGGGTAGTTCTTTTCATAAGGGTGTAACTGCCTGGAAGCATAGGCAATTTACCTTCCCGTGCTGCTGAAGAACACATCCCAAACCCTTCCCTGAAGCATCACTGTAGATAGTGAATCCACCTGTCCCCGCTGGCAATGTCAAAACTGGAGCTGTCGTCAACCTCTTCTTCAGCTCATCAAATGCGGCCTGGCAATCCTCTGTCCAGACAAAATCCACATCTTTCCTGGTCAGCCTGGTCATCGGCGCTGCAATCCAGAAGAAGTCTTGTACAAACCTCCTGTAGTATCCTGCTAGCCCGAGAAAACTTCTGATCTCAGCTACCGAACTGGGGGTAGCCCACGACTCCACTGCCTCGATCTTCTTCGGGTTAACTGAGATTCCGTCACCCGTCACCACATGCCCAAGGAATTCAACCTGGTCAAGAAAGAATTCACACTTTGAGAGTTTCCCGTACAGCTCCTCCCTCCTGAGAGTCTCTAAGACCACCCTCAGGTGCTCTTCGTGCTCCTCCGGGGTCTTGGAATACACAAGAATATCGTCGATGAACACCACCACGAACTTGTCAAGGTACTGTTGGAATACCTTATTCATCAGGTTCATGAATACTGCTGGCGCATTGGTTAAACCAAATGGCATCACCATGAACTCAAACTGGCCGTATCTGGTCCGAAAGGCTATCTTCGACGTGTCTTCTCTCTTTACCTTCACCTGGTGATAGCCTGACCTCAAATCTATCTTCGAAAACACCTTCGCCCCGCTCAACTGATCGAAAAGATCATCTATCCTCGACAGCGGGTACTTGTTCTTGATAGTAAGGTTGTTCAAAGCTCTATAATCAATGCACATGCGCACCGTACCGTCCTTCTTTGGTACGAACAATACCAGAGCTCCCCATGGTGATGAACTGGATTTGATGAAGCCCTTGTCCTGCAGCTCCTCAACTTGCTTCTTCAGTTCTGCCAGCTCGCTGTTGTTGACTCTATAGACATGTTGTGAAATGGGCTCCGCTCCTGGCACCAAGTATATAGAGAATTCAACATCTCTGTTTGGCGGCAAGCCTGGCAACTCCTCTGGAAATACATCCAAGAACTCCGCTATCAGAGGATGTGGTAACTCCTCTTCTTCCATCCCGGCTCCGCAATATGTGCTCCTGCTCTGCTCCACTGCTCCTCTGGCGACCTCGAACTCCGGCTCTCCTGGTGGTCGAAATAATACTCTGCCTCCATGACAATCTATAGTAGCATGATGCCTACTCAACCAGTCCATTCCGAGTACAATATCGTATCCCGGAAGTGGCATGACGAGTGAGCGCACGCTCAACTCTCGGCCTCCCACTGATACTCTCCGGTCCTTGCAATGATCACGGACTAGGATAATACCTCCACCAGTCATGATCTTGCAAGTCCTAGCTAATGGTTCTGTCTCTAAATGATGTCGAAGAACATAGGATACAGACACAAAACTATGGGAAGCGCCAGAGTCAAATAATGTAAATGCTGGAATGCAATCGAGAAGAACCGAACCTGTAATCAAGTCTTCTGCCGGCTCGACCTCCTCGACTGCCATGGCGTATGCTCGCCCCTGGGGTGCACCTCTCTGCTGCTGGTGCTGAGCAAACCTCTGCTGCTGCGGTGGAAGCGGTCCCCTCTATTGGCCTCCTGGTACGGTAGGTACCCTAGCTGGTCCTCTCTGGGCGGCTGCTCCACCCTGGCCTGGACGAGTCTGGATGGTAGGGCAATCCCTCAGCTGATGTGCTGTCGATCCGCAAGACAAACATGTGCCCAACCTCTTTCTGCAGATCTCTCTAGTGTGTCCTGCCTTCCCGCAGTACGCACACTGGATGGCGGGCTGAGTCTGTCTCTGTTGCTGCTGGACCTATCCTCGGGCTGGTGCCTGATGCTGCTGATATGGCCTCTGCTGCTGCTAGAAGTGTGGACGCTTGCCCGGTCCCGCACCACTGTTTGCTCCTCCTGAAGCATCGCGTCCCCACTTGGGCCTGAGGTCTAAGTCGTCCTCGGCTATCTGGGCATCCATCAATATGCCCTCAAAGGTAGCAGTGCGTCGTCCCGATGTGCGAGACTTGATCTCCCTTGCCAGCCCCTTTCTGAACTTCCGGACCCTGTCTCCTGGATCTCTAATCATCGATGGTGCGAAACGGCTCAGGCAGCAAAACTCCGTGGCGTACTCATCAACGGACAAGCTCCCTTGGACTAAGTCATAAAACTGACTCTCCAAGGCTCCCAGGGCAACATCAGAAAAGAACTTCTCCTTGAAGAGTTCCCTGAAGGCCTCCCATGTGAGTCCCCCAATAAGTCTCGGCTCAGTGCGAAACCACGTCAGGGCAATGTCGAACATCTGGCTACCGACGGCCTCGATCTGAAGAGCCTCCGGAAGCTGCGCCAAGCACAAGTTCCTCTAGATGTCCTCTAGCCAATCATCGGTGTAGAGTATCCCCTCTGTCCCTTTGAACTCCCGAGGCATCATCCTCTTGAAGTCCACAATGGTGCCTGGCCTCTGGTGGTACTGGCCAGGATGCTGCTGCTGGGCGACTCTCTCCACAGCCTGGAGAGCCACCTGATGAGAATTCTCCATGCTCACCCTCATCATCTCGGTCTGGGCCTGGTGTGCCTCGGCCTGCATCCTCTGGGCCTCCGCTGACGTCCTCTGGGCATCGACCATGCCCTGGATCAATGCGAACATCTGTGCCCCATCGACGGGCACACCTCCTGGTAACTGAGTCGGTGTTGGTGGTGGAAGAGGCTCCGTCGTAGCTATAGGAACCCTCTGAACAGGTGGGGGAGGACCCCCGAACAGTACAGACACTCCCACATGTACATGAGACGTAGGAGGTGCTGCAGGTGTCTGTCCAACAGGGCGAGAGGTAGCAGACCTCTCTGAAGCTGCTGCTGCTCCGAGTCTCAGGGACCTGGTCTTCGGCGGCATCCTAAAGACAGATTGAAAGATTCAATTAAGGCAATAGACACGATATCATCAAGGAAGGACAGTAAAAATTTCTAAAGGAAAATAATCATTAAGAGTAGCATTATAAGAATCAGAATTTCCTAATTGTGATTGAGCATATTCTCGGCCTAATCCTAATTCCTAACGCAGGCTCATAGCAATACTCTAAGCGAGCACCACTACGATATCGCTCTAAATGCGAATCTAGACCTGCATGGGCCACCACTAAAAATATGTCACGACCCGTACCCGAAATTTGGGCATGAGCCGTGGGTACGTCCAGCCTACGCCGCAGCATCGGTGGTAGAACGCTGTCTAGGTCTCAACCATAACACATCCTGTCAATAGTCTCAACTCCATAAGGAGGACAATGATAATATGAATCCACAGTTTTATAAATATACTCAATCACAAGCTATATGAAAGTAATTGGCACGATGATAAATGAGAATAAGAGTTCTATCATAAGCCAACACAAATAAGTACATCACAAGTCCTGAGTCTAGATGTCCTCAAAAGTCACAAATAATAATACAACTCAATCTCAGTCTAATACAATAATACATGAATAGAATAGTCTAAGTGCAGCCAGGTAGGATCTCCTCTAGGATGGGTAACTCTTCAAGGATTTCTGGTATGTAATCTCCCTCTGGTCCCGGGCCATAGTGGGTGGGGCAAAAATCCTCCAAGTCCTCTGAAAATGTCATCCAATCAGGATTGGAGCGAAGTACAAACACTAAACAGCAGTTTCAATTATGTTGACAAAAACTATAAAACAGTGTAAGGAATACAAGATAAAATAAATACTAAAAATATAGAATACTGGAGAATATGAAATGAGCAAGGAAATATCTAGCAATGAACAAATAAATATGTGAATGCTAGAACAAGTAATCTGAAATAAAGAATAATCATCTGGCTAAGTGTTTGAAATATCAGTTTATTATGTGATCGGCTTGGGACGAGATCAGGCTGGTTACATATGATTAGCTATGATTCTTGTAGGTCAGGCTAACCATCTGGTTAGCTATGATGCATGTAGTGGTCAGGCTAATAATATATAACAGCTATGAAGCATGTAATGGTCAGACCGCACCCGACGTGAGATGTGGGGTGAGCTATGATGCATGTAGAGTTTGGGTATGATCACATAATCTACTAATATTTCTCCATCCCCAGCTAGCACGATGGATTCCAATCACGACTCCTTATGACGGGTATCTAGGGTGCTAACCCGTGTATCCACAGTGTCAGAATCAAGTATAGTTATACAATCGAAATTATAGATTTAATCAACAAAACGAAAACTGATCAGAGAATGTACTCGCCTGTGGTCCCGAAGAAAATGTGAGGATCGAGGTCCAAGATGAAATCACAGTGACCTAATTGTGGAATATAAATGTCAAAATACCGAATTAAGGGAATAAACACGTTTAACTAATTTAAATATGAGGCCTCTAGGTCATACTAGAACTTCTGGTCAATACTAGTCAACTTGGTCTCATACTAGGCCAATTCCAAAGGATATAAGTACACTAGGGTTTTCTAGGTAATAAGATGTGTTGTATATACCAAATAATATATATAATTATTTAACTCATGTATATACCTGTATTACATAGTACCTTAACTGCTCACTAAAGTGATACCTACTGATGCTAACCAATTACCTTAATCATTAAGTAACTAGCTCTAATACCTTGAATTCCAACCCAAGATACCTACTAAACAACTGAAACTGACAAAAACTCACTGTTACTGACACACTACTAAACTCACTGACTGACACCACTATACCAACATACCTACACAGGCATTCACTCACTCAGATACATAGGAATACACAGAGATACACTCACACACATAGGTTCACACAGTCACACAGGCACTCTATCACTCTACTAATATTATTAACCATCACTCACACACACTGATACACATAGACACAGGGTCACACACTGAACTCACACAGGCTCTCACTGACACAAACCTACACACATAATACACACTGGTTTACTAGATACAGTTCTTCACACACACGCGCAGAAACTCACTAATACCAATACTGACCTCACTGCACAGTTCACACACAGACACACACTGAACCTGGGAATTTCTCACTCACTCACACAGGTACTGGTACTTACACATAGGCAGACACTTCTACTCACAACACAACATTTACACCCACCACAACACCTACATGCACATACACACACAGTGCTACACACACTGGCACACAAGTCCTAACACTGAGACTAACATGACAGTCACTAACCCTCAGTTCCAAACTGATACACAATACACAGATACCTACATAGGCACACACACAGATGCTCTAGAACTAAAACAGTTGGTTACACGTACATGGGCATTCACTCTCTGCTCAAATACACAGGTACTTAACTCACTGACCTACAGCCACACACAGGTATTGGTAGTCCAACACAGTGCTACACACACACACTCAGGTGCTACTCACTGATACTTAGGGATACACAGGCACTTAATACTCACAACTCACTGAACTTAGAACTCCACACAACTAACACAGTCCCTGACTAACTGACACACACTCTAGAACTCAGGAATACACAGGTATTCATACTGATGCTGAGACACATAGGTCATACACTGATACTGGCATACATTGACACACACAGGTGCACACTCTCAGCTCACACACACAGCACTTAGCTAGGCTCCTTGACACATAAACATAACTACTGAAGAAAATACTGATACATAAATTAAACCCCAACACACACAGTCACAAGCTCGAGTTCAATGCACAGACACAATATAAATCTCAAAACCAAGACGCTGTTCAGTTTAGAACTGCACAGAGAAACCCTCTCCTCTACACTGCACACTGCACAGTTCAATTTCCCCAAATGCACCAACACTAAAGACTCAACTTACCTAGTTCACACAGAAACTAAGATTCACTATGTCAGTGTCATCGAGACACTTAGACTCCACAGATACGACACAATCACTCACAAAATCTGACTCAACACAGGATACTTTCCCCAATACCCGACTGCTCAGTAGAAATCCCCAAACTTACTGCACAGTGCCAACCCGACTGTGCACAGCTTCCCAATGCATCGACTGTACAAAAAACCCCACACACAACACAACGTATGCATATCTATATATGTATTCTTCAAAAATATAAGATTAGAATAGATCCAAAAGCTAAACACCCTACTAAACATATCATCAAGCACAAGAAGTACAGAAAACGAATCCATACTAAGAACTTCCTGAAAAACCCAAATCAAAACCCTAAAACAAGATCCAACCCTTCACGTTGGAGGTGTAGTCGGTCCACTAGCAAACCCCTAAGGTTAGGGTTCCTAGAATTTGGGGGAAAACACCCTTAGGTACACCAAAACCCTAATTTCTCCTAGGTCTTCACGTAGGATCCCTAGAAATTGAAATCTATACAACAAGGTAGGCTCCTAATGGCCAAACACAAATGAAAAATAGAAATTAAATGGATTAAATTCGGGTTTTACCTATTGGGAGATGGTTTCCCAATGAAGGTTCTCTTTCTCCAAGTCTTCTTGGTCCAAGCTCCTTGTTTCCCCTTTGATGGAGGAGGAAAGTGAAATCCTAGGGTTTGATTCTGAAATTTGTGGGGTGAGGGAATGGTTTTTTTTCAAATGGAGGCTAGGTTTAGGTTTTCTTCATGAAGGAATGGGTTGAGGGAGGCTCCCCTTCAATATATAGGCTAGGGTTAGGGTTTCAAATGCATGGGTTAAATTAACCCTCCATGTTAAGTCATGAAGAAATTAATTAACTAAGGTTTAGTTATTTCTAGGGTTTGAGATTCTAAAACTAAAATTAAAATTTAGGGTTTCCCTAATTCTAGCTTACAAGTTAGGGTTTAGCCATTAGGGTTAGACCTAATGGGATTTCTAGGGTTTAACCTAAAACCAAACATCAAGAACATCACATAATTAATTAATTAATAAAACTCATCATATTAATTATTTACATAATTAAAATTAAACAGGGGAAATTACACTAATGCCCTAAACTGGAAATGTGGTAGTGACAGGCAGTTACCTACGTGGCTTGCATGCCGTGATCTTCGCAGCAGTTATACGCGTTACCTCATAATGGGACACGCGTCACACGCGAATTCAGGAGATCATTCAGACGTGGGTAGCAGTTATCATAACCGCCACATAAAGAGCGCCATACTCTCCACTGTTCGACTTCTACGCCGACTGGACGGTTACTGCAACTGGGCTCTATAAATAGAGACCCCTAGTAACAGAGGAACATGATCGATTTTTTTTTAGAGAGAAGAGTCGAGAGCACAGACAGAGAGTAGTGATTGACAATTTTTGGCATTGAGCATCCAATCCCTCTTGCGATCTTCGAAGCTTCTTCTTCTTCTACAGCACTTCTTCGTCATCGTGTGGTCCAAGGGACAAAGTGATCGACCGTAGATCAAACTCCTATAGCAATATTTCCCTAAAATCAAACTTTTGTACTTAACATCCTCGTATAGGATTAATTGTACTTCTTTTTCTTGTTTGTAAACCAAAGAGAGGGTTTCGTATAAACCTATTTTCAATTTCTTTCGTTTATTATCCAAAACAACGACCAGTAGGACCATGATCTTGCATGTTGTTTAGGTAGAATTTCTTGACTGTGATTGTTGGGGGTTTGACCTAGAGGAAGTGCGATTGACTTTAAATTTCAAGGACAAAATTTTCTAAGGAGGATAGGCTTGTCACTACCCCATTTCCAGAGCAGGGTATTTTTTTATTTTATTTTAATTTGGTTAATTGTGTATTTATCATAAATATTTGTATTAATATTTAATTGTTGGTTGTATTATTTTCTATTAATTATTTTAGTATTTTGGCTAGCCTGGACCCATGTCAGACCCTAGTGGACCCATGCCAGCCCAACCAACACCCTTGTTAGACTTATTTATTGGCTTAGAATAGTTATTTATATTTTTATTAGTTAGTTGGAGTGATTAGAAATTAATTTGAGTGCATTTGGAACCCAAACCCCATTAGGATGACTTGAATTGGAGGGGGCATTTTAGTCATTTTGACTAACCTTAACACAAACCCTAACCCATTTTCTTTTCCTGGCCGATTAGGACCAGCACCCCCTGTCACGACCCGCACCCGAAAAATCGGGCATGAGTCATGGGTACGTCCAGCCTACACCGCAGAATCGGCGGTAGAACGCTGTAAAGGTTCGTTCTAGGTCACAATATCTATCTCATAATAATCAGTCAATATAACCTCTCCAAAAGGAGGGCAACCACGCAATATATATATGCCTCAATCATAATAACTAGGAAAAGAGTAAAAGCACGATAAGATATCAACAAGAAAACAGAACCAAAGAGCAAGTACAATATCCAATATACAGTCCAAGTCTAAAGTCTACAACATCTCACAGCAGCAAAATAATAAATACAGTCATCTAGAATATCAATTGGGAACAACCCAGGAAAACCCACCTAGCTAACTAGGGTGCTAACGGCGTCTCCTCGACGGGCTCCTCCTCAGTCTCCGGGTCACAACACTCCTCGACGTCCGGCCCGTAGAATGTCGGGCAAAAATTTTCAGGATCCTCTGGAAAAAATATGTCCAGTCAGGACTGGAGCAAAGTACATAACTATGAAAGCAACTCCAAATACATGGTAAGGTGTATATGACTAGCAATAGAAAAGTATACAAGATGCACAAGTAAATAAATACATGATGGAGTAGATAAAGTAGCTGCAATTTAAAACTGGAGAACAATACAAGTAGTAGAGAAGTAACTGCATGTAAAAAAATATGAATACTAGCTAAGTGCCTTGAGCACAAGTTCGTTATGTGATCGGCTTAGGTTGCACATGAATAATCTACGATAACTCCGTTATGCGTGAGTTGCATAACCGACATACACATGAATACTGTTTGACTTTGATCACATAACCAACTCCTACTCCCCTCTTCCACTAATACTCTTGGATCCAACCACGACACGCTACGTACATGATAAATAACTCGCGCACATGAAGGCGAGAGCACAAGAAGCACATGATAGCACATGAGAATCAATACCCGAAGCACATGATGAAATACACGTGATAGAGTACCCGCTGAACACGGTAAGGGAGATAACATCTCATGACGGGATCCACTAGTACCAGCTCATGTAACAATGTGTCAGAATCAAGTATTCCAGTTCTAGAACAGGTAATATAAACGCTATCATGAAATGAAAATGATCAGAGGTAGGTACTCGCCTGACGTCCTGAGCAACTGATGAGGATCGAGATCCGGACTGGCGTCGCAAGAACCTATTACGAAAAGCAAGATTAAACGAGATTCTAATAAGTTAAATTGATATAAATAACTAAAAATAAGGTTCTAGGGGTGTAAAAGCATGAAAAATACGCTGTAGAGTTATACGTAGTATGCATAAAACTCGCATAAAAGTAGAGTTTCAGTGCTGTGTGGCGTAAGACATGACTTCAGAGCCATCAGCGTACAGCAGAGCTTCATCGCTAGTACAGCGTAAAATATAGCTCCAAAATAACCCGCGTAATACAGTATTTTCAGACTGCTCCAGCGTAAAAAGGTTATTATATCGCCACTTTGGCGTAAAACATGCTCGCTTTTAATGCAGTAGGAAGTTGTACGAGGAACTCTTCGTATTCCTCGAACGAACCTGTCAGATCATGCAGTGAACCTGACTCCTGACAAAAAGTACTGCACGACTATCCAGATGACGACTGTAATGATGATTCAGCACAGAGCTCCAGATTGTCGTTTAGTGACATTTCCTTGATACAAATTGCTTTTACGCATTCAAGGGAATACGCTGCCTAGTTTTATACAGGCAGATGTGAGCTTTTACGCTCAGCAAGAGACAAAATAAACCGCCACGTCAAAAGCTGCTCTTCGCGCAGAGCTCGAGGCACGTCTCTGCAGTTAATGCGCGTGATGGGGGCAGATCTCTGCATTTAATGCATGAGATTTGGTTCTACATTCAAAGACCGGGTAAGCCATAATTATGGCTAATACGTCCACGTCATCATCTCTGCATGTTAGGCCATCAGGCTATTTTCAGCTATAGGAGCACGTTGTATGCTATCTCCTTGAAATACGTCGACCTGGCTATTTTCAACTATAGGAGTATGCCGTATGCTATCTTCTCGGAATATGCCAACTCAGGCTATATTTGCATCGGTGCGTGATAAGGCTATTTGGTCCAGAATACGCTCAAAACCTCAGTCAAAAGAGGATACCTGGCTAGCTTTTTACGCTATCTATCTATCCATGCAGTACCAGGCTTCTATGCCTACCAGGCTTCTACGCCTACTTGGCTTCTACGCCAACTTGAAAACTACTTGGCTTCTACACCAATTTGACAGCTATTGGGCTTCTACGCCTATATGTCAGCTATTGGGCTTCTATGCCTATATGTCAGCTATTGGGCTTCTATGCCTACTGGGCTTCTACGCCTACTTGGCTTCTACGCCAACTTGACAACTATTCGGCTTCTACGCCTACTGGGCCTTTATGCCATCAGAACAGATATTTGGCTTTTACGCCAAGGAGACAGTTGTTTGGCTTCTATGCCAACCTTCTCTACGCGAGGGACAGTTACCTACGTGGCTCGCATGCCATGATCTTCTCAGCAGTTATATGCATTACCTCTTAATGGGACACGCATCACACGCCTATTCAGAAGAACATTTATACGTGGGTAGCAGTTATGATAACCGCTGCGTAAAAGGTGCGACTTTCTCTGCTGTTCAGTTTCTACGCCTATAAACGGGGACCTCCGTCCATGGAGGTCAGAGGTCGAAGACTTTCAGAAAGGGCGGAAGAGGTCGGAATGTTTGTTAGAGAGAGTCAAAAAATCAAAGAGAGAGGAGCACAGACAGAGAGTAGTGATTGACGACTTTGGCATCGAGCATCCACTCCTTCTTGCAATCTTTGAAGCTTCTACTTCTTCTACAGCACTTCTTCATCATCGTGTGGTCCAAGGGACAAAGTGATCGACCGCAGATCAGACTCATATAGCAATATTTACCCAGATTAAATTTTGAACTTAACATCCTCGTATAGGATTAATTATACTTCTTGTTTGTAAACCAAAGAAAGGGTTTCGTATAAACCTGTTTTCATTTCTTTCGTTTATTATCAAACACAAGATGACGACTCTGCTGGGGACGTATTTCTCATCAGACGAGAAAGCAATTGCTCAACACGATACAGTATCAGTAGGATCAATGAAGAAGACCTTGGTCGTCCAGTTCGACCAGTCAGCCTACGAAGACATGCTTCGAGCAGGGGGTAGTTCTCACTCTCTCTCTGTCCAAGATAACAGAAAACTGCGTAAGGTGTGGATGCCCCGGACATCCCCTACCATTCCTGCCGACTCTCTGGTTTCTCCGACCAGCAAGGTTGTAGCTTCGCAACCTTCGCGCTCTGCGCGTAAAACTCTGTCTCCCGTCTGTGACGTGGCAGACAAAGCTTCTGGTCATACCGCAGTGCTAACCCAGAAGTCTATTCTGCGCTCTGTGCGTAAAACTCTATCTCCCGTCTATGACGTGGCAGACAAAGCTTCTGGTCATACCGCAGTGCTAACCCAGAAGTCTATTCCGTGCTCTGCGCGTAAAATTCAGTCTCCCGTCTGTGACGCGGCAGACGAAATTTCTGATAATGCCTCAGCGCCTACTCAGAAATTCCAAACGCGTTCCGCACGTAAAAATGTATCTTCCCTCTGTGAAAAAGCAGATGGTCCCTGCAATCTACACAAGGGAAAACAAATGGCAGATTTCCCGACCTCTCAACTTTTACGCCATCAAGAGAAAGATCTGTCCGCTCTCCAGATTACGCGAGAAGCTGATGGCCAATTGAGGACTTCCTCAATTTTATGCCAGCCTGAGCAAAATTCTAGACTACGCCAGATTAAGCCCCTCAGCGTAAAGAAGACCAAATTTGCAGATAGATACGCTCCTCATAGATCATGTGCTACTCACATGGCTGAACTGCTGTATACGGGTGGTAGGGAGAGAGTTATGGTTCCCAATATCCGTATTCTAACTGATGTAAACAGGAGGAACAAGCCTTCTTCTTCTTCTGTTAATCCTCCCGACTTGCGTGAATTTTTGATCCAGAAGCGCAAAGATAGAGGATCTTCTAACATGTCTATTACACCCCCTAGGGAGCACTGTTGTAATAGCCATAAAATTATAGTTAATTATTGCTGTTCTGAAGCAAAACGGTCGGTTTTCGACTGGTTGAACTACTCTTTATCTTTCCAGGAAGAAGAGCCTACATATGCATCAGTTAACATGGCTTCACACATTCCTAGAGAAAGGTCAAATTCAAGACGTTATCCCTCTAGAACTCCAAGCCAAAGGAGATTCGACAGATTCCTTGAGAACATTGAAGCTGGGGTGTTCCGAAACACCCGTTCGAGGTCACGACAACCGACTTCGTATTCTTTCGATTCTGACACTAGGGGTCGCCAGTTTCCCGAATCAGATGCTAAAAGTATAGAGTCAATCTCTACAGAGACCTATACTTCAAGGACATCCAGAGAAATGGGAGTCTATGCCATTGAAGATGAACGCGAAAAGGCTTCCCCATCAGGAAGTACTGAGCAACGCATCGCTGTGTTGGAGACATCTCTGAAAGAGATATAGTCCATGATGGAGAATATGCACCAGATGATGCTGACTCAACACACAGCCGCTATAGCTCAAGCATCGGTTCCTTCGACTCAAATACGTGTGGGGGTGGACTTACCACCATCTAATGCGAATCAGGAGCCTGTTCTAAATCAAGAGTCAGCAGCTCCTCCACTTCCTAACTCGGAGAATGTATTGCCTCTTGTCGGAGTTACGATACAACCGGTCTCTCACCACTCCGCGGTCCCTCTACTGGCTGAAGATCCGATGCAGGCAGTACGGGAATTAAAAGCCCAATTTGATGCCTTGAAGCATAAGGATCAGCTCAAGAAATTGGGAATCAACCAGCCTTACCCAGCTATCTGGAATGAGATCCCTTTTCCTCCCAAATACAAACCACAGGCTATGGCTTTGTTTGAGGGAAAGACATCGCCGAGCCAGTACATGAACTACTTCAGCATGATGATGGTGTTATTGCAAGGGAATGACGCCCTTCTCACTCGAGTGTTCAAAGGCTGTCTCTCGGGGGTGGCTTATCAGTGGTACCGTAGTCTTGCGGACAACTGTATTACTTCCTTTGAAGATTTCAAAACTTTATTCTTTGCGCGATTCTACGAAGGAGGGATGGACATGTCTATGTCCTCTCTCATCGAAGTAAAGCAGAAAGAGAAAGAGAACGTTCACACTTTCATCGAACGTTTTTGTCAAGCCACTTTGCAAATGCCTCCCGGAGTTCCAGACTCGGCATTGGTGGACATTTGCAGAAAGAATCTTCTTCCAGTGATCTCGGTGTTCACAGGGCCATATCAGTTCCATGATTGGCCCTCATTTATCATCTCAGCGGTAGCCGCTGAAGACAAGAGTCGGAAGGCGCGTGATAATAGAATTATGATATCTGCCTCTGATAAAGGCAAGAGGTCACCCTCCAACAGCGACCAGCCTCGTGGTTCCAAAGGAAAAGAAGCTCTGACGATCAATACGTCCAGGCAAAAGACTGCGGCAACCACACAGACGAAACCTGGGACTTCTAGGCCCATTGAAGTATATTCTTTTGACGACGACAATATTCCGAGCATATTCGAGTGTCTAGTCAAAAGCGGCAAGATTACCCTCCCAGAAGTAAAGCGGCCTAATGAAGTCGGCAGTACCAATAACCCCAAGTACTGCATTTTCCATAGGTACATACATTACCCCACAAAGGCATGTTATGTACTAAAAAGGAAAAATCAAGGAGTTGATCGACGCTAAGGCCATAACTCTGCGCAATAGCGAGAAGACGGTCACCGCCAACATGATCTCTCTCCAATTTGGCAAACTGCCTCATCAAGAAGTTCCGGACGGTGTTGTACCTATTTCCCGGACAACAATGAATATTGTTAATCTCCCTCCAGCAAGGGATCAAAATCATGACCTGGTACCCCTAACTACCCGGCGCGGCAAGATTATGTGGGTTCATCCAGATCTGGTGTCAGAGATCGAGAAAGAGACTCAAGCTGCTAAGGCTAAGTCTAAAAAGAACTCGAAGCGTAGACCATGTCATATGGTTGCAATAACCTCGACATTAGAAGAAGAGGTCTTGGCTACCGGAACCCGTTCAGGGAAAGCCTACCTCAAGGACTATGGAGGAAGTCAGGAAGATGTATCGGCAGACACTTCAGCTGCCAAACTTCCAGAACCTGAACCTGTTGTACCAGAGGCAGGTCCTTCTAGACCAACTTCGGTGGACAAGGGCAAGCAAAAAGAAGTACAATTTGATAAACCTTTGAAGAATATTCAAAACAAAGGTTTGGAGAAGCCATATAACTTCGACATCCTGGCCCAATTGGCTAATACACCAGTCAGATTGTCTATTTTTGAACTACTCAGGCTCTCCAAAGACACTCATCAAGCCCTGAGTGGAGCATTAATGTAGGCGGATGCATACTTGACCCAACTCAAGTCCCCTGATGAAGAACCTGTGGCATGTCCCCAATGCCATAGTGTGATGGAGGTGGTCCCAAATATCACTTTCACTCAAGATGACATGCTGTTGAAACACAACAAGCATGACAGACCCCTCTATTACACCAGATACGTCGGTTCCATGGAGGTTGACCAGATCCACATAGATCCGGGATCATCAATCAGCATCATTCCTCATAGTCTGCTCAGACCGCTAAGGATTTCTACCAGCGAATTGGCTTACACCACCACTACAATCGTAGGCTTCAACGCCAGGAAAAGTAAGCCGTTAGGGAAGATTCGTCTGAGGATCCAGATTGGCGACCTTAGATCAGTGGCTACATGCTATATCATTGATTCAGAAGTGTCCTACAATATTCTACTGGGCAGACCATGGATCCATGATCACAACATCGTTCCTTCGACTCTACATCAATGCTTCAAATATGTAGATGCCCAAGGAACAGTACAAACGGAGTTTGCTGATCTTAATCCGTTTAAAGGAGTAGAATCCTACTACTCCGATGCCATGTTGTATACCCAAGACTATATGAAGGAGGTGTCAGGCAAGACAGAGGAGGAATCCCACCGGGAGCCAGAAGAACCCTCTACCGAACAACCCCTGTCAATCAAGGTGAAAGGGCGAGCTGCTCGTCCGAAAGTCATGGAACCCATGGTTATCCATTTGAACAAAACCAAGTCAGGACAATGAGGTGATCCTCTAGTGATCACTTTGAACCTGAAGCCTCCACCTTTGGTCATCAACCTTCGGCGTAACAAGCAGCCAACTGATGTAAATATAACTAGAGACGTGGTTTCTGACGATAATAAAGATCCTCTTTTCCAGTACATTGATGCTCAGATTCCAAGTCAGGAATCCTCTCCCCATAACGATATAGGACCTATAGCACAAAGATTCTTGAAAGCTATAGATTTCTATCATCCGTATGTGTGGGAAGTAGCGTCACCATCTAATGTCATCACGATATATGGGCCACATGAGGATTCTATCTTTATTGTCCCGCCTACTCACAGCAGTCAGCATCCAATAGTCTTCGGTCGCATGCGCAATGAACCGACTGTACAAGAAGATTCTCCCGATGACGATGCTGGAAAAATGCAGGTTCACAGATATAGCCCACAAGCTTTGAAGATCATGCAAAGTATGGGTTATGACTTGAAGCTGGAACCAGGTCTTAACTACGGGAAAGGCAGGCGAATGCCGTTGCATGATGATCCTTACTATCAACGAACCCGTTTTGGGTTAGGGTACGCCACTTCCCTTGCAACTTCTGAGCCAAATGAGGATATCTTTTCCTCTTCTTAAGATGGCTCGTCGTCTTCCAGCTCATATATTGAACTCCCACGAGTATTATCAGCAAATACGGTATTGACAGATTCCCTCGAAGCAGACGAACAAGAATCTGAACCGTTTGAGAATGACTCTTGGGCTCAGCAAATGGATATGCAATGGGAACTCCGGTTCGAGCAGAGAGAACCGCCCACTGAAGATAAAGTTATCCAAATTGACGTTGGGGATAAAATTTCACCAAAGCCGATATTTATCAGTAACAATCTTTTCCCAGCTGAAAGGGAAGAGATGATCCAGCTGATAAGAGAATATATCGACGTCTTTGCGTAGAATTATTAGGATATTCCAGGTCTTGACCCAAAAGTGGCTACTCATAAGCTCAACATATTGTCCAATTCGAAGCCTGTAAAGCAGCACCAACGCCGGTTCTGTCCGGATATGATGGATACCATTGAAGCTGAAATCAAGAAATTGGTAGCCTGCGGGTTCATCCGTGAAGAGCAACATCCTGATTGGGTCGCCAATGTAGTCCCGGTCATGAAGAAAAGTGGGAAAGTTCGCGTTTGTATCGACTTCCGAGATCTCAATGCAGCTTGCCCCAAGGATGAGTTCCCTCTTCCCATAACAGACGTTATGATCGACAATACCTGCGGTTTTGAACGCATGTCTTTCATGGACGGATTTTCAGGATACAACCAAATCAAGATGCATCCTGAAGACGAGAAGCATACTGCCTTCCGAACACCACTGGGGGTATATTGTTATACGGTCATGCCCTTCGGACTGAAGAATGCCAGGTACTACCAATCGGCGTAGCCATACAAAGAGGAAGCCAACAAGTTGAGCTTCCTTTGACAGAGGCCTATGGCAATGCCTCATATAACTGTAGGCTTTAGTGCCCGCAGGATAACTCCCTATCCCTTCATCGAGAACTTGATCTGAAGCCCCAGCGTCTTCAATAAGATCATCGACTATTTGAGCATTAAGCATGCTCAGAAGGCTCAAAGGCTTATCCCTGCTATCCACAACTTTGTCTGGCTTAGCATCTCTGGCCTGATGAAAGAAGAGATAGGACGCCCATTTGTTGGTATGAGCCAAATCAGAGGGCTCATTATAGAAGGTGGTGCACGCTAGATAATGGCTCATTAGCTCCTGGTACACTGCCACTACCCGAGGGTTTGTATCCCCCAGCTCTCTGTTTGTGGGAATATACTCTTCATAAGGAGTATCCCCCATTGGCAGTCTTGAAATCTCTGCTATCTCATGAAGGGCCAATCCTAACTCCCCTAGCGGAGTGGCGAAAGTCCCAGTGAGCGAGATATACCGCTCCATCAAAGCCAAAAACAGGTTGGGGTTGGGAGGCAGCCCAACACTGGTAGCCTCCACAGCCATGAACAGACCAATGCTCTCCAGCTCCATCTGGAAATACTTCAGGGCCCAAGCAGCTAAACGAGCCCATCGAAGATTTCCAGGGATAAGCCACCCGTTGGTCCGAGGATTAACCTTGGGGTATACTCCTCCATGCCCCATGAAGTCAGTACAAAAAGTTGATAACTGGACTGGCTGGAGCAGTGAAGTTTCCTCACTCGGGACGCTGCCCGGCAGTAACCCCCTGAAAGGCACAACAGGGCCTGAAGGACGACTCACAAATAATCCTTGGTCTGATCCTTTCTAATAAAATATCTTTTCCGGCTGGCCGTGAAGATTAGGGGTCAGGGTCCACGACATCTTCCTGGGATGCGTGGCATGGAAGAAGGCCGAGATAGGGTAATCTCTCGGCATCCTGGGCAGGTAAATGACCATGCCCCCGGCAGTAAAAACCCAGCTTTCCTTCTTGGGCTTCGTCTAGGATTATTTAACAATCATATCCCAGAATAGAAAAGCTGGTTTTATATATTTGGCTCCATCTATATACGTCAGGGGCTCCCCGTTGATCATACTCAACAGCATTCGTTCTCCTTGAGACGATATCAGAATTTCCCTTTCTTCAGGATACTGGGTTCCAGAAATAGGAAATGTCACGTGGGATAAATCTTTCAGGTAATTGGAGTTCAGCATCCCAACAGCGGAACCCATCACCTCAGCTAATGGATGGATCTGCAAGTCTACTACAAAATACAAGAAGAACAAGTCAGTTTCTACACTAGACGTTATAGCCTTGCAGCTTACGCTAGAGATTAACAGTCTGTGCTTTTACGCCAAGACTGTAAAAATTTGAATTTTTTTACGCTGGAACCTATCTCCGAGGCATAAAATTCAAGATTGGCAGTATACACAAAAATCTGACAGTCTGTGTTTTTACGCCGGACTGCCCAAAATTTGAATTGTTATGCCGGAATTTTCATCCAGAGCGTAACACTCAAAGTTTGTAGTATACACCAAATTTTGACAGTCTCAACTTTTACGCCAGACTGCGAAAATATGGAGTCTTTACGCTGACACATTAGGAATGTGGGCGTAAATGATAAAACATCTCTGTGAATCATCTTCCTCGAAGAGGCTCTCAACACAGAAGATGACCTAGCGCGTTCACGTACAACATGTGCGAAGGGTTTTCTTTGTTTTCTCGTCCCCAAAGCTTTACCTATGACGCCTGGTGCACAGCTTGACGGTGGGATACTTCGTTCAGAGTGAGGTTCGCTCAGCCTAATGGGAGTTGCTCGTGCGTGAGCAGAGGAGCGAGAAGAAGAGGCAGCTTTCTTTCCCTTAGCAGTGGAAGCTTGTTTCGGGGCCATGGCGATTCTGAGGTCTCAAAGAAGAAACAAAAGAGTTCTTGAAAAGTTAGAGATTTCTGAAGACAGATAAAAGTTTTCTCTCTCAAGGCCTTGGGGTATTTATAGAGTTCAGATAACTCTTCGAATTCCTAACCAAATCCGATATTTAATATTCGGTTATGATTTGGGCCCACATCAGCCTATCATTTAAAAGAAGAAGACAGACGGTCAGTGGATCCAGAATTTACGTGCAGAGCAGATCTATGATTTTATGCTCAGGAGTTTTTACGCTCAAGAGACCACAAATCTACGGTTTTACGCTCAGAGGCTATAAGTCTATGATTTTATGCCCGGATGCTTTTATGCTCGGTAGCTTTTACGCTCGAGAGGCTACAAACCTACGACTTTACGCTCAGAGGCTACAAATCTATGATTTCACGCTCAGGAGCTTTTACGCTCGAGAGGCTACAAGTCTACAATTTTACGTTCAGAAGCTATAAACCTACGGTTTTACGCCCGGATGCTTTTATGCTCAGTAGCTTTTATGCTCGAGAGGCTACAAACCTACGGTTTTACGCTCAGAGGCTACAAATCTATGATTTCACGCTCGGAAGCTTTTTTACGCTCGGAGGCTACAAATCTACGATTCTACGCTCAACAACTATAGATGGCAAACTGCAAGGATTTACGCAGAAATGCTCCTTCTTGGCTACAGAATATTCCAAGTGCCCAAAACATACAGAGTTCAACATTGAAGTGAATTCTTTTCCTTGGGTTGATTGGAAGTTCATCCAAAGTCTGGTCAGAATCTTCTACAAAAGTTCAAGTATGGCCTGTTTGACGGCCATTTCTCGCCCTATTTTTTAAGAGATTTTTCGGGAAACCATTCTTGAAGACGACGATCTGAACAGCAAATTCTTCGTATTAGAGAAGTGACAGTTCAGAAACTCTACGCAACTCCTCGTTCAAAACAGCATGACAGTTTGGATCTTCAACTTAGTGCTAAAGAAGCTTTCTACGCGTCTTCAGTTATGCGTAAAAGACGGGACGAGATCAGATACGCTTTTATCAGAGTCGGCGTAAAGTTATTCAGACGTGTTGAAGCTGCAAATATTCAGACTTCCTCACAGCAAATATGGCAAATCATCAGATGCATAAAAGAAGACAATCTTATTAATCATGATTACATATGATGAAAATCCAGTTACAAAGGGTTTTTCATCTTCATGATTACATATGATAGAAATCCTTTTTCTACAAAGGGTTTCTCATCTTCATTTAAGATCACACCAGGAATCTGCTACGCCAGGTCATCATATTGGTGGAGATCTTTTCTTCTTCTACAGCACTTCATCGACTTTTTTCGATGAACAAGAAAATGGTAAATGACAGAAGGATACAGAACTGGGCTTATGTAAATTATTCAAGAGCCCACCCTCCATACGCCATGACAGATTGAGTTAAGGTTTTAGACCCAACTCAATACTGGAAGACAGGGCCAGACTGTCTACCCTCGTCCACCACTATGAGGGAAGAAAATACAGCTTGCAAGCTGTGTGGTCTAATATGACCCTTCCTCTCTCCTGGAAGAATTGCCATATGAAATTGCTGATCATCCCGAGCAAAGGAAGCTATGATATCCTTCCATGATCCATCGTTGCATAGGACATTTGCTCAAAGACACCTCTTTTTACGGCTCCTTATGAACGAGAAGAACATGATCTTCTTCTTCTTCCTCAAGTCAGCATGACAGAACTCGGCAACCATTTCTGTGTGGTAAAGGGAGTATGGGAAAAATAGGTTAACCCATTCACCTTTTTATAGGCATAGGAGAACACACTGAATCCCAACAAATCACTAAAAATCTGCCGAGAAATCAGCCTCGAGGAACGAGTCAAACTTGACCGTTTCATGCTTCATTCAAAGTGTTTCAAATTACGAGGAATTTGAAAACTTTGAAGGGGGTCTTGTAGAAGCATGAAAAATACGCTACAGAGTTATACGCAGTATGCATAAAACTCGCATAAAAGCAGAGTTTCAGTGCTGTGTGGCGTAAGACATGACTTCAGAGCCATCAGCGTACAACAGAGCTTCATCGCTAGTACAGCGTAAAATATAGCTCCAAAACAACCCGCGTAATGCAGTATTTTCAGACTGCTCCAGCGTAAAAAGGTTGTTATATCGCCACTTTGGCGTAAAACCTGCTCGCTTTTAATGCAGTGGGAAGTTGTACGAGGAACTCTTCGTATTCCTCGAATGAACCTGTCAGATCATGCAGTGAACCTGACTCCTGACAAAAAGTACTGCACGACTATCCAGACGACGTCTGTAATGATGATTCGGCACAGAGCTCCAGATTGTCGTTTAGTGACATTTCCTTGATACAAATTACTTTTATGCATTCAAGGGAATACGCTGCCTAGTTTTACATAGGCAGATGTGAGCTTTTACGCTCAGCAAGAGACGAAACGAACCGCCACGTCAAAAGCTGCTCTTCGTACAGAGCTCGAGGCACATCTCTGCAGTTAATGCACGTGATGGGGGCAGTTCTCTGTATTTAATGCATGAGATTTGGTTCTACTTTCAAAGACCGGGTAAGCCATAATTATGGCTAATACGTCCACATCATCATCTCTGCATGTTACGCCATCAGGCTATTTTCAGCTATAGGAGCACGTTGTACGCTATCTCCTTGAAATATGCCGACCTGGCTATTTTCAACTATAGGAGTATGCCGTATGCTATCTCCTCAGAATACGCCAACTCAGGCTATATTTGCATCGATGCGTGATAAGGCTATTTGGTCCAGAATACGCTCAAAACATCAGTTAAAAGAGCATACCTGACTAGCTCTTTACGCTATCTACCTATCCATGCAGTACCAGGCTTCTACGCCTACCAGGCTTCTACGCCTACTTGGCTTCTATGCCAACTTGAAAACTACTTGGCTTCTACGCCAATTTGACAGCTATTGGGCTTCTACGCCTATATGTCAGCTACTGGGTTTCTACGCCTATATGTCAGCTATTGGGCTTCTATGCCTACTGGGCTGCTACGCCTACTTGGCTTCTACGCCAACTTGACAACTATTCGGCTTCTACGCCTACTGGACCTTTATGCCATCAGAACAGATATTTGGCTTTTACGTCAAGGAGACAGTTGTTTGGCTTCTATGCCAACCTTCTCTACGCGAGGGACAGTTACCTACGTGGCTCGCATGCTGTGATATTCTCAGCAGTTATACGCATTACCTCTTAATGGGACATGCGTCACACGCCTATTCAGAAGATCATTTATACGTGGGTAGCAGTTATGATAACCGCTGCGTAAAAGGTGCGACTTTCTCTGCTGTTCAGTTTCTACGCCTATAAATGGAGACCTCCGTCCACGGAGGTCAGAGGTCGAAGACTTTCAGAAAGGGCGGAAGAGGTCAGAATTTTTGTTAGAGAGAGTCGAAAAATCAAAGAGAGAGGAGCACAGACAGAGAGTAGTAATTGACAACTTT